>CAJGYO010000019.1:7076738-8276738 GCA_904845875.1 Miscanthus lutarioriparius | reverse complement strand
AAAGTATTTCGTTGTATGCCCGTGAGGCCAAAGTTGTTAGCCTAACTAGTAAAATTTAATCTAGTATAATATTAGTTGCCAGCCCAAAAGTTGTTCAGCCTGTTCGTTTCGTCGTATACGATCGTGGATTATTTACTGTTCACTAGTTTTGTGTGAGAGAAAAATATTGTTCCAGCTTATAATCCACGATCATATAGGACTAAACAAACAGGCTGGTTGTTTTCTTCTTCGTTCGTTGTTTCTTGTGCATGATGAGCAGGTGGGGATGGTCGTTATTTGGGCAATCTGACACACTGAGTGTCTGCTTTGTTACCCTGAGAAGTTGTTATTAGTCCTCCTAACTTGATCTCGTAGTGTACGTGGTTTTGCTAATGTATATATATTTTTAAAAGAATCACTGGGTACTTCGTTAGAAAGCCACCATACTTTTGCTAGTACTGTATTTCTCTTTTTTTTTTATTAGAGGCTCTCCTATGGTTGCGGTGGAACTGAGGATTTTCCGACTTGGGATCGGGATGTATCTGTATGCGTAGATGAGCCGACCAGAAAAGGGAATTCGACCCCGATACGAGTTCAGTCCAGTCCAGTCTTTATATTCTACATCTAATATTAATATATTATATTAGACTAGTATATTATCTGTGCTAACGCTACGGTGAAGTCTAGAAAAAATAAATCAATTGAGAAAAGAAACATAAATTCATAAACAAATTCAGCTGTCTAACCCTTTACAAAAATGAACACCGCCTTTCAGTCCATTTTTTAAAGTTCACAATCCTCAGCCAAGCAGGATGGATTTGACTCTTAACAACTATCAACAAACATCAATACATCAACAACATAGCCTTTCAGTCCCAAACAAGTTGAAGTAGGCTAGAGTTAAAACCCACCAAGAGTCACAAGTCACGGTTCAGACACTTCAATAGCTGCTTTATAAGTATTTCTATTCAAACATAGATCTCTAGGTATATCCCAAGTTTTCAAATCTCTTTTTATTGCATCTTCCCATGTTAATTTTGGTCTTCCTCTATCTCTCCTTATATTATTAGATTGGCTTAGAACTCCACAATACACTGGTGCATCTGGAGGTCTCCTTTGGATATGGCCAAACCACCTCAATCGATGTTGGACAAGCTTTTCTTCAATTGGTGCTACCCCTAAGCGATCACGTATATCATTGTTTCAAACTCGGTCCATTCTTGTGTGACCACAAATCCATCGCAACATCACAACTATCAAAAGTGAGAACAAATTTTGAGTATGAGACTAAAATGCAAATAATAAATCTGCATCAGTTTATCATAGGTATTAATAAGATATATGCTACTTTGCCATATCTAATTTAGCACAAGCCATTACAAATGCGCAGATAGTTTATTTCCCTAAATTTTGCAAGTTCAATTAGTCAAAGCAAATGCACAAATAGTTTTTCCCTTTTTGATATTTCACAAAAAACAAGATGCCATACGTTACATTTAAAAGAAATATAGCATACATCATAGATCATACAATTTTATTTGCACAGAGAAACAGGAAAAATTTAACCATGTCATTCTTCAACTTCCCAACTTCATTAGATTTTTCCACACCAAACTTTTCCTGTAGATTCGAGATTTCCACGCCCCCCCCCCAATCTTATCTGCAATGGCATGTCAAACTTTGCACATATGTGAAATATTTACTGAAATAGGCACTACCAACCGCGTCATGTTTACTGTCATTTCCTGTTAGGAAACAAATAAATATGAAATCATCTATGAGCTTCTTGATATCTGTTTTGATAGCTGGATTTGGTATCCTCGAATCAAGCTCCAAGTACTCCCTTTGAACCCATATGTTCAAAAACTGCAAGAAGGTGGTGTTATAAAGGAATTAAAATAGAAAGACCATGTTATCTTCTCAGAGGAACAAACTTGATAAGGTTTCTTAGGAGATCTGTCCCTAGGAGTTGTTTCAGTTACTTGTAGGAACCATCCTCTATATTTTCTTGAGGAATCTTCACTTTTGAACAGTTCACATCATGTTCAAGTTAACAAAAGGAGTAGTCTGAACTCAACATTTACAAAACGTTCCCCACCACATAGCATAGTATATTGCCCGTGCTAACGCCATGGTGGCATTTTAGGTGATGCAAACTAACAACCAAACATGGTATGTAACAAAATAGATTGAAGATTCACATGAAAAAAGAGCGATACAGACTTATAGGGTTATTATATTATTTATTAATCCAAAATGATCAAACTTATATTGTTGACAACAACAAGATTAACTTAATCTATGCCTCGATATATAGTGTGTTTCTCTCCCCGTCCAATCCAAAAAACATCAAGTAGCACACAATGCTATAGATATATCCAGGCACATCTTTGAATAACTATTTTTTTATAAAGAAGAATTAGTGGGATTACTAATAAAGGATAAGGTAGAGCATTATCTGCTTTAACCATATCAGCATATCATACCTGAACAATCGTAAGGTGTTTTGAAGCACGAGGCTCTCGTACCTTGCTGCTGAGACGGAACGGCTCCTGTGTGTTGTCACCCTTGTTACCTTCCTTGCCCTATCCGACGATCCGATTTCGGTAGTGGTAAATGAAACTTCAGTCTTCTTGGAAAAAAAAGTTCAGCGAGTCGCTGTGTATTCAGCATTATTCAGAGAAACACCATGGCACGGCAGGTAAGTAGAGCACGCAGCGCAGGCACCTGTACCTCTTCTCTCGTGGCCACCGATGCCGACGAGTTGCCGCTGCCGCCATCTCTTCTTGCTGCCGTCGCCCTCCTCATCTCTCGCTCCTCGTCTCTCCCTACTCCTCCTCCAGTGCGTTGCACCGCTGGCCGTGGCCGACGTCGGTGCCTCCCGCGCAGGGCGCCAGCATGCCGGTGTAGACGACCTCCTCGCCGCCGAGCCCGTCACCGGACGCTTCGCCGAGCTCATCGGCTGAATCAAAATCAGCAGAGCTCTCGACCAACGACCAACAGCAAGATAAATAAAATCCTAGATAGAACCAACACACAATTCGTCTAAATGCAACTCCCAGCAAAGAATTCAAGCTATTGTCACCAAACGCTCCCTGCAGGAATCCATCCTATCATCCCAGCAATTGACACTCTATCCTTATTCCGCAATCAATTTGACCAAATTCCTACGGCGACGGGCAGCATCGAAATCTATCCAGCAGAAGCAGGAGCGTACCGGCACAGGTGTTCAGAAGACGGCGGCGAGCCGGAGTGGCGGGTGATGAGGTCGTCCAAGGGGTCCTGACGGCCGGTGGCCTGGCGAGTTGAAGCGGTCGAAGGTCCAGAAGCCGTAGGGGTGCGGCCGCGCTCACCCGCCGCCGAGGAGCTCGCCCGTCGCAGGGGCGGAGCCCACCCACCGGGGAAGACGGAGATGGCACCGCGTGACCTTGGAGGGGCGCCCCCCCGGGCCGCCACGGGGGGCAGGTCGCTTGCCACCGTGGAAGACAGAGAGGGGCTGGAGGAGCTCTGCCGAGGAGATGCCGGCGCGGGCTTCTCTCGAGGAGCTCTGCCTGCAACTTGCTCGGAGGTTGGAGACGAAGAGACATGCGTCGCGTCCGCCCCGTGCCATCGACGTTCGGATCAGGCACGGTGGCGGCCGAGAAACCTAGCCGCGTCGGGAAGCAAGAGGCGGCGGCGGAAGTCACTTGTTTTTTTTTCTTTCTGCAGAGCGACAGTGTGTGCGTGGGAGTGTTTGAAGCCACGTGCGTGGGTGGAGGGCGCGCGGGGTTAGAAGCCTGGCATCACACTTCCAACATCGGCCATTGGATTGGGTGTGGTTGTTTTTTTTTACCTCTTGATTTTAATGAAGACGATTTATTGTATGTATTTTTGTGGGTGTATAATGGTCGGAGGCTCTTAGTGAGGGATATTTTTCTAGGGAGACCTATTATAATTTTGATTGGTCCATTATAGTAGAGATTAAATTTTTCTACTTAGGCTAACAACTTTGGCCTCACGGGCATACACCGAAATACTTCGAGCAAAAGTATATGGTGGCTCTCTAATGAAGTAATAATGACCTTTAAAAAATATATTATTAGCAAAATCACGTACGCTATGAGATCAGGTTAATAACAACTCCTCAGGGTAACACGGCACGTAGACTCTCAGCGTATCGATCAGATTGCCCAATGACCTCCCCTTTCCACATCTCGATCGAGGTACAACTATCGTGCAGTAGCGCAAGGCTCGGTATGCATGCATGGCGCCTAGCCGCCTCCTATTATACCGTGGTTTGGCCACAGAGATATATCCCTGCAAGTTCATTTGTTCAATATTTTTTGTTGTTTATGTTTCATTTGTTCAATAATTTTCTGTAGGTTCATTTGTTCAATAATTCAGGTACCGGCTGCTCATCACGCACAAGACAACCGAAGAAGAAAACAACTGTTATTTGGGCTGGCACTAGAGGACCCGTATCTGGGCTTAAATGTGGGCCGAGCCCTTAGCTTTTTTACCAGCAGTTTGGCCGGTCCATGCCCATTACTCTAATGTCCTTTCCTTACTCGTTTGTTCTGCCTCGGCCCAAGATGCTAGGTTTGGTTGACCCTGATGAGATGAGAGGACAAAATAGTGATAGGACTCATCGTTCTGGCTCCTCGCCCGAGATCATGCTGTATGGTCGACCTCAGTTCCACCGGCAAGACCCAAAGCCTTGTTTAGAACACCTCCAAATTCCAAGTTTTTTCACTCTTTCTTCGTCACATCAATTTTTGGACATATACATAGAGTATTAAATGTAGATAAAAAAAATAACTAATTACATAGTTTGGTTGTAAATCACGAGATAGATCTTTTGAGCCTAGTTAGTTCATGATCGGACAAAGTTTGTCAAATACAAACGAAACGTGCTACAATGTCCAGGTTGCAAAAATTTGCAATCTAAACAAGGCCCAAGTTGAAAAAGCCTCAGTTCCACCGGAACCATAGGAGAGCCAGATTCGCTGTATCCTACCAATTCTTTCGCGGGTAGTACGACGATACCAACCCGAGCCCAAAGGGCTTCTTCGCTAATAGCTTGCACACGATCGAAGAGGCCTGCCTAAGAGGGGCTAGCCTTGAGGACTGGTAGCCCTAGCGCCCAGATATTCGGATAAACGCTTGCGCTACACTCCATTTCCCCATGCGCGTACTCAAGCCAGCACGCCTCCGCTCACGCTGCCCGGACATCACCCGCGTCGCTAGACCACGCGTGGGGATCGCTCGCACCTTCTCCACTTCTCATGCACACTGCAACATGTGCAACACCTACTGTTCGCCTAAACGGCCGTTTAGCCCGTTTACACACCGTTTAAACGCTACACAGTGGTATACCGTTTCCGTTTAGTCGGTTGTTTTGATCGTTTAAACGGCCGTTTTTCCCGTTTAAACACCCGTTTTGCCCGAATAATGGGCTAAACGGTAGGTGACTGACTGTTTACCGTTTAGCATTTAGGATAACACTGGCAACACCTGATCTACTTTCGAAACATTCAGATAAAACATTTACAACATACGTCCGAAACAACTGAAATATTTGTAACGTACATTTGAAACACTTGCAAAACACCAGGAAAAACTTGAACACACGTGTGTAGCCTGTTGTAACACGGCTTCGGCGGGTGACGAAGGCCTCCGACAGCATGGTGTCGCCAAGGCGTCTTCGACCGTCTTGGGGCGGAGACCTGGCGCTGACTAAAGGAACTTTCCTGGCTATGCTCGTAGGGCACTACACGAGGCTTGGCGGGCTTGTCGCGAATTCCGCCCAGGCCGGGCGCTGAGACCTCCGACCTATGCTCAGGCGGACGCCGCCCCGCTTCGGCTCACAGGCGCCTCCGGCGATGAGGGCAGAGGCCGCCTTACCTCTGAACTAATTAAACAAACAATCTTGCCTAAGTGTGTACAGGTACTCAAGCGCAGGCGCCCGTGGTCTGCGCGAGTGCGCCAGCATAGCCCCCGCGCGGCCGGGCGGAGACCCACGGTTGATGTCTCCGACCGGACCGGCGGAGACCCGCCAAGGCGACGGCGCGCCCTCGAAGACGGAGGCCAGCATCGGGAACCCGGGCCTTTGGGCTGAAGATCGAGGCACGGTGGGCCGGCCGCTTATGGAGGCCCGTTACTTGGAGACGGCGTGGCAGGATTACCCCGCAAACGAGAGACCAGTGGCGGAATATTCCAGAAATGTACTGTAGCAGTTGAGGGGCATTGTAATAAATTCCGTCAGGAAGTAGTTGAGCCCTATAAATAGGGAACACTTGTAACCGTGCGGGAGGATGGTGAATGAATGAATGAAACCCTACTTTCTCGTGCCAGCTTCCCACAAGTTCACCTATCGTGCCTTTCCCGAGCCTCCGCCCGAGGGCGACTCCTGGCGGGCGAAGGCCCCCCTGTCTCCCTCACTCTGTCCGGAACCTCTAGTTCCAACACTGGCGCCCACCGTGGGGCCATGCGAGGAGCGCGCCGGGGCAGCGCTGGTTTCTGGACACCCAGCACCGCTCACAGCTCCGCTCGTAGGGCACACCAGAGCTACGGGAGAGCCGCGATCCCCTCCGCTCGCAACCCGTGCGTCCGCTGACGGGACGGAAGAACTCTCAACGTCTTCACTGCCGGCGGAGGCAACGCCCGCACTACCGGCAGAAGACATGGCCGGCGCGATCAATGGAGCACCGCTCTTCTTCTTTTTCGTGGACACCCGAGCAACAACGGTGCCCTTCCTCTTCTTAGACTCGGCCTCCGCCGTAACATTCTTCGCGAAGGCCCTCTTATTCTTCTTCTCAATCAAAGCCAGGACCTCAGCGGGAACCTCGCGCTCCCGGTAGACGATCCTGACCTCCTCAAAAACTCGATTGAGCCGCGGCATGGTGCCTACCACGCCCATCCGAGACGTGTACTCACGCTCGGAAATCTTGCCAACCAACCCTACGGTGGCTTCCTCAACCTCGGAGACAAAACTGTCCTCCGTCAGCCCCTGCCCCAAAGACTGACTGAAGCGGGGGAACAGAATCCCGGCCTCCGGTCCAAAAACGGGAACCTTCACCTGCTCCAGCCGAAAGGCTGGGTTGTTTTTGCCCAGGGGCCAGTAGTTGGAGGCCATAATCTCCTCCACCAGGTCACGGCCACCGGAGTAGCGGCACGCTGCCACAAAAGCCTGATCACAAGCCTCCCTCGTCGGAGACACCTCCTTCGGCGGATCCACGCGCGTGAGCGGCGCCATCTCCTCCATCCTTGAAGTCAATGGATACTCCGAAAACTCCGCGCCATCCTCGGTAGTGCTATGGACCCCGTAGGTCTTCACATAGAACCATTGCTCAAGCCAGCCGCGGTCCCATTTGCCCTTCTGATAGAAAGAGATCTCCAGGCGGTCCGCGCCTTGGTTCCTCTTAGACATAAAGGTGCAACTACTGTACTGGTAGGTCACCTCCACCTCCTTGCCCTCTCGCACCTCTTTCTTCTTCTTCGGCTGCTTCTGCAGCTCGTAGTACGCGCAGAAGGTATCCACATCCGGCTCGGCACCGTAAGAAACGCACACCCAGCAAAATTTGCTAAGCGTGAGGAAGGCACTAGGAGTCAGATGGTGGAGCTGGACGTTGAAGGTCTCCAACACTCGGTGAAGGAAGGGGATGTAAGGAAGGCGGAGGCCGTAGGTGAAGAAGTCCCGAAAGACCACCGCATATCCCTCCTCCGGTTCTGGAATAGTCTGGCCTGGCGGAGGGATTTTTACACTGGAAGAAGGAAAACATGACTCCTTCAACATCTCCGTGATTGCCTCTTCAGTAATAGAGGAGGGGCCGAAATCCCAAGACTTTATCGCCATATCTCTGGAATCCGCGACGATCAGGTCTTCGATAGACGCAGAGACACTCCCCAAATCCTCCTCCACTAGCTTTTCAAACTCCAACGTGGAGGCAGAGGCAAGCATGCACTCCTCAAAGCGCGCACCCCAGCCGACGGTCCTAACGCCGAGAAGGTGGTGGTAGGGTCCGAAAAAGGCGGGCCAGCGAGTTTGGGCAGAGGCGGAAAGGAAAGCCACCGCGACAGTAGCCTAAGCACGAGACGCAAGCAGAAAGACGGAACACGCGAGGGCAGCGAAAGGCGAAAGTGAAGAGAGCAGAGAGCGATGTCTCAAATGCAATGAAACCGAATGAGCAATGCGGGGGGGGGGGGGACCCCGCCACCAACAACACCCTTATATAGGCAGCGGGCAGGCGGTCCGGCTCCCGCCATACAACGGTCACCTTCGGAAAATTCGTCTGCCGCACAACGGTCATCTCCGAAAAAGTCGCAAGGTATGCAATGGAAACTAACACGGCATAAACGGCCGCGCCATAGGACAACGACTAGATTTGCTGCCCAACGGCTACTCTCAACAAGACCAGCGGCCACGCAAGAGCGGGCCAGGGGGGAAGTAGCAGGGCCTCGCTCGAAGACGCCGATGAATATGGCCTCCGCCCCCACGGACGCCTTTGGCCAAGGCGTTTTGAGCTCACGGCACGCTCCGGTGAACCATGGTCTCAAAAGGGGGGAACTGTTGTAACACGGCTTCGGCGGGTGACGAAGGCCTCCGACAGCATGGTGTCGCCAAGGCGTCTTCGACCGTCTTGGGGCGGAGACCTGGCGCTAACTAAAGGAACTTTCCTGGCTATGCTCATAGGGCACTACACGAGGCTCAGCGGGCTTGTCGCGAATTCTGCCTAGGCCGGGCGCTGAGACCTCCGACCTATGCTCAGGCGGACGTCGCCCCACTTCGGCTCACGGGCACCTCCGGCGATGAGGGCGGAGGCCGCCTTACCTCCGAACTAATTAAACAAACAATCTTGCCTAAGTGTGTGCAGGTACTCAAGCGCAGGCGCCCATGGTCCGCGCGAGTGCGCCAGCATGGCCCCCGCGCGGCCGGGCGGAGACCCACGGTTGACGTCTCCGACTGGATCGGCGGAGACTCGCCAAGGCGACGGCGCGCCCCCGAAGACGGAGGCCAGCATCGGGAACCCAGGCCTTTGGGCCGAAGATCGAGGCACGGTGGGCCGGCCGCTTATGGAGGCCCGTTACTTGGAGATGGCGTGGTAGGATTGCCCCGCAAACGAGAGACCAGTGGTGGAATATTCTAGGAATGTACTGTAGCAGTTGAGGGGCATTGTAATAAATTCTGTCAGGAAGTAGTTGAGCCCTATAAATAGGGAACACTTATAACCGTGCGGGAGGATGGTGAATGAATGAATGAAACCCTACTTTCTCATGCCAGCTTCCCACAAGTTCACCTATCGTGCCTTTCTCGAGCCTCCGCCCGAGGGCGACTCCCTGGCGGGCGGAGGCCCCCCTGTCTCCCTCACTCTGTCCGGAACCTCTAGTTCCAACATAGCCATTGCAAACATACGCAAACATCAAGATGAAACACTTGCAATATACGTATGAAAACATCTGGAACACTTGCATATGTATGTAAAATCTCGATCTAGTTTTGTAACTTCCAAATGAACCACTTGCGACGTAGGTCTGAAACAGATGAAATATTTGGAACATACACTTGAAACATACATGTATAGCCATTGCAACATGTGCAACATCTAGATCTACTTTTGCAACATCGATATAAAACACTTGCAACATACCTCTGAAACATTTGCAACACTTGAAACATACGCTTGCAACATGCGCTTCAGTGCAATATCACCTTGCTGCTTGGACAAATGGAGGCTCATCGTTGCGAAGCTCAACGCCGGGGTGGAGGTCGGCTACGGCGCATGGAACTCGAGGCGACGCGGAGCTCGCCAGTGCGGCAGCGGTGCAGGCAACTTGCTGGCAGGGTGGCGTCACATGAAGCTCCCCCCTCGCTTGCTTGCTAGAGGATCCATCGTAGAGGCTCGGTGGAGCAGCCACGGCGGGCGGATGCGCATGGTGCGGGGAGGAGAAGGAAGCGATAAGGGTAGGAGGAGCTGGGTGAACGTGGGCATGCGGCGGCAGGCATCGTTGCCGAAGGTGAGACCGTGCTGGAGGCCTCTAACTGTGGGTCTGGACGCTGGAGGCTGGAGCCCGTGACTGCAAGGCTGCGAGGGAGGAGCGGTGTGGGGTGGAGACAGGACCATGTGTGACATTTGCCACGGGCAGGTTGCTTGGCCCGGTTCGCAGGCCTAGCAAGCAAGCGTCCGGCCCAAGAATTACCGAATAACTGCTAGCGTGGGTTGTCGTGTCTTCGACCCAACCCAGCTAGGCTTAAACTGATTGAGGGATTTTCAGCTAATAGTTATTCCCTCTGTCCCAAATTATAATTCATTTTAATTTTCTTTGAGAGTCAAAGCATCTAAAGTTTGACTAAAAGTATGGAGAGAATTATAAAGATTTATGACATTAAATAGGTATATTATGAAAATATAATTAATGATGAATCTAACGATACTTATTTGGTATCATAATTGTTATTATTTATTTATATAAATTTGGTAAAACTTGAAATGCGCTGGTTTCTGGACACCCAGCACCGCTCACAGCTCCGCTCGTAGGGCACACCAGAGCTACAGGAGAGCCACGATCCCCTCCGCTCGCAACCCGCGTGTCCGCTGACGGGACGGAAGAACTCTCAACGTCTTCACTGCCGACGGAGGCAACGCCCCGCACTACCGACAGAAGACATGGCTGGCGCGATCAATGGAGCACCGCTCTTCTTCTTTTTCGCGGACACCCGAGCAACAACGGCGCCCTTCCTCTTCTTAGACTCGGCCTCCGCCGTAACATTCTTCGTGAAGGCCCTCTTCTTCTTCTTCTCAATCAAAGCCAGGACCTCAGCGGGAACCTCGCGCTCCCGGTACATGATCCCGACCTCCTCAAAAACTCGATTGAGCCGCGGCATGGTGCCTTCCACGGGCATCCGAGACATGTACTCACGCTCGGAAATCTTGCCAACCAACCCTACGGCGGCTTCCTCAACCTCGGAGGCAAAACTGGCTTCCGTCACCCCCTCCCCCAAAGACTGACCAAAGCGGGGGAACGGAATCCCGGCCTTCGGTCCAAAAACGGGAACCTTCACCTATTCCAGCCGAAAGGCTGGGTTGTTTTTGCCCAGGGGCTAGTAGTTGGAGGCCATAATCTCCTCCACCAGGTCACGGCCACCGGAGTAGCGGCACGCTGCCGCAAAAGCCTGATCACAAGCCTCCCTCGTCGGAGACACCTCCTCCGGCGGATCCACGTGCGTGAGCGGCGCCATCTCCTCCATCCTTGAAGTCAATGGATACTCCGAAAACTCCGCGCCATCCTCGGTAGTGCTATGGACCCCGTAGGTCTTCACGTAGAACCATTGCTCAAGCTAGCCGCGGTCCCATTTGCCCTTCTGACAGAAAGAGATCTCTAGGCGGTCCACGCCTTGGTTCCTCTTAGACATAAAGGTGCAACTACCGTACTGGTAGGTCACCTCCACCTCCTTTCCCTCTCGCACCTCCTTCTTCTTCTTTGGCTGCTTCTGCAGCTCGTAGAACGCGCAGAAGGTATCCACATCCGGCTCGGCACCGTAAGAAACGCACGCCCAGCAAAATTTGCTAAGCGTGAGGAAGGCACTAGGAGTCAGATGGTGGAGCTGGACGTTGAAGGTCTCCAACACTCGGTGAAGGAAGGGGATGTAAGGAAGGCGGAGGCCGTAGGTGAAGAAGTCCCGAAAGACCACCGCATATCCCTCCTCCGGTTCTGGAATAGTCTGGCCTGGCGGAGGGATTTTTACACTGGAAGAAGGAAAACATGACTCCTTCAACATCTCCGTGATTGCCTCTTCAGTAATAGAGGAGGGGCCGAAATCCCAAGACTTTATCGCCATATCTCTGGAATCCGTGACGATCAGGTCTCCGACAGACGCAGAGACACTCCCCAAATCCTCCTCCACCAGCTTTTCAAACTCCAACGCGGAGGCAGAGGCAAGCATGCACTCCTCAAAGTGTGCACCCCAGCCGATGGTCCTAACGCCGAGAAGGTGGCGGTAGGGTCCAAAAAGGTGGGCCGGCGAGTTTGGGCGGAGGCAGAAAGGAAAGCCACCGCGACAGTAGCCTAAGTGCGAGACGCAAGCAGAAAGACAAAACGCGCGAGGGCAGCGAAAGGCGAAAGCGAAGAGAGCAGAGAGCGATGTCTCAAATGCAATGAAACCGAATGAGCAATGCGGGGGGGGGACCCTGCCACCAACAACACCCTTATATAGGCAGCGGGCAGGCGGTCCGGCTCCCGCCATACAACGGTCACCTCCGGAAAATTCGCCTGCCGCACAACGGTCATCTCCGAAAAAGTCACAAGGTATGCAATGGAAACTGACACGGCATAAATGGCCGTGCCATCGGACAACGACTAGATTTGCTGCCCAACGGCTACTCTCAACGAGACCATCGGCCACGCAAGAGCGGGCCAGGGGGGAAGTAGCGGGGCCTCGCTCGAAGACGCCAATGAATATGGCCTTCGCCCCCACGGACGCCTTTGGCCAAGGCGTTTTGAGCTCACGGCACGCTCCGGTGAACCATGGTCTCAAAAGGGGGGAACTGTTGTAACACGGCTTCGGCGGGTGACGAAGGCCTCCGACAGCATGGTGTCGCCAAGGCGTCTTCGACCGTCTTGGGGCGGAGACCTGGCGCTAACTAAAGGAACTTTCCTGGCTATGCTCATAGGGCACTACACGAGGCTCAGCGGGCTTGTCGCGAATTCTGCCTAGGCCGGGCGCTGAGACCTCCGACCTATGCTCAGGCGGACGTCGCCCCACTTCGGCTCACGGGCACCTCCGGCGATGAGGGCGGAGGCCGCCTTACCTCCGAACTAATTAAACAAACAATCTTGCCTAAGTGTGTGCAGGTACTCAAGCGCAGGCGCCCATGGTCCGCGCGAGTGCGCCAGCATGGCCCCCGCGCGGCCGGGCGGAGACCCACGGTTGACGTCTCCGACTGGATCGGCGGAGACTCGCCAAGGCGACGGCGCGCCCCCGAAGACGGAGGCCAGCATCGGGAACCCAGGCCTTTGGGCCGAAGATCGAGGCACGGTGGGCCGGCCGCTTATGGAGGCCCGTTACTTGGAGATGGCGTGGTAGGATTGCCCCGCAAACGAGAGACCAGTGGTGGAATATTCTAGGAATGTACTGTAGCAGTTGAGGGGCATTGTAATAAATTCTGTCAGGAAGTAGTTGAGCCCTATAAATAGGGAACACTTATAACCGTGCGGGAGGATGGTGAATGAATGAATGAAACCCTACTTTCTCATGCCAGCTTCCCACAAGTTCACCTATCGTGCCTTTCTCGAGCCTCCGCCCGAGGGCGACTCCTGGCGGGCGGAGGCCCCCCTGTCTCCCTCACTCTGTCCGGAACCTCTAGTTCCAACATAGCCATTGCAAACATACGCAAACATCAAGATGAAACACTTGCAATATACGTATGAAAACATCTGGAACACTTGCATATGTATGTAAAATCTCGATCTAGTTTTGTAACTTCCAAATGAACCACTTGCGACGTAGGTCTGAAACAGATGAAATATTTGGAACATACACTTGAAACATACATGTATAGCCATTGCAACATGTGCAACATCTAGATCTACTTTTGCAACATCGATATAAAACACTTGCAACATACCTCTGAAACATTTGCAACACTTGAAACATACGCTTGCAACATGCGCTTCAGTGCAATATCACCTTGCTGCTTGGACAAATGGAGGCTCATCGTTGCGAAGCTCAACGCCGGGGTGGAGGTCGGCTACGGCGCATGGAACTCGAGGCGACGCGGAGCTCGCCAGTGCGGCAGCGGTGCAGGCAACTTGCTGGCAGGGTGGCGTCACATGAAGCTCCCCCCTCGCTTGCTTGCTAGAGGATCCATCGTAGAGGCTCGGTGGAGCAGCCACGGCGGGCGGATGCGCATGGTGCGGGGAGGAGAAGGAAGCGATAAGGGTAGGAGGAGCTGGGTGAACGTGGGCATGCGGCGGCAGGCATCGTTGCCGAAGGTGAGACCGTGCTGGAGGCCTCTAACTGTGGGTCTGGACGCTGGAGGCTGGAGCCCGTGACTGCAAGGCTGCGAGGGAGGAGCGGTGTGGGGTGGAGACAGGACCATGTGTGACATTTGCCACGGGCAGGTTGCTTGGCCCGGTTCGCAGGCCTAGCAAGCAAGCGTCCGGCCCAAGAATTACCGAATAACTGCTAGCGTGGGTTGTCGTGTCTTCGACCCAACCCAGCTAGGCTTAAACTGATTGAGGGATTTTCAGGCTAATAGTTATTCCCTCTGTCCCAAATTATAATTCATTTTAATTTTCTTTGAGAGTCAAAGCATCTAAAGTTTGACTAAAAGTATGGAGAGAATTATAAAGATTTATGACATTAAATAGGTATATTATGAAAATATAATTAATGATGAATCTAACGATACTTATTTGGTATCATAATTGTTATTATTTATTTATATAAATTTGGTAAAACTTGAAATGCGCTGGTTTCTGGACACCCAGCACCGCTCACAGCTCCGCTCGTAGGGCACACTAGAGCTACGGGAGAGCCGCGATCCCCTCCGCTCGCAACCCGTGCGTCCGCTGACGGGACGGAAGAACTCTCAACGTCTTCACTGCCGGTGGAGGCAACGCCGCACTACCGGCAGAAGACATGGCCGGCGCGATCAATGGAGCACCGCTCTTCTTCTTTCGCGGACACCCGAGCAACAACGGCGCCCTTCCTCTTCTTAGACTCGGCCTCCGCCGTAACATTCTTCGCGAAGGACCTCTTCTTCTTCTTCTCAATCAAAGCCAGGACCTCAACGGGAACCTCACGCTCCCGGTAGACGATCCCGACCTCCTCAAAAACTCGATTAAGCCGCGGCATGGTGCCTGCCACGCCCATCCGAGACGTGTACTCACGCTCAGAAATCTTGCCAACCAACCCTACGGTGGCTTCCTCAACCTCGGAGACAAAACTGTCCTCCGTCACCCCCTCCCCCAAAGACTGACTGAAGCGGGGGAACGGAATCCCGGCCTTCGGTCCAAAAATGGGAACCTTCACCTGCTCCAGCCGAAAGGCTGGGTTGTTTTTGCCCAGGGGCCAGTAGTTGGAGGCCATAATCTCCTCCACCAGGTCACGGCCATCGGAGTAACGGCATGCTGCCGCAAAAGCCTGATCACAAGCCTCCCTCATCGGAGACACCCCCTCCGGCGGATCCACACGCGTGAGCGGCGTCATCTCCTCCATCCTTGAAGTCAATGGATACTCTAAAAACTCCGCGCCATCCTCGGTAGTGCTACGGACCCCGCAGGTCTTCACGTAGAACCATTGCTCAAGCCAGCCGCGGTCCCATTTGCCCTTCTGACAGAAAGAGATCCCCAGGCGGTCCGTGCCTTGGTTCCTCTTAGACATAAAGGTGCAACTACTGTACTGGTAGGTCACCTCCACCTCCTTGCCCTCTCGCACCTCCTTCTTCTTCTTCGGCTGCTTCTGCAGCTCATAGTACGCGCAAAAGGTATCCACATCCGGCTCGGCACTGTAAGAAACGCACACCCAGCAAAATTTGCTAAGCGTGAGGAAGGCACTAGGAGTCAGATGGTAGAGCTGGACGTTGAAGGTCTCCAACACCCGGTGAAGGAAGGGGATGTAAGGAAGGCGGAGGCCGCAGGTGAAGAAGTCCTGAAAGACCACCGCATATCCCTCCTCCGGTTCTGGAATAGTCTGGCCTGGCGGAGGGATTTTTACCCTGGAAGAAGGAAAACATGACTCCTTCAACATCTCCGTGATTGCCTCTTCAGTAATAGAGGAGGGGCCGAAATCCCAAGACTTTATCGCCATATCTCTGGAATCCGTGACGATCAGGTCTCCGACAGACGCAGAGACACTCCCCAAATCCTCCTCCACCAGCTTTTCAAACTCCAACGCGGAGGCAGAGGCAAGCATGCACTCCTCAAAGTGTGCACCCCAGCCGATGGTCCTAACGCCGAGAAGGTGGCGGTAGGGTCCAAAAAGGTGGGCCGGCGAGTTTGGGCGGAGGCAGAAAGGAAAGCCACCGCGACAGTAGCCTAAGTGCGAGACGCAAGCAGAAAGACAAAACGCGCGAGGGCAGCGAAAGGCGAAAGCGAAGAGAGCAGAGAGCGATGTCTCAAATGCAATGAAACCGAATGAGCAATGCGGGGGGGGGACCCTGCCACCAACAACACCCTTATATAGGCAGCGGGCAGGCGGTCCGGCTCCCGCCATACAACGGTCACCTCCGGAAAATTCGCCTGCCGCACAACGGTCATCTCCGAAAAAGTCACAAGGTATGCAATGGAAACTGACACGGCATAAATGGCCGTGCCATCGGACAACGACTAGATTTGCTGCCCAACGGCTACTCTCAACGAGACCATCGGCCACGCAAGAGCGGGCCAGGGGGGAAGTAGCGGGGCCTCGCTCGAAGACGCCAATGAATATGGCCTTCGCCCCCACGGACGCCTTTGGCCAAGGCGTTTTGAGCTCACGGCACGCTCCGGCGAACCATGGTCTCAAAAGGGGGGAACTGTTGTAACACGGCTTCGGCGGGTGACGAAGGCCTCCGACAGCATGGTGTCGCCAAGGCGTCTTCGACCGTCTTGGGGCGGAGACCTGGCGCTAACTAAAGGAACTTTCCTGGCTATGCTCGTAGGGCACTACACGAGGCTCAGCGGGCTTGTCACGAATTCCGCCTAGGCCGGGCGCTGAGACCTCCGACCTATGCTCAGGCGGACGTCGCCCCGCTTTGGCTCACGGGTGCCTCCGGCGATGAGGGCGGAGGCCGCCTTACCTCTAAACTAATTAAACAAACAATCTTGCCTAAGTGTGTGCAGGTACTCAAGCGCAGGCGCCCGTGGTCCGCGCGAGTGCGCCAGCATGGCCCCCGCGCGGCCGGGCGGAGACCCACGGTTGACGTCTCTGACCGGACCGGCGGAGACTCGCCAAGGCGACGGCGCGCCCCCGAAGACGGAGGCCAGCATCGGGAACCCAGGCCTTTGGGCCGAAGATCGAGGCACGGTGGGCCGGCCGCTTATGGAGGCCCGTTACTTGGAGACGGCGTGGCAGGATTGCCCCGCAAACGAGAGACCAGTGGCGGAATATTCTAGGAATGTACTGTAGCAGTTGAGGGGCATTGTAATAAATTCCGTCAGGAAGTAGTTGAGCCCTATAAATAGGGAACACTTGTAACCGTGCGGGAGGATGGTGAATGAATGAATGAAACCCTACTTTCTCATGCCAGCTTCCCACAAGTTCACCTATCGTGCCTTTCTCGAGCCTCCGCCCGAGGGCGACTCCTGGCGGGCGGAGGCCCCCCTGTCTCCCTCACTCTGTCCGGAACCTCTAGTTCCAACATAGCCATTGCAAACATACGCAAACATCAAGATGAAACACTTGCAATATACGTATGAAAACATCTGGAACACTTGCATATGTATGTAAAATCTCGATCTAGTTTTGTAACTTCCAAATGAACCACTTGCGACGTAGGTCTGAAACAGATGAAATATTTGGAACATACACTTGAAACATACATGTATAGCCATTGCAACATGTGCAACATCTAGATCTACTTTTGCAACATCGATATAAAACACTTGCAACATACCTCTGAAACATTTGCAACACTTGAAACATACGCTTGCAACATGCGCTTCAGTGCAATATCACCTTGCTGCTTGGACAAATGGAGGCTCATCGTTGCGAAGCTCAACGCCGGGGTGGAGGTCGGCTACGGCGCATGGAACTCGAGGCGACGCGGAGCTCGCCAGTGCGGCAGCGGTGCAGGCAACTTGCTGGCAGGGTGGCGTCACATGAAGCTCCCCCCTCGCTTGCTTGCTAGAGGATCCATCGTAGAGGCTCGGTGGAGCAGCCACGGCGGGCGGATGCGCATGGTGCGGGGAGGAGAAGGAAGCGATAAGGGTAGGAGGAGCTGGGTGAACGTGGGCATGCGGCGGCAGGCATCGTTGCCGAAGGTGAGACCGTGCTGGAGGCCTCTAACTGTGGGTCTGGACGCTGGAGGCTGGAGCCCGTGACTGCAAGGCTGCGAGGGAGGAGCGGTGTGGGGTGGAGACAGGACCATGTGTGACATTTGCCACGGGCAGGTTGCTTGGCCCGGTTCGCAGGCCTAGCAAGCAAGCGTCCGGCCCAAGAATTACCGAATAACTGCTAGCGTGGGTTGTCGTGTCTTCGACCCAACCCAGCTAGGCTTAAACTGATTGAGGGATTTTCAGCTAATAGTTATTCCCTCTGTCCCAAATTATAATTCATTTTAATTTTCTTTGAGAGTCAAAGCATCTAAAGTTTGACTAAAAGTATGGAGAGAATTATAAAGATTTATGACATTAAATAGGTATATTATGAAAATATAATTAATGATGAATCTAACGATACTTATTTGGTATCATAATTGTTATTATTTATTTATATAAATTTGGTAAAACTTGAAATGCGCTGGTTTCTGGACACCCAGCACCGCTCACAGCTCCGCTCGTAGGGCACACTAGAGCTACGGGAGAGCCGCGATCCCCTCCGCTCGCAACCCGTGCGTCCGCTGACGGGACGGAAGAACTCTCAACGTCTTCACTGCCGGTGGAGGCAACGCCCGCACTACCGGCAGAAGACATGGCCGGCGCGATCAATGGAGCACCGCTCTTCTTCTTTTTCGCGGACACCCGAGCAACAACGGCGCCCTTCCTCTTCTTAGACTCGGCCTCCGCCGTAACATTCTTCGCGAAGGACCTCTTCTTCTTCTTCTCAATCAAAGCCAGGACCTCAACGGGAACCTCACGCTCCCGGTAGACGATCCCGACCTCCTCAAAAACTCGATTAAGCCGCGGCATGGTGCCTGCCACGCCCATCCGAGACGTGTACTCACGCTCAGAAATCTTGCCAACCAACCCTACGGTGGCTTCCTCAACCTCGGAGACAAAACTGTCCTCCGTCACCCCCTCCCCCAAAGACTGACTGAAGCGGGGGAACGGAATCCCGGCCTTCGGTCCAAAAATGGGAACCTTCACCTGCTCCAGCCGAAAGGCTGGGTTGTTTTTGCCCAGGGGCCAGTAGTTGGAGGCCATAATCTCCTCCACCAGGTCACGGCCATCGGAGTAACGGCATGCTGCCGCAAAAGCCTGATCACAAGCCTCCCTCAT
The DNA here is from genome assembly GCA_904845875.1 of Miscanthus lutarioriparius. Classification (NCBI taxonomy): domain Eukaryota; kingdom Viridiplantae; phylum Streptophyta; class Magnoliopsida; order Poales; family Poaceae; genus Miscanthus; species Miscanthus lutarioriparius. The sequence goes on along the minus strand of CAJGYO010000019.1, from coordinate 8,257,643 downwards.
CGGAGACACCCCCTCCGGCGGATCCACACGCGTGAGCGGCGTCATCTCCTCCATCCTTGAAGTCAATGGATACTCTAAAAACTCCCGCGCCATCCTCGGTAGTGCTACGGACCCCGCAGGTCTTCACGTAGAACCATTGCTCAAGCCAGCCGCGGTCCCATTTGCCCTTCTGACAGAAAGAGATCCCCAAGCGGTCCGTGCCTTGGTTCCTCTTAGACATAAAGGTGCAACTACTGTACTGGTAGGTCACCTCCACCTCCTTGCCCTCTCGCACCTCCTTCTTCTTCTTGGTCGCTACGCGCTCATAAAATCTGTATAAAAGGTATCCACATCCGGCTCAAAAGATCAGAAGAAACGCACACCCAAACAAAAATTTGCTAAGCGTGAGGAAGGCACTAGGAGTCAGATGGTAGAGCTGGACGTTGAAGGTCTCCAACACCCGGTGAAGGAAGGGGATGTAAGGAAGGCGGAGGCCGCAGGTGAAGAAGTCCTGAAAGACCACCGCATATCCCTCCTCCGGTTCTGGAATAGTCTGGCCTGGCGGAGGGATTTTTACCCTGGAAGAAGGAAAACATGACTCCTTCAACATCTCCGTGATTGCCTCTTCAGTAATAGAGGAGGGGCCGAAATCCCAAGACTTTATCGCCATATCTCTGGAATCCGTGACGATCAGGTCTCCGACAGACGCAGAGACACTCCCCAAATCCTCCTCCACCAGCTTTTCAAACTCCAACGCGGAGGCAGAGGCAAGCATGCACTCCTCAAAGTGTGCACCCCAGCCGATGGTCCTAACGCCGAGAAGGTGGCGGTAGGGTCCAAAAAGGTGGGCCGGCGAGTTTGGGCGGAGGCAGAAAGGAAAGCCACCGCGACAGTAGCCTAAGTGCGAGACGCAAGCAGAAAGACAAAACGCGCGAGGGCAGCGAAAGGCGAAAGCGAAGAGAGCAGAGAGCGATGTCTCAAATGCAATGAAACCGAATGAGCAATGCGGGGGGGGGACCCTGCCACCAACAACACCCTTATATAGGCAGCGGGCCGGCGGTCCGGCTCCCGCCATACAACGGTCACCTCCGGAAAATTCGCCTGCCGCACAACGGTCATCTCCGAAAAAGTCACAAGGTATGCAATGGAAACTGACACGGCATAAATGGCCGTGCCATCGGACAACGACTAGATTTGCTGCCCAACGGCTACTCTCAACGAGACCATCGGCCACGCAAGAGCGGGCCAGGGGGGAAGTAGCGGGGCCTCGCTCGAAGACGCCAATGAATATGGCCTTCGCCCCCACGGACGCCTTTGGCCAAGGCGTTTTGAGCTCACGGCACGCTCCGGTGAACCATGGTCTCAAAAGGGGGGAACTGTTGTAACACGGCTTCAGCGGGTGACGAAGGCCTCCGACAGCATGGTGTCGCCAAGGCGTCTTCGACCGTCTTGGGGCGGAGACCTGGCGCTAACTAAAGGAACTTTCCTGGCTATGCTCGTAGGGCACTACACGAGGCTCAGCGGGCTTGTCACGAATTCCGCCTAGGCCGGGCGCTGAGACCTCCGACCTATGCTCAGGCGGACGTCGCCCCGCTTTGGCTCACGGGTGCCTCCGGCGATGAGGGCGGAGGCCGCCTTACCTCTAAACTAATTAAACAAACAATCTTGCCTAAGTGTGTGCAGGTACTCAAGCGCAGGCGCCCGTGGTCCGCGCGAGTGCGCCAGCATGGCCCCCGCGCGCCCGGGCGGAGACCCACGGTTGACGTTTCCGACCGGACCGGCGGAGACTCGCCAAGGCGACGGCGCGCCCCCGAAGACGGAGGCCAGCATCGGTAACCCAGGCCTTTGGGCTGAAGATCGAGGCACGGTGGGCCGGCCGCTTATGGAGGCCCGTTACTTGGAGACGGCGTGGTAGGATTGCCCCGTAAATGAGAGACCAGTGGCGGAATATTCCAGGAATGTACTGTAGCAGTTGAGGGGCATTGTAATAAATTCCGTCAGGAAGTAGTTGAGCCCTATAAATAGGGAACACTTATAACCGTGCGGGAGGATGGTGAATGAATGAATGAAACCCTACTTTCTCGTGCCAACTTCCCACAAGTTCACCTATCGTGCCTTTCCCGAGCCTCCGCCCGAGGGCGACTCCTCTCTTTTCTCGATATCCAACCCACCGTCCCTTGTTTGATTTAAATCTGATTTTGATTTATTCTGGATATTTACACATTTGCCACTGACCTTGTTTTAGTCATAAAATCTCCATTCTAACTTCGATTTGACCCGTTCAATTTATGTTAGGTTCATAATTTCATAATCTACATGTTCATCCTATTGTTAAATATATTTCCAACTTTTAAAATTCGAGGTTAGATTTAATCTATTATTTTATTAAGGGAAATCTTGTAAATTATATCTTCTACGTTTTAGCTCCAAATTGACCCGTTCAAGTTGTGGCAGATTCATTACAACTAGAGCTACATGTTAGCAACAATGTTTATCTTGTCACTATTTCTAAGATTTTATGGTTTAACTCCTAACTTGAATAATAATTATGCCACTAAATTTTATAAATAAAATATGATTTATTTTACTTTAGTTTTATAATTCAAATCTAAATTTGACTTAATTCAATTTATATTATTTATAAAATATCATATATATATGATTTTATATAGTTAAAATAAATGAAGCCTATAGTTTTCTTTTCCACATCTATCAGTAGATGTATTTTTTGCATCGTAGCTTAGATTAGCGTGCCTTTCGTGTCTGTATGATCGTAGCGAGACGTAGATTCGTTTTACAAACTTTTCATCTTAATTTTATGTTTGGTGTACTGTTTTGATTTAGATCTATTTGTTTGCTTCGTGTATGATTGCATGGATTCTTGTGCGGTGCTTTATGATCATGTCCAGTCGGTGGGAAGTACGTTGATGAAATAGAAGGAGTTGGTGATCCCGAAGAAGTCTTTTATATGTTACAATTCAGTAGAAGAATGATCTGAGTTTTAAGGCAAGTATAGCATGGGATCTTCCTTGTTGTCCTATTCACCTTAATATCATTTAATTCATACTGCATGTGTCTACCTTGACCACCACTAAGGATTTTCTAGTACTTTGTTACCTCGTACGTTGATTCCTATGGGTTATTGCATTGGGTAGTATGATGCTAGTGCTCAACTACAACCATGATCTTATAACTTGACTAATGGAATATGCAATAAACACTAAAAGATGCTTTTTTAGAAACATGGAATAAGGGGGCTAGAGTATTGGGTTGTTTTCATGGTGCTCTAGATTCCTCTCCCAAAGTATTTATCTGTAAGCGAACATCCAGGACTTATTGTTCAGCTGTGAGGGCTATGTAACACCCCAGGTGTTTGTCACCAGTTAAGCAATGGGTTTAAACTCAACCATGGCATGTTAAGTGGTGATGGAGATGTTAGGTCAAACATATGAAAATGAGCCACCACTTAAACGTGGACCATGCACCATTGCTTATATGCTGCCCTTTCCAAAAAGTATGCTTGGGAAATGCTGGATGTACTTGTTTCATGTGTCTCTCCTCAATATCCCTCTATATTGATCAATGGAAAAGTTTCGTAAAGTTTGGAATCAAAAAGTCACATGAAATGATAAGTTATATCATTGTTGGAATGGCCTTATTAAGTGAATGAGAACATGTGTCATCAACCAAACCTTGCAACCTTGCCCAAATGACTCTAGATGAACTCTACAACAAAAGTCATGAAAGGTTCATGTTGAGCAAATGCTAAGAAAATGCTCCAATGGGTCACAAAGGATAATTTAAGCTTTATCGTGATCCTACTTTGGTCAAAGTAGAACTATAGCTTCTGCACCTGTTTTAAAGTTGGACATTAAATAAAAGTTGAAGCTCATGTTATGTAGAAAAAACTTTGTTTTTGGAGTATACCATGGATCGGCTTGGAACCAAGTCTAGCAGTGGCTCAAAGTTGGAACCTGCTGCTGATTTCAGCACTTAGAAATATTCTAAGTCTAGAAATTCATCGCCATCGACATTGACGTCTCGCGTTCTCCAAATTTTGTTAAGCAACTTGATTTGGTCCAAAGATAAAAGTTGGAGTGTACATGATGGCGAAGAGCATGTATAAAGATGGCACTCGTTGGACCTTGTCTTGACCATCGATTTTTGGAGTTAGTTAATCGGCGTCAATGCATTGACAATGCCACTTTGGAGAATAAATTACACACTGTTATGTTGCTCAAATGACTGGAGTGCCTTAATGAAAAGTGTAGAGTAGGCTGAGGTGAACAAACTTCATTTTTGGCCCAATGTCTGATTTGGCCTGGAAGTGGCCCAAATCGGCTCCCCACCATGTCAACTCCGGCGCTCGCCACGTGCTCGACAGTTTGTCTTCGTGGACGCCATGCACCAGGGCGCGCTCCCACCATTGCCGTGTGGCCACAGCTGGCCGACGCGCGTCCTACCCCAGTGCCATGCGCTGCCGAACGCCCTACTCCTCCATAACCGAGCGCCAGAGCTGCCCCATACCTCACCCGTCCCTTCTCGCTCTCTCGCTCGCGCTCTGGACGCACCAGAGCGGAGCCACCATGGCCGCCGCCGCCGAAGATCCATGGCCGCCCCATTTTAGCTCCGGCTTTTCCTCAGGCCCCACCAACCCCGCCTACTCCTTCCTCCATTCGCGCCGCACCTTCCTGTCGAGTTGTTTCGCCGGCTTCGCTCCTGCAGCTCGCCGCCACCAGCGCCGCCGTCGCGGCTGCAGCTTGCGTGCGTGGCCGGGCCACCTTGGGTCGTCTCCGGCCAAGCTGAGTGCCTTAGTGGATACGCGTGGACCCCCTAATGCTCCGCCGCCCATCCGCCGCCGCCAAAGAGCCTTCTCCGACCGGCACCGGTGATTCCCCCGCCGCCTCCTCTGTTTTGCCAGCGTGGAGGACCTCGTGCTTGAATTCAAGAAAAGGGAAGGTTCTTTCTGCAAAGTTGTGACTCATGTGAATAGTGCTTAGGAGGACCTCTTCGCTGACGTTTGATTTATATTTTCCGTAGGGACCCCGATGCAAGTTTACATTCCTTTTCTTTTGATTTTTTTATAGATTTGAATGATGAACTTTGAAAATTCGTATTAATTAGTAGAAAAAACCTAAAATAACAAATGAGGACTTTTTGGAATCCTTGTGAAATTGTCTATGCAGTAAATCTATAATATTACATGTTTTAGTTTAAATATTTTACTGTAAAAATAGATCTATGCAGTTAGGTTCTTAATACTAGTTATGTCTTGTCTTTTTCATAACTGAAGTGGTGGTGCTCAAATAAATGTGAAATTTTTATGGAGTGTTACTTTGGTGATGTTTGATGTCTGGTAAAAATTTCAGGAGTTTAGGATTGATGGTTTAAGAGTTATAAAAATAACAAATTCCTTGTGTTGCTTTGCTCCTATTCTGAGTAGTCCTGCATGTTTGAATTAATTGGCTCAGTTAAGTTATGAATCATGACTTTATGATAATATATGAGTTGTAGTAATTTTATTAAGCTTTTAAAAAAGCTAAATATCATGATTTTTAGTTAAGTAGATCTTGAGTTATACGTGCTTAAATCTATGTGGTTGTTTCTGCTCAAACCCAGAGAGGGTTTCCTTATTCTTATTGTGGGACCTTCTTAATAATAGAATTAGCTTTAGGTGTTTCTAACAAAGTTGTTTATAATTTGTTAATATTTCTAAAAAGTCTAGAACCACATTTATTGGACATGTATAACTTCAGTTATAGCCGTTTAAATTGGCATGTCAGTTTCTGTCTATGTTTTGGACAGAGATGCAATTATTGGATTAGTTGACCCTTATAATTGTAAAATCATCTTAATATGAGAATAACAAAGTTGTAGATAATTCATGTATCTAGCTTCTGTTAAAATTTGGTGGTATTTGGCCTTGTGGTTTGTGAGTTATGCCTCTTTAAAGTTGGGTTTCAGAAATGACTGCTTTCTGTTAATTGTAGACCAGTTTCTGTAAATGGGTATATTTGACTTAGTTAACTTGAGAATCATGCTAAGATGATTAAAGATGAATTGTAGAAAATTTCATAAGCTTTCCAGATTGTCTTGTTGCATGTCTTTTGGATTAGTACAACTCCTGTTATGAGTAAAATTAGTTGCTGCTGTTTGCAGCCTTGACTCTATGATTGCCATGAATAACTGGTTTGTCTTGAATGCTTATGTGATGCATCTTGTGTTACCATTCATCACATTCATACACATACATCTTGCATCTCATCTAGGTGCGCTAGATGAACCACGTGAAGAACGTGATGTTGGAGCCGAACCCGAAGACGGTGTATGGAGGATCTATCCCGAAGATGGAAGGACTAAGCGAATGCTAGGACCTAAGACGTCACCAGGACGGTGCAAGCTAACTGAACTAACTTGTGTCGGATCCCAGGCAAGCCCCGGAGCATTTTCCTCCCTGGTTTGCGATTATTAATTAATGCTTTACTTTAATTGATGCATTACGTTCAGGAGTTGTTTGCAACCGTTGCTGCATTATACCTTGTCTACCTTTGTTATACTATATCCTTGTTACCCTGGTATCCGCAGTCGAGTCAATGCTTAGCTGGCTTAGACTGGTAGAAGTCGGGTGATTTCCTGTCACCTACGAGCTATAGGTGGTTACCTAGATCTGCTTGGATAACTATGTAGTCATGGTATAACTAAGTGTTAATTTGAAGTTGAGACTGGACGGAGACTTACAGAGTTTTGGACTGTAGTGCTTTCCGTCTGTGTCGATTAAGGACCGACCGTTGTTGGGCCTCAGGTCATGTTGAACGCATGCCTTACATTTAGCTGGCCGAATAAAGCACCTTTCGACCGCGAAGCTGGGAGATTATTCAGGCCGAGTAGATTGCCCGAAGCGCACTGTACCGGAGCAGGTGTGGTAGGACACGGGGGCGCGATGATAAGACCGAAAGGCAGTCGGTCGGCCCCCGGGTACATGTGGTTCCTGGCAAACTCGAGATTTTTTCTGGATAGTTGACTCGGTGACCGACACCTCACTTTAGCGGGTGAGTGAGGTTTGTGTAAGGAATAAATTACCAGCTGGTTAATAATCGATTCGAATCACCATCGTTCACTGGATAGTGAACACTTGACTTGAGTTACTTCATCGTAGTAATGTTGATGGAACACTTGGACAATTATAATGAATATGACATTATGGAAGTTGTTAATGATCATTGGTTATCATTATTTGCTTAATCACACGATCTTGGTTGTGATGTTGATTTACCGAGGTCTTTCGAGACACTCGGCGGACTACCGGGTTTATATAAGTGAAAGTATGAGCGTGTCAACGTGTTAGCGGGGACAACCGTACTTGATCTTGTATAAATTGGGCGGTTCTGTCACAGCTGGTATCAGAGCAAGGTTAAGCATATTACTATCATGTACATAGTTTTAAAAACAAAGTTTTGGTTTTAAAAATCCTATATTGACTAAAACTTTAGCTACAGGAAAATTTATCAAAACTTATTTGCAAAACTATGCTAGCGACATCCTTCTTTATGCCCAGTTAAGGACTATTAGGTGGCTATCTAAGTACTAACATGGGGGTTTTACTTTCGTCGTCCATACGACGTGCTATTGTATGGATGCCATTCACTTGAATGGTAATGTATGGATCAATTGCCTCTACGCCCAGGTAAGTTTGAGTTGTGAGAGCATGACCGTCCAACTATCGGTCTAGGGAAGAGTTAGCTGTGGTTACTAGAATATTTACATGTTACCCACATGTATATATGAAGGTACTTAATTGTGGGTATATCTATTGGGTAGCTATGGATACCGAAGTATATATATCTAGGGATGTATATATGGAGAGTATCTTAGTTTACTGCTTTTATTGTGTGCTTAATTATCTCTTATGGGGATGGCCTGCAATGAATTTTCCTGTAGGTACGCTAACCATGAATACGTAGCTTAAATGTAGCTAACGACTAGTTATATGTCAAGAGAGTACGTGTTATGCCACCGACATAGAACGTGATTGCCACCTTAGGCTGGCAATTTTGTGAGGACGAATAGGACGAGCATGCATCCTGATTGTGCTTGTGCATAAATATGCTTCCCTTCCTTTGTTCTAGTACTAAAGAACTTGTGATCGATGTGTTGCACTATCTTCCTTGTGTGGAGTTAAACAAGAATGCCTTGTTCCATGTTGCTTGAATAGGAAGTGCTTGAGAAAAGTGTGTGCTTAGCCTTGCTAGAAATAATTGTGGTTACATGCTTAAATCTGTAATGTCCTCTAGTTTAGCCAAGTGGTGGGTATGTATGCTTGTTATCTAATTAGTTCCATAGTTATCACCCCTTTTGTCCTCGGTAAGCATACAAGTGTTGAAGAGCGCTATCCTAGAACAACGTCCAAGTTTTGGTAATCTCATGGTTGTCATTTTTAATTAAGTTCTCTCTTAGGAGCCTGAGCCTGTGCATGTGGTTGCTAGCCCTTGAGCGTTGTGCTATGAAGACCTTTATCCATGCCTTTGCTTGACCTTCGACCCAAGCTTAGCCCCCTTCTTTGCTCGCATGTTTTGTGGTTGTCCCACTCCTGTGTGGGAGGACCTTGCTAAAAAATCCTTGTTAGATCTCATTGCTCCTTCTTCTACTGATGATCTGGTGCAATGCTAATCGCTATCTACCCTGCTTTGGAACCTTTTCCTCGCAGATCATGTCGTTGCTTTATCAACTAAATCCTTAGTCAGTGCCTTGGCTTTGCCCCTTGAATCTAGTTATTTGGCCTCTGATCCTTTCACGTCCCTAGATGTTTATCGGTCTTAATCTCATGTTAACCTTTATCTAGTAATCACTTTAGTGGACACAAGGTGTATATGGAAATTCAGCAAGAGTCCCCTGCTATGTTGTCTCCGACAATTAGGCTATGCTCTCTTGCGCTGTGTTTTAATCTTTGGATCCTCTACTTGTTGACTCCTAACCTTATGACTACCTTTGTTTGCTATCCCTCCTTCGCATAGTGCTTGCTCCTATGCAACCCAATTTGTGTCACGTGAGATTTCCTGTGGGTTGTATGTTCAGTAATGGTGTCACGATTAGCGATCTACGGTGCCACGACGAAACCGAGGGCATCCTGTGGACTGCAGCCACAAGGTTGTGCTGCTCGGCACACGCTGATATCGAGGTTCCTAGTCATGATCCATTGCAGAACTACACCGATGTGTTATTTTCACATGAGCTCTTCCTTGGTTATCTCCCCATATCTTATCGAAGGTCCATATATCAAACCGAAAGTAGTAGACCTTCCTTTTGAAGTCACTAAAAGGATAACCTTTGAAGAACTGGTCACCGACATAAATATTAACAGACTATAGGAGGTGGTAAACAAGCGACTCTACCTAAATGTCCCTGTAATGACGTCGATCGTCTGATGAACAACTTATGTCATCCATGTTGGATTAGAAAGGACCCAACACTTAATGTTGGACAAGTTAGCAATCTAATGTTAATGGATGGCGATATCATGTGGTGTAATAGGTCACCAGGTGCTCATGAACCTCCCGTTCAAGTTCTTGATCTGTAGGTGCATGATGGTCATACAGTTGAAATCAACCATCTCTAGTGTGACTCCTTATCTACAGACTTCGATGGCGACCGTCTGTTTGTGCCTCGATTGCAATTATTGTTGTGGTCAAGAGTAAGAATTTGGAACTTTGAGTGTTGAGAGACAACTGATTAGTTACCCATAGTAAGGTTAATCTCCAGCTAGGTAGTGACTTCTTGGTAGCTATGAAGACTATGTCTCACAGAACGATGTTAAGCAAAGAAACAACAAGGACGTTCAGCAATGCAAGATGTTGTATCAGCTGAGTGAAGAACTAGAGAAAGTATGTGCCTAGTTTCGATCAGCATCATTGTGCCCCTAGGTACCACAAACGGATTTGTTCAAGGTTATGTTGTACCAAATGCCAGAGAATATTCAGAAATGGTTCCTTGTCTATGTAGGAATGCCCTACATGTGGAATAATGCTTTGTGCCCTGCGAAAACAGCCCACAAGTCCAATGCTTGTGCATAGTCAAGTTGGTGTCTAGAACGATGGTTGAAGTGTTACTAGAGAAGCATGTGAGGAAAACTCTAGCCCCATCCTTAGCTAGGGAAAGGCTGTTGCTGCTATGAGAAAGATTAGAGAGTGTAAAACACACACCTCAACGGGTGAAGCAAAGAAAAGGGAGAACACAAAATATGTCCAGATTTTGTAGCACTAAACCGGTTATCTTCAAGCCGGCGATTAGTGACTCAAACAAAGTTGGATTGACCCCAAACTTGGTGATCTCATTCCTCGCTTAGGACCCTTCAATGCCTTAAGTTTGTTTGAGGATTGGTTGAGTGAAACATCAGATTTGAGGGATGTTTTGTCAATTCGGTTTGCTGTCATTTCAGAAAAGAATAGTTTTGGTAGATGAATTGTTTAGATGGTCAAACGGTGTTCGGTTGAGTTGAATTTTGGTGAGTAGTTAGAAGACCCATGGATCTACATGCCCACCAAAATTTGTGCATATTGGAGCAGTAGTTTGTGAGATATGAATAGAAGGGTACAGAATGTGCAATTTCACGGTGACTGTGATCATCCTTCACATGAGAAAGTTGTGTTTACAATTGATGCCAAGATTGGCAACACGATCATTGTCTTGCCATTAGATAATCCTTTATATGCCCTAGAGAAGACTCCTTGCACCCATGTTTGTGCCGTACCTTTGTCCTCTCGTATCGATAATAGTTGAGCAGTCAAGATGTTCTACAAGTCAACTTGTGCCGTTGCAAGTCAAAAATAGATTGGAAGGGTGTCAAACCACAGATTTCAGGTCATAGATTGAGATATTGATTGACCCTAGAATCGAAGCCTCGATGTCAAATATAGTTTAAGAAAGCTGGTTTTACTACGATGCAAATCAATCCAACTTGCAGTGCAACTGCACCACGAAGGCAAATTGTACTTAACCTGCTTGGTAGTGAACTAGTCCCTAGTTTTGTGATTACTTGCAACTTGTGTTGTCCTCCAAGCCTCGCTAACATCCTTCTGCGTCAATGGTTCTTCAATGCTGACATGCCTTTGGTACCTTATATGTGTTTTTACCCAAGAGGTTGCATCAGATTCAACCCAAATCACTATTGCAACTTGGATCCAAAGGCTCCCTAAGGAATGATCATCGAGAACATTGAGCCCACAGAGTCAGCTATTACGTTTACCACTCACTCGGTAGACTCAGACCATACAATATTGTTATCAGAGAAAGAGAACTGCACACATGGAACCATTGCAACGAGTATCCTTTAGAAGATTATGATCTAGTGCAAAGTCCATATGATCTGTGCTGTATCCACTAGGGAAGTAGATGCTACAAGTATTTAGTCTATGTTTGTATTGCTCTTCGTACATCGAGGACGAAGTACGTAGGACAGTGCTATCTTGGATTCCCTCCCAATGTAACAATGCTTTATGGAAGCCAATGAAGGAATTTCTTTTGACAAAAATTTACTACAAAGAACAAGTATAGAAAGTTGTCTCGACCAATTTGGTCCCTCTGATGCTTGAAGCTATGTAGCCTAAAGCTATCGCTGATATTGGAAACTGGTAACATGTCTCCCTTCCATAAAATTCTTTCGTCCTGAATCTCGGGACGCGATTCCTTTAAGGGGGGAGGGCTGTAACACCCCAGGTGTTTGTCACCAGTTAAGCAATGGGTTTAAACTCAACCATGGCATGTTAAGTGGTGATGGAGATGTTAGGTCAAACATATGAAAATGAGCCACCACTTAAACGTGGACCATGCACCATTGCTTATATGCTGCCATTTCTAAAAAGTATGCTTAGGAAATGCTGGATGTACTTGTTTCATGTGTCTCTCCTCAATATCCCTCTATATTGATCCATGGAAAAGTTTCGTAAAGTTTAGAATCAAAAAGTCATATGAAATGACAAGTTATATCATTGTTGGAATGGCCTTATTAAGTGAATGAGAACATGTGTCATCAACCAAACCTTGCAACCTTGCCCAAATGACTCTAGATGAACTCTACAACAAAAGTCATGAAAGGTTCATGTTGAGCAAATGCCAAGAAAATGCTCCAATGGGTCACAAAGGATAATTTAAGCTTTATCGTGATCCTACTTTGGTCAAAGTAGAACTATAGCTTCTGCACCTGTTTTAAAGTTGGACATTAAATAAAAGTTGAAGCTCATGTTATGTAGAAAAAACTTTGTTTTTGGAGTATACCATGGATCGGCTCGGAACCAAGTCTAGCAGTGGCTCAAAGTTGGAACCTGCTGCTGATTTCAGCACTTAGAAATATTCTAAGTCTAGAAATTCATCGCCATCGACATTGACGTCTCGCGTTCTCCAAATTTTGTTAAGCAACTTGATTTATTCCAACGATAAAAGTTGGAGTGTACATGATGGCGAAGAGCATGTATAAAGATGGCACTCGTTGGACCTTGTCTTGACCATCGATTTTTGGAGTTAGTTAATCGGCGTCAATGCATTGACAATGCCACTTTGGAGAATAAATTACCCACTGTTATGTTGCTCAAATGACTGGAGTGCCTTAATGAAAAGTGTAGAGTAGGCTGAGGTGAACAAACTTCATTTTTGGCCCAATGTCTGATTCGGCCTGGAAGTGGCCCAAATCGGCTCCCCACCATGTCAACTTCGGCGCTCGCCACGTGCTCGACAGTTTGTCTTCGTGGACGCCATGCACCAGGGCGCGCTCCCACCATTGCCGTGTGGCCGCAGCTGACCGACGCGCATCCTACCCCAGTGCCACATGCTGCCGAACACCCTACTCCTCCATAACCGAGCGCCAGAGCTGCCCCATACCTCACCCGTCCCTTCTCGCTCTCTCGCTCGCGCTCTGGACGCACCAGAGAGGAGCCACCATAGCCGCCGCCGCCGAAGATCCATGGCCGCCCCATTTCAGCTCTGGCTTTTCCTCAGGCCCCACCAACCCCGCCTACTCCTTCCTCCATTCGCGCCGCACCTTCCCGTCGAGTTGTTTCACCGGCTTCGCTCCTGCAGCTCGCCGCCACAGGCGCCGCCGTCGCGGCTGCAGCTTGCGTGCGTGGCCAGGCCACCTTGGGTCATCTCCGACCAAGCTGAGCGCCTTAGTGGATACGCGTGGACCCCCTAATGCTCCGCCGCCCATCTGCCGCCGCCGAAGAGCCTTCTCCGACCGGCACCGATGATTCCCCCGCCGCCTCCTCTGTTTTGCCAGCGTGGACGACCTCGTGCTTGAATTCAAGAAAAGGGAAGGTTCTTTCTGCAAAGTTGTGACTCATGTGAATAGTTCTTAGGAGGACCTCTTCGCTGACGTTTGATTTATATTTTCCGTAGGGACCTCGATGCAAGTTTACATTCCTTTTCTTTTGATTTTTTTTACAAATTTGAATGATGAACTTTGAAAATTCGTATTAATTAGTAGAAAAATCCTAAAATAACAAATGAGGACTTTTTGGAATCCTTGTGAAATTATATATGCAGTAGATCTATAATATTACATGCTTTAGTTTAAATATTTTGATGTAAAAATAGATCTATGCAGTTAGGTTCTTAATACTAGTTATGTCTTGTCTTTTTCATAACTGAAGTGGTGGTACTCAAATAAATGTGAAATTTTTATGGAGTGTTACTTTGGTGATGTTTGATGTCTGGTAAAAACTTCAGGAGTTTAAGATTGATGGTTTAAGAGTTATAAAAATAACAAATTCCTTGTGTTGCTTTGCTCCTATTCTGAGTAGTCCTGCATGTTTGAATTAATTGGCTCAGTTAAGTTATGAATCATGACTTTATGATAATACATGAGTTATAGTAATTTTATTAAGCTTTTCAAAAAGCTAAATATCATGATTTTTAGTTAAGTAGATCTTGAGTTATACGTGCTTAAATCTCTGTGGCTGTTTCTGCTCAAACCTAGAGAGGGTTTCCTTGTTCTTATTGTGGGACCTTCTTAATAATAGAATTAGCTTTAGGTGTTTCTAACAAAGTTGTTTATAATTTGTTAATATTTCTAAAAATTCTAGAACCACATTTATTGGACATGTATAACTTCAGTTATAGTCATTTAAATTGGCATGTCAGTTTCTGTCTATGTTTTGGACAGAGATGCAATTATTGGATTAGTTGACCCTTGTAACTGTAAAATCATCTTAATATGAGAATAACAAAGTTGTAGATAATTCATTTATCTAGCTTCTGTTAAAATTTGGTGGTATTTGGCCTTGTGGTTTGTGAGTTATGCCTCTTTAAAGTTGGGTTTCAGAAATGGCTGCTTTCTGTCAATTGTGGACCAGTTTCTGTAAATGGGTATATTTGACTTAGTTAACTTGAGAATCATGCTAAGATGATTAAAGATGAATTGTAGAAAATTTCATAATCTTTCCAGATTGTCTTGTTGCATGTCTTTTGGATTAGTACAACTCCTGTTATCAGTAAAATTAGCTGCTGCTGTTTGCAGCCTTGACTCTATGATTGCCGTGAATAACTGGTTTGTCTTGAATGCTTATGTGATGCATCATGTGTTACCATTCATCACATTCATACACATGCATCTTGCATCTCATCTAGGTGCGCTAGATGAACCACGTGAAGAACGTGATGTTGGAGCCGAACCCGAAGACGGTGTATGGAGGATCTATCCCGAAGATGGAAGGACTAAGCGAGTGCTAGGACCTGAGACGTCACCAGGACGGTGCAAGCTAACTAAACTGACTTATGTCGGATCCTAGGCAAGCCCCGGAGCATTTTCCTCCCCGGTTTGCGATTATTAATTAATGCTTTACTTTAATTGATGCATTACGTTCAGGAGTTGTTTGCAACCGTTGCTGCATTATACCTTGTCTACCTTTGTTATACTATATCCTTGTTACCCTGGTATCCGCAGTCGAGTCAATGCTTAGCTGGCTTAGACCGGTAGAAGTCGGGTGATTTCCTGTCACCTGCGAGCTATAGGTGGTTACCTGGATCTGCTTGGATAACTATGTAGTCATGGTATAACTAAGTGTTAATTTGAAGTTGAGACCAGACGGAGACTTACAGAGTTTTGGACTGTAGTGCTTTCCGTCTGTGTCGATTAAGGACCGACCGTTGTTGGGCCTTAGGTCATGTTTAACGCATGCCTTACATTTAGCTGGTCGAATAAAGCACCTTTTGACCGCGAAGTTGAGAGATTATTCAGGCCGAGTAGATTGCCCGCAGCGCACTGTACCGGAGCAGGTGTGGTAGGATACGAGGGCGCGATGATAAGACCGAAAGGCAGTCGGTCGGCCCCCTCGTACATGTGGTTCCTGGCAAACTCGAGATTTTTCCTGGATAGTTGACTCGGTGACCGACACCTCACTTTAGCGGGTGAGTGAGGTTTGTGTAAGGAATAAATTACCAGCTGGTTAATAATCGATTCGAATCGCCATCGTTCACTGGATAGTGAACACTTGACTTGAGTTACTTCATCGTAGTAATGTTGATGGAACACTTGGACAGTTATAATGAATATGACATTATGAAAGTTGTTAATGATCATTGGTTATCATTATTTGCTTAATCACATGCTTGCTCTAGTATAGGTGCAAATGTAGTCGACAGGTTAATAATAATTAACTTGACAATAATGCTTTTGGAAAGGTTCTTGAAATACTAAAAATGCCTTTTTTGCAAATGAGTCAGCTACCCTACTATAAAGCCCTTCATAATCCTTGATGTCACTTTATTTTCGGTTATGTCGGGTAAGTCTAGCTGAGTACCTTCTTGTACTCAGGGTTTATCCCACTATGTTGCAGGTGAAGTTCTTGGCCTGCTGAAGATGGTGGCTAACCGCCAGTGGGCTCGGTGATTCTATATTTACTTCTCATCTATATGCTTTTGTCTGAGGATGTCACTTATGCTAGCAATGTATTTGGAATTTATATTAATGTAATCATTTAAAAGCTACGTTGTTTTCAATAATTGGTTTTGAAAACCAAACTTGTACTATTATTTGTGAACCCATTTGTAATATTATTTCTGCTGCAACTCTACGTATGTGATGTGTATTTGCTTAATCACGTGATCTTGGTTGTGATGTTGATTTACCGAGGTCTTTTAAGACACTCGGCGGACTACCGGGTTTATATAAGTGAAAGTATGCGCGTGTCAACGTGTTGGCGGAGACAGCCGTACTTGATCTTGTATAAATTGGGCAGTTCTGTCACAGGCTATATGGCTCTAGCTTTAGCTCAGTATGAGGACCTTTTCTAGCTTGTTAGTGGTTACCTTTATTAGCATAAGAATGGCTTGACGAATCGGGTATAGTGCGACCTCTATCCCCTTGTGTATAGGCGACGCGTCATTGTGCCATCGAAAAGGGGGGCTCTACATCTATTTGCTGAGTGAATCTAATGGCCCTAACTTGTTAGACAAACCTTTGAAAGGCTTCATAGTGAACCCTGTCGACCTTCCTTGGTAGTGGGTCAAGAGCCTGATCATCTCGGACGAAAGGGTAAATCATGACCTTCCTTGGTTGAGATGATCAAGGTTGTAGTTGTCTTCAACTTCAACATCACTCTTATCTTGATCATCCACTTGTGCTTTCTCCTTTTCTTGATCTTTCTTGTTACTCTTCTTCTTGCTTTTCTTGGCCATGAGACACAAGTAATGGGAATCATGAGATACTGAGGTTGACTCATCACTTGGTCGCCACCGGTCTTGAGCATCCTTGCAAACAGCTGCTTGCTGCTCTGCTGCCTCGGCAATACCGAACACGTCCAGTAGGCATACCGGACACATTCGATATGTGCAGGCAGACAGTAGGACATGCGCTGCTTGCACTTATTGCTCCGGTTCGGTGCTCTTGAGGTCTTATGAGGCTTCTTCGCTGCATGAAGACACATTAGACATACTTTCCATTGAATTGCACTCAATAGCATCATCACATTTGGATTTTCCATATAATTCGACAAGTCTAGTCTAAATGAGATGAGCACTCTCCAGAGGTGGCTGTCCATTAAAGATTGCCTCATCCTGAACCTCTACACTTAATGTACTCAAAATGACATTGATGGCTTGAGCATTGAGTTGCACGCATATCTCTTCTTCTTTTAACAAATTTTTATAGTTGCTCCAATCAACTATAGGAAGAGGTATGCTTGTATCCACAATATGCTCAACAAGAGGACTAATATCCCTAAAAGCATTGAGTACATGGATTGACCAAGATAGAAAGTTTGAACCATCATTTTGGAGAAGCACCAGTTTCAACTCGATAGGCGTCGACATCCTTTTCTCATGGCGGTGAAGCTTTAGGTGAGAACCTTACTCTGATACCAATTGAAAGGACCTAAGATGCCGTCTAGAGAGGAGTGAATAGGTATTTCTAAAAATTAACACCTTTAAATACGGAAACGATTTAGTAATGGCAGTTTCCAAGTGGAAACTCCAAATCAAAGTAATACAAACCCTCACAAGTTAGCCAACAAGTAAATAAACAATATTAAATAATCCTAGGAGCCTAGAACTTGCAACACAAGCGTTAGAACACGGATCAATAAATTCAGTAATGAGCTCTAATACCGGACGTGTCCGGTATACACGATTTTAGTGGAACAGCCCCAAACTAGCTCCTTTCGATTTATATCTTCAAACAAAATTGTAAGTACCTACAAGAGATGACTAGATACATAGAGAACCTGCACAAGAACTAGAGCAACCCAAATATCAAATGAAATGCGAATTGAGACACGATATTTGTTTTACCGAAGTTCGGACTCGTTTGAGTCCTACTCTCTGTTGAGGGGGCTATGGGTGACCTAGCGAAGGTCAGCCCTAGAGGGCACCGCGAAGGTCACTCTAGCCAGAGTCTTTTCCAACTCCTTTTCCTCCTTCCACTAGTTGATTCCGAGGCGGCGGAATCGACCGTTATAAACTTTTCGAGGCACACCACAATCCCTCACGTGCTCTCCGGCAACGCCTAGCCATCTAGGACCGAAGAGTCCAAGAGTAACGAATGCGAATCATAAGATTAACAATATGCACAAGTGCTCAAGTGGTTGGATTGCTCTCTTTTTGAATTTCTCTCAACCACTAATGGATTTGGCAATTTGGATCACACACTCACTAAGAGAGGGTTTGGGAGAGTTGGCAAGGCTCAACAACATGTATTGCAACCAGTAGAATTAGCAGCCTCCAAAGGTGGAGGCTTGGGGTATTTATAGCCCCTTTGAAAAACTAGCCGTTATTCTAGCCGTTGCCATACCGGACATACCAGACACGTCTGGTATAACTTGCACTGCGCCAACGGTAATTGAGTTAAAGTATGTGAGGTGTTGGAACTCCCAACGAATGCCGGAACTCTCGATCGTCGGAACTCTCAACTCACGTCGGAACTCCTGACCCTTAGCTCATTTGAAAACTAGCCGTTGGGCTCTGGCCTACTATACCGGACACGTTTGGTAGAATACCGGACACGTCCGGTGTGACCAGGCAGTTAACTCTCCAAGTCAGTTAGGTGTCGGGACGTTGGAACTCCTGACGATTGCCAAAACTCCCGACTGTCGGAACTCCTGACTCATGTCGGAAGTCCCGACGAATATGTTAGAGATACACCTGAGTGACCCTACCATACCGGACACGTTCGGTATCACAGAACAAAGTTAGTTTCTCTCTTCTCTCTTTCACTCAAACTTCACATAGGTTGGCTTGAGCACTTATGAATAATCATCTATCGACATGATGCATCCCTCTTAATAGTATGTCATTCCTATTAACTCAAATTCAAATATATAACGAATTTAAACCTTTTGACTTGATCTCTTTCAACTGAAGCCGTGTCTTTTAATCTTCATCAAGTGAGGATGCCAACATATCGATATTAATCTTTTTACTTTAGCATAGCCATCTTGAACACGTGACTTGATTCCATTCATCAGATATGAATAATCCTAAATGTATCAAGTCACTTCCATCAAACACTCCAATAGTGATTTGATCCTCCACATCAAAATGACCATCATAGCTTGATTAGTACCTCGACTAAATGCAAGTACTTCCTTCTTCACCCTAGCTAGGTTCTTCGGCCGCCAAGCCATCGCTTGCCCTTCACCCTTGCTTAGTACCTCGAAGCCTTTCCTTGCTATCTTCACCATCTCAAGCCATCAAGTCACATCTTGTGTTGAATCATCCATTCATTTTCATTTCAATTTAGCAAGCTTCAAATATGAGACCATTCCATATGCAATCCCTCATGTCTCATTAATTGATTCTTACCGTGCTTGCTTCCACATAGTACATGAAAATCCCACAATTAAATAAGCATTTGCATGAATTCTATTTGCATTGTTGTCTTGTGCTTTAACTAGATTGTTTATACAACAACACATCATTTTGACTTCATTAAGCATTTTAACCAATTTCCGTGCTTGCTTTCACATAGTACATAGAAATCACATAATTAAATAAGCTTTTGCATGAATTCTATTTGCATTATTGTTTTGTGCTTTAACTAGATTGTTTATACAACAACACATCATTTTGACTTTATTAAGCATCTGTGAGATAACCAATTTCCTGTTTCACACTTAGAGAAAATATTAGATCTTTAATCGCGTTGTCATTCAATCGTCCAAAACCCACTAAAGGGCTAGATACACTTTCATATAGGTTATGTCTCTGGATGAGAAGTCACTATCAAGCGCAGGTATCCTTGCTAAAGATGTATTATTCGTTGGATCAAGGAGCTCGGGTATTTTCCCATATTGGTTATCACTTCAAGTTATTATCAATTGGGAGTCAACATACCCAAAACAAGTAGGCACAGAGGACATAGGAATGGGATATCTAATAACTACAGTTGATTCTATGGAGTCTTAGGAAATCCCAACGAAATACTAAGCATGACAAGAAGGTTTCGGATTGAAGAGAGTTAATGATGTGATTGGAATCCACTCGAAGATGTAAGAGAGAAACACAGAGTTTTCAATAATGAGGTTCAAGGGAGGTTTATCCAAGATGAACAAGATATTGGTAGAGTTACTGAAGAAGCTTTTAAGTTAGTTTGGATCAAGAAACCTCAGGCAAATGTTTGAAGGAGTCTAAGAAGAGGTTGAAGTAAAACCTATGTGTTAGCTTTATCAGATCAGGACAAGAGCTTTATATCTACACTGATGCATGTTATCAAGGTGTGGGATGTGTCTTTATACAAGAAGAAAAGTAGTGGCTTGTTCATTAAGTTAACTCAGGAAGCGTGAGTTGAACTACCTAACATGTTATCTAGAGTTATCCATTGCAAAGACTAGAAGTACTATCTTTTTGGAAGTAAGAGTGACATCTAGGAGGATCACAAGAATCTACAAGACATCTTCACTAAGATGGTCTTGAGCTTGTGAAACCCTCGTTGGAATGAAGTTGGTTATGACCTTGCGACATCATTGTTTAATTGAAGCAATCAAGGTTTTATAACTTGGAAAAGTGCAGTCATTTGGAGAAGCAAAAGTCGTTGTCAATGTCTTTAGCAAGAGAAAGTTATGCTAAGAAGATTCAAACGACACCATGGACTAAGAGTTGTGTTTGAGAGTCGAGCAACTTAACCAGAATCTTTAATATTTTGAAGATTGGTAGTAGAATCTCCTTCTAACCAAGAGATTCGTCAGGCTCCGATGAAAGGTGAATATTTTGAAAAACAGAATTGATAGTATGGACTAAAAAGGAAAGGTGGCCTAGTGATTGGAGTTACCTGAAAGTTGTTCAAGGTACCTGTTAAAATTTTGGAATTAGTCAAGCAAGTTACTTGGAGTAAGGTTAACATGTATGCTAAGTAAAGTGGGATCTTTATCAAAAAGATAAAACTACTCGATGACGTAAAGAAGAATCCAAACGCGGAGAATCAATATCTCTTTGATCACCGTCGTCTGAATTTCGAGGACAAGATTCATCTTAAGGGGGTAGCATTGTAACACCCTAAAATTTGCCTCTTTTGAAAATAGGTTTAAAATGATTTATTTTTTAATTTTGCGCTCATGAAATATAGGAAAATAAAATTTTTCATTAAATTAAAATTCATCATAAGGTAGCAACATATTTGTGCATACATGCTGGTGCATTTGTTTCTTTGAATTGTGTGGATTTGATTCAAATTGAAAACATTCAAAATGCTTTTGAAAAATAAATTTGAAAATGGCTTTGAAGTCAAAGAAAAGAGGGAAAAAGGGATTGGAAAATAAAAGAATTTAAAAAGGTTGTAAAATTTATTTTTGAGAACTTACCAAAATTTCTTATTTTTAATTAAGTTGAAAAGTGTATTTGAAACTCTATTCAAATTTGGTTTAGTTCATATTTGAAATAGGTTTTGAAATAAAAGAAAAGGAATTTTACACCTTCCCTCCCTCTCTCGGGCTGCAACCCAACCAGCCAGCCGGCCTGCTCCCATCTCTTTTCCCTTCATGGCCCGCTTCCTCTGTCCTGCAGGCCGAGCAGAAGGCCACCCCACCTTTGGCCCGCACCGCCCGGCCTGTTTCTCCCCGTCGTCTCCCTCACTATCCCGCAGGCCCAGCTTAACAAGACGGCCCAGGCCGAAGCCACTCCCGCAATCCAGTTCGGCAGCACGTCTGCCCGCGCCTGCGCTCTCTCTCTAACAGCCGCCCTCTCCCTCGCCCTGTCGCTGAAAGGTGGGCCCACTATGTCAGTGTCATCTCCTACCTCCGCCTGTGTTCCTTCTCTCGTCTCCGCGTCGGATTCTACCGAGGAGTCCGTCGCCGCGCCGACTCACGATTGGCGTGCACCCCACGCCGGGGAGTCCACGTTGCCCCGCCGCCGCGTCATCTTGCCGTGTGCTCCAAGTTCCCTGCCTCCCATAAATACGGAGCCCTGCACCCCACCGCCTCCTCATCCAGCTTGGAAGCCAAGCCATAGCCGCCGTGCCCTAGCTGCCGCACCTGAGCGCCTAAACCCTAAAAGCCGCCACCGCTCTTCATCTCCATGGCCGCCGCCGTTCTGCCGCCGCCGTAATAGCTTCTCCGATCATCGCGCAAAGGTTAGTCTTGGACATCCCTCTCGCTTTGTGTCGACCGTGCTGCTTCGCTGGGGTATCGACGTCGAGTCCGAGCCGCGCTAGCTAGCTCCGTGACGCCTCTGCTCTGCTCAACCGCCGAGCACCAACAGACTAGAAACGCTGCTGCGTCGAAGCACCGGCCATGCACCGTGCGTGCTGCCTTGCTCTAATTCCGATTCCAGCTTGATGACATCACATGACATCATGTATACATTTTGTGGCCGTTTTCCTTTACAAAAACAAATTCAGAAATACAATGGAAATACACACACATCTAATCGTCCTTAGCCATCCATCATTGAATCTACGGCCCAGATCTGTTTTGACCGAAGTCAAATACCGGTCAACCCGGTCAGCTCCACTGTTTTGCAGAGAACCCCTCACTTTTCTAGATATCCAACCCACCGTCCCTGGTTTGATTTAAATCTGATTTTGATTTATTCTGGATATTTACACATCTGCCACTGACCTTGTTTTAGTCATAAAATCTCCATTCTAACTTCGATTTGACCCGTTCAACTTGTGTTAGGTTCGTAATTTCATAATCTACATGTTCATCCTACTGTTAAATATATTTCCAACTTTTAAAATTCGAGGTTAGATTTAATCTATTATTTTATTAAAGAAAATCTTGTAAATTATATCTTCTACGTTTTAGCTCCAAATTGACCCGTTCAAGTTGTGGCAGATTCATTACAACGAGAGCTACATGTTATCAACAATGTTTATCTTGTCACTATTTCTAAGATTTTATGGTTTAACTCCTAACTTGAATAATAATTATGCCACTAAATTTTATAAATAAAATATGATTTGTTTTACTTTAGTTTTATAATTCAAATCTAAATTTGACTTAATTCAATTTATATTATTTATAAAATATCATATGTATGATTTTATATAGTTAAAATAAATAAAGCATATAGTTTTCTTTTCCACATCTATCAGTAGATGTATTTTTTGCATCGTAGCTTAGATTAGCGTGGTTTTCGTGTCTGTGTGATCGTAGCGAGACGTAGATTCATTTTACAAACTTTTCATCTCAATTTTATGTTTGGTGTACTGTTTTGATTTAGATCTATTTGTTTGCTTCGTGTATGATTGCATGGATTCTTGTGCGGTGCTTTATGATCATGTCCAGTCGGTGGGAAGTACATTGATGAAATAGGAGGAGTTGGTGATCCAGAAGAACTCTTTTAGATGTTACAATTCAGTAGAAGAATGATCTGAGTTTTAAGGCAAGTATAGCATGAGATCTTCCTTGTTGTCCTATTCACCTTAATATCATTTAATTCATACTGCATGTGTCTACCTTGACCACCACTAAGGATTTCCTAGTACTTTGTTACCTCGTACGTTGATTCTTATGGGTTATTGCATTGGGTAGTATGATGCTAGTGCTCAACTACAACCATGATTTTGTAACTTGACTAATGGAATATGCAATAAACAGTAAAAGATGCTTTTTTTAGAAACATGTAATAAGGGGGCTAGAGTATTGGGTTGTTTTCATGGTGCTCTAGATTTCTCTCCCTAAGGATTTATCTGTAAACGAACATCCGGAACTTACAATACAGCTGTGAGGGCTACAAGGCTCTGGCTTTAGCTCAGTATGATGACCGTTTCTATCTTATTGGTGGTTACCTTTATTGGCGTAAGAATGGATTGACAAATCGGGTATAGTGCGGCCTCTGTCCCCTTGTGTATAGGCTACGCGTCATTATGCCATCGGGAAGGAGGGCTCTACATCTATTTGCTGAGTGAATCTAATGGCCCTAACTTGTTAGACGAATCTTTGAAAGACTTTATAGTGAACCCTGCCGACCTTCCTTGATAGTGGGTCAAGAGGCTGATCACCTCAGGCGAAAGGATAAATCATGACTCACAGTGAAAGTGTACAATCTCTGCAAATTGTAAAACTGGTATATCAGCCGTGCTCACGGTCACGAGCGGCCTTGGACCCTTACAGAATAGTTGATGAACACTGATCTTACTAATGATAAAGATGCTCACTAATGATTACTGTTTATGTTATTCATTATTCATGTTTACCTAATCATGTGTATATATGGGCTTATGATAAACTTGTTACCACCCAATTGCTAAAAGATGACTTATTAAAAGCTAATCGCAGTTAAACCAGTGTCAGCCTTTTGAGCCTCATGAAACCCATGTTATATTTGTTGAGTACGACATGTACTTACGCTTGCTTTATTTTTCACATATTTGGAAAAAATCCTGGATAGATACCAGATTGCTAGAGTTTAGAGGAATTAGGCTTGTGATCAACCAGTCAGTTGTCCCTGTGGATTTAGAGTCTTCACCCGAAGATTGGAGTTGTCTTTTCCGCTGTTTGTTGTCAAAGGTTATATCCTTTATATTAAGTACGTTGTATTTTGAGCATTGTTTTTCGATATTACTCTTATTTGTAGTTATACGAGAGATTTAACTTTCTAGGCTCACATATGGTGTGATTCTGGTTTTATTCTTAAAATCGGGTGCTACACTTTTTTACTTCGTATGATGCAACATTTGAACCACGTGTAGTTACTATAGCTACACTTCCATTACCACCGCTACATAAAAGGCTTATCAAATCATCCCAATCACTAGCTTCTTCATTCCACATATCATCTAGCACAAGAAAATATCTCTTTTCATGTAAAAGTCCACGTAACTTGCTCTGTAGCGCCTCCAGGTTTAGTTGTTTGTGGCTTTCACCAGTAGATGATTGTATTATGTCATCCAAGATCTTAAGATCATATACATTAGAGATACATGCCCATAACTTCATGTCAAACTTGTTGGAAATCTGCACGTCATTGTAAATTAGTTTGGCCAAGGTAGTCTTCCCAATGCCCCCTATACCAATAATGGGAAGTACAGACAAAGGACTCGTGGAGTCTGCAGCGGCTAGAATCCTTGCAACTATCTCATTTTTAGCTCCATCTCTTCCAATAATGTTTGGTTCATTGATGAAGGAGTGTGTTTCCCTACTACTACTTCTGGTTGCCGGAATATCAATTAGGTTTTTAGTTAATCCAAACTGTGATTTGTTGGCTGCTATCTCATCAAGATTATCACAGGCTTCTTTTATTCTGTGACTCAGTTCGAAGGGAGAAACTAGTAAATGTCGAAATCGAGCACGGAAACCTTAATGTACTTCTTGCTCTAGAACTCTTGTAGCCACATCATCCAATACATCATCTGTGTTGTATACTGCGTCTTTCAAGTTATCCAGCCACTCTTGGAGGGCAGGCGAACTAGACTGCTTACTCTCGGCATCTTGAAGAACAGCACAAATTGATCTCAATGACCTTTCCAACTTCTCTATTTCTTTCTTGACATTCCATGCTGACTTGACCTCATTAACAGCCCATTCGGTGCCAAAGGATGCTACCTTCCGGAGAACTGAGGCTGCGAAGTGTGATAAAATTATCTCAGCCATAGTGACTGTCTAGCGATATAGGAACTGCAAAGCCAAAAAAACATCCATGAGGTTGTTACCCTTACAGAAATTTGTATTTTGGTTTGTATTCTCTAATCATTGTTGGGGAATCATAAATGTGAAACAAGGTTTCATGTTTGGATAGTTACTGAAAGCCTGTAGAATAGACTACAGAGTACGTATGGAAGATTATAAAATGCTAGTACCTTGATTTACTGAAGAAGAATACAGGGCCTATACGCGGCAGACTGTCAGACAGGAGCATGAAACAATTAATTGTGTTTGGTCTCCTTTCAGTTAGGAGAACAGCTTGCAGAGTTCAAGGCTCAAGTATATATATAACTTTGCAGCTGGAGATCATGAGTCCGCATCATATTCATGTATATACGCTCCTTGTTTTTGTGCCACGTGCCGGACATAGAAGGAAACTGAATTGACTGCAGAAAGCCAGACAGGCAAGCGGCGAATATACGACGTTTTAATGGTATTCGTATATATGCTCATGCAACGTTTTAATCAAGATTAAACTGAACACACATACCTGAACTTGGCGACTGAGAGCGCAGCAGTAGTAGTACTCTCCTGAGCGGTCAGAGGAAGAGGAAGTGTAATTCTTGCTTCTCCTCCCAGCCGGAACTAAATGAGGATTGGAATGGCGGGCAAGCAACGACTTGGCTACTGGGTGACCTTTGTTAATTTTGGGAGGGTGAAGATCGATTTCTGCCGGCCGAATATACTACGTACAGCGCTGAGCCTTTCCTTGGCAACACCGCTGGGAAAATATACGAGGCTCCAATGAGGATTCCGAACTCAAGACGCCAGAGGAGCGTATAGACGATATCGCCGGGCAAGCAACTTGTATTATGGAGTTATTGATGCCTACAGCTTGAGGGAGCCTGTCAATTGAGAATACAGCATTGGCATTGGAGAGTATAGTATAGACTATCTAACTAGCTAGCAAAAGTTCAGTTAATCATACCACACCGCGTTTAACTCGTTATTATAGAAAAAAAATTGCATGTGTTATTTCGTTTAAGATGGATCAAAGTGATTTCGTGCACGCATATAGCCACCCCGAGGGCTTCTTCGCCCAATTCGAGAGGTCTGCCTAAGCGGTGCTAGCCATTGCCAGTTATTGATACTCAAAAACGAAAAAACAAAAAGTTAATAATAAGGGCTTCAAATTCTGTTGAGTACTTTGCTACCCTGGGCTGACGACCTGTCTTCAGCCTAGCCCACCCTAACTAGGCTTAAACTGCTTGAGTGATTCTCAGTTAGCAATTAGCTCTAGTTATTAGTCAGCTAACAATTAAGCAGATCCAATAAAAGCTTAGCTGGGTTTTTTTTTATTTTTCTATGTTATATACTTTCCTTTTGTTATGTATTGTGTGTCACGATTTTCAAAATTTTATATGATATTCCAAGGTATACTTTAATTTGGTCTCTTGTGAAATTGTATTGATCCATGCATAAAAAAATTATGCTCTTACCTTAGAGCATCTTCGACAGCTTCTTAAAACAACTCCTCAATTCGTTCTTTTGGGGGAAAAAAAAGGTAAACATAGTCCTCCAACAATTTTGTATCTTAACTACCTATAAATAAACACATAGTAAATCTCCCCATCAACTCACGAATATGCACCTGTGCTCCACGCTTGCTACACTGAATAGAGCCGCTAGCTGCTGCGTGCAGCGTGCGTGCTGCTGCCTGCCTACCTCTCTGCGCTGCGGCTCTGGCCTCTTGCCTCTGCCTGCCCACACCACACGACCGCTCGGTCAAAAATCAAGAGAACGACCGAGAGAGTAGGAGGAGGAAGGAACAGAGACAGCAATGAATTACTTTTTTTTTTGCAAAAGCAATGAATTACTGGTCGTGTCAACTGTCAAGTCATCGTCGTGTGGCTGCCTGGACCAGCCCATCGTAGGTCCACCTGCATTTGCTTGGAGGCTAGCCCATTTGTACCAAGATTAAGGAAGCCCAGTAGCCCAAACATTCCAATAGCCCAGTAGCCCAGTAACAATTCAGCATCCCTTTTTTCCTCACTTTTGAATGCATGACGAAAAAAATACTTCCATGCACTCTTCATGTGGTAGTTTTCCTACTTCGTATGGCTCCAAGGTCTTCACCACTGATGCAACATTTGAACCACGTGTGGTTACTATAATTACACTTCCATTACCACCACTACATAGAAGGCTTCTCAAATCTTCCCATTCACTGGCTCCTTCATTCCACATATCATCTAGCACAAGAAAGTATCTCCTTTCATGTAAAAGCCCACGCAACCTACTCTGCATTGCCTCTAGGTTTAGTTGTTTGTGGCTTGCACCAGTAGATGACTGTATTATGTCATCCAAGATCTTCTTAAGATCATATACATCAGAGACGCATGCCCATAACTTCATGTCAAACTTGTTGGTAATCTGCACATTATTGTAAATTAGTTTGGCCAAGGTAGTCTTCCCAATGCCCCCTAAACCAACAATGGGAAGTACAGACAAAGGACTCGTGGAGTCTGCGGCGGCTAGAATCATTCCAACTATCTCATTTTTAGCTCCATCTCTCCCAATAATATTTGGTTCATTGATGAAAGAGTGTTTCCCTACTACTACTTCTGGTTGCCGGGATATCAATTGGCTTTTCAGTTAATCCAAACCGTGATTTGTTGGCTGCTATCTCATTGAGATTTTCACAAACTTTTTTTTATCCTGTGACTTAGTTTGAAGGAAAAAACCAGTAGATGTTGAAATCGAGTACCTAAACCTCTATGTACTTCTTGCTCCAGAACTCTGATAGCCACATCATCCAATAGATCATCTTGTTGCCCCGATTGGATATCAGATTTAGATCTGGAACTACCAGAGGACAGCTTGACCCTTGACCACTTGGATTGAATGAAAAATACAATAGCCTATTTATACAATGATACTCTCTTGCCCTTTATAGGTAAAGGGGACTCTCACTTGCTACAGCATATTCCAACCACTAGAGTGGATACTGAGCATATTCCTAACATTATGCTTGGAAGCCAAGGAAAGTAAAAAGTGTAGGAAAAGTAAGATATAAGTGCTTTAGCACTAGGCTTATCTATCAATCTCCACCTAAGCCTTGTGCCGAGCACGGGAGGTGATCTGCTGTAGCTCAATCCTCTCCCTCATCTCCTGGAACTTGGACTTCCCCAGCAACTTGGTGAGAATGTCAGCCAGCTGATCAGTAGTGGCAATGTGGGTAGCCTTGATGCTTCCGTCCTCCAAGCAATCAATGACGAAGTGGTACTTGATGCGGATGTGCTTGCTTCTTTCATGGAAGACAGGGTTCTTGGCCAAAGCTAGAGCAGACTTGCCGTCCACCTTCAGCTCAACCACATCCACCTTCCTACCAAGGAGCTCTGCCAGGATCCTTGACAGCCACAGCACATGTGTTGCAGCAGTGGTGGTGGCGATGTACTCCGCTTCACAGCTTGAGAGGGCCACCACCTTCTGCTTGAGGGACTGCCAGCTGACCAAGCAATTACTGGGGAAGAACATCATCTCGGTTGTGCTCTTGCTGGTATCCACATCGCCGGCGAGGTCGCTGTCGTAGTAGCCGATGAACCGCGCCGTGTCTGGGCCCTTCAATAGTGAAGACCGTAGTCGAGGGTGCCCGCCACGTAGCGTAGATGTGGGGGGTAAGACCCCGGATACTCATGGCAGACCACATGGCCTGCGCCCCCAGGGGTGGCCCAGCCCACCAGACGAAGCCTTGCGGGGCACGACTCTGCTCGGCGCCTCCCACAAGACACTACGAGATCTGTTAGGATACTACGAGATCTGTTAGGATACGTGTGATCCCAAGATTCCTGTAATCTGTTATTACTTTCCTGTTATCTCTCAGATCTAACCGATCTGTAATCCTACCCCTCGGACTATATAAGGCAGGTAGGGACCCCCTCTAAACTCACGCAATATCATACGATAGCCAATACAAACCAACAAACCACAGGAGTAGGGTATTACGTCATACTGACGACCTGAACCTGTCTAACTTGTGTGTCTCTGTTGCCTTCTTGTTCTTGATTACATGCCTCTCTGCCGATCAATCTACCTTCATGGGATACCCCTCGGAGGACTGCCGACAATATTCCGTCGACAGTTGGCGCGCCAGGTAGGGGTGTGCGTGCTGTTTCCTTGTCGAACAATATGGCTTTTTCCGCAGGCTCTTCGTCCCTCCCGTAGCCCGACCAGATCTTCACGGCCAGATCGATCTCATGGATCATCAACGCTGATGGAGTCAGAGAGCTCATCGAGCCGGTGCAGATCGATTCTGCGCCGATCACCCCAATACCTGCGACTGCAGATCCGATCTCGGAATCGCTTTCAAGGTCGCCTTCATCGACAACTCGCCGCCTGCTTCCTCGCTACTAGAGGAGGCAGATCAACAATGATGATCTAATCACGTCTATCGATCAGGTTGGTCTGAAGCTCGCCAATTGCCTCTCCATCGCCGAATCATCTCTAGACACTCTGGTTCAGCACCGACCACCCTCCGATCTAGTTCTATCAGAGGCTACTCAGGAAACTCCAGGGGTTACGGCCCTACCCTTTGGGTTCACCAATGCCGCCACTGCTTACCAAGATGCCCTAAGGGGCAAATTCACCGACTAGGTTGGAGATGTCCATCCTCTCGCCGACCAGATCACCGACCAACCTCCATCGGCCGTCAACATGCTGCACGTTGGCCGACGCCCCGGAGCATCCCTCTAGACCATCCTAGAGGAGAATCTGGACTCTGAGTCCTAGGGATCTATGGAGACCGTCGCCGAAACCACCACCGAACTATTTCTCCCTCCTTTCTATGGTGGCGCAATCTTCAATGTTAGCGTCGACAGCCCCCCTTAGAACGGCGAAACCGAGGAGGAACGCGCCGCTCGCGAAGACCGAAATGTCAACCGTGCGCAGCACCGAGCAAATGAGGATGCCCTTGCAAGGGCCGAGCAGCAGCTTGACTCGCAAGGAAGACCACTCCAATGCAACCTCGACGATGAGTTTGTCCGTGTTGGCGGCCACAACGTCTACAAGACCCCAAGCACCAACCTGGCCATGGCCGCCAACGAGCTCACCCGGCTCTCGCAGACACCAGAGGTCGCCAAGGTCGCCGCCATGCTTAAAGCAGCGCACTGCCAGGTCAATGAGATCCGCCAGGATCGGAGACCTTCATACTCCACAACCTCCATTTCCCGATCAGCCGCTGCAAGATCTAATCGCCGCCCAAGTCGCTTCACCAACCAGCACCGCGATGACAGGCAACCCCTCTAGGGTGGAGCTAGGAGCAACCACATTGAACATCACTGCCAACATGACCCGGAGGTTGACCAGGATGTCCGAGTGCACCTCAACAATCTCTGAGATGCACGATGATGTATCGATGAATGCTGCTTTGGTCACCATGAAGAAGAAGTACGTAGGCGCTAGGAGTATGAGCAAGAGTACGGTAACCCAGACTGAGCTCTCGAGCCGCTCAACACCGGCAACGCTACAGATGATGGCGCCGACAACCCCGAAGGGCCCCCCAGCATTCACGAGGGCGCTCCGAACACTTCAGTGGCCCCGTGGTTTTAAAATCACTGGGGTCGAGCCCTATGAGGGAAGGATGAACCCAACATAGTGGCTATAGGCCTACGCCACTACTGTCTGTGCCGCCAGAGGAGACATCAGTGCCATGGCGAATTATCTTCCCATCATGCTCACGCCAACCGCCATGAACTGGTTCACAAGCCTTGTCTCGGACTCCATCGGATCCTGGGAAGAGCTGAAAAAAGTCTTCACCGACAATTATATGACTACGTGTACTCGACCAGACACCAAGCATGATCTCAACCGCATCAACCAGAAGCCGTCCGAGCTCCTCCGTAGCTACATCAAATGCTTTTCTGAGATGAGGAATTCTATTCCCAACATCACAAAAGCTGAGGTCATCACTGCCTTCATCCGAGGACTCCATCACCACGAGCTTCGCTCCAAGTTCAACCGCAAGACGCCCACAGGGATTGGTGAGATGATCACGACTGCCAACCAGTATGCCGACACCGAGAAAGCCAAGGTGCGCTTCAATGAGGATGCGGGCACTCATCGCCCAACTCACCACTATGACGACCGACCTGATGGCCGACGCCACAACGACCGCCGCTATGACGACTGTAGTTAACATCGGGACAACGGTCGTGATCGGCCAGAAGGATCCAAGCCTGGTCAAAATCATCGCCGTCGGCCAGACCACATCGTCGCCGCCGTTAATGAACCTCGCACCAAGCGTAACTACGACGAGCAGTATAAGAAGATCCTCGATGGCACGTGCCCCCTTCACAAGAATGCCAAGCATAAAATGAAGGAGTGCCTCGGCTTGGCTAAGGAGTTCCAAGACAAAAAGCTGGACGACGACACCAATGATGGAGCCAGAGGTCGCCGACCACCTAGGGGCAATAACAATGCGTTCTAGGATCATGACAAGGTGGTCGCCACCATCTTTAGGGCCCTCACCTCCATCGAGAGCAGAAGAAAACGGAAGCTCGCCGCCCGACGGGTGCTCGCCATCACTACGGAAGACGCCGCCGCCAACCCCAGCTATCGCCCATGGTCCGAGGTCCCCATCACATTTAGCAGGGCTGACTAGTGGGCGGACATCCCCTACATAGGGTGTTTCCCCCTTGTCCTCAACACAACCGTCCAGAAAGTGCTTTTCAGAAAAGTGCTCGTCAACGGTGGGAGGGCTCTGAATCTCCTCTTCACCGGAGCCCTAAAAGAGTTGGGCCTCGGGATAACAGATCTCACACCCACAGACTCCTCCTTCTAGGGTGTGGTACCTGGCATGGCATCCAGACCTCTTGGAGAGATAACCCTACCAGTACAGTCGGCATGGCAAGCAACTACCGCATCGAGCACATCAACTTCCACGTCGCTGACTTTAACACCGCCTACCATGCCATACTTTGGTCGGCCAACTCTGGCCAAGTTCATGGCTATACCACACTACGCTTATCTGGTGCTGAAGATGCCTTCGCCTGCGAGATAGAGAGCCTCACCCTCGTCGAAGCCACCGACCTCTCTATCTAGATGGCTAGTGTGGTCACCGACGCCAAGACGGTGCCCGCCGATGACCGAGAGATCCCATCGCTAGAGCCTCCTTGCACCTCCGCCAAGTCCAAGGAAACCAAGGAGGTCGGCCTCGGCCTCGATGACCCCTCCAAGACCATAAAGATTGGGGCTCACCTTGACCCCAAATAGGAAAGCGTGCCCGTCTCCTTCCTACATGCCAACGCTGACGTGTTTGCTTGGAAACCTGCAGACATGCTGGGGGTACCACGGGAGAAGATCGAGCACTCCTTGAATGTCTCACCGACCGCCAAACCGATCAAGCAGAAACTCCGCCAATTAGCGCCAGACAAGAAGGAGGCTATTAGGGTAGAAATAAAACGGCTCCTAGCTCCCAAATTCATAAAAGAAGTGTATCATCCTGAGTGGTTAGCAAACCCTATTCTCGTTCAAAATAATAATAAAGAATGGAGAATGTGTGTTGATTACACTGATCTTAACAAACACTGCCCTAAAGACCCCTTCGGTCTGCCTCGGATATATGAGGTTGTAGACTCCACCGCCGGCTGCGAACTGCTCTCCTTCCTCGACTGTTACTCCGGCTATCACCAGATCTCCCTTAAGGAAGAAGACTAGATTAAGATGTCATTCATCACGCCCTTC
The DNA here is from genome assembly GCA_904845875.1 of Miscanthus lutarioriparius. NCBI lineage: Eukaryota > Viridiplantae > Streptophyta > Magnoliopsida > Poales > Poaceae > Miscanthus > Miscanthus lutarioriparius. Next base: position 8,224,428 of record CAJGYO010000019.1, on the reverse strand, counting down.
AGTGTGTACTGTTGCGCCACCATGTCCTTCGGACTCAAGAATGCCGGGGCGACTTTTCAAAGGGTCATCCAGATGTGCCTCGATCAACAGATCGGCCGCAACGTCGAAGCTTACATCGATGATGTGGTCATCAAGTCTAAGACCGTCGATAATCTTATCGCCGACCTCGAGGAAACGTTCGCCAATCTAAAAAGGTACCGATGGAAGCTGCACCCTTCAAAGTGCATCTTTAGAGTTCCATCTGGTATACTCCTAGGCTACATCGTCAGTGCACGTGGCACTGAAACCAACCCCGACAAGGTCTCCACCTATTTACACCAAAAATTGGGAGAAGACCGCGAGAACTCGCAGGCTTCCAAGATAGTGCCAATCAAGGAGTCGATTGCGTAAAGATTGATATCTACTGGTTCAAATGCGACACTAGGATCTGTTCCCCTTAAATGACATCAGCAGATAACGTTGATGAGATATGATTGGCATCGAGAAGATACATATCGGACTCTACAAAAGGAGAAAGATTAGAGTCCAAGTTATCTTAAAATAGGAATGTTTTCTTCGTACCAAAGATTGTACTGAGTCGTACTCGAGTAGGATTCATTTTTAGGCTCTAGGTATAAATATCAAACCCCGGCTATTGTAAGACACACAATCAATCAAATACCAGTTATTTACTTTTTTTTGGCTCCGGCCACCCCTTAGGAGTAGGAGTAGAGTAGATCTCGGCAAGTTCTTTAGCAAGTATGGCTGCATCGATCCGGTCGACCTCCACTGCTTGTCTGTAAGTACCATCATGGCTTATACCTCTATTCGTACGGCTGCAATGATCCGGTCGACCTCCACTGTGACTCTGGTATAAGTTAGTTATCGACTCTTGTCTAGTTCAAGTACGGCTGCATCGATCCGGTCGACCTCCACTGCTCGAACTAGATTAAGGTCAAGTTATCGGCTCTATCTAAGGGTGGCATTCCTTCGGATAGATTCATTAAGTTACCGATATTGCTTATTACTTCCATTGTTTATTTAATTACAGTAATATCACTTCACCCGATTGAGATTGATCTAGATCGGCCTTATATCTTGTCTAACCCATCGTTTGTTAATTCAAATTGATCTAATCTGTAATTTAAAAGATGAGTTATGTTTTATCGGCTGTTTTACATCAATCTTGATCGTGCATAGCGTGCGGTTAAGGCGTGTCTAATTTTGAGTAGATCTATTGGCCAGCGAAAACAGTTTCATGGCCCGTTATCACGGCCTGTGTGATTCTGCCTCACACCTCACTGTTAGCACCGTGGAGTGGGGATTGTTATTTGGTAGATATGTTCCTAAGAAGGCATGACCTTAACTGTGCGCTATGCCTGAATCAGCTGTTTTAGCCGATATCGAGCGCTTCCACGAATAGTTCACATTACGAGATCGTTGAAGTAAAGATAGGTTGAAAGATGTGTTATCCCCATGATCTTATTATTGTATTATGGCCTACATGATTTTGCCTCATGCCCCACTGATATTAGTGATAAGTTAGGGTCATCGAGTCTATTGTTGTTTCTACGGCCTGCATGATTCTACCTCATGCCCTACTGGTCATAGCGATAGATGAGATCTAATATGTTCATTAGATTTATCTTTATTAAATGGTTGATTGATGAGTTGTTTCTTTCATAAAAAAGGGGTTCGATTACTTACAGTCATTGGCTTGGCATGAACTAATTACTGTTGACATCTTATTGCCATTGACCGATATTTGCCTAAAGAATGATATTCATCCTGAACAATAACCGATTCTTCTTACACAACTTCATGAGCTTTAACCGATTTACTTTTATGAATATGCTGGAATCGACTATTTAGTCGATCTCCTTTCATATCAGCTCTCAGAGCCGCACATTCGGGACTGTCTGGCAACACTGGCACGTTCCGCCCTTAATTACTGATAAACTTTCTCTCCTTGTCAATTACAGGGCCAAATTGACTGGCACGTCTTGGGAGGAGTGTGCAGGATCGACCATCCCTGCGCTGAAGCTAGGCGGATCTCTAGCTCCATCGAGCAGACCCTTTCGGCTTGCTCGTGTATCCTCGGCACAGGACAAAAATACCGTGTCGACACATGTTTCTGGCACGCCCGGTGGGACCCCTCAATCGTCATGGCGGTTCACAACAACAACGACATCCTTATGATATATTATGAAGATCTACCTGATAGAGATAAAGATGTCATCGGCAAAGCTACAGAAGAATTTCAGAGCAAATGTTTGTTGTCCTACACCAAAACACGTGACAACACAATTGTTCAGAAATTTCCACTACCGAGAGTTCTACTACATGGGCAGACAGACATAACTTAAGCTGAAGATAGACATTTCTTTACGGAAGTTGTAGACAAATCTGTTCATGATGCCATATCAAGCCAGAATGAAGCTTTCTTAGACACATTCCATAACGCCATGAAAGAAGCGATTCATGGGTTTTCAGTTGGCCAAGTTGGGCCGGCATGGGAGGCAAACACAACTTTCGAGCAGCTCAAGTTGTTCTTAACAAAGCCTCCGATCATGATGGCACCACGGCCAGACGAAACTCTCCTAATATACATCACCGCTACTTCTCGCATCATCAGCACAGCCATTGTGGTCGAACGCGAGGAGGTTGGGCATGCCAATAAGGTGCAATGCCCAGTCTACTTCATCAGCGAGGTCCTTAATGAGCCCAAAACTCGTTATCCTTAGGTCCAAAAGCTGTTATATGCCATCCTGATTACGTCACGCAAGCTCCACCACTACTTCGAGTATTACAAGATTGCCATGGTCACCGAGTTCCCTCTAGGGGACATTCTCCACAACAAAGAGGCCAATGGACACATCATCAAGTGGGCTGTCAAGCTCGGCACTTACTCCATCGAATTTAGAAGCAGGCCTACCATCAAGTCTTAGGCGCTTGCTGATTTTGTCGCAGAGTGGACAGAGATCCAAGAGCCTATCACCGCTACTTGCCTCAAGCACTGGGTGATGTACTTCGATGACGCCCTTAACATCAACGGTGCTGGTGCGGGCATCCTGTTCATTATGCCGATCAAGGATACGCTCCGATACGTTCTCCGAATACACTTCCCGGCCTCCAACAACGCCACCAAATATGAAGCATGTCTTCATGGACTCCGTATAGCCGTTGAGCTCAGCATCAAATGCCTCATGGTATATGGGGACAACGCGCTGGTCATTAACCAGCTCAACAAAGACTGTTCCTGCTTCAGTGAGAAGATGGATGCATACTGCGCCGAAATCAGGAAGCTTGAAGGGAAGTTCTACGGTATCGAGTATCACCATGTGGTACGAGATCAAAATTAGCTCGCCGACCACCTATCCAAGTTAGGCTCCTCTCGCGCTACCGCAATTCTCTTGGGGTCTTCATTCAAGATCTCTTGGCACCATCCATTAAGGAAGAGAAAGAAGTTCAGAAATTCCCCGCCGAAAGCAAATTGGTACTTACAAAGACCTTCATCGGCCGCCGATTGAGGAACAGTTCATCAAGTACCTCACCAAACCTCAAGTACCTACCGACAAGATTGAAACCGAACGCCTAATCCATCGAAGCAAGCATTACATCTTTGGTGGATGGCAAATCGGATGAGGAAAAGTGTCAAGGAAGGGATATCGCAAAAATGCATCACCCAAGAAGAGGGAGTGAAGCTACTTCTTGAAATTCACCGGTTCTTGCGGCAACCACGCTGCCTCGAGAAACACGGGTCGGCAAGGCTTTCTAAGCTAGTTTTTACTAGCCCACGGCCATCTTCGATGCAGAAGACCTCGTTCGATGCTGTGAAGAATGCCAATTTTTCGCCAAGCAAATATACGTGCCGGCACAAGAAATATAGACCATCCCAGCTTCCTAGCCCCTCGCATGCTGGGGACTAGATATGATTAGGCCTTTCAAGCCAACGCCAGGTGGTTTCCGATACGTATACGTCGCCATCGACAAGTTCTCCAAATAGATCGAGTATAAACCGCTCGTCTCGGCTACTTCAAAGAAAGCAGTCAAGCTCTTCGAAGATATCATCCACAGATTCGGTCTCCCGAATAGCATTATCACCGACCTCGGAACTACATTTACTAGCCATCATTTTTGGGACTTTTGCGAAGACCGATGCATCGCCATCAAATACATCTCCGTTGCCCATCCTAGAGCCAACGGCCAAGTCAAACGGGCGAACGACATGATGCTTGATGCCCTCAAAAAGATGCTATATCAGAAAGAAGAAAAGCATCTGGGCAGATGATATATTATGAAGATCTACCTGATAGAGATAAAGATGTCATCGGCAAAGCTACAGAAGAATTTCAGAGCAAATGTTTGTTGTCCTACACCAAAACACGTGACAACACAATTGTTCAGAAATTTCCACTACCGAGAGTTCTACTACATGGGCAGACAGACATAACTTAAGCTAAAGATAGACATTTCTTTATAGAAGTTGTAGACAAATCTGTTCGTGATGCCATATCAAGCCAGAATGAAGCTTTCTTAGACACATTCCATAACGCCATGAAAGAAGCGATTCATGGGTTTTCAGTTGGCCAAGTTGGGCCGGCTTATTACAACATTTCAGATCCGTCGACCCAAGGGACTAATCAAGTCGGTACCAGCCATCAAGAAGCAGCACCAGCTAGTAATGGTGATGTCCAGGCAGTTCAGGGTTCATCTAAACAAGCTCAAGGTACTACTACGAATCAGATACAGTATAATCCTAGATCGTCAGTACAGCATGTGCAACAGCCAGCGGGGCAAGGTCAGAACTAGGTGATCAATTTTGGCACATCAAGCCACATACCGTCGTCGGCTAAAAAAATAGCACCTTCAATTCAAAGGATCCATAGAGATATAGATCCTTATGTCTATAATCAGAGACTTCAAGCAACAAACCAGCAAATGACCCAGTAGATAGAGATTCTACAGGGTTATCACTATGGCACAGATTATAACACCCTTCACATAATTCCAAATTTAGGGTATCAAGGCACACGGGATTTCAGTCCACAGATAGGTCAGCAGGTGTAGAGAAATCCAAATTCAAATGCTGATGAGTTGCTGCTAAAGGTGACTGAGATGATAAAGAATCAGTTCGGTCTGAAGCCAAAAGGGCTAACCTTCTTGTACAAACGCCCATATCTAGAATGGTATGATTTGGTTGCTCTTCCCATAAATTACAAGCTCTCAGAGTTCGCTAAGTTTAGTGGCCAAGATAGTACAAACACGATAGAACATGTCAGTCGGTATCTTACGCAGTTGGGCGAGGTGTCAGTTGAGGATGCCCATCGAGTTTGTTTCTTCTCCTTGTCCCTATCAAGGCCAGCCTTCACTTGGTTTTCATCATGACCAGTCAATTCCATTGCCAGTTGGGCTGACCTAGAGAAGTTTCATACATATTTTTATACTGGGACTGGAGAAAAGAAGATTACCGATCTGACAACTATAAGGCAGAAGACTAATGAATCGGGCACTGAGTTTCTTCAGAGGTTCCGAGAAACTAGGAACTTATGCTTCTCCCAAAACTTTGCTGATGATCAACTAGCTGCTTTAGCTGTTCAAGGGATGCTGCCAATGTAGAAAGAGAAACTGCTGGGACAAGAATTTGATAACTTTGGTCAATTGGCTCAATAAGTGGTAGCGCTCAATAGCCAATTCCAGAGCATGCGCAGAGATACCTGATTTTACAATAGTACCACAGTAGTAGAAGCTTATGATCCATACTCAATCAATGACGACTATGAAGATGAAGAAGAAGAGGTTGCTGCGACTGAATGGAATTGGGGCAAGAAAACGGTAATGGTGCCAAATCCTTGGGGAAGAGGAGTCGAGGAGAGCTTGACTTTGATATCACCAAATCAGACAAGCTCTTCAATTTCTTGCTTGAGAAGGGACAGATCAAGTTGATCGATGGTCATGTTATGCTGCCCCCTGATCAGTTGAAGAATAAGAAGTTCTGCAAGTTCCATAATGCTACTTTTCATTTCACTAATGAATGCAGAATTTTCCGACAGCATATACAGAGGGCTATTCAGCAAGGAAGGCTCAAATTTGACACTCGTCGGAAAATAAAAGTTGATGATAATCCTTTCCCAGGAGATCAAAACATGGTTGATGCTAGACTGATCAAAGAAAAAACTAAGGTCCTAACATCGACCAAATCAAGAGAAGCTGGATCAGTCAATCCAGAGATGCAAATATCGGCTGACGAGTATAGAGAGATTAAGAGGCGTCGCGATAAGCAAAAGAGCCGATATGAGCAGGGAGAAACGTCAAAAGATGGGACGACAAAGCCGCGAGTTACATCTCGGATTCTATTGAATAAGTGGCAGCGGCAGAAGAAAAATGATTATCAGCATTGGTTAAAGGATCAAGAATACTAGCATCACCTAGAAAAAGAGAGGTATGAAAGGAAACAAGCCAAATCACATTGGAATTGTCCTTTCTTCAGACATTGATGGAATGAAGGTTTGAAGTTGCCTACCAGACATGACTGTCCAGAATGCAGTAATAAATATTGGGAGTTTAGGCAATCTCAAACCAACCGCCGGTCTATCCATGCTCTAGATGTATATTATCATAATAACATGGATCAGTGCTTAAAAAATAAAAATGTTCATGATTGGCTTGGAAAATGAGTTGTTGACCAAGACTGGGCTGGTTATGAAGAAGAAGGCAACGAAAGAAATATGTTTGGCAAGAAGGCCAATGGTGTCCAAGAGGCTTAACAAGAAGCCAGAAGAGAAGGGTGCAATGCCTAAGGAATAAAGAGTTGAAACAGGCTCAGGCATCCGGTAAACCTCAAGTATGGCGAACTAAGCAGACAGATGATAGAAAGCAACCATCGGCTAATATCCAAATGGCTTTTCGGTTTCCATCAGAATTCAGAGCTCCGACAGATCAAGAAGTTTATTCGGATTTCGATGAATTGGAGTATGAGAAGATAGTTGCCAAGGTGATGGTTGTACAACAAGCAATATTTGACAAACCAGTCAAGCATCGGCACTTAAAGGCTTTATATATGAAAGGTTTTGTTGATGGGAAGCCGATGAACAAGATGTTGGTGGACGAAGGTGCTTCTGTCAATCTTATGCCTTACACCACTTTTCATAAGCTTGGCAAAGGACCAGGAGATCTGATGGAGACTGACATGATGCTTAAGGATTTTGGAGGTAATGAATCTAAGACCCGGGGGGCAATGAACGTCAAACTAACAATCAGGAGTAAGACTCTGCTCACCACATTCTTCATCATCGATGGAAAAGGGTCGTATAGCCTGCTCCTCGAACATGATTGGATTCATGCGAACTGTTGTGTGCCATCGACCATGCATCAGTGTTTCATTCAATGGCATGGAGATGATGTCGAGCTGGTTCGTGCTAATGAATCTATGAGCATCGCAACAGGTGATCCAGTCTTCTGGGAACTAGGAGACTTCGAATGCTTTTCTAGCAAGTTATGGGAAGAAGGCTTCGTTAAGATCAGAAATGAAGGCCAACACCCGATACAAGTAATCGGCTCTGAGAGCTCGTTTTAGTAAAAAGTCACAGCTTCACGTCGGCCATTGGATTAAGGAAAAATAAGTATTAGTCCTGGAGATGGGTTTAGGCCGACGTATGTGAATGCTAAGTCGAATCATGAGTATAATTCAGAATTGATAGATTTCTTAAAGGAGTTTTGTTTCGCTTAATGGATGCTTGACCTAGGTTGATCAATCGTCTAACCTTTGGTATGAAAAGTTCTACGATAAAATATTTAAAGAGATGTTATCCTAACATCTTATCTACATTTGATAGCCGATTCATTCTCGGCTCTAATAGCCGGTGCCAGAAAGGTATCGCCTCTAGTTCAAAAAAGGAAGAAACTTAAAAGACATGAAGGCCGATACTATATTTATCAGAGCAAGAAATAAAAACAAGAACAGTCATACACAAGAGCATTGCATTGAGACACATTCATAAAAGAACAGGAGTCTTTGTTCATCGGATTACCCTAAGTACAAACTAATCGAAGACCTTGTTCACCACATCCTGAGCGGATGTGATGTCTACTATGGCCTCCGCTGCCATAACGAATTCTTTGAGCAGGTCCTCATGCTCCTCAGGGCCGTCGCTCATTGGGAAACCAGTCTCCATGGCGTGGAACTCGTACCCAGTTTGGACTTGTGCCGCGGTCAGCGCCATCGCCGCACCATGACGAATGCTGTGGAGGGCGATCTCCCAAACGTGGGCAGGGATGTCTTGGAGACGAGCGTCGATAGGGGAACCCCAAGCATTGACGGCGTCCGCGGCCGTGTTCGCCGCCAGTTGGAGAGATTCCAACTGCACCATCAGGGCTGGCAATCACAGGAACAAAAAGACTATAAAGATAAAGATAATGAAAATCGAAGGGTTCTCTTAATAAAAGCCGTATTTTCAAACTTAATTGGATTAAGAATGGGAGGATGGAATCAGCTATTTTCAAATTGGCTCTTTAGCCGAAACAAAAATACAAAGAGTCAACGAAAATATGGTTATAATTGATCCTACACAAGACACGTGTTAACATACAAATTACAAGTTTAGAACATTCTGGATGACTTTCAGTACTTCTAGCCGGATAGCATTAGCTTCTGTAATTTTTTGCTCGTATTCTTTGGCTGTTCTAGGAGTGTTCTTTGGCTGTTCTGCTTTATTTTACTTTAGCCAACAGTTCTTGTTTCTTCTATTTGATGGCATCAGGTATTTGGGCCAGAGTGGATTTGCGATGATCAATGGCAGCCTTCACATTTTCTAGCTCCTTCTCAAGTTCTGCACGCTTGATTTCCAGTTGGGATAACTCTGGATCGGTCCTGAGGGAAGAGTTATTCAAATCATCAATCAATTGCGTCAGCTCTTTAGCCTCTTGCCTGTTGGAGATCCCCTTGGCCAGCAAGGCTTCATGATTGGACAAGTTCCTCTAGGTCTTTTTCACCTTGAGGGCCTGATCTTCAAAGATAGACAAAGATGACGAGACTCTGGAGAGAGTTAGGGATGGATCACCCTTAATGGCCAAGAAGACTCTCTGCGTTGAATCAGTATCTTGGACCAAATCGGCTATATTCCTCTCAAATATTGGTAGTATATTTCTTAGCCGATTTCTTGTCTCTTTCGATAGAGCTTCATTAGAGGAAGTGGCTGATGATATGATCTCATCTTCATCAAAATATTCCTCAGATTGAAGGAGTAACTCTGGGCTAGAGGATTGAGTGCCTACATATGTGAGGAAATTTGATTAGAAGGGTTGGATCAGTTTGTAGTAGAATGAACAAGTAAAATGAGATACAGTACCTTTTCTATGGTAGCTTCTATCTGAAGGGAAGGAACAGCTGACGATACACTGATATCTGGTTGAATCGGCTCAGAAATCTCAACATCGGCATTTGCAAACATCGGAAGATTTTTAGTTCATGTTTGCTGCAGAGAGATAAATTGACCAAATAACTCCCTCACCATCAGTTGTTTGCCGGGCTAAGGAATCAATAGTCTGAGTGTTGATGGCAACAAGACCACCTTCAACGTCAATGGGATCATTAAGCGGACTGTCAGGCTCCCGATCTTACATAGGTGTTTTCTCAGGAAGTATCTGACGCAGCAAGAAGTCAGATGAAGGGTAAAAGACTGAATGAAAGAAGTTAAAGAAAATACCCCAATAAGCATAAAAAATAAAACTCACATTTTCTGCTGTTGTAGAAGTATCGGTTATTTCAACCAAAATCAGCTCCTTTCATGGATCAGCCGATGGAGGTTCAGTTGATGCTGAGTCAAACGCCTGGGATGGCAGTTCCGCACCCAAGGTAGGTTGGGACACAATGCTTGATAACCGTGAAGGAACGAAATTAGCAATGGGACATCATTTTGAGAAGAAGATGAATTGTTTACCTGAGGAGCTGATGGACTCGTTCTGTGGAGTCTCTTCCCAGTAGTAGCTTTCTGGGTTGTCCTTTGAGTCGCCTTGCACTTTGAAGATTGATACGTTACGATAGTAGAGGTAGCCTGAGTTTTATCAATTTTTTCAGTGAAGGCGTAGCCGATCCCATTCTTGAAATCGGGCACGGTGGCTGGTAATCTATAGGATGCCCCTTCCTATCCAAGCTCGGAGGATCAAATTCAAGATCCTAAAAAGGTTGATTAGGACGGTTGGCAGAGGAATTCGTCAAGCATTTTTCTTGAAAAGAAATAGCAAATTAACTCTCCATCAGAAGCAAATTCTCCATCCAGGGCTATACACAAAGGGTGGACCGATCCACAGAAAAGATGGGAACACCATTCTTGCCACCAGGAGTCAAAGAGAGTAGAAGAGAGACTGACTCTAATCTAATCATGCCAACATAGGGAAAGGAGTTCTGATCCCAGCTAAAAAACTCTTTTGGCTTTCAGCACTTCACTGATATCTTCCCATGGCTTCAGTATGTCCTTCAAGAATAGCTGAGGAGGCAATTGGCCGAAACCAAACTCACGAGCTTCAAAGGATGGGTTGTAAAATTCATACATTGGGAGGTTGCCTAGAATGAAAAAGCGTGTAGCCATTTTGCCATGGCCATGATGAAACTCGGCTGAAAGAACACAGGGCTTGACGAAAGAATTGAAGATTGCAGCCGCCACATCATCCGAACAACCTAACTCAAATCAAAACTTGAATGGGAAGGCCAGCTCATCATTCTCATCATCATATGGTAGCCAAGTCAGGATGTCTACACCAAACCCTCTGTAGAAATTCTTGAAGAGATGGCCAATATCGAAATCAATCGTTATGGCCGATGCAGCCTCACCATAGCTCATGCATTGCCGAGTTCTTCCTTCTTCACCTCTATATTCCTCATCAACATTGGAAGAAGGGAAACTCAGACTTTTGAGATCAGGCCTCACAAGCTTGTGCATATACAGGTTAAGCCACAGTTGTATTAACCACCAAGGGCCACTAACAGTATGCACTGGTTCATTCTTCAGTAATTGGGCAGCCACTTGGTACATCAGATGATAAGCAACTCCTAGCATATACTTTCCAATAGGGATATCCTTGCCTAATGCTAGGTGCTCTGCCATGAGCTTGTGATTGTAGTTTGGACCATAAGATGACCCACAAAAAATGAATCTTTCCAGCCACATATTTAAAAAGGCCACGTATTCCCTTTCGCTGACAGCTAATCCATCTTCAACATGGTTCAGAATGTAACTGGCCCATCCCGTACAGTCTGCTATTGTGGCTAATTTCTTGGAACCAGCACTTAAGTACTCGTAAGGCTGCATTGATCCAGTAATTCTATGGCCGGTCAACATGTAAACATCGGCCAGAGTGATGGTCATTGGACCATGTTCGAATACAAAGGCATTCAGGGCATTGGACCAGAAATAAGATGCAGAAATCAGGAGTGAATCATTCCTCTCCATCCCAGACAACGAGAGGGTCAGGCACTGATTCAGATCATAAAGCTCCCAATCTCCACCCTTTTCTCAGACACCCTACAGAACCAATGTCTCCATCTCTTAGGCATCTTTAGTCAATTTCTGAAGCGAGTTTTGGTATTCCAAGAGGATAATCCACTGCAGATTGTTTGAAGAGGATTTGGTTGATTTCTTAGCGGATGAAATCAGATGGATCAAGATCACCCATAGGCCCAAGAAAATAGATATTGGGGGCAACGGCTGATGGAATCAAGATTTCATTCCTCATTTCCTAAGAAATCAGACGAAATAAGTTTGAGAAGAAAAGAAATACAACATAGCGGTCGATAATTGGAAAGTGGAAACTTGGAAACATACCTCAGGGATGTGGTCGATGGTCACCATTATAGCCGAAGAATTGGTTTGAATCTAGTGAGGATCGCTTGGATGACGGCTTGGTAGAACAGATGGTTTGCTAGGGTTTGGGGCCTTGGCGATGACGGCGTCGACTATAACAGTTGGCTAAAGAAATAAGGAAAAGTAAACAGGCCGAGTGGGTTGGAAAAGATACAGTTGGGATGTTATATAAAGCTCAGGCTAGGAAGTCAGGAGTCATGCATACATCTTAGGATAGAGCAGTTACGGCATGGTAAACCAATGAACTGAAATTTTGGGATAAAATCATTTTATCCCAAAATTGGAGGGCATAGGTTTACACCAAAATTTGGGAGAAGAGCATGAGAACTCACAGGCTTACAAGATAGTGCCAATCAAGGAGTCGATTGCGTAAAGATTGATATCTGTCGGTTCGTATGCGACACTAGGATCGGTTCTCTTTAAATGACGTCAGCAGATAACGATGATGAGATATGATTGGCATCGAGAAGATATATATTGGAATCTACAAAAGGGGAAAGATTAGAGTCCAAGTTATCTTAAAATAAGAATGTTTTCTTCGTACCAAAGATTGTACTAAGTCGTACTCGAGTAGGATTCGTTTTTAGGCTCTGGGTATAAATATCAAACCCCGGCTATTGTAAGACACACACAATCAATCAAATACCAGTTATTTACTTTTTCGGGCTCTGGCCACCCCTTAGGAGTAGTAGTAGAGTAGATCTCGATGAGTTCTTTAGCAAGTATGGCTGCATTGATTCGGTCGACCTCCACTGCTTGTCTGTAAGCACCGTCATGGCTTATACCTCTGTTCGTACGGCTGCATCGATCCGGTCGACTTCCACTGTGACTCTGGTATAAGTTAGTTATCAACTCTTGTCTAGTTTAAGTATGGCTGCATCGATCTGGTCGACCTCCACTGCTCGAACTAGATTAAGGTCAAGTTATCGGCTCTATCTAAGGGTGGCGTTCCTTCGGATAGATTCATTAAGTTACCAATATTGCTTATTGCTTCCATTGTTTATTTAATTACAGCAATATCACTTCACCCGATTGAGACTGATCTAGATCGGCCTTATATCTTGTCTAACCCATCATTTGTTAATCCAAACTGATCTAATCTGTACTTTAAATGATGAGTTATGTTTTATCGGCTGTTTTACATCAATCTTGATCGTGCATAGCATGCGGTTAAGGCGTGTCTGATTTTGAGTAGATCTATTGGCTAGCGAAAACTGTTTCATGGCCCGTTACCATGGCCTATGTGATTCTGCCTCACACCCCACTGTTAGCACCGTGGAGTGGGGATCGTTATTTGGTAGATCTATTCCTAAGAAGGCATGACCTTAATTGTGCGCTATGTCTGAATCGGCTGTTTTAGTCGATATCGAGCGCTTCCACGAACAATTCACATTACGAGATCGTTGAAGTAAAGATAGGTTGAAAGATGTGTTAGCCCCATGATCTTATTATTGTATTATGGCCTACATGATTTTGCCTCATGCCCCACTGATATTAGTAATAAGTTAGGGTCATCGAGTCTATTGTTGTTTCTACGGCCTGCATGATTCTACCTCATGCCCTACTGGTCATAGCGATAGATGAGATCTAATATGTTCATTAGATTTATCTTTATTAAATGGTTGATTGATGAGTTATTTCTTTCATAAAAAAGGGGTTCGATTACTTACAGTCATTGGCTTAGCATGAACTAATTACTGTTGACATCTTATTGCCATTGACCGATATTTGTCTAAAGAATGATATTCATCCTGAACAATAACCGATTCTTCTTACACAACTCCATGAGCTTTAACCGATTTACTTTTATGAATATGCTGGAATCAACTATTTAGTCGATCTCCTTTCATATCAGCTCTCAGAGCCGCACATTCGGGACTGTCTGGCAACACTGGCACGTTCCGCCCTTAATTAATGATAAACTTTCTCTCCTTGTCAATTACAGGGCCAAATTGACTGGCACGTCTTGGGAGGAGTGTGCAGGATCGACCATCCCTACGCTGAAGCTAGGCGGATCTCTAGCTCCATCGAGCGGACCCTTTCGGCTTGCTCGTGTATCCTCGGCACGGGACAAAAATACCGTGTCGACACACGTTTCTGGCACGCCCAGTGGGACCCCACAATCGTCATGGCGGTTCACAACAACAACGACATCCTTATGATATATTATGAAGATCTACCTGATAGAGATAAAGATGTCATCGGCAAAGCTACAGAAGAATTTCAGAGCAAATGTTTGTTGTCCTACACCAAAACACGTGACAACACAATTGTTCAGAAATTTCCACTACCGAGAGTTCTACTACATGGGCAGACAGACATAACTTAAGCTGAAGATAGACATTTCTTTACGGAAGTTGTAGACAAATCTGTTCATGATGCCATATCAAGCCAGAATGAAGCTTTCTTAGACACATTCCATAACGCCATGAAAGAAGCGATTCATGGGTTTTCAGTTGGCCAAGTTGGGCCGGCATGGGAGGCAAACACAACTTTCGAGCAGCTCAAGTTGTTCTTAACAAAGCCTCCGATCATGATGGCACCACGGCCAGACGAAACTCTCCTAATATACATCACCGCTACTTCTCGCGTCATCAGCACAGCCATTGTGGTCGAACGCGAGGAGGTTGGGCATGCCAATAAGGTGCAATGCCCAGTCTACTTCATCAGCGAGGTCCTTAATGAGCCCAAAACTCGTTATCCTTAGGTCCAAAAGCTGTTATATGCCATCCTGATTACGTCGCGCAAGCTCCACCACTACTTCGAGTATTACAAGATCGCCATGGTCACCGAGTTCCCTCTAGGGGACATTCTCCACAACAAAGAGGCCAATGGACACATCATCAAGTGGGCTGTCAAGCTCGGCACTTACTCCATCGAATTTAGAAGCAGGCCTACCATCAAGTCTTAGGCGCTTGCTGATTTTGTCGCAGAGTGGACAAAGATCCAAGAGCCTATCACCGCTACTTGCCTCAAGCACTGGGTGATGTACTTCGATGACGCCCTTAACATCAACGGTGCTGGTGCGGGCATCCTGTTCATTATGCCGATCAAGGATACGCTCCGATACGTTCTCCGAATACACTTCCCGGCCTCCAACAACGCCGCCGAATATGAAGCATGTCTTCATGGACTCCGTATAGCCGTTGAGCTCAGCATCAAATGCCTCATGGTATATGGGGACAACGCGCTGGTCATTAACCAGCTCAACAAAGACTGTTCCTGCTTCAGTGAGAAGATGGATGCATACTGCGCCGAAATCAGGAAGCTTGAAGGGAAGTTCTACGGTATCGAGTATCACCATGTGGTACGAGATCAAAATTAGCTCGCCGACCACCTATCCAAGTTAGGCTCCTCTCGCGCCGCAATTCTACTGGGGGTCTTCATTCAAGATCTCTTGGCACCATCCATTAAGGAAGAGAAAGAAGTTCAGGAAATTCCCCCCGCCGAGCAGCTGGTACTTACAGTACCTTCATCGGCCGCCGATTGGAGGGAACAGTTCATCAAGTACCTCACCAGCACTGAAGTACCTACCGACAAGATTGAAACCGAACGCCTAATCCATCGAAGCAAGCATTACATGCTGGTGGATGGCAACTGGATGAGGAAAAGTGTCAAGGAAGGGATACTGCAAAAATGCATCACCCAAGAAGAGGGAGTGAAGCTACTTCTTGAAATTCACTCTGGTTCCTGCGGCAACCACGCGGCCTCGAGAAACCTGGTCGGCAAGGCTTTCTAAGCTAGTTTTTACTAGCCCACGGCCATCTTCGATGCAGAAGACCTCGTTCGATGCTGTGAAGAATGCCAATTTTTCGCCAAGCAAATATACGTGCCGGCACAAGAAATATAGACCATCCCAGCTTCCTAGCCCCTCGCATGCTGGGGACTAGATATGATTAGGCCTTTCAAGCTAGCGCCAGGTGGTTTCCGATACGTATACGTCGCCATCGACAAGTTCTCCAAATAGATCGAGTATAAACCGCTCGTCTCGGCTACTTCAAAGAAAGCAGTCAAGCTCTTCGAAGATATCATCCACAGATTCGGTCTCCCGAATAGCATTATCACCGACCTCGGAACTACATTTACTAGCCATCATTTTTGGGACTTTTGCGAAGACCGATGCATCGCCATCAAATACATCTCCGTTGCCCATCCTAGAGCCAACGGCCAAGTCAAACGGGCGAACGACATGATGCTTGATGCCCTCAAAAAGATGCTATATCAGAAAGAAGAAAAGCATCTGGGCAGATGGCTCAAAGAGTTACCAGCTATGGTCTGGGGACTACGCACTAAAGCTAGTCACAGCATCAGTGTGTCTCCATATTTCTTAGTCTATGGCTCATAAGCCATACTACCAGCGGACATTGCCTTCCGAGCACCTAGGGTGGAAAATTATGATAAAGAGCAAGCCACAGCTGTTCGGATAGAGGACGTCGATAGGGCCGAGGAGGAATGCCTGATCACTTGCATCCGCATAGCCAAATATATAGAAGGCTTGTGGAGGTACTACAACCGCAACATCAAAGGTCGTTCATTTGTTGTTGGTGACCTCGTTCTTCGTAGAAAACAAAAAACTAAAGGGATGCACAAGCTCTCCTCCCCATGGGAAGGGCCTTACGTCATCAAAGATGTTACCCGACCAGGGTCTTATCACCTATGTGACTTAGACGGAATCGATGTCCCCAACTCATGGCACATCGAGCACCTTATACGTTTCTATCCTTGAAACGCTCTAGATATGTACTCTCCACTTCATGATGAATAAAGTTTGGTCTCCATAATTTGTCTCCATTTTTTCTCCATTATGATTTAATCTCCACTTACGGTCGCCGAGCTCTAAGCTACTCCTTAATGAACTCCCGTACGAGATCGCCATAACTACTCCGCCACGTTTCTCCAAATCTCCAATGTATTTCACCAAACAAGTTTCTCCAAATCGCCGACCACATTTCTCTAAATCTCTAACGTATTTCGCCGAATAGGTTTCTCCAAATCGCAGACCACGTTTCTCCAAATCTCCAACGTATTTCGCCGAACAGGTTTCTCCAAATCGTCGACCACATTTCTCCATATCTCCGAAATGTTTCGCCGACCACCGAGCAACACATGTTCTGCCCTACGCTCTATGGAGAAGACCCAGTCTCTGATCTCTCCCTACACGTGCTACGGGTTCTGCGCTCTGCATTTTGGGTGGTTGGCTACGGTTCCTTGGTCACGCCTGTTCCTCCTACACGTGCACGAGCTCCACGCTCGATGTTATGGACTATGGGCTAGCCAAGGCTGAGAGCTCAGTAAAGAACTAACTGCTCGGACGCCACTTATACTATGTTTATCTCCAAGTTGTTTCGCCAACTGCCGAGCAGCACACGTTCCGCTCTGCGCTCTATGGAGAAGACCTAGTCTCCGATCTCTCCCTACACGTGCTATGGGCTCTACGCTCTATGTTATGGGTGGTTGACTATGGTTCCTTAGTGACGCCTGTTCCTCCTACACGTGCACGGGCTCCGCGCTCGATGTTATGGACTATGGGCTAGCTAAGGCCAAAGAGTTTAGTAACGAACTAACTACTCGAACACTACTTATACTACGTATAATTGCGTTAGGGTTATTACTACAACGATTCTTCACCACAAATACCAACAAACTGCATAAACATGCACTTTATAACATTTATACACATACATAAATGTTTTCTGTGCTTTCGCGTGCTCTAACTACCCTCTCCAGATGTTACAGATAATAGTCTCTGAGAAGATCACCGAGCTTCGCCATCACCATCCGTCTCGCTGAACAGGTCAATGTCGCTGGCCAGCTTTTTCGCCGCGTCGTCCACCTCATCCTCCAGCTGTTAATGCTCCGTTGCGCTCATCCCTTTGGCAAATATGGCCCCTATCGCCTGAAGGTCAATGGCTAGGTAGTGGGACTGGACCACCGCAAGGGCGTGAGTAACGGCGGTAACAATGGCATCGCGGTTGAAGCTCTTAAAGTTCTCCCACGTCACGTTGCACCTCTCGATGATGGTGTCCGGACATGGCGGCCTACCATCGGGCTGAGGAGCTACCTCCAGGTCGATGCAGTCGAGCACCAGCTTGATTCTAGCAACTACAGCATCAAGCTTGTTCTGCTGGGTTCTGGCCTCCTGATCCAGCACTTTGAACTGTGCCTTGACCCTCTGACGGTAGTCTGCAAGCATTACAAGGTTCCATCAAGCAAGGAAACTACTGCAACAGTAACTCTGACTAGGAAGTACTCACCTTTTAGCTCCTTGGCCAGTTTGTCTGCTCGCCCTAACTCCTTCACCTTCTCCTCTCGGAGTTGCTCGATGGCCTAGCGTAGCTGGCCGAGCTCCATATCTTGCTCTACAAGCATAACCGTCATCACCAAAAATATGGCTATAGAACTATACAAAGCACACTCGCCGATACGCCGTACCTGCTTTCTGCTTGGATACGTTCCTGAGCTGCTTGGACTTCTACCCCGGCTGCTTGAAAGCTCTCGATAGCTACTTAGACTTGCCACGTAGCTGCTCGGACATGGTTGCCAGCTGCTCGGACAGGACGCCCTTCTAGTATTCCAAGTCCCGTGCATTGGACTCAGCAAGGTCTCATTCACGCTAGGCCCTCTGGATGTTTTTCTCCATAAGGTTCATCGCCTCCTTGAGTTTTTTGTTCTCCTCGGTGAGGGGCTCCATCCTCTTTATTAGCTGGTGCCGCTGCCCGGCAGTTCAAGTTATCCCCTACGCAAAACACCAAGATTATGAACAAGAACAATCTCCAACATTAAAGACGAGCATTGCAGACATGGTACTGACCTTGATTTGCTTCATCACTCCAACAAGGGCGGACTCTAGTCTCCTAAGTTCCCTGGTGGTGTCCTCCTCCTCAACAACCACCACCTCGTCGCCGCGCTTGTGGAGGATTCAGATAGTTTGGGGTCGAGGTTCATCATGCTCAATCTCTTCCACCTCGTCCTCCTCCATCGTAGTTGGAGGCACCACTGGGGGCTCGGTGGTCGGATAACGTGTCCGACCAGCCCTTTGATGCTTCAGGGAGTGCCGTCTGCTCCTTCGGCGTCATAGGTTTCTCCACCTCGTACTCTGGCATAGCACCTACAAGTCCAGCCTCTGCTCTCGAGGACCCAGCGGTCTCCGCCATTACCTCAGGCACTATCGCCGACCGGTCCACTGTCGACGCCAATCTCTCACCGTGACCAAGCTCACCAGTAGCGACGTTTGACACTGCCCCGGGATCAACCCCTGATTGCTCGTTAGTCTAGACAGGCGGGGTCAGATCCTCTACACGCCTTGCACTGCATCAGATCAGTTCGTCAGTCGCCAAACAAGATAAGGATACGACAAAAAAATAACTCCAAGACAAGGGTACTTACGCAGTGGCTTTCCGATAGATTTTTCTAAACCGGCGCTGCCTACCCGAGCCCCTAGCCACGGCCTTGGGGTCGATGCCTGCATCTTGGGGTGGAGGTCCCGTGGTCTTCGTCGTCGGCCTCTCTTCTACCCGCCGCTCTGGGGCTCCCCTCGCCTGCTGCTCGGGGACTTCCTCCACTCGTCGCTGAGGAACTCCCCTTGCCTGCTGCTCGGGGACTCCCTTTGCCTACTGCTTAAGGGCTCCCATTGCGTGCAATTGGGGGACTTCCTCCCCTCCCCTCGATTGTACCTCCACGCGCGTGCTGCACGGAGGCACCTTCGTGCTCGGCGGAGGAGCAACTAGAACTTCATCATCATCCGACCACTCGGACATCACGGTACTCCATGTCTGAGTGGTCTAGTCACCGCTAAGCGAGATGCCGCCCGGCTTGAGGGGAGTGGCACTCGCTATCTTTCTCTTCTTCCGGGCCGGCTCGTCTGCCATTGCCCTTTTCCCCCGGACTTTCTCCGACACTGGGGGAGAACTCTCCGTCCGACCAGCGTTCATGCCTTCGGACTCTGATGAGGCACTGGCCGCATCTTCTACAGGCCAAGCCCGTGGCTGGGCATCTACTCCCCTCAGCCAATCACCCCTTAGCACGCCTGAGAAGTACACCGCTCTTTCCTGCGAATGGATCTTTGCATAAGTGAATCAGTTCACTGCTCGGCAACAATCATGGATAAAAAGCATCATGAGCAAAACAATCGAGATGGTTACCTGAGGAGGTGGATTTGTACAGTTAAAGGCCCTCATCTGCCTAGACACGTTGAACAAGGCATTGGGAGCAAATAGCTCTATGGCCCACTCTAGCACATCTTTCCTCGTCAGTCGCTCTGTCCTCTCCCAGGTCCCGTCGTCATCACCCTTAAAGTAAAAGCCCGGGTGGGCCCTCTCCTTGTAGGGCTGGACGCGGCGCACTATGAAGCTCGCCGCCACCAGTCCGCCATTAATCTCCATGCCTTTAATCAGGTCAAGGAGCTCCCTCACCTGCTCCATGTCAGCGATGTTCGACTTCTCCGACCAGCTCTTCTGGCTCTTCGGGACGTGGTCGACATCACAGCGGATTACAGGGTGGCTCTGCTTAATGTAGAACCACCTGGCGTTCCACCCCTTCAGAGAAGTGTTCAACGGTACATTAATGTACTCGCTAGCCATCCCGTCCTTGAGTTACAGATATACGCCGCCGACTACCTTGGAACCACCACTGCCTTTCTTCTTCAACCAGAACAGGTGTCTGAAGAGGTTGAAGTGCGGAAAAACCCCTAGATACGCCTCATAGAAATGGATAATGATCGAGATGTGCAATATGGTGTTTGGGTGGAGTTTGCATAGACTAATCGCTCAAAACTCCAGCAGATCCCTCAGGAAAGGATGAACAGGAAACCCCAACCCGTGCCAGAAATAATCCTCAAACAGTACAGCTTCATCAGTGTGAGGCATGGGGAAGGGCTCACAGCTGGTTGGCCGCCATTCGACGGTGACGTGGTCTGGAAGAATGGCCGCCGCCACCATCCTATTGAGCTCTGCCTGCCCCATCTTCGATGGCACCCATTCCTCGTCGTGGCTGGCCTCAGCGGCCGCCTTCCTCGGCTTCACAGCTCCCTTCTTCGGTGCCATCTCTTAGATCTGGTTTGAGATTGGTGGCGGATCGCGTGTGGATGTGAATAGGGAAGCACAAGGGCTGAGGAGGAGGATGAAACCGCAAAGTGGCAAAGGTGGGAGCGTGGGGTACGGCGGCGTAGTTATAAAGCACTCCCTCCACTGTTTCGCATTCGAGGGTTTTTGGGAAACCGTTCCCATGATTTGTGCCTCTCCTAATTCTTCGAAATGGTTTAATGGGCCGTTACCTGGGCCTTCACACAACCGCAGCCCGTATCGCCCATTTATCGCCGCAATTGGTTATTACTCGACGAATATTCGCCGACTTCGCCGCCATTTATTGAGGCTCAGTAACCGATACTGTACAGCCATTACTCTGGTTTTTCTCCACGGTTTGACTTCGCCGACACTATCACTTGTGGCTCGGGGACTATGTCATTTCTACGACTTGGTTCTCCACGACGCTGGGGACTTTTTTCGGTTTGCTTTTGTTTTTTATCCTAGCACCACGTGACTATGTCACCTACTGTCAGGCTCGGGGACTAAGTGGGCACACTTCATCTTATGGTGAATGTGATTTTTTTCTCATTTCAGGGCTACGCCCGGGGACTGGCTGCCTGCTTGGCTGGCCTTCTACTATTCTTCTACTTTGGACCCTGGCACCACATGACTATGTCATCTACTGTTAGGCTCGGGGACTAAGTGGGCACACTTCACCTCATGGTGAATGTGTTTGCTTTATTCTGGAAGACTCCACGCCTCTTGAAGCTGAAGAAGACTATCTCTTTTTCTCGTGGTCGGAGCCTAAGTGGGCACACTTGGTCCATTGCGAAGAAATTTTTGATTCTAAACTTGAGCTCCTTACACCCTTATGGCAAGCCATACTTGGGTCACCCTGCTTGGTGACTGCTCACAACTGCTCGGCAACCCATCACGGTGGTCGGACCATGAGTTTGACTACTCGTCTTTGTTCGCACCTACTCGGACAAGCTCAAGACAGCATTGCACAACGGGTACAAGGCGCTCAGGGACTAGCTATGGGGGGTACGACCCTGGATACCCATGGCAGACCACATGGGCTATGCCCCTAGGGGTGGCCTAGCCCACAAGATGAAGCCTTGTGGGGCACGACTCTGCTCCGCACCTCCCGTAAGACAACGGGAAGATATCTTGAAGATACTACGAGATCTGTTAGGATACGTATGATCCCAAGATTTCAGTAATCTGTTATTACTTTCCGGTTATCTCTCAGATCTAACCGACCTGTAACCCTACCCCTAGACTATATAAGGCGGGCAGGGACCCTCTCCAAACTCACGCAATATCATACGATAGCCAATACAAACCAACAGACCACAGGAGTAGGGTATTATGTCATACTAATGGCCTAAACCTGTCTAACTCTGTGTCTCTGTTGCCTTCTTGTTCTTGATTACACGCCTCTCTGCTGATCAATCTACCTTCATGGGATACCCCTCGGAGGACTGCTGATGATATTCTATCGATAGTAGGATTCGCTTGACGGCTTGCAGATGCTCCATCGTCGGCCGCTCCATGAACCGGCTCATGTACCCGATGGCAAACGCGATGTTCGACCGAGTATGAACCAGGTAGTGCAAGCTCCTGATTAGCCACCGGTAATGGGTTGGATCGACCTCCTCAGCCATGCTCTCCTGACTCAACTTGAGCTTCTCCTCCATCGAGGTGTGGGATGGATTGCAACCTATCGTGCCACCGAGCTCAAGGATGCGCTTGGCGTAGTGGGTTTGGAGGAGGGCAATCCCGGTGGCATCCTAGCGCACTTTGACACCAAGATAGAAGCAGCGGAGGCCAAGGTCACTCATGTCGAACACCTTCTTCATCTGCTCCTTGAACACCTCCACCTTTTGCTCTTTAGTACCGGTGATGATGAGGTCATCGACGTAGACGCCGACCAGTAGAACGTTACGTCCGCTGCCCCGCTGGTACACCACCACCTCATGCGCGCTTTGCTTGAAGCCCATCTTCTTGAGTGTGGCATTGAGCTTCGTGTTCCAGGCGCGCGGTGCCTGATGTAGACCATAGAGTGCCTTGCGTAGGCGGTACACCTTCCTCTCTTCTCCGACAATTGCGTAGCCAGGTGGCTGGCGCACGTAGACCTCCTCCTTGAGATCGCCATTGAGGAAGGTGGACTTCACATCCATGTGCTGGACTTGCCACCCCTCTTGAGCCACCAGCGCGAGGAGGAAACAGACTGACTCCATGCGTGCCACGGGGGTGAAAGGCGTCATCATAGTCGATCCCCTCCTACTGAACGAAGTCGAGCGCCACCAGCCGCGCCTTGTGCTTGATCACCACGCCTAGCTTGTCCTTCTTAAGCTTGAACAGCCACTTTAGGGTGACAGGGCGGTGGCCGTTAGGCAGTGGCACCAACTCCTAGGTGTAGTTCTGCTCGATGGACTTGAGCTCCTGCTCTATTGTCACCCGCCATGCCGGATCACCCTGCGCCTCAGCGTAAGTGGTCGGCTCAACGGCGTGCGTTAGATGAAGCTAGGCGAAGAGCCTCTCGGGCTGGTTCGGTGAAGACTAGTCACCGAGGATGCTTGCCATGGTGTGGTATCGTAGAGGCTCATTGTCATAGTAGGCGTCCAGGCGGTCTTCATCGTCCTCCATCGGTGTGGCGTACTCGACCTCCGGCTACCTTGCGTGTGCTGGTGTCGTAGTGGGTGAGGTAGAAGACGCCAAGGAGGTCGGCTAGTACGCTGGAGAGATCAGCTGCGATGATGTAGAGGTCGGCGAGGTCGGCTGTGGTGCTGGAGAGGTCGGAGCTGCAATCGATGGACTACCGACCACCACTGTTGGGCTGCCGACCACCGCCGATGGGCTACCGAGCTCCCCCGGATCTGGTGATGGCGAATGAGGTGGAGATGGCGAAGAGGTCGACGCTGGTGATGAAGACCCATACATCGATGAAGATGCACCTTGTGCTTCCTCAGCACCTCTAGCCCATGCATACTCGACGGTGAAGTCACGAAGCGCGGTCACCGACCCATCATCCACCGCCTTGTCCCATGCCTAGCAGCGTCCTTCATCAAACACGACGTCACGCGCCATGCGCATGTGCTGTGTCACCGGGTCGAGCACGCGGTAGGCCTTAGCCTGCTCTGCGTAGCCGATAAAGACCCCCGGCGAGCTACAATCATCGAGCTTGCCGATGTGGTTTAGATCTTTGACGAAGGTGAGGCAGCCAAAGATGCACAGATAGCTGACCGCCAGCTTGTGCTCGTACCAGGCCTCATATGGTGTCTTGCTGTCGAGTGCACTGGTCGGTGAGCGGTTCAGTAGGTGTACGACGGTCATCACGGCCTCTCCCCAGTAGACCGCCGGCATGCCACGCTGTTTGAGGAGCTGCTTCAGGGCTTCGAAGTGAAGGTGCCCTAAACGCTCGTGCCAGCACCACGCCTCATCATCTCAGTGCACGGCAAGACAGAGGGAGTGCGCCACCTGTACATGGAGCACATAAAGACGGTTGCTTCCATGGTTCACCTTGGCAAGAAGACGACGACCTCTATCCTAGATGCGCAGCATGCCATCCTCAATCTCCACCCGCGTGCCGTTCTCATCTAGCTACCCGACGCTGATGATGGAGTTCTTCAAGGCCGGGATGTAGTACATCCCGGTGAGAAGACGGTGTTCCCCTATCTTGGCCTTGAAGATGACCGAACCTACGCCCTTGATCTCGACGACGGAGGCATCATTGAACTTGACAGAGCCCTTCATGCCAGAGTCCAGGTCGGAGAAGAACTCGCGCCGACCAGTCATGTGGTGCGTCGCACCGGTGTCGGGGTACCAGCAGTCGATCTTGTCATTGACGGCACCTTTGCTGAGGAAGGCGTGGGCACGTGGGTCATCGAGGTGGAGCTCGGCGGAGCCAGCCGACCCGAAAAGGGGAAAGCTTGGACCTTTCACCCCCTCCCCTGTGTCTTGCTGCAGCTCGACACACCCGTGCGCCAGAAACAGGGTGGCATCCTGCTCTTCTGCTTGCGTGACGTGCCCCTGCCCACCGTGGCATGGAGGAAGGCGGCAGTCCTTGGCCTAGTGGCCAGTCCTACCACAGTTGCTGCAGGTGTCATCCCGGTCGCCTTGCGCTCGCCGGCGGCGCCGCCATCAGCGCCGACCTGGCCCCGGGGTCCCTTCTCCTCCTTCTTCTTGCCGCCGTGTGGACGTCGGCGATGCTTCTTGGAGACGGACGAACCAGATCCTTCCTCCTCCTTCTTGTTGAAGGCGCGCCACTGCTCCATCGTGTACAGCAGCTTGCCTCCGGCGATGCTCGGCTCGGTGTGAGGCCCCTCCTCGAGGTCCTGCACCGCCTTGAGCCTCCCGGACACATCCTCGATGGTGAGCTGCTTGAAGCCGAGGAGCATCTTGATCGACGTGACGATCTGCGTGTACTTCCTCAGCATGCAGCGGTGGAATTTCTCCACCGCGCGCTCCTCCATGAGGTCGGTGTCGCCGTTGCGCGCCATCTGCTCCATCAGATTGGTAAGACGAAGGGCAAAGTCCTCGACTTGCTCACCAGGCTGAAAGGCGAGGCCTTCCCACTCCCCTCGGAGGCGCTGCAACGTCGCTCGGTACACACGATCTCTGCCGAAGCGTGCCGCGGCGATCGATTCCAACGCCGGCTTTGTCGTAGCCTTGTTGGCGAGGGAGGCACTGAGCTCGATGGGGACGGCGGCACACAACGCCTCCAGTGCCCGGCGATCGTCGTCGTAGTCAACGTCGTCGATGTGAACCGCCTCCCACAGCCGTCGGGCCTGCAGCTTGACCTTCATCAGCAGGCTCCACTTGTGGTAGTTTGACTTGATGAGCATCGGCCAGGCGTTCCCGCTCTGGAGTCACGGTAGACCGTTTGCAGCACCGGGAAGCGGCCGCGCCGACCACGACGCCGCTCTGGTGACGGCGACTGGCGGCGGCGTCCGACCAGGCTACGCGATCCTCCAGTTGGCTCCGGCTCCCGCTCCATCTCGGCGCGCCGTGCTGTGGCCACGGCTACCGTGGCCTGAGCTGCAGCCGCCGCCTGCCTGGCCGTCTCGGCCGCCGCTGCCGCCTCTGCGTCAGCAAGGCGCGTCGCGTGATCGTCGACTCTGGTATCTGCGGCAGTGCGCGCTCTCGCGATCTGGCTGGCGGTGGACATGGCGCTCACTCACTCAAGAACCCTCTCGGCTCCGATACCAGATTGTTGGCCCGATTGGATCTCAAATTCAGATCTAGAACTATTAGAGAGCAGTTTGGTCCTTGGCCGCTTAGATTGAATGGAAAATGAAATGTCCTATTTTTACAATGACACCCCTTGTCCTTTATAGGTAAAGGGGATTTTCACTCGCTACAGCATATTCGAACCACTAAAGTGAATACTAAGAATATTTGTAACACTAGACTTGGAAGAAAGGAAAGTAAAAAGTGCAAAAAAAAGTCACTAGGCTTATCCAGCCACTCTTGGAGGTCTTGCGAACTAGACTGCTTGCTCTCGGCATCTTGAAGAACAGCACAAATACAGTGATCTTTCCAACTTCCATATTTCTTTTTTGACGTTCCAGGCTGACTTGATCTCATTAACAACCCATTCGGTGCCCAAGGATGCGACCTTCTGGAGAACAGAGATTGCTAAGTGTGATAAAATAACCTCAGCCATATCGGGTGCCCGGCAATCTAGCCACTGCAAAGCAAAAGAAAAACATCCATCAGGTTGTTACACTTACACAGATTTGTATTTTGTTTTGTGGAACTCATACATGCAAAGCAAGGTTTCATGTTTGGATAGTTAGAAAGAAAACAGAGTATAAATGGAAGATTAAATACTACTAGTACCTTGATTTACCGAAGAAGAATATGAGGCCTATTTGCAGCAGATTGTAGCAGAGAACTAGCAGTAGTATGAAACTACTGGTGGTGTCATGTCGTCAGGTTTAGATTAGTAGAGCAACATGCAGACGCAGTGTTCAGGGCTCAGGCATACTTTGCAGCTGGAGATTACGAGCTGGCATCATACTCGTGATGTGCTCCTCTTGCGTCATGCTTCACAGGGAAGGGGACTGAATTGATTGCAGAGACACCAAACAGCCAAGCTACGAAGCAGTGTTTAGTTAAGGTTAGGCTCTCTTTAACAAAACAAGAATATTAGGATTGAACTGTGTAACGACGCACGTACCAGGGGATTCTTGCTTCTTCTCCCTGCCGGCGGTGAGGATTGAAATGCCGACCGAGTCAATATACGAGCTGATGCGCCATTCCACCGCGACACTGGAAAAAAGAAGACGCGTCAGGGCGTGCCTTGTCTCAATTCTTAAAGAACCCAGCAGCTAATTTCCATGGAAGCTGCAATCGCGGAGACGCAGAGCAACGGCCATGGTATGGAGCAGATCCATCAACTCGCGTGAACAGGCAAACCAACCTAGGCAACAAATTTGCCAAAACAAACATTCTTCACGAATGATGTTGACCAGTGATTATGCACTACACTCCACTTACAACGCGTGTTCCTTAATTTGCCCATAGATCAAGCACGACATGACTATTTCATGCTTGCAAGAAAAATAACCATACATCTGTCATCTGTCTACATGCTTGCCAGCAAAAGAGCAGACTTTATAATAAGAACTTGAAACCAGCCTCCACCCTCCTGTTTACCCTAAAAAAAATATCGAAAGAGTAAGAGAGACTAGTTGCCTGATGTACGGAACTTGCACAAATAGCTACAGGGAATCTAGATCTGAGGTTCCAGTCAAACAACATCTTGCAATCAGTTTTTTTTAGATTACATCTTGCAATCAGTTGAATGTATAGAACAAATCAACTACTACATTTCTTGAAGCTGGTCCCTGTAGCCAAACTAATGGAGAAAGCATATATGGGACTGGGAATGAACTCCATAAGATCTTGTCTAAGGCCAATTCAAAAAAAAAAAAAAAAAAAAAAAGGCCTGACGCAAAGATTTTGTTTGGTGTAAGCTAGAACATACCTTACATAGATCACCAATTGGCAGCCGAAGAGGGGAGCACCAACACTCGCTTCAGACTTCAGAGCACACTACCCACCTCTGCTCCTGCTCCCAGGATCCCAGTGATGCAGCTCTGCTCCTGCTCCCGGGCTCCAGGCTCTCAGTGAGAAAACAAGATGGGTGCAAGTGCGACGACCACAAGTCTTTCTTTTGTGCACTTGCAGGGATTCTCCTCCTCGGGAGAATAAAAAAATATCTTCTCTAGCTTTCCTTGACAAGCAAATCCCACCGCATGCAACAATTTCATCTCAATCATTGGCATCATGGCGTGCTCTACGTTGGCCATGGTCATGGCTCGTATATATTCCTTCCCTCCCAAAATAGACTTTATATGATTCAAATTTTGTCTTAAAATACTTGACACTTTCATTTCTCAATGCATATTTCTCTTATTCTAACATACATTTTTTTCTTTTTTTAATACATCTCTATCTCTCTTCTTGTTGTTTTCTATGCGCAACACCTTTTCACTTCACCTTAATTTATGTATCCAAACCTAAAACGTCGTCTATCGTGGGATAGAGGGAGTAGCAACTAAAGGCGAAAAGGCAAGCCAGTGCTGCAGGAATCAGAAAATGGCATCGCCCTATCACTGTTGGTACACAATGACACAACGGCGAATCAGTGCTGCAGGAATCAGTGCTGAACTGGCGTTCCATTTGTGACGTGTTTAAAAATGAAACGCCCGAGCTGGGATCACCCAAGGGTGCGCCAGCTAACGAAGACAAAAGATGTCCATTCAAACTGTTTGCCAACCTTTATAAAATTCCAAGTTTACTGTCTTCCTAGAAAGTTGAGGACCGAACCGTTTGGGGCTCTGTTCTGCATGCAGCAGTGCAGAGAACTGCTAATCTTCCCAGATAATCAAGTAGTACATATAAGTTCATGTGTATCAACACCGGAAACAAGAACATGTGCTCAGAGTGAGATTCCAAATTGTACAGCCTCACACATCCAGATTTGAAAATAAACCCTGTTCTGAAATTGCAGACTGTTGATGCTCTCGTAGGTTGATTAGCATGTCGACTTTGGATGTAAGGGGAAAATTTGAACAGGGTTCTGATATTGGAGAAAAGGATGCAAGGTTAGCTACCAAAAGAATTGGGGTACACATGCATATACGTTTTTTGAGTGAATGATGATAATCCTACGTTCTCAATGCCAAAGTTCCATGTAGAAACCAGATTGTGCCAGATGCAGCCTTCTGTTGTAGATAAGATTGCATCCAATAAGGTCTAACAACAGACACTTGACCAGAGATAATTTAGCAAAGGGAAGAGAAGTTAGTGATCCATCCTATATGTTTTGTGCTGTCAATGAATCTATTTTAGACCTGTTCTTTGAGTGTTGTGCTTCTAGCAGTACCTGGAACTTAGTTTCAGAGTTTTTATGCATGGAGATAGGGAGAGATTTTGAAGCTATGCGTTGCTAACAAAAAAACATGAAATTTCAAATATAGTTTCCTCTTCAGCTCTTGGTCTGTTTGGAAACTGAGAAATGAAATGTGCTTTCAAGGTATTATGTACATGGATTGGTTTGAAGATAGTTTTGCTACGGAAACATGAAGAGTGTTATTACAAACCGCCAAGGTGATTGCTCATTTTCTTGGGTGCTATTTGAAACCACCAAGGTAATTCATATTTGCTTGAGTGTTGTTTGCCGCCAAGATAATTCAAATTTCCTTGGGTGGTAATTGAAAACCGCTAAGGAATTTTTTAGAGCTTTGAAATTCATTTTTTTTAAATTTTTCAAATGACCTCGGACGGAGATACGACCTAAACCAAAGTTATATAGTACTCGACGAGATCTAAAACTCTTCAGTTTAAACTTTTTATATTTGAAATCATTTAGGATCTCAAATATTCATTATAAGATTCAATAAACTCAATACAAAAGAACAAAAATAATTCACTTAGTCACAAGTTACTTTAAGGTGTAGTGGTAAGTGTGCATTATGTAAAGCCTTATTATTAGGTCATAGGATAGGATCAAATCCCCGGAGTGCATCACAAAGGGCTTCATTGAGTTATAGTTTTTGCTGCTCTATATATATCCTTACTGTATCTCAAGGAAACTTGGCAGTTGGAACATTTGAAATCTTCCTTGAGTGCCAAAACTGTAAGGAAAAACAATTTCCCTTATCCTCTATCATTGACGGAATTTGCTTGACGGTTTATAGCCAAGGATTATTTCCTTGGTGGTTTAGGCACTTTTCTTGTGGTTTTAGCACTAAGGTAATTCGGGATTCTGGTAGTGATTGGGTGCTTGGCATTTGGTCCACAGCGTTGGGGTTTTGGGTCAGCATGATGAGTCGTTTAGTAATTGATGTAATATTTTTAAGTAGCTGTAATCTGTTCCATGGTTTGGTTTTAAGGTCGTGACTCGTTACTGGCAGGTGCGCCAAACCGCTGAACGTTCAAGCCTGTATCCTTTGAAATAATATAAGCAGGGGAAACCTTTCTCCTAAAAAATTGTTCATCCCTAATCAAACCTAGATTGATCTCTCTTTGGTGCGCACATTCACAGTCCCATGTACAGAGAACAAAGAAGATTTTGGATGTAAAGAAAGAGCAAGCTTTTATTGCTTCATTTTTTAATACATTGCAAAAGTGGACCGCTTTGTTGTATGTACGGCCCTCTGGTGATCAGAAGTTGAAATTTATTACAGTATCGAACTTTTCCAATATATAGCTTGTCACGTCTCTGATCTTCCTGTACGTCATGTAGAGAGATTACGTACACTCCCTCTCAAATGCTTACCATTATGAACGGCACCCATGACAAGGAGGAGGGTAGACAGGGCCCAGAGGTGGACATGTGGGGTGGCCCGGATTAACTGCAAATGGTGGCCTAAAAGTTAGGCCATGAATATAAATATAAATAATAAAGGTTTAGAGGAACATGTAAAAAAAAGGAACAGTAGTTCCAGTACACAACACAAATAGTAACTTCGCTATACTAGAAGGGAAATTACCGAGACGTAACGTTGTCACGTTGATGTGATTGAGGTAATGGAAATATATCGACATTTCTTTTGGAATTTGGTTTTGGATGCAAACCAATTAATAGCTTGCCCCAATCTCCACGGATTGGCGGTAAAAGTGAACTGATCACACCAATAGCATGGATTAGAGTCAGAGGTAATCCTTGTGTCTCTAAGCAAAGTTTTTTTTATTACACAGTACAACTCAGATATCACAACGCACGCACGTTCACCCTTATGAACGAGCTTAATATGAAACATGTGAGGGGAGTTCTAGTGTTGCAATTGCATGCTTCATCAGCTTGCTTGGCCACCTCCATGACTTCCGCTCACAACAAGAGCCAGTAAAATGAAGTGGGCAAGCAGCAACCCTAACGGGAAATGGACAGTGATACCCTTGGTGTATTAACGTTGATGTGACTGAGGTAAGGTTAATGTAATAGTTGTGGACTGAGTCTAGCTTAGTTGTGTAAGGAAAAATGGACCCTATGTCCATTTACTTTGGATTTTGGTGTTCGATGATCAATAAGACCAAATTGGACTAATAAATTTGCTAGTGTTTATCTTGTAGTCCAATAGGTTGCATAGCGGACTTGGACCATAAGTGGAGCTTGAAGGAAAGGATCAAAACTCGAAGGATGACACTAGAGGAAGTGTTAAAAGCATGAAAGAGAAGAAAGAAGTTCAAGACGTGAAGATGAAGGAGCCTGGGCGAAGACACGCGGAGAAATGGAAACGGGTAGCAAAGGGGGTGGCACTAGACACCAAGGTCTACACCGCCCCTGGCACCGCCATGGGGTGGCCCTGGTCACCGACCTGGGGTGGCGATGCACCGCCTTAATTTTTTCGAGAGTTAGGAAAACCGTTTTTGGCCACCGCCCTGGCATGGCGGTGCACCACCTAAGGGTGGCGGTGCCAGCCCAGTAACGACTAGTTTGAAAACTAGCCGTTGGAGAGGTCCCCGCCCTAAGGAGGCGGTGTGGCACCGACCTATCCGGTGCCCACGC
Source organism: Miscanthus lutarioriparius (assembly GCA_904845875.1). Taxonomy (NCBI): domain Eukaryota; kingdom Viridiplantae; phylum Streptophyta; class Magnoliopsida; order Poales; family Poaceae; genus Miscanthus; species Miscanthus lutarioriparius. Next base: position 8,192,542 of record CAJGYO010000019.1, on the reverse strand, counting down.
AGAAAAGTGGAGCTCGGCCCCAACGGCTTTATCTCCACTTGTGGCCTATATAAAGGACTTCAACTGGTCATTTGGAGTGTGAGGGAGTTGAAGGAAGATATGAGTGTGCTTGTGCACCGCTTTGGAGCCCTCCACTTGTATAGAGCTTAAAGATCATTCGGTGATTAGCATAGGTGTTTTTGCGAAGTGTTTAGGTTAGTTAGACCATGCTCATATGCGTTTGCTCTAGGTTTAGGCCTAGTGTTTAATGAGGTTTGCATACCTCTTACCACTTGGTGCTTGCGCGCACCATTGTTGTACTCGGTGGGGCTTGTAAGTCTTACGACCACGTTTGTGGTGTGGCCGCCACCGTGTACGGAGGGAACAAAGTCCGTGGCGTTTCGGCCGAAAGCTTGATAGTGAAGACGGCGGGGAGTGGTCTGGGAGAGGCATGCTGGAAGGCACACGGAGACCCACTTGCGCATGTGGAAGACCCGGAGCTATCCACTGAGTTACCCAACCGGGACTTGGCCCTTGCGAGGGGCTCCAACGAGAACTAGGAGGAAGCTTGCATCTTTACCTCATCTTTAGCTTCCGTATTTACATTGCTCCTTGGTTGTGTGCTTTACCTTTCCTAACTTAGTTGATAGGATTGGAATCTAGGTTGCATAACTCTTTTGCGGTAGAGATCGCAACATATTAATAAAACCATAGTTGCACAATTAGATAGATTACTTTCTTAAATAGGTTTTGCTAAAGTGAAAATTAAAGGCCATAGTTAGAAGTAGAATTTTAAGTTGCCTAATTCACTTTCCTCTTAGACGTCACGGTCCCTTACAAGTCAGTTATGTTCTTTGTGGTAGAATCTGTCTATCCGAGTTTAAGTCGTAGACTTAGCACGAGTGCTCGTATTTTTCTAGATTTGTTTATGATTTAGTGGCATTGTACTTCAGTGATAGATGACGTTCCTTTTGATAGTGAGCATCATGGTCTTTTAGAGGTGCTCATAGAGTAGGGTGTGTATTCATAGTGGTGAGTATGCGTGCATCGTGAGCATCTACTTCCGTACGGTGTAATTCGCAAAAAAAGTTTAATGTAAGCGTTTGATTCTTGGAAACAAATTCCATGTTTTGCCAACAAATATGAAACAATCTAAATCACTTTTTAGCCAATTCAATTCCTTATCTGAAATATAATCTAATTCACAGAGTAAATTTCAATTTCAAGGATCGAAAAAAGGCCTATAGAGTTTGGTTGGATGGAATTAGGAACGAATGAGCAATTGCCCCAAATCTCCATAGATTGGCAGTAAAAGTGAAATAATCCCAGTCTATTCAAGCAAAGCCTAAAATAAAACAGGGTAAGGGAAGCACTTAGTTTGTACTACTTACGCGTGCAAGGTAGAGGGGGTGGAGGGCCACCTCCAAGGCCTCGTCCTCTCACAAGGACCAATAAAATGAAGAGGATAAGCAGCAACTGAAGCGGCAAATGGACAGTGTTCGGTGACATTGTTGCGGATTTGCGGTTCGGAAAGACGGCAGACTTTAGAACTGAAAGAGAACGTTTGGCATACTAGACGCTCTAGAATGGCAATGCTCCAGCAGCACCTACAAATAGTTAGACTACAAGGAAGCTGCTTCCAAGACCGACTTATGGGTAGGCTCGGCCGTGGCTTGCACGGGTCGTACGGTCAGCGGACTCCGGCAGTTAGGCAGGTCAAACGTTGCTCCTAATAAAAGCTCCTAATAATAAAGAATCGGTTCATGATTGAGGCTTTGCTTGAATAACTTCTGGAGATTCAATGACAGCTCCTCTGGGTAGCTGTAGCTCTCGGAGGACAGTGAGGTAACCGAATAAGGCTTCAAAAATTTTCACCCTAAACTATCTTATCGAATCTTGCGGCATATACATAAAGTATTAAATATAGACGAAAAAACTAATTGCACAGTTTGGTTGAAAATCGCGAGTCGAATGTTTTAAGACTAATTAGTCCATGATTAGCCATAAGTGCTACAGTAACTAACATGCGCTAATGATGGATTAATTAGGCTTAATAAATTCATCTCACAGTTTCCAGACGAGCTATGTAATTAGTTTTTTTATTAGTATCCGAAAACTCCTTTCGACATCCCCGAAATATCTGACGTGACATCCAAAAATTTTCATTTCGTGAACTAAACACAACCAAAGAGGTGTTAGGACCTGGGAATAAAGTTTAGCAGGTGCCACATCGGATATCATATCTATTCTCACATCGGGTGTTCGGATATTAATAATAAAACTAATTACAGAAGCCGTGACTAATTCGTGAGATGAATCTATTAAGTCTAATTAATCTATTATTAGCACATGTTTACTGTAGCACCATATTATCAAATCATGGACTAATTAGTCTTAATAGATTCGTCTCACAAATTAGTCTCAATCTGTATAGTTATTTTTATAATTAGTCTACGTTTAATACTTTAAATAGTGTCAAACATATTTACTGTAGTCAATGTGATAGGGACTAAATTTTACAAAGTGAGAAGCAAACACCCCCTAATAAATCCATAATATTTTTGTTAAGGACGTTAACCCAGTGCATTAACTCAGATACAAAAATGTCAAGGAAGACCAATCACAAAGCCTATCTTAAATTTGATCGAGTTTATAAAAAATACCACCATTTATATATATTACCATTTATAAGCATCGATAGATTTATAATGAAATATATTTTTATAACAGTCTACTGTTCTATTTGTGCCACAGATTTTGGTAATCTTCCCTACAACCTTGGTTAAATTTAAAATAGTGTGACATAGGACACGCTAGAATGACATGTTTTTGGACAAATAGAGATAAGTCCACACCATGCACATTTATTGGCATCTCTTGGTTGGTGGCACCTACCGAAAAAAACTCGAACTGTGGGGGGATAGCATGCGTCTCCAAGTATTTCGCATTAAGGTAGCAGACTCCTCATCTAGTCCGAGAAAACCCCGAACCTCATACCATGTCCGCACACAGGAGCTTGTTATCCTGTGAGTGGCCGGTGCCACAAACATATGCTTTGGGTAACGTGGGATAGACGAGGGTTTTTTTTTACCACCAACACTACAATTCGTCCCCGTAGGGGGATCAAACCCAGGCCACGAGGGTGCCACCTGGAGTGCTTGACCAGCCGGTCTAGTATCCAATGGCTAGTGGCACCTATCGAGATTAACTGTTTGTAGATTTACAAATTTATATAAAGTATTTGGAAGGAATTTTAGCTTCATATTCAATCCAGGTACCTTTGCTGCCTCAAATTACAAATCCAACTCAGTAGCTCGTCAAACCCAATTGCACAAAAAAACCAAGAAACATAGTTTTTTTTGGAAAAGGAATTTATTTCATCCCAAGATCAGTACATCGAGTTTATACACGGTCTTAAAACAACCTCCCGGTCTCTGCCTAAGTGATAGGCACACAACTTAAGATTAAAAATATTCCGAGCATATTTTAGTGACAATCAATCCTAAGACTACATCGCCACCCATATGTTGGGGTAAAGATATCTTTTGCCACTTGCTCCAATTATCGCAATGCCACCATAACCATATCCTGGGCCTACTCCGGCCGCTGAAGGATAGCCCACGAATGGAGCATCTGAGAAATTGCATAGATAACCTATAAAGGAGAGTATTTTTTTTCAGAAACAATATCATTCCTGTGCAACTATATAGACCAAGATGTCACTACTGCCCCAAGTAGTACTAATGATCTCAATTGTTTTGCCACTCCATTTAACCGGCCGCCAAACATATGTGCTACACTTTTGGGTTTTGTTAGATTTAAAGCAACTTGAGAAAAACTCCATATGTATCGCGCAAAACAACAATAAAATCAAGTGATGAATTGTCTCCTCTTCGTGACAAAAGCAACATGTTTTGCTCCCATGCAAGTTACGCTTAATTAAATTGTCTTTTGTTAAAACCACTCCTCTTAAGATACCACTGAAAAATCCTTAACTTGAGAGGCGTTTTTAGTTTCCACAAACGTTTATTTAAATTAGAAACTGGGGTTTGTATATATAATTGCTTTGTAATACGATTTCACTGAGAATTGCTCTTTCGGGTGCAAAGACCAGTAGAATTCATGATATCTTCGTGACAAAGCGGATTATTGGCTAGGCGTGCTAGGTGATTTCACCAAGAAACATAGGTGCTTAAAAGTTGAGATAGAAGTCTCCAAGAAAGGCCATACTCAAAGTTCTACTGCAGTTGTTTCAATTCTAACAGAATATAGTCTCTTTTCTGACTCCTTTTTGCACGAAGGCTTTGCGGAATCGTGTCTTTGACTACTTTAGCGCAAGTACCAGCCAAACAGGCAAAGAATTGGCGACTGAGACTTTTTTTAGATAAATTGGCGACTGAGACTTGAGGGGGGCAGTAGCAGTACTCTCCCCGAGCGGTCCCAGGAAACGCAATTATTGCTTCTTCTCCCTGCCGGGCAAAAGGCGGCTTGACTACTCGTCTACTCTGAGGTCGTCGTTCGGAGTAGGCGGCACGGCTGATCATAGACTCTGCCGGCCAAGTCAATGGAGTAGTTGAAACTTTTTTTTTATATCTAGTAGGTGGAACTTGGAAGGTGGAACACATCATTCGTGTAGTTGGGTGTTGGATGTCACCGAACAGACGAGTGCTGGCCTCTCTATCGGGCCTTTCCATTCATTGATCGAGTCACGATTTGTAGAGTGTCCATTCTAGGATGTCCAAGTCAAGATAAACTTGATTTAAATTTAAAGCTTGGAGCCACGAGGCATGGCGTCATGGCTCAGCGTCACAGTTCTTGACGCTAAGCCTCGATGCCGGTCGTGTATTATAGCGCCAAGCTCCGGTTACATCAACGTCATGTCATCCAATCATGCTAGCCAGGCCTCGAGGCTCGGCGCCATGGTCTGTGGCACAGAGACGTGTTATCTCAACGCCAAGAGCCATGACGTCGACCCTAGGTCCAAATTTACAAATAGGTCTTCTAGAGTGTAAATGTGAATGCACATTTACACCCCTGGGCAACTTATTTTTGTCTTTAGACCCTAGGGGGCGGCGTCATGAATCGTGGTGTTGATGTAACACGTCTCGACATCACAGGACATGGCGCCAAGCTTCTAGCCCTAGATGATGTGCCGTGTGTACGTGGCAGTGACATGGCCAGAGCTCGGCGCCATGGATCTTGGTGCCAAGCTCTGGCCATAGAGGTCGCACGCCTGCTCGCCCGACCACTAGCACTTTCTTCTTCCTCCCTCCTCTCACCCAGCTAGTTCTCAGTCTCTCCAATTCATGGCGCCCTCTCTCTAATCTCCGATTTTGACCATTGAAACTTCGATTTTCTCCGTGGATCTGCTAGAGCAAGGTATCCCCCTCTCCTCCTTGATTTGTGCAATTTAATTTGTTGTATTTATTATGTATTTTAGGAAACCCTAGTTTGAATGTTGTGCTTCATTATATGATGATTACTGAAACCTGAGGTCAACCTTCTCGGGGCCATCGATCCACCAGAAGAAATGGCACCTCTCTCAACCCCACAATTGTTAATACCACCATGAATAGGCCATGATATTTGGATAAACACTCAAACCAAATTAATAAGATACGAGTACATGCGCTTACATGATAATCACAACATATGTAGTAAACCCACGCAGCAGTATCCTCATGACTAGATCGATCCACCCTGGCTCGATTACCACAGCCACACATAGGCACAGGTAGTTCAAGAGGGATCGGTGCATCCTTGCAAGACATGTCATCATAAAGCTCTCTTTGGGATGACACCTCCTTTTCCACTTGTTCCTATGCATCAAGCAGTCCATCTTTGCAAACAATTAAATTGAGCAGTCATACTCTAGACCAATTAAATTGCAACATATATTACTTACAATTCCAATAGAACAGTAGTGCACAATCCTAGGACTCAAACCTAATCTGCAAAACTAACCACTCATATCATCCATTCTTATCACAAAATATCGAATCCATATTATACATTTCATTCAAAAATCAAGAACTCTAATCAAACTAGGGTTTGCAAACTACACACTACGTAGACCAAATCAACGTGTACAAATTGAGCAGTGGAGGGACGATACCTTACTCTCGAAGATCTACGGATCAACTCCAAGTTGCAAAGGTCGAATGAAGAGTAGGACAGATTGGGGATAGAGAGAGGGAGAGAGGGGAGAGCACAAATGAGTGTTGGCTCGGGCACAAGGCTGATCGCGGGGACTAAGATTCGAACCTCAGCACCAGGATGCAATGCGCTGAGGTTGGCGCCAAAATCTATGGTGCCAAGGTCGGTGCCATGCATCCTATGCCGAGGTGTGTGTCCGTGTCAGCACCACCTTGGTGTCCCACGCCACCTCAACCCAAGTCTCGATGCCATGGACATGGCGCTAAGTTGTGTTACCTCAACACCAGAAGCCATGGCACCTACCCTTGGGGTCCAAAGACATAAATAAGTCATCCAGGAGGTGTAAATGTGAATATTTTTTTGAAAAAGGGCTAAAAACAAAAAAGTAGAACCATGTGGCACATACCAAGAGCGGCCAATTCAGGTGGGAAATGTTATTAGTTAGAGTGAATTTTGGATCCCAAATTTTGGAGTGTTTGGTTCGAGAACCTCAGGTATGAGCTTTCAATCTGGATCCCTGAAGACTATGGTACTAGTAAATAAATATTGAAGCATAAGGTGACCATGCTAGAGCTATTTGGACAGAACAATATTAAAATTGGCTCCGAGGTTTGCGATGTGGCATACGGAGTGATTGCAGTTCACCTAGAATGGAATTTGATTTTCCTTGATAGGGTAGACAAAACACTGATTGCATATGACATGAACTGTAGTAAAGTTCATGTCCTCCTTGCCCGGGTCATCCGCTATCTAGAACTACCTGGAAACTATTATGTATGAATGGTAGACCTCACTATTTTCCTTATGTTCCCTTGTTCATGGAGTCATTAGCAGAGCAGTAAAGATGCATATACTGTATTTTGTTGTTACGACATATCTTTGTTTAGGTTGGTAGTTGTTTTGATTCTATATATAGGCTAACTTGGGCTTGGTAACTAAAGAAATGGTGTGTTGAATATCATTAATTCTGCTGCTTTGTGGAGGTTGTGGAGTCTGAGTGCTTTTGAATAATTTTCTTACAATGGCTAAGGGAGGAAGAACAGGGGTTCCATGGTGCATTGGCTACTAATTTGAAGGAAACACTAATTACAGTTTACCTTGCCAGAAGGAGTGGCACATAGGAGGACCACAACTACCTTATTTTTGTTATGTAAGTCTGTAGAGATCAGTACCTTTATTATGCAACATCAGTTGACAAACTTGTCATATTAGCGTCCATTGTTATTGTAAAAAGTACTCTTGTTTGGGGACATAATGTATGGATGTAATGATTATATTTGTATGTTGTGTGTTCAGTAAGGTAGCTATTAAGGTCCAGCTGAATTAGTATTAACATTGTGAAATCCGGATGCAATTCAGTCACCATCGGATATATGCGCCATAGATTGTGTTGTCATCACCGCCGCCGCATACTAGTCACCATTGGTGAAGCAAATGTCCAACACCACCGCTATTCGTCTGATGCGGCATGGATCAATAGTGTATCACTACCGAATCGTTTAGTAACCCAACACCGACTAAAGGATCATCAAAGGCAGATCATACTGCAAGGTGACGGTGACCATGACCTTTGAACAGATGGTTCATACGCCCAAGCGATGGTGATGTTGACCTCGACACAGACGTGCCAGACATCAAAGCGATGGTGAACATGCATTGCACATAGTCAGATCGTCCTACAATGTGACGATGATCATGACCTTTACACAGGCGGTTCGGACACCCAAACGATAGTGTTGTTCACCTCGACATAGATGTATCGGATGTGAAAGCGACGATAAACCCGCACTGCACATAGTCAGGTCATGGTGCAAGGCGACGGTGATTATCATGTATTAGACGAGAAGAGCCCTGACAGATGGCGTAGAAGCACTACATCGCTCCCTGTTCCACGGTCGCAAGGCACTGTGGTTAATCCCCGACAGGGCCCCGCCCGAGCGTGATGCATCAGGATAAAGATCTCCCCACGCCCACGGAGCGCTGGGCTTTGGGCCCGCTCGGCAGCTGCTAAGGGCAGGAGGAGGATCCCTGGGTATCAGGGAAGCCTAGAGAAGGCTCACTCGGGGAAGGCTCCACAACAGCAAACAGCACCTGACGGTCAAGTGCCAGACTGCAGCAGTAACGTCAGGGAGTAGTTGCGATATTGTGAGCCCCCTCATACACGACAAAGGAGTACCCGACGTCACCAAGACGAACGAACCAAGAGCACCACGCCGAGAGGCCCTAGGTTAGAATCCATCTGCTTTGTACCCCATGCCATCCTTGGTATATAAGGGGAGGCATTGGCTCTTATAGAAGGGATCGATCAACTAGAGATAGGAAGATTGAATAGAACGCGATCGGCCAAGAACCTTAGGATAGCACCGCGTAGTCCCCTACCGATCTCTCTCTACTCCATCATTGTAAAAAACCACCGATTGGGCATTCCTAACACAAACAACACCATACTACTGGGGCTCAAAAGCCTGAACCTGGATAAAATCGCCTGTGTCACCGAGTGTTTTGAGTGTCCGAGCCACCGGAGATCCACACACTGACCTCTCACGAACAACACAATGCTTGCCGTGGTTCCCAACCCGTGAGATGTATAAGCCCACAACTGTTGCTTTGGTTTTTTTTCTTCTTATGATCAGTATGCTAGATATCTCACCAGTGTGTTAGTCATCATATATAATTTGACAAGGTCACCACTGCACATACTTGTCACGTATATCATGATATTGCTTTATTAAAATATACTGTAATTTGCCTAAACTTGAGATGGTTCCTGCAGCTAACTTTATTTCAAGACATGTTTACTAATTCCGATAACAAAACCAAAACATTGGCGAAATGGAAAAACCCAAAAGTAGTTGATTCTTAAAGCAAAAGACCATTCAAAAGAAAATCAGGCAAAGGCCACCCGCCACTATGCTCTACTCTACGTGAGCAGCAGAAACACTACAGTTCTTTTATTCAACAATATGTAGCGCTGCAAATGCTTCTTTGATTGTGATGACTTCAGCATAAACATCCTGCATTGCTGGTCGATCTTTTGGTGTCTCCATAGAGCATGAGAGACCGAGTTTCATAAGATGCACGATGCAGCTTTCTGCACCAGCTATTGCATTATTTCCATGGTCCAAATTGTAGTCCACGTCACCATACTCAGAAATTGGAACGATACACGGGTCTAGAACCTCACAAATTTTTTGAGGAAATGCATTGCTCACAAATCTGTGAAGGTTCAAACCGTTAGTAAACATCTCATCTGTTGGACGCTTTCCTGTAAGCATTTCCAACATAATAATTCCATAGCTGTAGACATCGCCTTCCGTTGAGGGTTTGCTCCCCAATCCATACTCTGTAATATGTTTGAATTGATCAAACAGTATATCTTAATATTTGAAAACATAAAATATATAAAACAAAAGTGGACGTGATATTTAAAATGCCCGATTTTTGAAGGAAATGTATTCACCTGGTGCAATGTATCCAATTGATCCTCTTGGTCCCAGTAAGCTTGTAGAACTATGATGGCATGAATGACTAAAACTTTGAAGAAATTTAGCTAACCCGAAGTCAGCAAGACGTGCACCCATGACATCATCAAGAAGGACATTGCTGGGCTTCAAATCACAATGGACTACAGGAGGCATGCAACAGTTGTGCAGATAATCCAAAGCAGAAGCTATGTCTGTTGCTATTGTTATTCTGGAGGCAAAACTTAATGGTATTTCCAACCCATACTTGCTCAAATTTGGATGGAGCCAGCTCTCTAGGCTACCATTAGGCATATATTCAAGGATAAGAGCTTTGAACTGATGTCCTGATGGGTCAAAGGTTGAGCATGCAGTAATCACCTTTACAAGATTACGATGACGAGTGTTCCTCAGTGCCTCACACTCAGCAAGGAAGCTCTTTGGTGTGCCAAGTTGATCAAGTTTAAAAACCTTAATAGCAACTGCATGTTCTTCAGACTCAAATCTACCTTTGTAAACTGATCCGGATATTCCTGAACCGACCAAGTTGTATGAGGAGAAATTATTTGTTGCTCTGACCAAATCAGCATATGAGTAAGTTTTCAATTCCTTGCAGGATGGATGAGCTGCTCGTTTGACTTTGCTCCTCTTCTTCAAAAGGATGGCTGCTAATAAGCATGATAATGGGAGCAAAGAAAGAGCACTCAATCCTAGTACCTTCAGAATTTTGGAACTGCGGTTTTGTCTGGAGGCCTTCGCATCACAAAGTGGCAATTGGAGCAGGGGACTGCTCCCACATAAGTTCTTGTTCCCTTGAATGTACACCACACTTTTGTTATGAAATATCCTACCAGTGGGTACTGGACCTTCAAGGTTGTTGAAGGACAAATTGAGGAGGTTCAAGTAGCTGAAGGACTCAAACAATTCAGGTATTTCTCCAGAAAGATTGTTTTGAGACAGATCTAGCTCGATGATGCCTCTCAATTCCGCAAATGATTCTGGGATTTTTCCTTCAAGAAGGTTCCCTTCCATGTGGAGGAACTCCAAGTGGACACACTGGCCTATGGTGGATGGAATTTGTCCAGACAACTGGTTATGGGAAATATTGAGCAGGCCGAGATTGATCAAGCCGCCAATCTCAAATGGTAATTGTCCAGAGAGTTGGTTGTGGGACAAATCCAAACCTTGAGTAAGGGAGGAAAGAGTAAAAAGCTGCTTTGGTATGCCACCATCAAGGCTGTTGCAAGAGAGGTTCAAAGTTTCTAAATTTTTGCAGTATCCTAAAGCTTCTGGGATTGGCCCACTAAAATCATTGTCCTGTAAAAGGAGGTCATTCAGTTGACTTAGATTACTGATTGAGGGCGGAATTTGTCCAGAAAGTTTGTTCTGTGATAGGCTTAATCCAGATAACCTTGAAAGATTCCCGATTGTGTCTGGGAGGCTTCCAGTAAACAGATTCCTTTCCATGTAGAGGCTCGTAAGGTTTGTGAGGCCTCCTATCTCTACTGGTATATTCCCAGATATGCTATTCCCGTACAGAATCAAAACCTCTAAGCTTTTTGGAAGAGCACCAATGGAACTTGGCAATGTTCCTTGAATTTTGTTTCTTGATAGAGATAATCTGACTAACCGTGTGCAATTGGCTAGTGACTAGTGAGGAAAGGAAAGACCAATCACCTGCTTCGAGCTGATTGGTGCCAAGATTCAGTTTCTCCAAGTTGGGTACTGAACCCAAAGAAGGAATAGTTCCAGAAAATGCATTGTACTCTAGATCTATCACCATAATGTTTGTTGCGTTGGCCAGTGAAGCTGGGATTTCGCCATGGAATTGGTTTCCTCCCAAAATCAAGGTTTGGATGTTTGGAAGAGTGTAGCCAATGCTATGTGGAATTTCCCCCACAAGGCCGTTCCTGCCTATGCCAAGGTATGTGAGCGCTGACATATTGTAAATAGAGGCTGGGACAGTTCCTGACAACAGATTGTAAGTCAGGTCCAGTAATTGAAGGTTTGGAATTTTACTGATACTCGCCGGGATGATACCTTCAAAACTGTTGTTTCCAAGAGAAAGCCAGATAAGGGAAGATAAATTCCCTAAAGAGGAAGGTATAGGTCCAATAAGATTGTTTGATTGCAAAATGAGATACTGCAAGGGAGAGTTGGGTTGCGACAAATCTGGTATAGGCCCAACAAAATTGTTCAATCCAAGGGCAATTGTTTTGAGTGACATGCTATTTAACAGAGCATAAGGAATCACTCCACCAAGACTGTTCTCTGTTAAGTCCAGATATTCAAGTGATGAACTATTAGATAGGAAAGGTGGGATTGGTCCGGTAAGTCTATTGTTTGCAAGAACAACAGCTCTAAGAGAAGGTCTGTATCCGAGTGAAAGCGGAATTTCGCCACTTAGACTATTTTGAGCAAGATGCAAAAGTGAAAGATTGCGGAGCATCCCCAGACTTTCTGGAATAACACCACTGAAGCCATTTTGCCGCAATATGAGCTTCTCAAGATTTAAACATTGGCTCAAGCTTGAAGGAATCTCACCTTGGAGAGCGTTTCCTCCAAGATCGATGATCTGAAGTCTAGAGCATGAAGATATGGTGCTTGGAATCACACCGCTAAGATCATTCGAGCTGAGGTTGAGGTACTGCAGCCTATTTAGTTGTCCAAGCTCAGTTGGGATTTGACCATTGAGCTGGTTATTTGCCATGTGCAGCCTTGCAAGGAATGTAAGATTAGCGATGCAGGAAGGTACTTGGCCATTGAGCTCGAAGGACTCGAGGTTCAGTGCAACAACACGAGACGCATGTCTCTTGCTGCAACTGACACCAGCCCAGCTGCAGTGTTGGAGGGAATCATTCTTCCATGAGGCTAGTAGCCCGGGAGGGCCGGAGACATGGTTCTTCAGACACAGGAGGGTCTGAAGGTCCGTGTTAGGTTCATTATGGAGTGGCGTGCTATCGAGTGAAGATGCAGAGAGAAGGAAGCAACTGAAGCAGACAATGGACAAGATAATTCCCAGAAGCACTGAGGAATCAGAACTTACTACAGGAGACATGTATATGTGTGTTGCACAGACTTATGCTGAATTGCGGATGTAATGTCGGTATGGTGCATTGCTAAGAGTCTGCAAGAAATATATAGCCAGAGCCAGCATCAAATGGTTGTTGGAATAGATCGAGAAGGAGCAATGACTGATTAGTGGACTGGCCGCTGGCGTGAGTCGTCGCGAGGAGACTTCGGAAGGCGTACTGCAGCTTCGTTCGGGTGCTTTCATGGGAAGAAAATTCAGTGGAGAAGACCTTCAGTCCCTCTCCCATGCATCCCGACCAAGCTACTAAAGAGCGTATAGCGGATTGGCGTCGAGGTGGCTCAGGCAGCTCTATAGACCCACCTCTAAAAAAGAGCCTCCCGTCTTTGAAAATCATTTTTTTATAGTGAAACAGGTTCTTTATTAGGAGCAACGCGTGGCCTGACTGCCGTGGTCCGCTGACCGAATGGCCCGTGCAAGGTACAGCCAAGCCTACCGGGCTCACGCTGTCCATTTTAGCTCGGGGTAAATCTTATGTGACTTGTCCTCGTTGGTTGCTTCTCTCTACACTATTCTTGTGCTTGTGTAGTTGTAGTTGTAGACGGCTATTTAAGTAGTGTAATTCGTTTAGTTGCTTCACGTGAGTAGCTCAACTAGTGCTTATTTGTAGGTGCTGGAGCATTGCTATTCGTGAACGCGTCTAGTAGTATGCTAAGCTTTTTATATTCTCCTTAAAAAAAAAAGAGTATGCTAAGCTTGCTCTCTCGGTTCTAACTTTTGCCCTCTTTCCGAACCGCGAATTCCCAAAAATGTCACCGAACACTGTCCATTTCTCGTTCCAGTTGCTGTGTGTCCTCTTCATTTTTTTTACTGGTTCTTGTGAGCGGAGGCCGATCCGGTGGCCCACATGCATCATGCTCAACTTGTAAGTACAAATCAAGTGCTTCCCTGACCCTGTTTCATTTTAGGCTTTGTTTGAATAGACTGGGATTACGTTTATTCCATGGGATTACTGTGGGAATGGGATTAGTTCAATTTTACGTCCAATCTATGGAGATTGGGACTACCCCTTCTTAATGAAATACGTGCCATGCACGTTCTCGAAAAAAGAGATCGGGACTACCTGCTCATTCTCTCCCAATTCCATCCAACCAAACTCTACAGGTCTTATTTGGATCCTTGAAATCGAAACTCATTCTCTGGATTAGATTCTATTTCACATAAGTATTAAAAAAATTCAGGTAAGTAATTGGATTGGCTAAAAAGTGATTCAGATCTTTTTTTTATTTGTTGGCAAAACATGGAATTTGTTTCCAACAATCGAATGGAATAACTGTTACATTAGCCTTACCTCAATCACAGTTAGTCGACCAATGATAATATGATGTCACAGACCGCGGTCCATTTTCAGTTTGGGTTGTTTCTCGTCCTCTTCGTTTTAACTGGTTCTTGTTGTGAGAAGAAGCCATACAGTTGGCCAAGCAACACTAGTACTCCCCTCACCTGTTTCATCTTATAAGCTCCGCTTGGATACACAGGGATTACTAGTACAGTACCACTGATCCATGCTATTGGTGTGAGATCAGTTCACTTTTACCGCCAATCTACCGAGTTGGGGCTAGCTATTAATGGGTTTCCATCCAAAACCAAATTCCAAAAGAAATATCGATATATTTCCATTACCTCAATCACATCAACGTGACAACGTTACGTCTCGGTAATTTTCCATCTAGTATAGCGAAGTTACTATATGTGTTGTGTACTGGAACTACTGTTCCTTTTTTTTTACATGTTCCTCTAAACCTTTATTATTTATATTTATATTTATATTCAACATGGCCTAACTTTTAGGCCACCATTTGCAGATGATCCGGACCACCCCCTATGTCAACCTCTGGGCCCTGTCAACCCTCCTCCTTATTGCTGTTCATAATGGTAAGCATTTGAGAGGGAAGATCAAAGACGTGACAAGAATCTCCAATTCCTTCAGTCCCTACACGCGATTAGCGGCCTCGACGTTCTTTTATAGGAAAAAAAAAATCCAAAATAGAAACTACACCTCACACACGCAAAACACGGGTACAGAAAATCTAGGAGACTACTATAGTCTTTCCGTATAATTCTCTACAAGCCTTGTTTCAGAAATATATATATATTGAAAAAGTACAATACTAATAATTTTAATTCCTTATTATCTCCAGAAGGCTGTATGTACAACGAAGCGGTCCATTTTTGCAATATTCAAAAAGCAATAAAATCTAGCTCTGTCCTTACATCCCAACAAATCTTCTTTGTTCTGCTCTGTGCATGTGACCACATCTGTGTGCAGTGTGAGCGAGTGTGCCTGTGCGCATCAAACAAAGATCAATCTACGATTAGCGATGAATATTGAGTGTTGCAACACAGACACGGTTACAAACTACGGAGAGAACAATCTCCATAAAACTGAAGAATAAGTTAGCGATTGGTACAACTCTCACCTTGGCTGCTGAGGGGCGCACTATTCGGATGCCAGCCATCATGCGACGACTTCGCATCCAGCATGCGCACAACGGCACAAGAGATCTTCCTCATCATTCACTGGAAAGCGGGTCCCTCGATCCCTCAGTACCGCATACATAACGATGAAAGACTTTCATGGCATCTTTTTTTTAGCAGTCAGTGGAGAAATTCCCCACCTATTTTTTTATTATTGATAAAAGAGGGTTACATGGTGCACAAGGAGTGCAAAAGGGGGAGCTTACAAAGTTCAAGTAAAAACACCAAGACAGCTAGGCTAGACTCTCCTACAAATCCAGAAGGGGCCTTCTATGCTCGGCTTGGCTTTGGTACAAACCAATCCAACAGTTCTTTCATGTGGCATCTTTGCTGGAGTATCAGAGGGCATGCACGACGATAAATCAACTGGCACCTTCACTCCACGTAAATTGGTAATCTTACTCTGCCAGCTAAATATGTTCACTCAAATTGTTTACCTACTTGTTTGAGTGAGGACAGGATAGAGAACCTCATCACCACCCATATATCACCATTGAGGACTAAAACCGGTGGTGATGGGTTCCAATCCGGCGGTGATGATGTTTCTCTAGTAGTGCTTGTAACAGCTAGTTCCTTTGTGCGGGTTATAATAGCCTCCTCGACCGGCCATGGCCCCTCTCTTGGACATTTGGATTGATTGCTACACACTTTGGTGCTTGAGAAACACACACTCCACTCACTTGACTCACTTAAGTTTGTATTTGTGTGAGATTGAGTGATCTAGTGCATTGCAATAGAGTGTTTACATCTTGTGGCACTAGTAGATCATCTTCGCTGAGGTGCTCTTGTTACTCTTGGTAGTTGTCACCACCTAGCTTGGTGCTATTGGATATTCGTTGAATGCCGCTTGGTGATTGTGCGGACACTTCGGATCATATGAGGGGCTTTATATATGCTCATCCTCATGGGAGTTCATTGAAGAGTAAGGATGGCAGCGGATCATGTTTCGGGGCGGATATCCACGAGTTTCGGGTCCGCGGGTTTCGGATTCGGGGCCTGATCTTTGCCCACGGTTTTTCGGGTTCGAATACCCGAAATGCTGCGGGTTTGGTGCGGATCTTTAATTCCACCCGGGGATCTCCATTGGGCCCCGAAAGATTTGAGCCCACTAGCAGCCTGTGGGGGGTCCAACCCCGGGTACCCACGGCGAAAGACATGGGCCGCATCACCAGGGGCGGTCCAGCCCACAAGATGAAGACTTGCGGCGCATGGCATTGCTCGGCGCACGGCGCAAGGCATCCTGGCGATATCCTGAAGATAGCATAGGATCTGTTAGGATATGCCGAATGCTTGATTCCTTATAAAGATTGTATCTTACCCCATTAGACTTAGACCTGATCGGCATGTAACCCTACCACCCAGGATATATAAGGCGGGTAGGGGACCCCCTCAAAATACATTCAATCTCATACGATAGCCAATACAAACCGACAGAACACAGGACAAGGATATTACGTCGAGATAACGGCATGAACCTATCTAATCTTGTGTCTCTGTCACCATCTTGCTCCAGTTAACGCGCACCTCTCCGATCAATCTACCAACTAGCAAACCTAGGTATATAACCTAGAATCCCAATCCCTTAGCCTCCTCACCCACTCCCACCCAGGCGCCGCGCGCACTCACCCGCATGACCACGTATCCTCGCGCTCTCACGGTCCCCTCACACGACGGCCCTCTCTCTCTCGGCGATCGAGCGCAGGCGAGCAGGGTCAGGTGGCCGGCCACCGGCACCATCAGCCCAGCAGGTCCTAGCCGCAGCCATCAAAGCGCCGGCATCCATCATCTCCTTCGGCTTCCCAATCCCCTCCCCAACGGCATGCCTTCCGCTTCCTAATCCCCTCGCATCTACGGAACCTGCCAACACTGGCGCCATGGGGGCCTTCACGAAGAAGGGGCACCAGTTCCTCGCCAAGCTCGGCCTCACGCAGCGCAACCCGGGCGTGTTTGGATGCGGTGCGTGGGGCGGCTCAGGCCCCGCCGTCACCTCCACTTGCACGGAATCACTTCAATCCGGCTTCTGTGTGCAAAATGCTTTTGGGTTTTGGATAATCCGTCGGGTTTCGGGGATCCTTGGGTTTCGATTTCGGGGATGAATTTTCACCTGAATTAGTGTTCGGAGCGGGTTTGGGTTTTTAGTTTGGGTTTTGGTTTTGGGTGCCGAGAGACTCCACCCGATCTGAATCCGTCCCGTTACCATCCTTATTGAAGAGAAACTCTAGTAGAATCATAGAGGCTTGGGGACTGCCTTAGTGACCCACATTGAGGGTTGAGCTTGTGTGATCACGAGGCTCATAAAGTGGTGGTCTAATAGGACTCACCTCAACGGGAGTAGATTGTCGACAAGCAACCGATCTTTCGGGTAAATCTTGTGTGACTTGCCCTTGTTGGTTGCTTCTCTCTACACTTGCATTTATATTCGTATTCTTGTGCTTGTGTAGTTGTAGTTGTAGTTGTAGTTGTAGATGGCTAGCTGAGTAGTGCAATTCGTTTAGTTGCTTCACGTGAGTAGCTCGACTAGTAGGTTAGTAAGCCTCAGTTACTTTGAGTGAACTAGTGTAGCTTGTTGTTTTGTTCCCTGGAATTATGTAGGGGGCTTGCTTTGAAGTGCTATAGGCTAGGATGTAGGATTATAAGGGATTATCTTTGTTATTAATATTCTTGGCTAATTATATTTGTATAGGTACCAGTGATAGCTTAGTGTTATCTATGGTCATCTATGCGATTGGATGACTTTGAAAGTAAGAAAGGCTCGCAGACGTGATGCCAAACACATTGACTAGTCAAAGCTTACACACCACTTTGGGTCTATGGATGGAAACGGACCGGGGTTGATATTTGGATGACTTTGAACCTATAAACGACTTGCGGATATGTGACTTCGATAATTGAAAGTATGGAAGACTCATGGATGTGATGCCAACCAGTCCACGATCAAGTACTTCCTCCATTCCAAATTATAAAACATTTTAATTTTCTTTAGATATATGTAGTTTTTGCTATACACTTACATAAAAGCAACATATCTAGAAAAATCAAAACGTCTTATAATTTAAAATAGAGGGAGTATAAAACTTATATATACTTAGAGCTCGGATTTGGATCGTGCCATTTAAGAACAAATCATGGTAGATTGTTTGGCATGGCCCAAGCACGACATGGCATAATATGGAAATTTTTGGTTCATGCTAGCCCAACATGAACACAAGGGTGAAACCATGCCTAGGATCTTAACAACCTGTATTTTAGGTCATATTTACACCGCACGGCACAAAATGGTACATAAGCACATCTACAGTGCTAAAATGTAATTTCCTAATATTTCTTATACTACCTCTCATCTATTTTTTTAATAGATTATAAACATGATTAAAACTTTTTATAAGACTAATATATACTATATGTCATGAGCGAACAAAGAAGAGAAACAAAGATATTTTAAAGATCGTGCTTAGATAATGTTTGGATCCATAAGTATTTTAAGAATCCGGATAGAAAAATCGCAAAATCCTAAAAATTCATCCAAACACTGTAGGTTTCCGGAGAATTCTAACACACAGACGTATAATCCAAAAAAATATATAAGATATTATTTTTATCTAGAATCTGGATTTTAGAACCTCATCCAATCATGCTCTTAGATTAGCACGACATAAATATATGCCAACATATATACTATAGGCTGCGCTTGTTTTTTTTTTTTGGCCATAATAAGCTGCGCTTGTATTAACGTAAAAACTTATTGTGATGTACCCATATGGGCCATATATATCCATATGTCCGATGATACCTTGCATGTCTAGAGGCTATAATCAAGAGTAATATAATAACATAAGGTTATAATCAAGATACCTTGCATGTCTAGAGGTTATAATCAACCACCTCCATAGTTATCCATGGAGTTAACCGACTCGGAGCTTGGCCCTCTTGAGTGGCTCCAATAAAAACTAGGGGAAGCCCGAGCTTGTCCATACCTTTGGAAAAATCATCATTGCAGGAATTTGCATTCTCTAACCCTTTATGTTTGCACTTTTACTTGCATTCCTAAGATTGTGTAGCTACCGCTAAGTCCCCGTGCACCTAGCTAAGCATGGTCCGAATGGGTGTGTTTGGTTCGTTTCCTAGACGATCCTGGCTAGCAAAACTAAGACAGACTAGCTCTAGCCAGCTTTAGCCAATGCAAGTAGCACATGTTTGGTTGCATGTACTGACTAAGCCTGGCTAGGATTCGGTATATTTGGTTGTCTGGTTTAGTTTGCATGGAATCACCTCTTCCTTCAACCGGTAAGTTTACCCTCTTTGTGGACTTTAGTCAAACAGGTGGTGGGCATGTGTGTCTACACAGCGGTGGGTACCTGCAAGCACATCAGCGAGCATGGCAGCAAGCTACGAGCTCCTCGGCGAGCATGGCAGCAGGCTATGCTGTGCATCCCCTGTCGTGCGCCTCGCCGGAGCGCATCCGCCTGCTGCGCATCCCCTGCCGTGCGCCTGGCCTGAGCGCATCTGCGGCGGGTACCTACGAGCACATCCATCGGTGAGGAAAGCTCACGCCTGTAGAGGAAAGCTCCTCGTCGGAGTGGAAAGTTCGACCTGCAGCCATCGCGAGGGCGCGGAGGAGGAGAAGCGCGAGTGGCGTGGAGGAGGAGGAGAAGCGCGAGGGGCATGCTCAACTGCGTCCTCCTCGCGAGGGGAACAAAGACAGAGCGCACTCCCGGAGGTCGACAGCGCACGCAGAGGGGGAGGACGACAACTACGGCCGTGGGGCACGCGGAAGAGGAGGAGGAGGAGAACGGCCCGCGGAGGAGGACGGCGGCGGCCATGGCGCATGTGCAGGACGCGCCGGAGCAGGGGCAGGGCGGTGGGTCGCCTTCAAGCTGCCAGGGGCGAGGTGGTGCTCCTCCGATGAGCTCCGGGTGGACGCCGAGGGTGGCCGAGACTGGGCGGCGGTGGCAGTACTAGTATCTCCACCATCACCGAGCGGTGAAACGAGCCCGAGCGCAAGCCTGGCTCCGCGAGAACGAGCGATGCGAGTGTTTCCAGCAAGCCCAAACTTGTGGAAGCCTAGAGCAGGGCAAACAGAGAACCTCATAGGCCCAAGTTGCATTATACAAACCTAGCTAAGGGCTAAGCCAGGAACCAAACACATCCGGTATGGCACGGGTCAGCCATGTTAGTTGGTCTCCATCAATAGGCCCAACGGCCTATTGGGCCCTTGGCTCTGCTCCCTGATCGGGGGAGCCCAACCCTAACTGGTTGGTGGGCTCCTGTCGCACAGCACATACAAATAGAGAAGGTGGGGATCGAGCTCAAAAAGGAGGTTCACTGGAGCCGCAATCCCACCTACAGAAAACCCTAATCCGATCCTAAAGCGTGCTGCCAGCGACGGGATGAGCCCGCCACCACCACTACCGTCGCGCCTGCAGGGTCTCCGACGCCCCCACTGCCTCACCACCACGCCGAGCACTGGCGTCCGCGAGGCTGCATCCAGGGCGGCATCGGCGTCCACACTGCCGTTGCGGTGAAGCTCCGCAAGGTCGTGGAGCCTAACTACGGATCTACGGGTTACACAGAAAGGTACTCACATCGATCCTAACAAGCCATACTCATGAAGGCCTGTATTCCTAACCCTAAACTGGGAACGTGGGGTCTGGTGACTAGTCAGGAGGTGCCCCAACCGATAGTCTGGCCCCCTCTAGCTGATAATCAAATGGGTTCAGGTATCTATATAAGTTTATCACAATTGATGGATAGAGAATATTACAAGTATTTTTATTTGTGTCTGGCGCTTTCCATACTATTAGAATGATCGCAGGATCGGCCAACAAACCGAGCTATACGGGCCTAATTTCCATCTACTCTGCCCTGATCGGGCAACAAACCCAAAGTCACTAGCTTGGTCCTAAGGTGCCCGAGCTATAAGAAGGGGTCACAATGTCTAATCAAGGGAGGTGATAAGACACTGATTAGTTACACTAATAACCTACCAATCAAGGTAAGCTCGGAGCGTCTCCTGAAGACCTACGCCAAACACTAGCCAACCTATGTCGGCGTCCATCTCACCATCGACGCCATGCCTGCTGAACAATCAAGCACGGGACATTAGCGGCCCTCTGGGCATCTTTGTTCTATAGGTAATCTAAGTGCAATTAAATGCTAAGGGCAAATTGGGTGTTCTTGTGATTAAACTAATCGCAATCCTAATTAAGTATAAGTTCTAACACATGCTTATACATCTAATATCAGTCGTGAGCTCAAGGCAAGATAAGAACAATTCTGCAAAGCCTTAGTCCAATCCGCAAAGGAGTCAAGAAGAGCCTGTATTGTGTTAGAATAGAAACAACTACGGTACTTTGAGTATGGCCTTTCTTGAAGACTTTTTCTCAACTTTCAGGCACCTATGTTTCTTGGTTTTTCCTGTAGTTGGGTTTGAAGAGCTACTGAGTTCGATTTGTAAAATTTGAGGCACCTAAGGTACCTGGATTGAATTTGAAGCTAAAATCCCTTGCAAATACTTTTTATAAATTTGTAAATATACAAACAGTTAATTTTGGTAGGTGGCATCAACCAGGAGATGCCAAGAAATGTGCATGGGGTGGACTTATCAACCCTACATGGTTTACATTGACCTCAAAATAGAAATATTTACATTACTCTATTTGCACGAAAACATGTCATTCTAGCTTGTCCTATATCACACTATTTTAAATTTGACCAAGGTTGTCGAGAAGATTGCTAAAATCTGTGACACGAAATGGAACAATGGACATGCTATGAAAATATATTTCATAATGAACCTATCGATACTTAAATGGAAATATAAAGGGTAAAGTCTAATTTACACCCTCCAACTTGAACCAAAATCCGGATTTCAACCTCGAACTTCAAAACCAGATAATTTTGGCCCTCTAACTCTCGAAACCGTTCAACTTTCAACCTTCTGGGCGGTTTTGCGGGTGAACAGTAACTTTTGATATTTTTGGGAGGCGCCGAAATTTTATATTATTTTTCCGAGCATCTTAACGTCCTCAAATGAAAAAACTCAAAACTCAGTTGTAGATCTCATCGAGGTCTACAATTTACATATAAAAATTATCTTCATCCAACATCGTATTGAAGGGTTTTCTATTTTTTAAATTTTGAGTCTCATCACGCGACAAAATATGGTGCTGAAATTTTATATTATTTTTTCGAGCATCTTACTGTCCTTAAATGGAAAAAATTAAAACTATAAAGTTGTAGATCTCATCGAGGTCTACAATTTACATATAAAATTTATCTTCATCCGATATCGTATTGAAGGATTTTCTATTTTTTGAAATTTGAGTGTCATCACGCGATACTGAGAACTCGCTGAGTGAGAGGAGGGAGGAAGAAGAAAGGGCTAGTGGTCGGGCCGTGCGACCTCTATGGCCAGAGCTTGGCACCAAGATCCACGGCGCCGAGCTCTGGCCATGCCATTGCCACGTACACACGGCACATCATCTAGGGCTAGAAGCTTGGCGCCATGTCCTGTGATGCCGAGACGTGTTACATCAGCACCACGATTCATGACGCCAACCCCTAGGGTCTAAAGACGAAAATAAGTCGCCCAGGGGCGTAAATATGAATATTTTTTTAAAAAAGATAAAAAAACAAATTTCTTAACCATTTTTAAAAAAAAACATTCACATTTGCACTCTGGAAGACCTATTTGTAAATTTGGACCTAGGGTCGCCATCATGGCTCTTGGCATTGAGATAACACGTCTCTGCGCCACACACCATGGCGCCGAGCCTCAAGGCCTGGCTAGCATGATTGGATGACATGGCGTTGATGTAACCGGAGCTTGGCGCTATAATGCACGACCAGCATCGAGGCTTAGTGCCAAGATCTGTGACTCTGAGCCTTGACGCCATGCCTCGTGGCTCCAAGCTTTAAATTTAAATCAAGTTTATCTTGACTTGGACATCCAAGAATGGACACTCTACAAACCGTGACTCGATCAATGAATGGAAAGGCCCAATAGAGAGGCCAAGACTGTCTGCTCGGTGACATCCAACACCCAACTACACGAATGATGTGTTCCACCTTCCAAGTTCCAACTACTACTAGATATATAAAAAGTTCCAACTACCCCAAGCTCATGGGCGCTCACAGGCACCCACCCGCTGCAGCAAGCTGGCCGCCGCCGTCTCTCTGAGAGAGGAGAGAGAGAGGCGGGGCTGGGCGGCGACGGGCGGCGGGGCTAAGGAAAGGAGGCGTGGGTGGGGGTTCGGGAAGAATAGATTGAAACGTTATTTTTTATGTAACCAGTGGCATTGGTGGGTAATTATCCACCAACTCCACGAGGAGGTTCAAAAGAGGTTGTTTTGGAGCAGCTAAAGAGGTGCTACAAAACTCTAGTTTCATTTGTACTATAGCTCCATGGAGTTGGCTGCTCCATGGAGTTTTGGAGTTAGGCTGTTTGGCTGGATTTCTTGGTGGAGTTGCTGGAGTTCCCGAGTGAAGCTATGCCAAACACGCCCTAGATATAAAAAAAAAGTTTCAACTCCTCCATTGACTTGGCCGGCAGAGTCTATGATCAGCCGTGCCGCCTACTCCGAACGACGACCTCAGAGTAGACAAGTAGTCAAGCCGCCTTTTGCCCAGCAGGGAGAAGAAGCAATAATTGCGTTTCCTGGGACCGCTCGGGGAGAGTACTGCTACTGCCCCCCTCAAGTCTCAGTCGCCAATTTATCTAAAAAAAGTCTCAGTCGCCAATTCTTTGCCTGTTTGGCTGGTACTTGCGCTAAAGTAGTCAAAGACACGATTCCGCAAAGCCTTCGTGCAAAAAGGAGTCAGAAAAGAGACTATATTCTGTTAGAATTGAAACAACTGCAGTAGAACTTTGAGTATGGCCTTTCTTGGAGACTTCTATCTCAACTTTTAAGCACCTATGTTTCTTGGTGAAATCACCTAGCACGCCTAGCCAATAATCCGCTTTGTCACGAAGATATCATGAATTCTACTGGTCTTTGCACCCGAAAGAGCAATTCTCAGTGAAATCGTATTACAAAGCAATTATATATACAAACCCCAGTTTCTAATTTAAATAAACGTTTGTGGAAACTAAAAACGCCTCTCAAGTTAAGGATTTTTCAGTGGTATCTTAAGAGGAGTGGTTTTAACAAAAGACAATTTAATTAAGCATAACTTGCATGGGAGAAAAACATGTTGCTTTTGTCACCAAGAGGAGACAATTCATCACTTGATTTTATTGTTGTTTTGCGCGATACATATGGAGTTTTTCTCAAGTTGCTTTAAATCTAACAAAACCCAAAAGTGTAGCACATATGTTTGGCGGCCGGTTAAATGGAGTGGCAAAACAATTGAGATCATTAGTACTACTTGGGGCAGTAGTGACATCTTGGTCTATATAGTTGCACAGGAATGATATTGTTTCTGAAAAAAATACTCTCCTTTATAGGTTATCTATGCAATTTCTCAGATGCTCCATTCGTGGGCTATCCTTCAGCGGCCGGAGTAGGCCCAGGATATGGTTATGGTGGTATTGCGACAATTGGAGCAAGTGGCAAAAGATATCTTTACCCCAACATATGGGTGGCGATGTAGTCTTAGGATTAATTGTCACTAAAATATGCTCGGAATATTTTTAATCTTAAGTTGTGTGCCTATCACTTAGGCAGAGACCGGGAGGTTGTTTTAAGACCGTGTATAAACTCGATGTACTGATCTTGGGATGAAATAAATTCCTTTTCCAAAAAAAACTATGTTTCTTGGTTTTTTTGTGCAATTGGGTTTGACGAGCTACTGAGTTGGATTTGTAAATTGAGGCAGCAAAGGTACCTGGATTGAATATGAAGCTAAAATTCCTTCCAAATACTTTATATAAATTTGTAAATCTACAAACAGTTAATCTCGATAGGTGCCACTAGCCAGTGGATACTAGACCGGCTGGTCAAGCACTCCGTGTGGCACCCTCACGGCCTGGTTTGATCCCCTACGGGGATTTAATTGTAGTGTTGGTGGTAAAAAAACCCTCGTCTATCCCACGCTACCCAAAGCATATGTTTGTGGCACCGCCACTCACAGGATAACAGCTCTGTAAAGCGGACATGATATGAGGTTGGGGTTTTCTCGGACTGGATGAGGAGTCTGCTACCTTAATGCGAAATACTTGGAGACGCATGCTATCCCCTCACAGTTCGAGTTTTTTTCAGTAGGTGCCACCAACCAAGAGATGCCAATAAATGTGCATGGTGTGGACTTATCTCTATTTGTCCAAAAACATGTCATTCTAGCGTGTCCTATATCACACTATTTTAAATTTAACCAAGGTTGTAGGGAAGATTACCAAAATCTGTGGCACAAATAGAACAGTAGACATGTTATAAAAATATATTTCATTATAAATCTATCGATGCTTATAAATGGTAATATATATAAATGGTGGTATTTTTTATAAACTCGATCAAATTTAAGATAGGCTTTGTGATTGGTCTTCCTTGACATTTTTGTATCTGAGTTAATGCACTGGGTTAACGTCCTTAACAAAAATATTATGGATTTATTAGGGGGTGTTTGCTTCCCACTTTGTAAAATTTAGTCCCTATCACATTGACTACAGTAAACATGTTTGACACTATTTAAAGTATTAAACGTAGACTAATTATAAAAATAACTATACAGATTGAGACTAATTTGTGAGACGAATCTATTAAGCCTAATTAGTCCATGATTTGATAATATGGTGCTACAGTAAACATGTGCTAATAATATATTAATTAGACTTAATATATTCATCTCACGAATTAGTCACGGCTTCTGTAATTAGTTTTATTATTAATATCCGAACACCCGATGTGAGAATAGATATGATATCCGATGTGACACCTGCTAAACTTTATTCCCAGATCCTAACACCCCCTTGGCTGTGTTTAGTTCACGAAATGAAAATTTTTGGATGTCACATCGGATGTTTCGGGGATGTCGGAAGGAGTTTCTGGATACTAATAAAAACTAATTACATAGCTCGCCTGGAAACTGCAAGACGAATTTATTAAGCCTAATTAATCCATCATTAGCGCATGTTAGTTATTGTAGCACTTATGACTAATCATAGACTAATTAGTCTTAAAACATTCGACTCGCGATTTCCAACCAAACTGTGCAATTAGTTTTTTTCATCTATATTTAATACTTCATGCATATGCCGTAAGATTCGATATGATAGTTTAGGGTGAAAATTTTTGAAGCCTTATTCGGTTACCTCACTGTCCTCCGAGAGCTACAGCTACCCAGAGGAGCTGTCATTGAATCTCCAGAAGTTATTCAAGCAAAGCCTCAATCATGAACCGATTCTTTATTATTAGGAGCTTTTATTAGGAGCAACGTTTGACCTGCCTAACTGCCGGAGTCCGCTGACCGTACGACCCGTGCAAGCCACGGCCGAGCCTACCGATAAGTCGGTCTTGGAAGCAGCTTCCTAGCGATAGCGAGTTGAGTTCCCAGTTCTAAACCTTTGTTATTTGTAGGAGACGGAGCATTGCCTTCTTTCCGAACCCTGAATCCCAAAAAAAATGTCACCGAACACTGTCCATTTGCCGTTTCAGTTTCTGTTTGTCCTCTTCATTTTACTGCTTCTTGTGAGCGGAGGGCATGGATCTGGGTGCGGCACTAGTAAGTACAAATTAAGTGCTTCCACTCTGTTTCGTTTTAGGCTTTGCTTGAATAGGCTGGGATTACGTCTATTCCATGGGGCTACAATGGTATTAGTTCAATTTTATGGCCAACTATGCTGATTGGTGTGACCTGCTCATTTGTTTCCAACCAAACTCTATACTTCTGTGGCTTATCATAAATTATAGGTCGTTTTAGCTATTTAGATGCATTGTTTTTACTATACATCTGAAAATTTGATATGCCTATATACATAATAAAAATTATGTATCTAGAAAAGACAAAATGAAGTATAAAATTGTAACGGAGAGAATATATTGTATTTCAGATTCTAGAAGGAATTGAATTGGCTACTAAGTGGTTCAGATAGTTTTTTTTTCATTTGGCGATGTTTCCTATAATTGAATACAATAACTGTTACATTAACCTTACCTCAATCACATCAACGTTATACACCAATGATATAACGCTGTCCATTTCCCGTTTCGGTTGCTGCTTTTCCTCTTCATTTTACTGGTTCTTGTTTGTGAGAGGAAACCATGGAGGTGGCCAAGCAAGCAGGTGCAGCATGCAACACTAGTACTCCCTCACTTTTTCATCTTAAGCTCTGCTTGGATACACAGGGATTACCTCTACTCTAATCCATACTATTGGTGCGAAATCAATTCACTTGTACCGCCAATCTACGGAGATTGGGGCTAATGGTATCCATACAAAGCCAAATTCTAAAAGAAATACGGACCTATTTCCATTACCTCTGCTCAATCACATCAACGTTACGTCCATCTAGTATAGATAAGTTACTATGGGCATAATTGGTTGCGGAGCAAGCCTTGAGCCAGTATCGCCAAATTGTGCTAGTCCGTACAGGGGCGGAGCTCTTGCATGGCAAGGTACGGCGCTCGCCGTACCTTGAACTCCCAGAAATTTTGACCTCCAAATCACTCTGTACCATGGATATATTAATGAAGATGAAGTTTCACTGTTACAAAGAACAATAGCGACTCGACTATTACCTGGACGTTCTCTTGGGCTATTGGCCTATTGCTGCTACCTTTTTTAATTAAATGAGAGTATATCACGTATATGGGCCTTTTGGCCTTATCCTTGGCCTGCTGGCTGCCGCAATCGATCTTCTACCGAGAGCTTCCTAAAATACGACTTGCGCGGGCGACGATTCAACTTACCGCTCGTCCGCTCTACGGTTCATGTCCACGCGGGCTGCGTCGCCGCTCGATCAGATCAGTCAGGCGATCATCGCGAGCGCGACTGCGCTACGCGAGTCCACCTTCTGTGCGAGCAACTCCGCCTCCGGGAGTCCTTGCATCGTCGACGACCTACTGCGTTTCGTTAGGGGCAGACTCTGAAAGTCTGAATTTCTCATTAGTCCTGGCGTCGGTAAGTTTATTTTGTAGATGGCGAATTACACCTTAAACTAGGCGCTCACGGCGCACGCACACTAACCCCTATGAACACGGTCAATGAAAACCTTGCCTATTACTAAAGTACAACCCCGTAAATCTTAGAATAAATCTAGAAAAATATGAGCACTCGTACCAAGTCTAGAACTTAAATCCGGATGGACATGTTCCAACAAAAACCCCAACTGAGCTAAGTTGGCAACTATTACATTAACCTTTCCTCAGTCACATCAACGTTAATACACCAAGGATATCAGTGGACGCTGTCCATTTCCCGTTAGGGTTGCTGCTTGCCCATTTTATTTTACTGGCTCTTGTTGCGAGCGGAAGCCATGGAGCCATGGAGGTGGCCAAGCAAGCAGATGCAGCGTGCAATTGCAATTGCAACACTAGAACTCCCCTCACCTGTTTCATATTAAGGCTCTGCTTGGATACACAGGGATTACCTCTAACTCTAATCCATGCTATTGGTGTGAGATCAGTTCACTTTTTTTGAACTTGAGATCAGTTCACTTTAACGCTAATCCATGGAGATTGGGGCAAGCTATTAATTGGTTTGCATCCAAAACCAAATTCCAAAAGAAATATCGATATATATATTTCCATTACCTCAATCACATCAACGTTACGTCTCGGTAATTTTCCATCTAGTATAGCAAAGTTACTATATGTGTAGTGTACTGGAACAACTGTTCCATGTTTTGTACATGTTCCTCTAAACCTTTATTTATATATTTATATTCATGGACTAACTTATAGCCCACCATTGCAGCTGATCCAAACAGCATCCCCTGTCAAAGTCTGGCCCCTCTCCACCCTCCTCCCTGTCCTGGGTGCCGTTCATAATGGTAAGCATTTGAGAGGGAGTGTAATCTCTCTACATGACGTACTGGAAGATCAAAGACGTGACGAGAATCTCCAGTTCCTTCAGTCTCTACACGGTTAGCGGCCTCGACGTTCTTTTATAGGCAAAAAAAAAAAAATCCAAAATAGAAACTACACCTCACACACAGAAAACACGGGTACATAAGTCCTTCCGTATAATCCGGCATCGTTCGGTTGAGCTAGAACTGGAATGATGCCCTCGAACGATTCCACCAGGAATACTAGGCTAATTTATATAGGCTTTGATGAGGTGGAATGAATCCTGGACAGAAATACAGCTAAACAAAGGAGCCCTAAGCCTTGTTTTGGAACTATATATTGGAGAAGTTCAATATTAATAATTTTAATTCCTTATTATCCCCAGAGGACTGTATGTACAACGAAGCGGTCCATTTTTGCAATATTAAAAAAGGAAGCAATAAAATCTTGCTCTCTTCTTACATCTCAAATCTTCTTTGTTCTGCTCTGTACAAGTGACCACATCTGTGTGCAGTGTGAGTGTGCCTGTGCGCATCGAACAGAGACTAATATACGATTAGCGTTATGCAACACGAACGTGGCTACAAACTATGAGCAATCTCCATAAAACTGAAGAATAAGTTAGCGATTATTACAAATCTCACCTCGGCCGCTGAGGGGCGCACTACACTCTTCGGTCGGGAGCTTTGACCGATTCTGCTCTTGCGGTCTTGCGTCTTGTCCTTGCCCGCGATAGGGATGCAAGGGGATGCAACATGCAAGTCGGCCTGCTGACCTGCTAGGCCTACCTGCAAAAGGAGCTTTAGGAGACATCTGCGAGCACCTGTGTTAGGTTCACTTTCAAAATTTATCATGCTAAAGATTTGACAAACCATGATTTTAACTAATATTTAATTTACTACAAAAACTTGCCAACCTCTCACATTTGGCTTGCCAAATTTATGGTAATTTTTACTTAATTTTTTGTTGCCAAATCTTTGGCAATGGCGAATTTTGGTGGTGAACCAAGCAGGACCGTGGGCTCATGCTGCCCAACCTCAGAGGGGGCCTGGCACCCACCAACAGTCCACTGCCCCCCACAGTACCCTCTATATTAGCTAGGTAATCTCTAATAGTTTACAAGTTTACTAGTTAGTTATGCTAATTCTTGTCTAAATTTCTTTCTCTGTGTTAATCTAGTAGTATCTATATAATCTAGAATTAGTCTTTTTATTATCTTCTCCGTCACTTTTGTTCTTGTTTTTGTTATAATTTTATTACCTTTCGGTTGGTCCCTGAAGTACATCCATAATTAGCTAGTTAATAAATATAGTTAGTGTTTTCCTTGTTTATTAGTCCTCCGTATTTATCTCCAATGACATCTATTTTATTTAGAATTAGTCTTTGTTTATCTGCTCATGTCATCTCCTTTGTATTTACTATTACCGCGATTCTTTTTTGGCACAAGAATGAGTTTGAACGGTGGAGGTTAGACACCAAGGTGTAATTCAATTTTGTTTCCCTTTTCTGTATAATATTTAGTGTTTTTTTTAAAGTAGCTTTCTTTGTATCATAAAATAAATATTTATTTGGTTATTATCAACACTCACATTATATATTTCATCGGGTATGATCGTTGTCGGCTTAATAACGGCCCCCTAAGTTCAAATTCTAGCTCTGCCTCTGCAACCTGCCCAACCTGTAAAACCTGTTGGGTATAAGTGCTGAACCTACTACGTCTGTAAGGTGGTGTTTAGATCCGATGACTAAAATTTAGGAGATGTGTTGGGAAAATGTCGCATAGGGTGTTCGGATACTAATAAAAAACAAATTACATAATCCGTCAGTACTCAACGAGGCGAATTTTTTAAGCCTAATTAATCCGTCATTAGCACATGTTTACTGTAGCACAACATTGTCCAATCATGGGCTAATTACGCTTAAAAGATTCATCTTGTAAATTAGTCGTAAATTATATAATTAGTTTCATAATTAGTCTATATTTAATACTCCCTGCATATGTCTAAATATTCGATAAGACAACAACTAAAATTTAGAAGAGGTAACCAAACACCCCCTAAATCCATCGCCTAGCCTTACAGCGCCTGCAACAGAGCAACTTCATCGCTCTTGTACAGCATCGCCACTTCGTCGCCGTTGCCCACCGCGACCGAGGGAACGGTGGCTGCATGTCCACGGTGGGCGTTGTGCCACATCACCTCCTGCGACTCACATCTCCTCCTGTCCCGTCTCGTGCTCTCTTGCTCGGCGCCCAGATGTAGTCGTTTGATGTTTTTGACGATTAAGTAAAAGCTTTACGTATCTTTGTATTAAGATAGAAAAATATTTTATACAACACGTCTTAGCAGAGGCAGGAGGTCTCGTTTGATGTAGCGTGGCACGTCTTAGCAGCGCCAGGAGGTCTCGTTTGATGTAGCGTGGCCTCGCCAATGACATCTTGTTTCATAGTGTATTTCTCGATTGATAGTCTTCATCCCGGCGCTCGCGCGCTTGCCAGCAAATTTATCATAGTTGGAGAACGACCTGCTCCATCGTCACCTTGCCTGCGGGCTATGGCAGGCGCCCGCAGGCTTCCTTGCGTCTTACCGCAAAGCGTAGCAGGAGCTAGTTGTTAGAAGAACAAGGGATGGCAGGTTCTTCCTGCATAACTTGCTAATTCTGCTGCTAGATGAATGATGGTTTCTACGGCTGATAAACCAGTTAGATGCTATTTTATTGTGAGAGAAAAATACTATATCATTACTGATAAGCTAAACTAATAAATTCAAGCGAACATAGCCGTGATACAGGAAGTCTACATAGAGGCCCGCTTGCATCCCTAGCCCCCAATGGTGGAAAAAAATAACTAGTGGATGCCAGCCATCATGCGACGACTTCGCATCCGACGTGCGCACAACGGCACAAGAGGACCTTCTCCAACATTCACTGTCAAGCCGCAAGCGGGTCCCCCAATACCTATGCACTGCATAACGATGCAAGACTTTTATCGTAGGGCACACAGGAAAAAAAACAGTTGAAATTAGGCTTGGTTGAGTTCTTTTCCTAAAATTTACTCCCTATCACATCAGATATTTGTACACATATATAAAGTATTAAATATAGACTAAAAAATAATTAATTACACAGATTACGACTAATTTGCGAGATGAATTTTTTAAGCCTAATTAGTCCATAATTTGACAATGTGGTGTTACAGTAAACATGTGCTAACGACGGATTAATTAAGCTTAATAAATTCGTCTCGCGGACTACCAAGAACTTCTATAATTTATTTTATTATTATTGTCCGAACACTCCTATAGAACATCGCGATATGACACCTAATATGACGTTTCTAAACTTTACTTCTAAATTTAAACACCACCTAGCGCCTTAACTCCACGTAAATTGGAAATCTTATACTCTGCCAGCTAAACATGTTCACTCAAACTGTTTTGCCTACTTGTTTGAGTGAGGACAGGGCAGAGCACCAGATATTACGTGTTTCTAATAAAAAAAAATCTCAATGTGTCCTCTTCCCAGAAAAGTGAGCATTGAGCAGACCATTTCGATTTTCGAGCACTGTTCTCGTGTTTCAGAAAACTGATTATCTCATAGCGAGTACAGAAATTTATAACTAGGATTGAAAATACCCAAAACAAAAGATACATCATCACTAAAAGTGGTGCTTCTGGTCAATGCTCAGCTTGGGCACCAAAAGACTTAATCTTGACAAGCAACTAAAATAGTAGCAGAACTCAAAGGTAAGATTTCAAATGCATCTCTGAATTATCAGCACATTAGGGCGGTGTCCATCCGTAACAAAACAGTAAGCAGGTTCGAGCTGTTCACCCTCGGCCACATACAAAATTCAAAATACAGCATTCTATGAGTTGCTATGATGACTAGTGACTAGGATGTCTGACCTTAGATCAATGGGCAAAATATTATGCAGTTAATTGTGGAACTATGATGGACCAAAAACAGCGACCAAAGAGGAGTGAATAGGAGCCAAAAAATTCTTTCGATAATTAAGGCGATTGTCCTAAAATCACAGCCAAACTTCACAAACCAAACACGTGATGTCCACGACCCAACTAGTGGGTGGATGTTCCCTAAGAACACAGCGGGACACCACAAACAGCAAGAGAGCGCTTCCCGAACCGAAGGATGAAAAATGAGATACCCAACTCCTATTGAGAAGAAACGAGTTCCCGAATCTAAAATACTCAAGCCAACTTGTGACAAGATTACCTAGATAAGTTCCTTGAAACGGTAGAAACCCAACGCGAAAGATGGAACACGAAACTGAGATCAAACGACCAAAGAAACGCTGCTGAACTAAGTGCAGTCGGCCCATATCGGACACATCCGGTACGAATACCGGCCACATCCGGTATGCTGAACATCACAGAGCGACCTTGGGAGAAAAAACAAAAACCCTACCAAATGGTGTCCAAAAATTATGAAATTTTAACCACAGCCTCTAGACACCTTTAGGTAGGTCTTCACCAAATTTCATCTCCAAACTCGAAAGTTTGACCTACCGGACACGTCCGACATTCACACCGGACGTGTCTGGTATTTACCAGCAGTTCTTGGGAAAAATCGATTCAACATCCAAAACTCGATCAAATCAACTCGGAATGACTTGGAACTTTGCAAAGAGGATTACCACAGAGTTGGTAGGCTACTCCTAGAAGATCATCGCCCAAGACAAAGCCAATCAACGGGAAAACAAGAAATTACGACGAACCCTAGTTTTTCAACCTTTGATTCGCCCCGATCTATGAACTCATGAGGAATTAGATGAAACCATTCGGTGGAAGAGATCAACTCACGTCCTAGTCCATCTCAGATAAAAAGAACGAGTCAAAACGCTCTCAAAAAGACGAATTGAGCCAAGAAAGAAAGAGGAAAAAACAAGAACGCGAAGAACACGAACGTGATTCATAAAAGTACCTCACAAATCGAATCCCGGAGGACACGAGGAGGTTAGGGCCTCCATTCCCAACCAAAATCATAGGTTCAATTACACCGGGACACTATTTCATCGATGGACCTCTTGAGAAGAACCTAGAGAGGGGGAAAACCTAAGAAGATGGAATGAAATGACAAGAGGTGAGATGGTTTAGGGGCAACCATCTCTTATTTATAGGCCTATTACATACCCCTATTTGTCCCTGGATATTTTAGAGCGAACCACCTAGCCTGAGGGCACTATGGTCCAACTTGAATTCTGTTGATCGGACGGCCACACTTTCTGCACAGATTTGTTTTGCCTCGACGCAACCTCCGTGATTCCGCCATGTGCCGCCCTGTTCCTCCTCGGAACCTCCGCCTAGGTTTTGAGGTCCAAACCCAAAAACCGTCCGCCCGATGGTTTTGAGGCCCAAACCACCAAACCGTCCACGGGTAGCGTACTCCATATGCGTCCCCCGCCACTCGACGCGTGTCACCTCCGTCCTCGACCGCCCGACAGTCAAGTATTCCAGAGCCCACACTCGACTTGCACGTCCATCGTCTTGATTCGGTTAACACAGTCACTCCCATATACACTTGCGCTTGTCGATGTCCCCAGATATCAGCCACCATGGCTGGTCACCCCGCCTCTTGGACCCTCGGTCCAAGCCTCACATCCGTCCTTCATCGCTCCCAATCCATCGGCATGGCACGTCCCTACTTGACCTTCACCTCGACGTCGATCACCGCCTCCGAGCTCCACACCTGCGCACCAAAAGCCAAGAGACATGTTGCACAAATCAACTCATGCCATGGTTAGTTCACAAACTCAACCAAGACGTGAATCACGTTGAGAATCACTCATCACAAATCCGAACCAAAAGGGCACGTATCAACCTTGTGTTCGCAAACTATTATAGTGAACAAGGTTCCACTGAAGAAAAGAAAAATGCAAAGGTTATATGCCAAAAGAGCGGGGCTAGAAAGACGGTGGTTCCTAGTACCCTCAATGCCAAAGTTCCATACATAGTGGCGCCCGTCGGCCTTTTGCTGAAGAAGGCGGCTTTCAACTGACCGGCAAGGCTAAAACCAGCCCATATACCGGCCGACAAACTAAAACAGCCTAGGCTGGTTTGCCAAACCAGCCCATTAGCCTGTTGCCACGTGGTGTAAAACTGGCCCAGCTTAGTTTAGCCTATCCGAATACAAAGCTTTCCAAAAATGGACTCTAAGAGCATGAGATTTTCTAAATCTCGCTCTCTAAATCATCATTTAGAGATCCACATGTATAAAAATCATTTTCTATATCTTTTCACTCTTCAACAATTTTTCTATATCTCATGCGCACTCTAGAAAGTCATTCTCGTCTTCTATTTTTGCCTAGCGAAAAATCCGAAATAGAAGATGGCTATATTTGGATAACCATTTACATAAGTTGTTGGAGGGTATTTTTTCACTAAAATCTCTATCCCTAGCATTTAGAAAGGATATAGAGAGTCTCTTGTAGATGCTCAACTCCTCCAATCTCGTAGGAAACCAGCAGATTGCGACTTTAGATGATTTCTTACTGGGATAAGACCACCCTCCTCTATCAATTGTCTGAAACCCTACTTGTGAATGAATGTCTCCTGTCCTTTGGCATCCCAGTGGAGAAGTTGACTTACTTCTCAATGAAGCGAACTATGTATCTACGAGAGGATCAAGACCGATTGAGGTACCTACCGTACACTCTTTTTACCCAACTTTTACTCCTCTAAACCCCTG
Organism: Miscanthus lutarioriparius; assembly: GCA_904845875.1. Taxonomy (NCBI): domain Eukaryota; kingdom Viridiplantae; phylum Streptophyta; class Magnoliopsida; order Poales; family Poaceae; genus Miscanthus; species Miscanthus lutarioriparius. The sequence continues at coordinate 8,156,729 of CAJGYO010000019.1, read as the reverse complement.
CTTTCCGGCGCCTCACTCGATGAGATTCATTGGCCTTCCATGTGACCTTGTAGATCCTAGAGCAATCTTGCAGTGCCCCTCTTGAGTCTTCATGGGAGGTGTCAAACTTTTCAGGCGAGACGAACGGGCGTCTACACCACGCGGCTGACTTGCTGGTTGGCCTCGCAGTTTGGACCCCTCTCCGCTACGTGCTAAGCCATGTGTGACGTGAATCAACGTCAACAAATCCCTTCCAAATTCATTATATAAATTTGTAAACCTACAGACAATTAATCTCATAGGTGTCACCCTCCATAGCAGATGGCAAGAAATGTGCATGGTGGACTTGTCAACATTACAAGGTTTTATAAGAGTTTATGAGTATGAAATAAGATGACATGATATAGTAAAATGAAGAGACGATGAAAATTTTATGGGGTAAGATTAGTTTATAGAGATGAAACTTATCTATACTGTTTTTAAATATATGAAAGTATTGAAAATGGAAATACGAGACTCGCACCGACACTGGCCTAGAAGCAATAATGCCTGGCCTGACTGCCGTAGTCCGCTGACCGTCTGACCCGTGCAAGCCACGGCCAAAGCCTACCGGGCTTGCAAGACCCTCGAACCGACACTGGCCTAGACGCAACGCCTGGCCTGACTGCCGTAGTCCGCTGACCGTTTGACCCGTGCAAACCACGGCCAAGCCTACCGACACTGGCCTAGAAGCAACGCCTGGCCTGACTGCCATAGTCCGCTGACCGTCTGACCCGTGCAAGCCACAGCCAAAGCCTACCGGGCTTGCAAGACCCTCAAACCGACACTGGCCTAGAAGCAACGCCTGGTCTGACTGCCGTAGTCCGCTGACCGTTTGACCCGTGCAAACCACGGCCAAGCCTACCGGGCTCTCTCGGTCTTACAAGCAGCTTCCTCCGAACATTAATTCCTAGCAAATTCAGTTCCCAGTTTTGAACCATGCTTATTTGTAGGTGCTGGAGCATTGCTATTCGTGAACGCGTCTAGTAGTATGCTAAGCTTTTTATATTCTCCTTCAAAAAAAAAAAAAAGAGAGTATGCTAAGCTTGCTCTCTCGGTTCTAACTTTTGCCCTCTTTCCGAACCGCGAATTCCCAAAAATGTCACTGAACACTGTCCATTTCTCGTTCCAGTTGCTGCGTGTTCTCTTCATTTTTTTACTGGTTCTTGTGAGCGGAGGCCGATCCGGTGGCGTAGGTCCATCATGCGAAACTAGTAAGTACAAATTAAGTGCTTCCCTGACCCTGTTTCATTTTAGGCTTTGTTTGAATAGACTAGGATTACGTTTATTCCATGGGATTACTGTGGGAATGGGATTAGTTCACTTTTACGGCCAATCTATGGAGATTGGGACTACTACTTCTTCTTAATGAAACATGTGCTGTGCACGTTCTCGAAAAAAGAGATTTCTCTCCCAATTCCATCCAACCAAACTCTACAGGCCTTATTTGGATCCTTGAAATCGAAACTCATTCTGTGGATTAGATTCTATTTCAGATGAGTAATAAAAAAAATTCAGGTAAGTAATTGGATTGGCTAAAAAGTGATTCAGATCTTTTTTTTATTTGTTGGCAAAACATGGAATTTGTTTCCAACAATCGAATGGAATAACTGTTACATTAGCCTTACCTCAATCACAGTTAGTCGACCAATGATAATATGATGTCACAGACCGCGGTCCATTTTCAGTTTGGGTTGTTTCTCGTCCTCTTCGTTTTAACTGGTTCTTGTTGTGAGAAGAAGCCATACAGTTGGCCAAGCAACACTAGTACTCCCCTCACCTGTTTCATCTTATAAGCTCCGCTTGGATACACAGGGATTACTAGTACAGTACCACTGATCCATGCTATTGGTGTGAGATCAGTTCACTTTTACCGCCAATCTACCGAGTTGGGGCTAGCTATTAATGGGTTTCCATCCAAAACCAAATTCCAAAAGAAATATCGATATATTTCCATTACCTCAATCACATCAACGTGACAACGTTACGTCTCGGTAATTTTCCATCTAGTATAGCGAAGTTACTATATGTGTTGTGTACTGGAACTACTGTTCCTTTTTTTTTTACATGTTCCTCTAAACCTTTATTATTTATATTTATATTCAACATGGCCTAACTTTTAGGCCACCATTTGCAGGAGATCCGGACCACCCCCTATGTCAACCTCTGGGCCCTGTCAACCCTCCTCCTTATTGCTGTTCATAATGGTAAGCATTTGAGAGGGAAGATCAAAGACGTGACAAGAATCTCCAATTCCTTCAGTCCCTACACGCGGTTAGCGGCCTCGACGTTCGTTTATAGGGAAAAAAAATCCAAAATAGAAACTACACCTCACACAAGCAAAACACGGGTACAGAAAATCTAGGAGACTACTATAGTCCTTCCGTATAATTCTCTACAAGCCTTGTTTCAGAAATATATATATTGAAAAAGTACAATACTAATAATTTTAATTCCTTATTATCTCCAGAAGGCTGTATGTACAACGAAGCGGTCCATTTTTGCAATATTCAAAAAGGAAGCAATAAAATCTTGCTCTGTCCTTACATCCCAACAAATCTTCTTTGTTCTGCTCTGTGCATGTGACCACATCTGTGTGCAGTGTGAGTGAGTGTGCCTGTGCGCATCAAACAAAGATCAATCTACGATTAGCGATGAATATTGAGTGTTGCAACACAGACACGGTTACAAACTACGGAGAGAACAATCTCCATAAAACTGAAGAATAAGTTAGCGATTGGTACAACTCTCACCTTGGCTGCTGAGGGGCGCACTATTCGGATGCCAGCCATCATGCGACGACTTCGCATCCAGCATGCGCACAACGGCACAAGAGATCTTCCTCATCATTCACTGGAAAGCGGGTCCCTCGATCCCTCAGTACCGCATTGATAACGATGAAAGACTTTCATGGCATCATTTTTTTAGCAGTCAGTGGAGAAATTCCCCACCTATTTTTTTTATTATTGATAAAAGAGGGTTACATGGTGCACAAGGAGTGCAAAAGGGGGAGCTTACAAAGTTCAAGTAAAAACACCAAGACAGCTAGGCTAGACTCTCCTACAAATCCAGAAGGGGCCTTCTATGCTCGGCTTGGCACCCCCTCAAAGCGCATTCAATCTCATACGATAGCCAATACAAACCGACAGAACACAGGACTAGGATATTACGTCGAGCTAACGGCCTGAACATGTCTAATCTTGTGTCTCTTGTCACCATCTTGCTCCAGTTCACGCACACCTCTCCGATCAATCTACCAACTAGCAAACCCAGGTATATAACCTAGAGTCCCAATCCCTTAGCCTCCTCACCCACTCCCACCCAGGCGCCGCGCGCACTCACCCGCATGACCACGTATCCTCGCGCTCTCACGGTCCCCTCACACGACGGCCCTCTCTCTCGGCGCTCGAGCGCAGGCGAGCAGGGCCAGGCGGCCGGCCACCGGCACCATCAGCCCAGCAGGTCCTAGCCGCAGCCATCAAAGCGCCAGCATCCATCATCTCCTTTGGCTTCCCAATCCCCTCCCCAACGGCATGCCTTCCGCTTCCTAATCCCCTCGCATCTACGGAACCTGCCAACACTGGCGCCATGGGGGCCTTCACGAAGAAGGGGCACCAGTTCCTCGCCAAGCTCGGCCTCACGCAGCGCAACCCGGGCGTGTTTGGATGCAGTGCGTGGGGCGGCTCAGGGCCCGCCGTCACCTCCACTTGCACGGAATCACTTCAATCCAGCTTCTGTGTGCAAAATACTTTTGGGTTTTGGATAATCCGTCGGGTTTCGGGGATCCTTGGGTTTCGATTTCGGGGATAAATTTTCACCTGAATTAGTGTTCGAAGTGGGTTTGGGTTTTTAGTTTGGGTTTTGGTTTTGGGTGCCCAGACACTCCACCCGATCTGAATCCGTCCCGTTACCATCGTTATTGAAGAGAAACTCTAGTAGAATCATAGAGGCTTGGGGACTGCCTTAGTGACCCACATTGAGGGTTGAGCTTGTGTGATCACGAGGCTCATAAAGTGGTGGTCTAATAGGACTCACCTCAACGGGAGTAGATTGTTGACAAGCAACCGATCTTTCGGGTAAATCTTGTGTGACTTGCCCTTGTTGGTTGCTTCTCTCTACACTTGCATTTATATTCGTATTCTTGTGCTTGTGTAGTTGTAGTTGTAGTTGTAGATGGCTAGTTGAGTAGTGCAATTCGTTTAGTTGCTTCACGTGAGTAGCTTGACTAGTAGGTTAGTAAGCCTCAGTTAGACTGTCTCCAATAACGTGACCCATCCCCAAAATTGCGTCGTGCACAGTGTTTTGACCGCGAAAAACAAGCTCCAACGGAGTAGGCAAACACAGCACGCATTTTGCGTCGGAGGCGACACGGAAGGCAAAAAAGCGTCCTCCCTCCGCGTCTTTGCGTCTCCGCCAGGCCCACCACCACGAGCACCATGAGGAAGGGGACGACCGGAGCTCAACACGGCGGCCTCGCGGCAGCTCCGCCTCGCCGCGGCCAGCATCGAGGGGGGCTCCGCATCGCCGTCCCAGATCCGCGCCGCGCCCCCACCGCCGACCTGGATCTGGGGAGGGCCACCATGGCCGGGTGCCTTGCCCGCTCGCAGGCGCGAGATGAGAGAGGCGCGCTGCAGCACCATCGCCATGTCCGCCGCCGCAGGAGGATGCGCGCCGCCGGTGCGGAGAGGAGCCGCCCGCCTTGGCTGCCTTGCCAGATCTAGACCCGCTCCCCTGCCGCCGGTGATGAGCAGCGTCGCGTGGGGGCGGAGGTGCTCGCTGGCGCTCGCCCAGCGCTCGCCGGAACGCCGAACGCGAGCTCCGCCGGGGGCGAGCTCCGTCGGGCGCGAGCTCCGTCGGGGAAGAAGAAGGAGAGGGAGGGGGGCCGGATCCGGGCGCGGACGCGACGATGAAGCTCCGCCTGAAAGCCGCTGGGCGAAGCCGCCGAAGCGCAGGCGTGAAGCGAAGCCGCGCTTGTGGCGCGAAGCTCGGCCGGGCCGCGAGGGCGAGCTCCGCCGGACGCAAGCTCCGCCGGGGGCGAGCTCCGTCGGGCGCGAGCTCCGTTGGGGAAGAAGCAGGAGGAGAGGAGGGGGGCGGATCCGGCGCTGGACGCTGAAGCTCCGCCGAGAGCATGGGCGCGAAGCCGCTGCTTGGGCGCGAAGCTCGGCCGGGCGGGCAGGCGAAGCTCCGCGGGACGCAAGCTCGCCGGGCGAAGCTCCGTCGGCGACTCTCCGTTGGGGAAGAAGAAGGAGAGGGAGGGGGGCCGGATCCGGCCGCGGGCGTGAGCTCGGCCGAGGGAGGAGGCCCCGTCCCCGCGCCGCGCTCCTGGGCGCGAGATCTGCCGGCGTTGGGGACGGCCCGCGCGGCCGCGGGGTTGGACGGGGTGCTCGGGGCGGCGCTCCTGGGCGCGGCCGCGTGGATTTGGGTCTGCCTGTCTGTTGGAGCGGAGATATGTAGGTCGTGACGTTTTTTTACTGTAGACGACCTATAACAGCGAAATGTGTATCGTATTTGGGTCTCTTCGTTGGAGTCAGTCTTACTTTGAGTGAACTAGTGTAGCTTGTTGTTTTGTTCCCTGGAATTATGTAGGGGGCTTGCTTTGAAGTGCTATAGGCTAGGATGTAGGATTATAAGGGATTATCTTTGTTACTAATATTCTTGGCTAATTATATTTGTATAGGTACCAGTGATAGCTTAGTGTTATCTATGGTCATCTATGCGATTGGATGACTTTGAAAGTAAGAAAGGCTCGCAGACGTGATGCCAAACACATTGACTAGTCAAAGCTTACACACCACTCTGGGTCTATGGATGGAAACGGACCGGGGTTGATATTTGGATGACTTTGAACCTATGAACGACTTGCGGACATGTGACTTTGATAATTGAAAGTATGGAAGACTCATGGATGTGATGCCAACCAGTCCACGATCAATTACTTCCTCCATTCCAAATTATAAAACATTTTAATTTTCTTTAGATATATGTAGCTTTTGCTATACACTTACATAAAAGCAACATATCTAGAAAAACTAAAACGTCTTATAATTTAAAATAGAGGGAGTACAAAACTTATATATACTTAGAGCTCGGATTTGGATCGTGCCATTTAAGAACAAATCATGGTAGATTGTTTGGCACGGCCCAAGCACGGCATGGCATAATATGAGTCTTCCAAAGTATGGAAGACTCATGGATGTGATGCCAACCAGTCCACGATCAAGTACTTCCTCCATTTCAAATTATAAAACATTTTAATTTTCTTTAGATATATGTAGCTTTTGCTATACACTTACATAAAAGCAACATATCTAGAAAAACCAAAATATCTTATAATTTAAAATAGAGGGAGTACAAAACTTATATATACTTAGAGCTCGGATTTGGATCGTGCCATTTAAGAACAAATCATGGTAGATTGTTTGGCATGGCCCAAGCACGACATGGCACGACAAACCATTTAAGAACAAATCATGGTAGACTGAGAACTCGCTGAGTGAGAGGAGGGAGGAAGAAGAAAGGGCTAGTGGTCGGGCCGTGCGACCTCTATGGCCAGAGCTTGGCACCAAGATCCACGGCGCCGAGCTCTGGCCATGCCATTGCCACGTACACACGGCACATCATCTAGGGCTAGAAGCTTGGCGCCATGTCCTGTGATGCCGAGACGTGTTACATCAGCACCACGATTCATGACGCCAACCCCTAGGGTCTAAAGACGAAAATAAGTCGCCCAGGGGCGTAAATATGAATATTTTTTTAAAAAAGATAAAAAAACAAATTTCTTAACCATTTTTAAAAAAAAACATTCACATTTGCACTCTGGAAGACCTATTTGTAAATTTGGACCTAGGGTCGCCATCATGGCTCTTGGCATTGAGATAACACGTCTCTGCGCCACACACCATGGCGCCGAGCCTCAAGGCCTGGCTAGCATGATTGGATGACATGGCGTTGATGTAACCGGAGCTTGGCGCTATAATGCACGACCAGCATCGAGGCTTAGTGCCAAGATCTGTGACTCTGAGCCTTGACGCCATGCCTCGTGGCTCCAAGCTTTAAATTTAAATCAAGTTTATCTTGACTTGGACATCCAAGAATGGACACTCTACAAACCGTGACTCGATCAATGAATGGAAAGGCCCAATAGAGAGGCCAGCACTCGTCTGTTCGGTGACATCCAACACCCAACTACACGAATGATGTGTTCCACCTTCCAAGTTCCAACTACTACTAGATATATAAAAAAAAGTTCCAACTACCCCAAGCTCGCGGCGCTCTCCTGGGCACCCACCCGCTGCAGCGGCGCCGCCGTCCTGCGCGAGAGGAGGAGAGAGAGGCGGGGCTGGGCGGCGACGGGCGGCGGGGCTAAGGAAAGGAGGCGTGGGTGGGGGTTCGGGAAGAATAGATTGAAACGTTATTTTTTATGTAACCAGTGGCATTGGTGGGTAATTATCCACCAACTCCACGAGGAGGTTCAAAAGAGGTTGTTTTGGAGCAGCTAAAGAGGTGCTACAAAACTCTAGTTTCATTTGTACTATAGCTCCATGGAGTTGGCTGCTCCATGGAGTTTTGGAGTTAGGCTGTTTGGCTGGATTTCTTGGTGGAGTTGCTGGAGTTCCCGAGTGAAGCTATGCCAAACACGCCCTAGATATAAAAAAAAAGTTTCAACTCCTCCATTGACTTGGCCGGCAGAGTCTATGATCAGCCGTGCCGCCTACTCCGAACGACGACCTCGGAGTAGACAAGTAGTCAAGCCGCCTTTTGCCCAATGAGGAGAAGAAGCAATAATTGCGTTTCTGGGACCGCTCGGGAGAGTACTGCTACTGCCCCCTCAAGTCTCAGTCGCCAATTTATCTAAAAAAGTCTCAGTCGCCAATTCTTTGCCTGTTTGGCTGGTACTTGCGCTAAAGTAGTCAAAGACACGATTCCATAAAGCCTTCGTGCAAAAAAGGAGTCAGAAAAGAGACTATATTCTGTTAGAATTGAAACAACTGCAGTAGAACTTTGAGTATGGCCTTTCTTGGAGACTTCTATCTCAACTTTTAAGCACCTATGTTTCTTGGTGAAATCACCTAGCACGCCTAGCCAATAATCCGCTTTGTCACGAAGATATCATGAATTCTACTGGTCTTTGCACCGAAAAGAGCAATTCTCAGTGAAATCGTATTACAAAGCAATTATATATACAAACCCCAGTTTCTAATTTAAATAAACGTTTGTGGAAACTAAAAAACGCCTCTCAAGTTAAGGATTTTTCAGTGGTATCTTAAGAGGAGTGGTTTTAACAAAAGACAATTTAATTAAGCATAACTTGCATGGGAGAAAAACATGTTGCTTTTGTCACCAAGAGGAGACAATTCATCACTTGATTTTATTGTTGTTTTTGCGATACATATGGAGTTTTTCTCAAGTTGCTTTAAATCTAACAAACCCAAAAGTGTAGCACATATGTTTGGCGGCGGTTAAATGGAGTGGCAAAACAATTGAGATCATTAGTACTACTTGGGGCAGTAGTGACATCTTGGTCTATATAGTTGCACAGGAATGATATTGTTTCTGAAAAAAATACTCTCCTTTATAGGTTATCTATGCAATTTCTCAGATGCTCCATTCGTGGGCTATCCTTCAGCGGCCGGAGTAGGCCCAGGATATGGTTATGGTGGTATTGCGACAATTGGAGCAAGTGGCAAAAGATATCTTTACCCCAACATATGGGTGGCGATGTAGTCTTAGGATTAATTGTCACTAAAATATGCTCGGAATATTTTTAATCTTAAGTTGTGTGCCTATCACTTAGGCAGAGACCGGGAGGTTGTTTTAAGACCGTGTATAAACTCGATGTACTGATCTTGGGATGAAATAAATTCCTTTTCCAAAAAAAACTATGTTTCTTGGTTTTTTTGTGCAATTGGGTTTGACGAGCTACTGAGTTGGATTTGTAAATTGAGGCAGCAAAGGTACCTGGATTGAATATGAAGCTAAAATTCCTTCCAAATACTTTATATAAATTTGTAAATCTACAAACAGTTAATCTCGATAGGTGCCACTAGCCAGTGGATACTAGACCGGCTGGTCAAGCACTCCAGGTGGCACCCTCACGGCCTGGGTTTGATCCCCCTACGGGGACGAATTGTAGTGTTGGTGGTAAAAAAAAACCCCTCGTCTATCCCACGTTACCCAAAGCATATGTTTGTGGCACCGGCCACTCACAGGATAACAGGCTCCTGTGTGCGGACATGATATGAGGTTCGGGGTTTTCTCGGACTGGATGAGGAGTCTGCTACCTTAATGCGAAATACTTGGAGACGCATGCTATCCCCTCACAGTTCGAGTTTTTTTCAGTAGGTGCCACCAACCAAGAGATGCCAATAAATGTGCATGGTGTGGACTTATCTCTATTTGTCCAAAAACATGTCATTCTAGCGTGTCCTATATCACACTATTTTAAATTTAACCAAGGTTGTAGGGAAGATTACCAAAATCTGTGGCACAAATAGAACAGTAGACATGTTATAAAAATATATTTCATTATAAATCTATCGATGCTTATAAATGGTAATATATATAAATGGTGGTATTTTTTATAAACTCGATCAAATTTAAGATAGGCTTTGTGATTGGTCTTCCTTGACATTTTTGTATCTGAGTTAATGCACTGGGTTAACGTCCTTAACAAAAATATTATGGATTTATTAGGGGGTGTTTGCTTCCCACTTTGTAAAATTTAGTCCCTATCACATTGACTACTGATAAACATGTTTGACACTATTTAAAGTATTAAACGTAGACTAATTATAAAAATAACTATCTGATTGAGACTAATTTGTGAGACTTAATCTATTAAGCCTAATTAGTCCATGATTTGATAATATGGTGCTACAGTAAACATGTGCTAATAATATATTAATTAGACTTAATATATTCATCTCACGAATTAGTCACGGCTTCTGTAATTAGTTTTATTATTAATATCCGAACACCCGATGTGAGAATAGATATGATATCCGATGTGACACCTGCTAAACTTTATTCCCAGATCCTAACACCCCCTTGGCTGTGTTTAGTTCACGAAATGAAAATTTTTGGATGTCACATCGGATGTTTCGGGGATGTCGGAAGGAGTTTCTGGATACTAATAAAAACTAATTACATAGCTACCTGAAGCGCAAGGCAATTTATTAAGCCTAATTAATCCATCATTAGCGCATGTTAGTTATTGTAGCACTTATGACTAATCATAGACTAATTAGTCTTAAAACATTCGACTCGCGATTTCCAACCAAACTGTGCAATTAGTTTTTTTCATCTATATTTAATACTTCATGCATATGCCGTAAGATTCGATATGATAGTTTAGGGTGAAAATTTTTGAAGCCTTATTCGGTTACCTCACTGTCCTCCGAGAGCTACAGCTACCCAGAGGAGCTGTCATTGAATCTCCAGAAGTTATTCAAGCAAAGCCTCAATCATGAACCGATTCTTTATTATTAGGAGCTTTTATTAGGAGCAACGTTTGACCTGCCTAACTGCCGGAGTCCGCTGACCGTACGACCCGTGCAAGCCACGGCCGAGCCTACCGATAAGTCGGTCTTGGAAGCAGCTTCCTAGCGATAGCGAGTTGAGTTCCCAGTTCTAAACCTTTGTTATTTGTAGGAGACGGAGCATTGCCTTCTTTCCGAACCCTGAATCCCAAAAAAAATGTCACCGAACACTGTCCATTTGCCGTTTCAGTTTCTGTTTGTCCTCTTCATTTTACTGCTTCTTGTGAGCGGAGGGCATGGATCTGGGTGCGGCACTAGTAAGTACAAATTAAGTGCTTCCACTCTGTTTCGTTTTAGGCTTTGCTTGAATAGGCTGGGATTACGTCTATTCCATGGGGCTACAATGGTATTAGTTCAATTTTATGGCCAACTATGCTGATTGGTGTGACCTGCTCATTTGTTTCCAACCAAACTCTATATGTGTTGTGTACTGGAACTACTGTTCCTTTTTTTTTTACATGTTCCTCTAAACCTTTATTATTTATATTTATATTCAACATGGCCTAACTTTTAGGCCACCATTTGCAGGAGATCCGGACCACCCCCTATGTCAACCTCTGGGCCCTGTCAACCCTCCTCCTTATTGCTGTTCATAATGGTAAGCATTTGAGAGGGAAGATCAAAGACGTGACAAGAATCTCCAATTCCTTCAGTCCCTACACGCGGTTAGCGGCCTCGACGTTCGTTTATAGGGAAAAAAAATCCAAAATAGAAACTACACCTCACACAAGCAAAACACGGGTACAGAAAATCTAGGAGACTACTATAGTCCTTCCGTATAATTCTCTACAAGCCTTGTTTCAGAAATATATATATTGAAAAAGTACAATACTAATAATTTTAATTCCTTATTATCTCCAGAAGGCTGTATGTACAACGAAGCGGTCCATTTTTGCAATATTCAAAAAGGAAGCAATAAAATCTTGCTCTGTCCTTACATCCCAACAAATCTTCTTTGTTCTGCTCTGTGCATGTGACCACATCTGTGTGCAGTGTGAGTGAGTGTGCCTGTGCGCATCAAACAAAGATCAATCTACGATTAGCGATGAATATTGAGTGTTGCAACACAGACACGGTTACAAACTACGGAGAGAACAATCTCCATAAAACTGAAGAATAAGTTAGCGATTGGTACAACTCTCACCTTGGCTGCTGAGGGGCGCACTATTCGGATGCCAGCCATCATGCGACGACTTCGCATCCAGCATGCGCACAACGGCACAAGAGATCTTCCTCATCATTCACTGGAAAGCGGGTCCCTCGATCCCTCAGTACCGCATTGATAACGATGAAAGACTTTCATGGCATCATTTTTTTAGCAGTCAGTGGAGAAATTCCCCACCTATTTTTTTTATTATTGATAAAAGAGGGTTACATGGTGCACAAGGAGTGCAAAAGGGGAGCTTACAAAGTTCAAGTAAAACACCAAGACAGCTAGGCTAGACTCTCCTACAAATCCAGAAGGGCCTTCTATGCTCGGCTTGGCACCCCTCAAAGCGCATTCAATCTCATACGATAGCCAATACAAACCGGCTGTAACACAGGACTAGGATATTACGTCGAGCTAACGGCCTGAACATGTCTAATCTTGTGTCTCTTGTCACCATCTTGCTCCAGTTCACGCACACCTCTCCGATCAATCTACCAACTAGCAAACCCAGGTATATAACCTAGAGTCCCAATCCCTTAGCCTCCTCACCCACTCCCACCCAGGCGCCGCGCGCACTCACCCGCATGACCACGTATCCTCGCGCTCTCACGGTCCCCTCACACGACGGCCCTCTCTATCGGCGCTCGGCCTTGAGGCAGAGTAGCAGGCTGAGCGGCCTGCCACCGGCACCATCAGCCCCAAAGAGTCCTAGCGCTTGACCATCAAAGCGCCAGCATCCATCATCTCCTTTGGCTTCCCAATCCCCTCCCCAACGGCATGCCTTCCGCTTCCTAATCCCCTCGCATCTACGGAACCTGCCAACACTGGCGCCATGGGGGCCTTCACGAAGAAGGGGCACCAGTTCCTCGCTAAGCTTCGGCCACCACGCGGCGCAACCGGGCGTGTTTGGATGCATGCGTGGGGGCGGCTCGACCCGCCGTCACCTCCACTTGCACGGAATCACTTCAATCCGACCACGTGTGCAAAATACTTTTGGGTTTTGGATAATCCGTCGGGTTTCGGGGATCCTTGGGTTTCGATTTCGGGGATAAATTTTCACCTGAATTAGTGTTCGGAGTGGGTTTGGGTTTTTAGTTTGGGTTTTGGTTTTGGGTGCCCAGACACTCCACCCGATCTGAATCCGTCCCGTTACCATCGTTATTGAAGAGAAACTCTAGTAGAATCATAGAGGCTTGGGGACTGCCTTAGTGACCCACATTGAGGGTTGAGCTTGTGTGATCACGAGGCTCATAAAGTGGTGGTCTAATAGGACTCACCTCAACGGGAGTAGATTGTTGACAAGCAACCGATCTTTCGGGTAAATCTTGTGTGACTTGCCCTTGTTGGTTGCTTCTCTCTACACTTGCATTTATATTCGTATTCTTGTGCTTGTGTAGTTGTAGTTGTAGTTGTAGATGGCTAGTTGAGTAGTGCAATTCGTTTAGTTGCTTCACGTGAGTAGCTTGACTAGTAGGTTAGTAAGCCTCAGTTAGACTGTCTCCAATAACGTGACCCATCCCCAAAATTGCGTCGTGCACGGTGTTTTGACCATGAAAAACAAGCTCCAACGGAGTAGGCAAACACAAGACGCATTTTTGCGTCGGGAGGCGACACGGAAGGCAAAAAGCGTCCTCCCTCCGCGTCTTTGCGTCTCCATGAGCCCACCACCACGAGCACCATGAGGAAGGGACGACCGGAGCTCAACACGGCGGCCTCGGCGGCTCCTCCGCCGCGCCAAGATCGAGGGGCTCGCATCGCCGCCCCAGATCCGCCGCGCCGCGCCCCACCGCCGACTGGATGCGGGGAGGCCACCATGGCGGGTGCCTTGCCCGCTCGCAGGCGCGAGATGAGAGAGGCGCGCTGCAGCACCATCGCCATGTCCGCCGCCGCAGGAGGATGCGCGCCGCCGGTGCGGAGAGGAGCCGCCCGCCTTGGCTGCCTTGCCAGATCTAGACCCGCTCCCCTGCCGCCGGTGATGAGCAGCGCGCGGCGGGGGGAAGGTGCTCATTGGCGCCGCTTAACGCTTCGCGGAACGCCGAACGCGAAGCTCCGCTGGGCGAAGCTCCGTCGGGCGCGAGCTCCGTCGGGAAGAAGAAGAAGGAGAGGAGGGGGGCGGATCCGGCGCTGACGCGAAGCTTGAAGCCGCCGAGCAGCTGCGAAGCGCGAGCCAGCCGAAGCAGCGGGCGCTGAAGCTTCAAGGCTGGCGCGAAGCTCGCCGCGGGCGAGGGCGAAGCTCGCGGGACGCAAGCTCCGCCGGGCGAAGCTCCGTCGGCCGCGAGCTCCGTGGGGAAGAAGAGAGAGGGAGGGGGCGGATCCGGCGCGGACGCGAGCTTCGCCGAGCTGGCTGGGCGCGAAGCCGCCATGCTGGCGCCTTGAGCTCGGCCGGGACGAGGGCGAAGCTCCGCGGACGCAAGCTCGCCGGGGCGAGCTCCGTCGGGTATGAGCTCCGTTGGGAAGAAGAAAGAGGAGAGGAGGGCGGATCCGGCCGCGGGCGTGAGCTCGGCCGAGGAGGGCCCGTCCTGCCGCGCGCTCTCGGGCGCGAGATCTGCCGGCGTTAGGGGGCGGCCCAGCGGCGCTGGGTTGGACGGGGTGCTCGGGCGGCGGCGCTCACCTGGCGGCAGCGTGGATTTGGGTCTGCACTGTCTGTTGGAGCGGAGATATGTAGGTCGTGACGTTTTTTTACTGTAGACGACCTATAACAGCGAAATGTGTATCGTATTTGGGTCTCTTCGTTGGAGTCAGTCTTACTTTGAGTGAACTAGTGTAGCTTGTTGTTTTGTTCCCTGGAATTATGTAGGGGGCTTGCTTTGAAGTGCTATAGGCTAGGATGTAGGATTATAAGGGATTATCTTTGTTACTAATATTCTTGGCTAATTATATTTGTATAGGTACCAGTGATAGCTTAGTGTTATCTATGGTCATCTATGCGATTGGATGACTTTGAAAGTAAGAAAGGCTCGCAGACGTGATGCCAAACACATTGACTAGTCAAAGCTTACACACCACTCTGGGTCTATGGATGGAAACGGACCGGGGTTGATATTTGGATGACTTTGAACCTATGAACGACTTGCGGACATGTGACTTTGATAATTGAAAGTATGGAAGACTCATGGATGTGATGCCAACCAGTCCACGATCAATTACTTCCTCCATTCCAAATTATAAAACATTTTAATTTTCTTTAGATATATGTAGCTTTTGCTATACACTTACATAAAAGCAACATATCTAGAAAAACTAAAACGTCTTATAATTTAAAATAGAGGGAGTACAAAACTTATATATACTTAGAGCTCGGATTTGGATCGTGCCATTTAAGAACAAATCATGGTAGATTGTTTGGCACGGCCCAAGCACGGCATGGCATAATATGAGTCTTCCAAAGTATGGAAGACTCATGGATGTGATGCCAACCAGTCCACGATCAAGTACTTCCTCCATTTCAAATTATAAAACATTTTAATTTTCTTTAGATATATGTAGCTTTTGCTATACACTTACATAAAAGCAACATATCTAGAAAAACCAAAATATCTTATAATTTAAAATAGAGGGAGTACAAAACTTATATATACTTAGAGCTCGGATTTGGATCGTGCCATTTAAGAACAAATCATGGTAGATTGTTTGGCACGGCCCAAGCATGACATGGCATAATATGGAAATTTTTGGTTCATGCTAGCCCGACATGAACACAAGGGTGAAACCATGCCTAGGATCTTAACAACCTGTATTTTAGGTCATATTTACACCGCACGGCACAAAATGGTACATAAGCACATCTCCAGTGCTCAAATGTAATTTCCTAATATTTCTTATACTACCTCTCATCTAATTTTTTTAATAGATTATAAACATGATTAAAACTTTTTATAAGACTAATATATACTATATGTCATGAGCGAACAAAGAAAAGAAACAAAGATATTTTAAAGATCGTGCTTAGATAATGTTTGGATCCATAAGTATTTTAAGAATCCGGATAAAAAAATCTCAAAATCCTAAAAATTCATCCAAACACTGTAGGTTTCCGGAGAATTCTAACACACAGACACATAATCCAAAAAAAATATATAAGATATTATTTTTATCTAGAATCTGGATTTTAGAACCTCATCCAATCATGCTCTTAGATTAGCACTATAGGCTGCACTTGTTTTTTTTTTTTTGCCATAATAAGCTGCGCTTGTATTAACGTAAAAACTTATTGTGATGTACCCATATGGGCCATATATATCCATATGTCCGATGATACCTTGCATGTCTAGAGGCTATAATCAAGAGTAATATAATAACATAAGGTTATAATCAAGATACCTTGCATGTCTAGAGGTTATAATCAACCACCTCTATAGTTATCCATGGAGTTAACCGACTCGGAGCTTGGTCCTCATGAGTGGCTCCAATAAAAACTAGGGGAAGCCCGAGCTTCTCCATACCTTTGGAAAAATCATCATTGCGGGAATTTGCATTCTCTAACCCTTTATGTTTGCACTTTTACTTGCATTCCTAAGATTGTGTAGCTACCGCTAAGTCCCCGTGCACCTAGCTAAGCATGGTCCGGATGGGTGTGTTTGGTTCGTTTCCTAGACGATCCTGGCTAGCAAAACTAAGACAGACTAGCTCTAGTCAGCTTTAGCCAATGCAAGTAACACATGTTTGGTTGCATGTGCTGACTAAGCCTGGCTAGGATTCGGTATATTTGGTTGTCTGCTTTAGTTTGCATAGAATCACCTCTTCCTTCAACCGGTAAGTTTACCCTCTTTGTGGACTTTAGTCAAACAGGTGGTGGGCATGTGTGTCTACACAGCGGTGGGTACCTGCAAGCACATCAGCGAGCATGGCAGCAAGCTACGAGCTCCTCGGCGAGCATGGCAGCAGACTATGCTGTGCATCCCCTGTCGTGCGCCTGGCCGGAGCGCATCCGCCTGCCGCGCATCCCCTGCCGTGCGCCTGGCCTGAGCGCATCTGCGGCGGGTACCTACGAGCACATCCATCGGTGAGGAAAGCTCCTCATCGGAGTGGAAAGTTCGACCTGCAGCCATCGCGAGGGCGCGGAGGAGGAGAAGCGCGAGTGGCGTGGAGGAGGAGGAGAAGCGCGAGGGGCATGCTCGACTGCGTCCTCCTCGCGAGGGGAACAAAGACAGAGCGCACTCCCGGAGGTCGACAGCGCACGCAGAGGGGGAGGACGACAACTACGGCCGTGGGGCACGCGGAAGAGGAGGAGGAGGAGGACGGCCCGCGGAGGAGGACGGCGGCGGCCATGGCGCATGTGCAGGACGCGCCGGAGCAGGGGCAGGGCGGTGGGTCGCCTTCAAGCTGCCAGGGGCGAGGTGGTGCTCCTCCGATGAGCTCCGGGTGGACGCCGAGGGTGGCCGAGACTGGGCGGCGGTGGCAGTACTAGTATCTCCACCATCACCGAGCGGTGAAACGAGCCCGAGCGCAAGCCTGGCTCCGCGAGAACGAGCGATGCGAGTGTTTCCAGAAAGCCCAAACTTGGGTTTGAAGAGCTACTGAGTTCGATTTGTAAAATTTAAGGCACCTAAGGTACCTGGATTGAATTTGAAGCTAAAATCCCTTGCAAATACTTTTTATAAATTTGTAAATCTACAAACAGTTAATTTTGGTTGGTGGCATCAACCAGGAGATGCCAAGAAATGTGCATGGGGTGGACTTATCAACCCTACATGGTTTACATTGACCTCAAAATAGAAATATTTACATTACTCTATTTGCACGAAAACATGCCATTCTAGCTTGTCCTATATCACACTATTTTAAATTTGACCTAGAGAAGATTGCTAAAATCTGTGACACCAAATGGAACAATAGACATGTTATGAAAATATATTTCATAATGAACTTATCGATACTTAAATGGAAATATAAATAGTGATATTTTATTATAAAATTTGTTAGATAATTAGGCATTTTCATGGTCATTTTAATCCAAAAATATAACATTAGCAGGTTTGTGACGACATATATGTGTATGTGTATATCACTAACGAACGCTACAACATGCAGACATGACATACAGATCGACACAGTAAGAACGTAAAGTGCGGTAATCACAGAGATAAGATTGTATTCAGCGGAGGGTCCCATGCCGAGGGCATCGGAGGCTCCATTCGCACTAGTCGACATAGTGCGTTGCTCGAAGTCGTGGACCACAGTCGATGCAGGACGGTGTTCGCAGTGCAGTCCCACGAACGGATCACCAGAAAGAAGACGGGCTCCGCGAGCGATCACCAGGAACAAGACGGGTTCCACGAGGACGAAGATGCCGAACGAGCAGTCGCGGAATCGCTCCCCAAAAACCTAATCACCGCACACCCCGTGCAAGGTTCGCATGCGGACGAGGGTTCCGGAGGCACCTGCTCTCCCGCTGCTCCATGCGCGCAGAGGTACGGGACGGGAAAAGCCCAAAGGCGGCTGAGATATGGTCTCTCGGAAGCGAAGCGGAAGAGACGAAGACTGACGGAGGATTTCATATTTATGGCTAGGACGGGAAGGGAGAAAGGCTACGGAGGATCCCAGGAGACGGAGACAGCGGAGAGACGGTAACTGGCGTAATCAGTTCGTCTCCACCATAAAGAAGAGAAACTCCCGTGATTATGTGGATTAAGTAGCAAAACCTGGCCACGCCCGCCCGCTCACTCGCCTACCTCGCCTCACCACGCCACAGCCACGGCCTCGGCCTGGCCCGCGCCCACGCCCACGGCGGCGGCGGCGGCACGTGTGCGCGTGTGGCACCCCTTTGTCCTTTTCTTAACTTCTCAATTAAGATGGATAATTTCTAACCAAATAAGCTGAGTAAACGTTCAGTCAAAATCCCATACGGTATTAAACCATACAAGGCTTAATATTACGTACCATAGAGTTTTATTGATTTATTAAATATTATACGGGCCAAGCCCATAATATATCCAACAATCCCCACCAAACTCTAGGGTTTGTAATAAAGTAGTCTCAGAACCACATTTCTTTTATATACCAGTATTTCGATGGAGACTGTTAAGTTAAACATCCATCTAGAGCAATAGTTTCACTCAGACACAACTGAACAATGGACTAAGCCTTGAATTGACAGTTTTGTGTGAGGTGAATGTCACTAAAGTCATTAGCTGATACTTGGCTGCAAAAGGCATCCCCTCTATTTGAAGCATATAAGTCATACTTTAGTGCCTTTCATGAGTATTTAGAGATCATCCAAATCTCATAGACTGTGACCAGCAGTCTGACTCATATAGGTGTGCTCCTCAAAAGATGTTCTGTAGGACAATATCTTTTCTTTAGCAAGCCACTTGAAATATATTAAGGTAAAAACCAATATGCCTTACAGAAAGGAAAGATATGCATCAGAAATGAGTCTTACTAAGGATCTTTCCTCATAATTTACTACTAGCTTGTTTCATCATCCTACTTCATGGGATCTTCGATCATATAGAACATGTTACCACTATAGTAAACTTCATGTGGGTCTCAAACCCATCTCTCTCGATGCACTTTCTATCACATTGCGTGACAGACCCTTAGTAAACTGATCTGCTAGATTGTTAGGCGTGTGAACATAGTCCAACGCTATCACTCCGGAGTTTCTCAATTTTCTGACAGGTTTTAGTCATCTCTTAACATGCCTTGTGGACTTCATGTTGTCCTTAGAACTGTTAACCTTCGTAATCATAGTATGGTTATCGCAGTTCATAGAAATAGACGCTATGTGTTTTTCAACAATCGATAAATCCATAAGGAGATCATGAAGCCACTCGGCCTCAGAGCCAACGGTGTCTAATGCTGTGAGTTATGTTTCCATTGTAGACTTCGTTAAGATAGTCTGCTTTCAAGACTTTCAGGAAATAGCACCACCTCCAAGTGAAAACACATATCCACTTGTGGCATAAAGCTCATTAGCATCAGAGATCTAGTTGGCATCACAATAGCCTTCCAACACATTCGGGTGTCCGGTATAACAAATACCATAGCTCATAGTGCCCTTTAGATAGCGCATCACTCTCTCAAGAGCACGCCAGTGATCATCTCCCAGGTTTGACTCAAACCGGCTCAGCTTGCACACAGCAAATAAGATGTCAGGCCTTGTTGCACTAGCAAGATACATGAGCGAACCAATGATATGGAAATATCTCAACTGATCCCTTGCTATTCGCTGATTTTTCCTCAATAGCACACTCGGGTCATAAGGTGTAGGAGCAGGTGCACAGTCACTAAATCCAAAGCAACTCAGCACCTTTTCCACAGTGAGATTGTAACAGAGTTGCCCCACCATCACCTTCTCTCAGAAGCTTGATATTAATAATAACATCAACCTCTCCTAAATCTTTCATCTCAAAATTATTAGATAAAAATTTCTTCACCTCCTCAATCACTTTGAGGCTGGATCCAAAGATCAGTATGTCATCAACATATAAGCACAAAATAACTCCACCCCCACCATACCGATAGTACACACATTTGTCAGCTTCATTCACAACAAAGCCAGCAGATGTTAGAGTTCTGTCGAACTTCTCATGCCACTGCTTAGGAGCTTGTTTTAGGCCATATAATGACTTTAATAATTTACACACCTTGCCTTCTTGACCATTTGCTACAAATCCATCCGACTGATCCATATAGATCTCCTCCTCTAACTCTCCGTTTAGGAAAGCTGTCTTAACGTCCATTTGATGAACGATAAGACCATAAGAGGCTGCCAGGGAAAGCAAGACTTGAATTGTGGTCAATCGGGCAACCGGTGAATAAGTATCAAAGAAATCCTCATCTTCCTTTTGAGTATAACCCTTAGCCACAAGTCTTGCCTTGTACCTCTCAATAGTACCATCAGGCCTAAGTTTTTTCTTGAACACCCATGCGCCCTCTCCACCCTCCTCCGTGCTGTTGATAATGGTAAGCATTTGAGAGGGAGTGTAAACTCTGTACATGATGTACAGGAAGATCAAAGACGTGACGAGAATCTCCAATTTCTTCAGTCTGTACAAGGTTAGCGGCCTCGACGTTCATTTATATAATATAGGCAAAAAAAAAAAAAATCCAAAATACTCACCTCACACACACAACAACAAGCACTTATGTCACCTCACCACGGTACAGAAAGCCCTAGGAGACTAGGCCTTCCGTATACTAATTATGTATGCCTTTGAAATGGAAAAAGTTTGATATACAACGAAGCGGTCTATTTTTTTGAATATCTTGATTGAAAATGGAGGCAACAAAATCTTGCTCTCCCCTTATGTCCCAATCTTCCCTGTTCTGCTCTGTACATGTGGTCACATCTGTGTGTAGCGTGAGTGTGCGATGTGTGTGTGAGCATCAAAGAGAGATCAAGCTACGATTCGCGACGAATATTGAGTTTTGCAATAGGGACGCGGCTACAAACTATAGAGAGAGCACTCTCCATAAAACTGAAGAATAATCTAGGGTTTACAAACAAATCTCACCTCGGCTGCTGAGGGGCGCACTATTCGATCGTGAGCTTCCACCGGCTATGCCCTTGCCCCCCAATGGTGGTAAAAAACTGGCAGATGCCAGCCATCGTGCGACGACTCCGCATCCGGCGTGCGCACAACTGTGCAAGAGATCTTCTCCAACATTCACTGGCATCGGGTCCATCGATCCCTCGTACTGCATAACGAACCATGCAAGACTTTCATTGCTGGTCTGGAGTATCATAGATCATGCAGATGCAGGATAAAACAGCTGAACTGGCACCTTAACTCCATGTGATTGATAATCTCACTCTGCCAGTTATTCATGTTCACTCAATCTGTTTGCCTACTAGTTTGAGTGAGGACAGACGACCAGATATTACGTGTTTCTAAAAATTAAGATCGATCTCAATGTGTCCTCTTCCAAGAAAAGCGAGGAGCAGACCATTTCGATTTTTCGAGCACTGTTCTTCGTGTTTCAGAAAACTGGTTATCTCATAGCGAGTACAGGAATTTATAACTAGGAACATCCAGAACACACGAAAAAAACTTCATCTAAAAGTGGTGCTTTTGGTCAATTCTCAGCTGGGGCACCGAAATACTTAATCCTGTCAAGCAACTAAAATAGTAGCAGAACTCAAAGGAAAGATTTGAAATGCGTCTCTGACTTCTCAGCACATTAGGGCGGTGTCCATCCCTAACAAATCAGTAAGATCCAAATATTTCAATCGCGGCTGAGTAATCAACTACTTTATAGTAGGATCCAAAGATAAATAGTTGGAAAATGCTATTGTGAAATTAGTAATTAAACTGAAACTGGCGTTTACACGATTATATATAGTCGAAAAAAAACTTTCCACAATTGTTATACTGGTGACATGCCGAATGAGTACGTATTGCAGTGCCACTCACTCGCCACTGGTTTTGCTCAAGAGATGAACTGGCATTCCATTTGTAACGTGTATAAAAATGAAACGCCTGAGCTGGGATCACGCACAGGCGCTCCAGCTAACGAAGTTACGAAGACAAGAGATGCTCATTCAAACTGTTTGCCAACCTTTCTGAAATTCCAGGTTTCCTCTCTTTCCAGAACATTGAGGACCTAACCATTTGGAGCACTGTTCTGCATGCTGCAGGGAAGAGAATTGATTATCTTCCTAGAGAATTAGTAGGTAGTGCAGGAATTTATATCTAGAAACACCCAAAATAAGAATATGTTTGGTGCTTTTGGTCAACATTCAGATCGAGGATCAACAAAACGTGAACCTGATAAACAGCCAACCGTAGCAGAGCTCAAAGCGAAATTCCAAATTATACAACCTCACACACGTACAGATTTCAGACTAAACCCTGCACTGAATTGCAGACTGTTGATGCTCTCCTATGTTGATTAGGATGTCAACTTTGGATGTAAGGGGAAAATGAACAGGGTTTCTGGCAAAGGAGAAGAGGATGCAAGGTTAGCTACCAAAAGAAACCTGACGTATATGCATGTGATGCCAGATTTCTGAATGCCAAAGTTCCATGTAGAAACCTGATGGTGCCCGATGCTGCCTTCTGCGGTAGATAAGATTGGATCCAATAAGGTGTGATCCAACTGACCGACAAGGATTAGAGGATCATCTTTTTGAAGTAAATGGCAAGAGCTCTGTATTTCAATTATGAGGGAAAAGGAGTTGAAAAACAGAGTTAGGAGACTGAAACAATAGCTCCTAGATGCTGCCAGGAAATGGTGCTGACAGGGCGCCAAAGCCCACCCTCTCACATACAAGCAGCAAAGAAACAAATGAGAAACTAATTACAACGGATCAAAAGCTCTTTTCCGTTGATCAATGTCTCCTTTTACCCTCAGAGCCACTTGTGCTGTTTGGAAGCGGTTTTAAAAAATTATCCGATTCCTTTCTTTGCAGAGGTTCCACATGACGTAGATTGCCAAGCCATTAAACTTTCATTGTTGCTCTTTCCTGACCATTTGTGCCACCACCTCCCAGCACAAGCTGATGGTCGATGATTCCTCCACGTGCTGGATCAAGCCCAAATTGAAGTCCTCCCAAGCCAGCACTTGATTCCAGACTAATTTTGCCAAAGGACACAAAAGGCACAGGTGAAGGCCAGTCTCAAGTGGTCCACTGCACAAACTGCAGCTATCCTGGTGTAGCCAGCCCTTACAGTTACAGCTAGATTATCAGCTGTAAGAATTTTGTTCTGGATGCAAACAATTTGCACTTGTTTTCTGTGGCTTATTTTTTTTTGAACGCAATGGCAGGAGCTCTGTCTTTCAATTAAGATGGAGAAAAGAAAGGTTATGTACAAACAAAGGCACTCGAGGTTAGGGTTTCAAACCCCCACAAGCATGCAAAGTAGGGAAACGAACGGCCCAAAAGGGGTGGGGGCAATAGCTACACATAAGCGAGTGCTCTCTTCCTTTGCTCTATGTCTTCCTTTATCCATGCGGCCATTTGCGGCACCGTTTCTATCTTGTTGTCGAAGATTATCCTATTTCTCTCTTTCCAAATATTTCAAAAGTTGTAGATTACTACCCCGTTAAGCCGCCTACGCTCGGATCTTGGCACTTTCCTCGCCACCTCTTCCCACCATGATCTGATATCGGTGGGATCCACCTGGGGTTGCTGCTGAAGCTGATTGAAGTTCTCCCACGAGAGGATTTGATCCCAGACTGCCTTTGCGAAGGGGCAACATAGGCATAGGTGGAGGCCGGTCTCTAAATAACCATTGCAGAGCACGCATTGTTGTTGATGTGGCCACCCTCTCCTCTGTAGGTTTTGCGCCGTTAGAATTTTATCTTGCACTAAGATCCAGGCAAAGATCTTGCATCTGTTCTCCACTTGCGCTTTCCAGATCAACTCTGTACGGAAGGGGACGAGTGAGCCTTTGAATTGTATTCTGTAGGGCGAACGGGTGGAGTAGTTCCCATCATTGGTCCACCGTCAGATGATGGTGTCCTGGACGCCCTGTTGTAGGTGCACATCTTGTATCCATATCCAAAGGGACACAAACTCCTCTATGTGGACAGCCGATGTGATTTTCCTTCCTAGCTTGTGTATCCAATTGTTGTTCCGGAGCTCTTGTTGCATCGTTCGGTTTCTCCTTGAAACTAGGCGAAACAAGTTCGGGGCTAGGTACCTAGGAGCTTGTCCATCGAGCCAATTGTGGTGCCAAAACCTAGTCTTTGCTCCGTCCCCTAAAGTTATAATGATTGAGGAGTTGAAGAGGAGACGATCATCATCAGAACATGGAAGCTCGGAGCCGTTCCAAGACTTGGAATCGTCCACCCATTCCTGCCAAAGCCATCGTAACCGGAGGGCTCTCCCAAATCTATCAAGGTCGGGGACGTCTAAACCACCCAGTTCTTTTGGCCTGGTAACTATTGGCCAGTTGACAAGGCAGTGTCCGCCATTGACATTCTCCTCCCCCTTCCACAGGAACGATCTCCTGATTTTGTCGATCTTCTTCTTAGCCCATGTAGCGAGAGGAAACACCGTCAGGTGGTAGGTTGGCATGGAGGAGAAGACTGATGTTACTAGAGTGAGGCGTCCCACTCTGTTAAGCCATCTTCCTTTCCACTTGGGTAACCTCTACCCAATACGATCTATGAGAGGTTGCACGTGGATCTTTTGCAGTGATCTGATGTGGAGTTGCAGCCCCAAGTACTTGCATGGGAAGCTCCCTCTAGAACCGGTGAAAGGTGAGAGGACTTGGTCTAGATCAACGTTTGCGTAGTTGATCGGGTGCACCGAGCTCTTTTGTAGGTTAATATGGAGTCCCGAGAATGTGCCAAAAGCCTGTAGGATGGTTTTGACGGCTTCAACATCGTCTTTTGTGGGGCTGATGAAAATGGCAGCATCATCCGCATACATGGAGGTTCTCCATTTTGCCGCCGTGGGGTGAGTATCCCATGGTCGGTTGCCCGGTCAAGCAAACGTTCAAGCGGGTCCATAGCAAGGATGAATAGCATGGGTGAGAGTGGATCTCCTTGCCGGACGCCTCTGGCATGGCTAAAAGTGGCACCCTGACACCCATTAAGCAAGGGTGTGGAAGTGGATGTACGTAGAAGGATAGAGATCCATTCCCGCCATCACTGTCCGAAGCCCAGAGCCTGTAGAATCTCGAGCAGGTACCCCCAATGAACCGTATCAAAAGCTTTGTGGATGTCTAGTTTCATGAATAAAGCCAGTATCTTCTGCTTGTGCAGCCTTTGTACCGCGCCCTGGACGTAAAGGAAATTATCATGGATGCTTCTCTTTTTAATAAATGCGCTCTGGCAGTTGGAGACGAGGGAGTTCAGTCGAGGGGCAAGTCTGTTAGCTAACACCTTGGAGAAGATCTTTGCAATGCTATGGACGAGGCTGATGGGTCTAAAATCAGTAACTCTTGTTGCATCTGTTTTTTTGGGTAGAAGGATGATGCAAGCCGAGTTCAGCCATTCGAAGCCCTGGGCATTCAAAGTGAATAGGCTGTTCATGGCCGCCATAACATCATCCTTAATGATTTTCCAACAAGCTTTGAAGAAGGCACCCGTGAAGCCATCCGGTCCTGGTGCTTTGTCGGAAGGCATGGAATATATAGTGTTTTTTATCTCTTCCTGGGAGAAAGGCACCTCCAGATCGGAGAGATCGTGATGGTTGTAGCCGAGGGATTGCCAATTTAGCGTGGAAGCTCTCGGCACCGCGGAGCCAATGTGATTTTTGAAATAATCTTGAATCACCTTTTCTTTCTCTTGATGAGCCACCGTGATCTCCCCATCCGTATGTAGACAATGTATGTAATTCTTTCTCTGGCGTGCGTTGGCTCGACTGTGGAAGAACTTAGTGTTAGCATCTTTCTGTGGCTTAGAGGATCATCGATGAGAGTATCCACAAAAGCACCAACTGTCCTCCTTTCAAGTGGATCAGCTTGTAAGAAAAACCATGCCAAGAACTACAGCCTATGCCTCTCCTCAATGTACCCTTCATACTCCAGCCTTACGATCACATTAACAAGTTAAGTACCTGTTTTTGAAACAAGTGGGTTGCCCTAATCAGCAATTGTTTTGCTCATGTTTTGCCTGAAACGCTTGAAGCATGATAACAGGTGGTTGTGCTTTATACCACAAGTTTTTATAAGTACCCTGTCAAAGAATGACCACAAGTGCTTGTAAGTCCCACGTTTGGGTTGTGCCGTCAACTTTTGTGCCAATACATAAGTACATAATAACCAAACAAAATTACAAAAACAACATGGATTTGACATGGGCATGTGTATATGAAGGACAAAAATACCATCTGCTTATTTCACAAGATCATACTTATGCTACCTGAGTTTCTAATGCAAAATGTGATATTTATTCATAACTCATTCAAATTCTAACCTGTAATTAAACTAATGAATTTGATTAAGTAAATAAAATGGGCTAATACACATCTTCAAATTGGTACAGTTAAGACTCTTTGTGTTGGTAGAAGAACAAAATGACAATTAATTCAGTCCAGTTAAGGACATTCTAGAGAAGATAAGCATTACCTTTGAAGATTAGTTTGCATTGCAAGAGTCGCCCATCAACATAGTATGGAAGGGACATGACGGATCAGATGATAATCCTCGCCGATTCCCAGAGTGCATCTGCTGCTCAACGCAGGGCAGCTATGAAGCACAATCTTCCTAAGGGATCTGAAGTCTGGGATGAAACTTGGTAGCTTCTCCAATGCCTTACAGTTCACAATCGCAAGATATTGAAAAGAGGATGCAGCAGCTTTGAAGCTCTCTGGAAAACCCATCAATTTCGGAAGGCCAACAAGTTGGAGCCAGCGAATACTCCTCAGCCCAGTCAGGGCATCCCCTGGTTCCATCAAATCCAACACTGCACAATTGTTAATTGACAACCTCTGGAGGTTTGACAGATGCCTTGTTGAAGAGGGAAGAGAAGCCAGCTCTGGGCAGTTGGATATACGTAGCTCTCTGAGGGCAGTGAGGCTGCCGAATCCATTTGTTAAAGATGTTAATTTAGGGCAATAGCTTAACTGAAGAAATGTCAAAGAAGACCAGCCACAAAACCCATCTTTCAGTAAATATTTCTGTTTCGAGGTCAGGGAAAACCACGTAAGGCTGACAAATCCATGCACATCTCTTGGCATCTCCAAGAGTTGGTTGCACCTACCGAGATTAACTGTTTGTAGATTGACTAATTTACAGAAAGTATCTGGAAGGGATTTGAGTTTCTTATTCCATTGCAGGTCCAGGTACCTTAGGTGCCTCAAATTACCAATCGAACTTGGTAGCTCTTCAAACCCAACTGCAGAAAAAACCAAGACACGTAGGTGCTTGAAAGTAGAGAAAAGGTCCTCGAGAAAGGCCTTACTCAAAGTACAGTAGTTGCATCTAGTTGCAAGTGTCCTGGCCTTGTGTGCCTTTTTCAGCTGCTTAGGAAATTTTATCTCCTTTGAAAAGTCTTGACAATCCCACACTACATGTCTGGTTCTCTCTGAGACGTCTACTTTTTCACAGCTAACAATTGCGTGCTCCTTTTGGGACACAAATATTGCAAGGTCATGAACAAGATCATACATTTTACATGCCCGGATGGTTCCATCATAAACAACATACTGTTCTTGAAAAAGAGATCTTCCAAGAAGTTCATGCAAGTATTTTGTTCCAAGAGTTATTGCTTCCTTAATTTCACTAGTTCTATTCAACAACCCCAGTGCCATCCAAAACATGATAAGAGAATCCGTAAAGAGCACATAGCCTTTTGGGAATGTGGATAAGGATGCAAAGTATGCTTGTAGATGAGATGGAAGTGCATCATAACTTAATTTTAGTGCTGACAAAATACCATCTTTATCTTGTTTAACATTCCACAGTTTGTCATTCTCAATGCCCTGCCACTCTTCAAAATTTCGACTACTAGACAATAGAGAACCCAAAGTCTTTGCAGCCAAGGGAATACCACAACATTTCTCAACAAATTTTTTTTTGAAAGTAATGGCAGAAGCTCTGCCTTTCAATTAAGAATAATAGAGTTAGCCTAGTTTATAAGGTAAACCAGGCCTGAAAACCTTACAAAGACACAGATTAAAACACAGAAAATACCCACAACACCAGAACATCATAGCCCTGACGACTAACACACAGAGGGTAACACCCACACCAACGACGCCCACCACGCGTCCTCATTGCCGAGCTAATCACAAGCAGCAAAAAGCAGCTCTGGATTCCCATGGTGAACAAACAGCCAAACGCCTTGACATCCTCCCATCATCTAATATCTCCGACAAGATCATGTACCAAGATTCACCTTGTGTCGTCATTTAGTCCCCTCTATAACAGCTTGGCCTGGCATGGTATGAGTGAGTCCTCGAGCAGCACAGACGGTGCAAAGAAGCATTACGTGACGACCTGTCCCGACATGGCTGGTCCGTCGTGGCCACCGAGTGCTCCCAGCGCCTTGATGACAAGGTCGGATAGCGGACCTTTGAAGAGGTTGACATACCGCGACAATGTCATCTCCATAGTTTCGTCTTCTTCCTGTGTGATGCCCAGCCGCTTCATGAGCACTTGCCTTGCTTTGCTTTGCGCGTCACCACGCGGCCAAGCAATTGCTGCTAGACGCGCACTGCGCCGGGACGGCTTGCTTGGCCTCTTCTTTTCCTTCCGTGGCTTCACTAGGCCATGTTGTTGTGGAGGAAGCAGGGGTTGTTGGACAGGCTTGGTTACTGACAAGATGAAGTTTGCCAGCGCTACCTCACGCGCCGTCTAGCCACCACCCTCCAGCGAAGGTGACGAAGTGTGTCCATGTCCTCCAATGTCCATGCCAGGCTCGGCACCAGTGGCAGCTCCAAAGCCACGACAGGGGCGTTCGGACTCGCAGCACGGACGCCTAGTGTACATGCAGCCCGGGTGAAAACGACACCTCCTCAACCTGAACCTCGTCGTCCCCTCCAAGGGCGCCTTTGCCAGTTCTGTATCCTCGAGCTGATGGCTTGTTGGCACATGAGATGATACATTGATCTCTACTGTGGGGG
Source organism: Miscanthus lutarioriparius (assembly GCA_904845875.1). Lineage (NCBI taxonomy): Eukaryota > Viridiplantae > Streptophyta > Magnoliopsida > Poales > Poaceae > Miscanthus > Miscanthus lutarioriparius. Next base: position 8,127,559 of record CAJGYO010000019.1, on the reverse strand, counting down.
TAGTAGACTCAACAGTCTCTAACCTTAGCATTTGAGCTGACGAACCTGCTGTATTTCACTCTTTTTAATAATTGGGGGTCTTTGTCTTCATCACCTTTGAATGCATGTCGAATAATTTCAGCATAAGCGAACAGGGTGAATATTTGCATACACATATCCAGTGGTAGCTTTGCCACATCATATGGTTCCATGGTCTTCGCTACTGATGCAACATCTGAACGTCGTGTGGTGACTATAATCACACTTCCCCTTCCACTGCTGGACAGTATGCTTCGCAAGTCTTCCCAGTCACTAGCCTTTTCATTCCACATGTCATCTAATACAAGAAAACATCTCTTTTCCCTTAAAATATCACATAATTTTCTCTGTAGCACGTCCAGGTTTAGTTGTTTGTAGCTTTCACCAGTAGATGATTGTATTATGTCATCCAAGACCTTGTTAAGATCAAATACATCAGTGACACATGCCCATAATTTCATTTCAAATTTGTTAGTAATCTGCACATCATTGTAAATCAATTTGGCCAGTGCAGTTTTTCCTATGCCTCCTAAACCAACAATAGGAAGCACAGACAAAGGACCTGCAGAGTCTGCAGCCTTTAGAACTTTTGCAACTATCTCATTTTTAGCCCTATCTCTTCCAACAATGTTGGGCTCACTGATGAAGGAATGTGTTTCCCTGTTTATGCTTCTGGATACCTGGGTATCAATTGGCTTCTCAGTTAATCCAAATTGTGCTGTATTGGCTGCTATCTCGTCTAACTTTTCACGCACTTCCTTTACTTTGTGACTCAATGTAAATGGGTAAGAAATCAGATGTTTTCCTCGAGCAAAACAACCTTTGTGGACTTCTTGCTCCAACGCTTCAGTGGCCATGTCATCCAAAATATCATCTATGTCATAGACTACATCTCTTAGATTGTCTAACCACTCCAGAAGTGCATGAGAAGTAGACGTACTGCTTGCTCTCAGCATCCCTAAGGACAGCACATATGGATCTTAGTGACCTTTCCAATTTCCCCACTTCTTTCTTGACATTCCATGCTGACTTGAACTCATTAATGGCCCAATCAGTGCCGAAGGATGCGGCCTTGCGAAGAACTGAGACCGCTAAACTTGACAGATGCACCTCCGCCATAGTGTCCCTGTGTGTGATGCAAAATATGTAACAGATATGAATATGCATCCATGATGCTGATGTGTAAATGAGTAGATCTGATTATAGCCATGCTTGGCATCAAAATGATGATGAATTTGATGCTCAGTTGCTCATCTTAAGGGAATTAGTACTGTCAAAAGAATTTATTGCACTTTCTGTACATTGGGTAAATTTTGGTCAACAATTTCAGTGGAATTGCTCCATCATACTCTAGAATAGCAAACAGTGGAAGCCGAAAGTGGTGAAATGGTGCTTATGGAGTGTGTAAATAGCTCCAAGGAAGCTAGATTTCAATGTGCACAAGCAGTTTAACAGGTGAAATCAGGTGAAATGGTGCTTATGGAGTGTCTAAATAGCTCCAAGGAAGCTAGATTTGAATGTGCACAAGCAGTTTAAGAGGTGAAATCAAGCTCTGGGGGCTAATAGAAGCAATAGCACTAAACAGTCCATGGTTCAAAGAACCAACATCGCACAGAAACTAGTGCATTGTGGAACGTGGATCCATATGCATCTCTACAAATTGCAGGATGTGGAACGCATATATAGATATCTCCTTGAGCTTGAAGAATGAGGCCCAAATATTCCTCAGTGATCGCAGTTTCGCTTGATAGAGATGAGATTAAGGAAGGCAAAAGACCACGAATCACAATCTGGACAAGGAATTCTCCATAAACACCTGGAGAAAGCAAAGCAGATGAATCGCTGCTACTTTGATTGCTGTACGGAGTACGATGCAAGCCAAATTGCTACAGAAAAAGTCGGCAGATCTAAAGTTCTACAGCATACCAAAACCAAGCAATTGCTAGTTCAGAAAGTCTTACTGCATACGAATATGGAAATAAACTGCAAGTGATGCGAAGATTTGTGTTTAAAACTGAAGATTAAGCTAGGCTTACAGATCTCGCCTCAGCTGCTGAGCAGCGCACTATTCGGTCGGGAGCTCCAACCAGCTCTGCTCTTGCTGACTTACTGCAATGGTGGAGAAAACTCGTGGATTCCAACCATCATGCGACGACGTTGCCTCCTTTCTTGCGGGGACCGAACGGCCTGCACACAAAAGATCTTCTCCAACATTCACTGGCAAGCGGGTCCCACCGTACCAAAAGGTCTCCCACGATACAAGACTTTCATGGCATCTTGCCGGAAGAATCACAAGACCTTCTGGTTTGCTCAGGAAGAAGTCAAAAGGATTGAAATCGATGTGTAAACCCAACAGCTGTGGCCATGGCCGACGAGAACATGGTTGATGGAGATGGAGTATCCCAGACCGAGGCCATGCACGAAGGGTAAAAGAGCTGAGCTGGCACCGGTAACTCCCCATAAATGGAGTTGCATTTGCATAGATCACGAGTGGTAAATTGCTAATTTCACTCTGCAAGCTAAACATGTTCAATCGAACTGTTTGCCTGCTTGTTCATGTGAGGAGCAGAAAAAATGCATGTTTATACTCTTCCCAGAAAAGTGAGAACCAGACCATTTGGAGCACTGTTCCTCATGCTTCAGAGTTCAGCAATTTATAACTAGAAACACCCCCAAACAAAAGATGCATCATCTAAAAGTTCCTAGTACCCTCAATGCCAAAGTTAGAAACAGAAACCAGGTGGTGCCTGTTGTGGCCTTTTGCTGAAGATTGCATCCGAGAAGGCGGCATTCAACTGACTGGCAAGGCTTACAGGATCATCGATGAGAGTATCCACAAACACACGAAATGCCCTCATTTCACGTGGAGTAGGTCGTAGGCAGAACCATGTCAAGAACTTCATCCTAAAACTGGCCTCAATGTATCCCTCACACTCCAGCCTTCTGATCACCTTAGCACAGTACTCGTAAGAAGCTTCTGAGTGTCCACCCCGGTGGCTGATCTCCTCCAGTTTACCTGAGAGTCTTTTGTCTGATGAACTATCTGGTTCGGTTTCAGGCTTCAAAGGGCATGTTTGAGCAGTATGATAATCTGTTTCTAGTTCACTGGGTAGTGGTGAGCCACAGTGTGGCTCTGGACCACCCAAATGATATTCACTTGGCACATCTGATGCATTCTCCAACCTAGCAGCATCTGCATTCAGGTTTTGCTGAAATCTTTCCCTACTTTGTGAGGACTCTCCATATAAAGATGTTTGGACAGTTGTATTTGGATCTGCAGGCCCATTCTCATGTCCGCCATCCTCCAATCTTCTGGAAGTTCTTTTGCATGATGAACTCCTTGGATCTGTTTCAGCCTTCTTAAGGATCCCATCCTCCAGCACTCTTATTTGAGCATCCATATTATCCAATAAATCCTCAAAAGAAGGATTGTGCTTTTTCCATCCTAATCACCTCAGCCTGCATTTGGCGTGCCAAGGATTTTTTTTTTTGAACGCAAGCGTGCCAAGGATTGTAAACTGAGTAAAATTTGGTAGAATCAAATAAGGTGAGAGTTCCTGCCATTGCGTTCAAAAAAAAAAATAAGGTGCCAACATTGAAAGTTCTTCTCTGGTCTTCAATTCTTCTGTAAGCAAGTCCTTCTCTTGGGTAACCTTCTCAACCATTGTGTTTTCCAGTTTCAATGCTTGAGATGATTCGTCGATTCGTTGGTTCAGTTGATTTACTTGATCCTCTAAAGCTATAAACAAGACAAGTAAAACATTCAGTAAGGAGATCAGTTTTTTTACTAGAGTTAAGATGCGTGCAAGAGAAAAGCGTTACCTTTCTTCTCTCCCTCAAAGGTCTTCTTCACTTGTTCGAGTGTTCTACTTACATGCTCGATTTCTTTTTTCAGTTGCTCAACTTGATCTTTTAGGGCTACAAAGATGATTAGAAAAACATGAAGGAGATTGTTTACATGAGCTCAAATATATCCAAGGGAGAAGCTTTACCTTTGTTCTCTCCCTCAGAAGACTTGGTTACTTGATCAATTGTTTGATTAGCTTGCTTGTTTTCCTCATTCAATTCCTCTACTTCTTTCTCTAGATCTATAAAAAAGAGAAGTAAAACATAAGTCGACGTTTCTTTTTTGTTTTATCACCCGAGCAGATGTTGCAAGGGAGAAGGTTCACCTTTTATCTTTCCCTCACAAGTAGCATGTAAACTTGTTACAGAAGCAAGGTCTTCGCACTTTCAAGATAAATCTGACCTAAGGGCTTCTGTTTCTTTAAGCAACTCTGTCTTGGTTCTCTGATTCCGTTCAGACATCGTCTTAAGTGCTTCTTCCATAGATTTTGCCCTCGTGAAAGTATCAGCTTCCTTCTTTCCTGCAGTCTCTAACTGTCTAGAGGTGGTTATAAGAATAGCAAGTTAAATGCCTTAATAGGGACATTAAAAGGAGAAAATCACAAGTGTTTTTTGCTTACTCTGTCAATCTCGCTACTTCTGCTTTCAAGCAGGCCTCAGCTTCTTTTTTACCAACCTCATAAGCAAGCAATTCCAGTTTCTTACATTCCTAGTCATCACACGCAAAGTTAGAAAGCTATAAATTTAACCTCTACAAATGATGAACTATAAGATATTACTTACTTGAATGACAGGACTGCATAAGTCTGTCAACTCGGACAGGAGGATCATCCGGGAGTGAGAAGGGATGCCTATCACAGCTGCCTCTGGGGTTGCCACCTCAGTAACAGTATCTGTTGTTCCAGCAATCGAAGGAGAAAGATAGGTCGCCTGATCTTGTCTGGCAGCTGGTTGGTTGCGTGCGATTACCTCCCTCTGAACAAGAGAAGGGCCTGTCTCAGCAATATGATTACATGTTTCGGATTTACTGCACGTTGCAATGCTTCCAATGCCAGATTTGATCTCATTCCCAGTTTTGTGACAAACCAACTCGTTTTCATTAGGTGCCTTTGATGAATTGTCCAACCTAGCAGCATCTGCATCCAGGGTTTTCTGAAATGTTTCCCTATTGTTAAGCATCAAGTTTGAGGACTCCCGAAGTAAAGATGTTTGGACAGTTGTACTGGGATCTACATGTCCATTCTCATGTCTGTTGTCCTCAAATCTCTCTAGGTCTGTTGCAGCCTTTAGACAGCTATTCTGAGGAACTTGATTGCCAGATTTTGCCTCCCCAAAGCTCTTCACTGAACCCCCCTTGTGATTTTCAGTTCCTTTAGGTATTGTCACACCCCAAAATTTCTAATTTTGGGTTGTACATAGAAAACACTAATTAAAATAAATGTTTTGATATTTGGATAAAATTTACCAATCTTAGTTTGAACTAGCGTAAATTTAGTTACAGGAAAAATGTGAATTTTCAAGCTTTTCCAAATCAATTTGACGAGCTATTACTTGATGTGATGCTTTGTTGTTGATTTATTTCATGTTGTGAGAAAAGATTTTTAAAATGCGTTTAGTAAGTCGATCTTCTTTCTCCAGCAATTCTTAGTCTTTCTCACCGATCAAATTCCTTGTTTTCCGACTTAATATTTGCTTGAGAAGTATCCTAAAATCTTTTCCATGAAATCCAAATCACTCCTTCGTCCTGCTCACTATTCATCAACCTATCTCCATGGATACCTCGGGAATTTCTTTGGCTTTTTCCGAAACTTGTTCTCACTTGTTTGTGAGCATAATCTAATTTTTAAATGCTCCAAAATATCTTTTCATGAGCTCCAAATACTTTATTTGGGTTCGTCTTGTTCTAAATTATCTCTGAGAATTTTCCCTGAATTTTCGGAGTCTTCGAAGTATTTTTCGTGGCTTAAAATTCAATTCTGGACTTTTCTAGAATTATTTTATCCATGAAATTAATTAATTCCGAAAATAATGAAATATCTCAGATTTCCTCATGCCCAAAGGCCCATGTCTTTATTTACTAATGGGCTTTAATAATTAATTAGGCCTATTAGTAAAGGTGGAGGGTGCAACATCAATTAGTACCATATTGCTAGTTGATGTAGATGTGGGGAGTTTTTCTTCCTATATATATCTACCAACCCCTTGGGCAAAGCACACCAAAACTACCGTAAAGGGAGCCCCTAATTTGGGAAATCCTTCGTGTAGTAAATTATATTTTTCTGCTCTTTCTCTCGCCGTCGTCGTCGTCGGTGATGCCACCACCAGAATTTTTCTGCTCTTTCTCTCGCCGTCGTCGTCGTCGGTGATGCCACCACCAGAATTGTCAGCCATGCCGCCATGCAGGATCTTTAACTCTGCCCGTTCATTGGTGAGCATCTGCATCTTCGTGTTTCCTTTCTTCTCTGCTAATTACACGGTGCCATTGAATACATACCGCTTCTGCATGCTGCTTTTGCATGTGTATATATACATCTATATGCCTCATCTACATACAGACAGTTAATCATGCATATTCACTAAAATACGTAAGTTCTCTTTTCATTTACCAAGTGCAGATATATGCATTGCATCTGTGCGTACCTTCTGCTCACCGGTACCTTTCAAGAGCACATTGATCATCTACAGAATACAGCATCGCATGTACCGCTTTAAAAGCAGAGGCCTTCGGCCTTTACGTCTGGATGCTGCTGCCCCGTCAGCCAAGCCCTAGCTACCTGCTGACCGGTTTGCAAGATCATGATGCATGTTTTCTGGATATCGTGTAGCAGCTGGACATGCATGAAGGAAGCCAAGCTAAACAAGCTATGGTAATTCTGCAAAGTTCCTTCGCCTCTTGTTTATTCGATCAGCTATGTATATATCATGCATGACCCTGTGAATCCTCAGTTCATAGTTTAAATACACATCTGTACTAAACTATGCCGATGCCCTTTTATGGCTGTGGAAGCCGCTGCCACTCGGAGCCTTTCCAAGAACATAGGCAAAGCCGTCGTTGCCGTAGGAAGTGTGACATGTCTGCTGTCCACCTTCTCCAAGATCAGTCGAAGTCAATTTGGCTGGCCACGATCAGCTACAGCCAAGGTAGAAGATGTAATTATTTACGATTTCGCCATCCTATTGTTAATCTCCGCCGTTTAACCGTTTTAATTCCTTTTCGAGAGATTCTAGTTGTGTTAGTTTCATAATTTTGTGCTCTACGCATTAGTAGTAAAGTTTATCATGTCAGTTAATTATGAATTTATTAACCTAATACTAATTTCATTAATAATTAGTTAATGATTTCCCAATTAAAAACAATCAGTTTAATTTCGTTCTTGTTCTTTTACGACTGTGCTGATCATGAGGTACACATTAGTAGGAAAATTTATCATGTTTCACATCTTTGAAATTTTATAAGTAAATAATAATTTGATTTGTGCTTATGCAATTGAGTTTCTAATTAAAAGTAACATAGGCATATACTTCGGTCTTTTATAAATTACTGTAAATCTAATTAATGTCACCCTTAATCCCTCTTGATTTATAAGTGATTTAGTTTAATCTTGAAACATAAGTGCTTTCGTTTAGTTATTATATGTTCTTTATCTTTTCGTGTTAAATGTTTAAATGACTTAAAGCATATGTATAATCTTTTATAATTATAAAATATGACTTATGCCAATATTAATGTCTTTTTAATTATGACCTGCTTAGATCAATTATGAGACATAATATAATTGTTCTATTAGTTGCTCTCACATGTTCTATATATGTTGATTAATAAAATATGATTAATTAGTGACATAAACATATATGTCTTTAAATTGTAATTTGCCAAGTTTAAATGTGACATATATACTTTGAATATATATACTCTCATTTGTTATTATATTTCAATTTAATTTGCATAAAAGATATCAAAATATTTATAATTAAGATATGATTAATTTATCTTAGTTTTCTAAATCTAATAACTCAAGTATAAAATGACTTAACTCAATTTTAGATATTCCCCTGAGATATCTTATACATGTTTTATGATCATTAAAATAGATAAAGCATATAGTTTTCTTTCCAACGTAAATCCTTCGATAGATGTTTCTGTTTTACCGTAGCTTCGATTAGTGTGCCTTTCGCGTGTGTGTGATCGTAGCAATGCGTAGATTAGATTTCGAATCTTTTCATTGATTGGTGTATTGTTCTAATCTAGTATGTTTGCTATGCATTCTTGTTCGGATGCTTGTGTAGTGCTTTTCAGTCTTGTCCAGTCGGTGAGTTTTGCGTTGGTGATCTATAAGAAGTTGGAGATCAAGAAGAAGAAGAAGAAAACGTTGAAGATTAGAGCTTACCGAAGGATCGGTGTTAAAGGCAAGTATAGCTTGGGTTTTCTTTCTGTGATCATGATCTTGAAACTTGATTAATGAATATGCTATAAACATAAACAAGATGACTTTTTAGCAACATAAGGACTTGTCCTGTAAGTGATCATTCGGGACTTACAGTACAGCTGTGAGGGCTATATGGCTCTGGCTTTAGCTCAGTATGAGGTCTTTTTCTAGCCGGCTTAGAGGATACTGCGAGTTAGGTATAGGACAGCCTCTGTCCTGTTGAGCCTAGCTATGGAAGCGACCTTTTATTTTTTTGGAAGGGGGTTCCTATATCCGATGACCCTGCGGCCCTTCCCGGTTAGACGAAACCTTTGAAAGGCTTCATAGTGAACCCTGCCGGCCTTCCTTGGTAGTGGGTTAAGAGGCTGATCACCTCGGGCGAAAGGGCAAATCACGACTCACAGTGAAAGTGTACACCTCTGCGCAGAGTTTAATAAACTGGTATACTAGCCGTGCTCACGGATACGAGCGGCCTTAGAACCCTTACATAAGGGATGATGATTTTTACTTGTTAAGATGATCATTTATGTCAATTGTTTAAGATATTTATTATTCAATTATACTTGATCATGTGGTTATGGAATACACTACCTTGTTGCTATATTTGCTGAGTTCGACATGGACTCACTCTTGCAATTTCCCCCACACCTCAGGCCGGATAACAGTTTGTCAGAGACTTGAGAAGTTAGGCTTGTGATCAACCAGTCAGTTTGGATTCAGTGGAGTGAAGTCTGCACCCGGGGATCGGAGTTGTCTATCCATTGATTGCTTTCTAAGGTTATCTCTTTTGCTAAGTTCGCTATATATTAAGCATTACGATTTGATACTGCCCTTCATTTGTAGCTATATGTGAGATTTGATTTCCAGAGATCACATATGGTGTGCATTCGGCTTTATCCTTGAAACCGGGTGTTACAGGTATGATGTTTAGTACTGACCTAGAGTTTTTGGATGGAGCAACCAACATATTTTCAGTGTGCGCATGTGTTGCGATCTCTAACTCAGTAAAAATCATATCTAGGTTTTGCTTCTAAGTTCCTCGATTATACACCATTAAGCTTGAGGACTTCTTCACTGGCTGAGTATCTGACCTGGCTATTTCATGTTCGTCGCCAAAAGCTGCTGCTGAGACCCCAGGAGATCTCTCCACACCATAAACTTTAGCTTCCCTAACATCACCAATGATTGATGTTTGTGATTTACTAGTAGGTACACTACAAATTAATGAGTTATACAGGATCCTGAATTACAAGTGAAACATAATCACTAATTCCAATCACAGATGTACGATATAACACTAGTAGAGAAACGACCTTCGATCCCGCCTCAAAATTTAGCTTTAGTCCCGGTATTTTTCGTGCCCGGGACTAGAGAGACCTTTAGTCCTGGTTTGTAGATCCAACCAGGACTAAAGGTCCCTGCCCAACGGCTACTGCGGCAGGCTTTTACTGTAGGGGACCTTTAGTCCCAGTTGAAGCTACCAACCAGGACTAAAGGTTAACTTTTACTTCCGGTTGGTCCCTCCAACCGGGAGTAAAAGTCTACTCCCGGCTGGAGGCTCTGTCCGGAACTAGAAAGAGACCTTTAGTCTTGGTTGCTGTCTCCAACCGGGACTACAGTTCCCCTCCTATATAGCCATTCTTCCTCCCCAAGCCCGAGCCACTTCGAGCTCAGTGTTCTTGCTTCATCGCCGACCTCTCTTCTTCCTCATCGCCGGTAATCACAAGATTTTCTTCGATTCCTCCATTGATTCTTCGGTTCTAAAGGTTACCAACTTTATACTCTCATATTTCATCAGTAGCATATCTCATTTTGTAGACTAGATATATATGGGTTTTTATGGTGGAATTTTTTTATTTGTAAGCCATTTAAGCTCAAAATCACTTTAAAGTTTGCATATTTGGATGAAGAAAGGTTAAAGTAGTTATTCAAAACTAGTATTCAGCTTTCATTTCTAGCATGCATAGCACACTTCATGGTTTAGAGATATAGAGAATTTTAGAGTTTTTTTAATTTTATTTGTTTATAAAATGAGAAATTTATATTATATTAAAAATGAGTATAGAGAGTAGATGGCAACTGCTTCTGGGTCCTCAGCCTCTCATTGCATGCGGCAACTGTGAGGAGAAGATTGTGATGGAGTACCGGGTGAGGAAGGAGTGTCCCAACAAGGGCCATATCTTCTACAAGTGTCTGGATCGTAATGTGAGTTATTTTGTCGCATTTGATGATTATGGTTAATTTATACTTATTTTCATGATGATTGTGATTAAAGTTCTAATTTTTTGTTTTAATTTAAGTGGGATGGCACTGGATGTTCAGGCTGGTACTAGGAGGAAGAGTATGTTGAACACGTGCAAAACTCTCTTGCACAGGCGGCTACGGTGGCTGATGAGATAGTGATCCTACAGAAGAAGCCCATAGATGTTGAACAAAAGCATGATCTGTCTGTTTTAGTTGGGATTGGTCGCAAAATCCTTATGCTGCTGAAGTGCATTTTAGCTTTAGTTTTTTTACTGGTAGATGGGATTGTCTACATTGTAGTGAGACTTTCATAAATTAATACCTTGTGTGGTGGCATGCATGTCGTATAATTAACTAATTATGTTCTAGGTTTTAATATGGTATGTATGTCATGTAATGCAGATGAGCCGGCATTGGATGTACAATGCTGGTCGCCGCTCCCAAGAGTTCATTGAGGGCGTGCATTCTTTCTTACGTGTGGCCGAGGCAAACAAACGCAATGGTTTCATGTGCTGCCCATGTGCCATATGTAAGAATTTGAAGGAATATGCTAGCTCAAGGAGTCTTCATTCACACTTGTTGAAGTCGGGTTTCATGCCAAACTATATTTGTTGAACGAAGCACGAAGAAACCAGGGTTGTAATAGAAGAAGGTGAAGAAGAACAATGGGACGATGATGACATTATTGCAGAATATGGTGCCTTCAATGATACTGCAATGGGGGAAGCTGAAGAAGAGGTAGTGGCAGAAGATGAGCCCGCTGATGATCTTGGTCAGGCCATTCGTGACGCACAAAGAGAATGCGAAAGTGAAAAGGAGAAGATCAAGTTCGAGCGCATGCTAGAGGATCACAAGAAATTGCTATACCCAACTTGTGATGCGGGGTAGAAAAAGTTGGGTACCACACTGGAATTGCTGCAATGGAAGGCAAAGAATGGTGTATCTGACAAGGGATTTGGAGAGTTACTGAAAATCCAAAAGAAGATGCTTTCGAAAGAAGGATAACGAATTACCCGTCACTACGTACGAAGCAAAATAGGTAGTCTGCCCTTTGGGATTAGAAATCCAGAAGATACATGCATGTCCTAATGACTGCATCCTCTATCATGGTGAGGAGTATGAGAAGTTAGATGCATGCCCGGTATGTCATGCATCGCGGTATAAGATCAGGCGAGATGACCCTGGTGATGTTGAGGGCGAACGTCCCACGAAGAAAATCCATGCCAAGATTATGTGGTATGCTCCTATAATACCACGCTTGAAATATCTATTCAGAAACAAAGACCATGCAAAGTTGTTGCGATGGCACAAAGAAGACCGTAAAGTAGACAATATGTTGAGACACCCTGCTGATGGGTCCCAGTGGAGAGCAATCGATAGAGAATTCCCAGAGTTTGCAAATGACGTAAGAAACTTAAGGTTTGCTTTAAGTATGAATGATATGAATCCTTTCGGGGAGCAGAGCAGTAGTCATAGCACTTGGCCTGTTACTCTATGTATCTACAACCTTCAGCGTAAGTTTATTATGTTGCCAGTGCTCATCCAAGGCCCAAGGCAACCTGGCAACGACATCGATGTGTACCTGAGGCTACTAGTTGAAGAACTTCTACTTTTGTGGAACAGACCAGGTGTACGTGTGTGGGATGAGCACAAACAGGAGCACTTTGACCTGCGATCATTATTGTTCATAACAATCAATGATTGGCCTGCTCTAAGTAATCTTTCAGGACAATCAAACAAGGGATATAATGCATGCACGCACTATTTCTATGACATTAAAGGTATATTCTTGAAAAAATGTCGAAAGGTCGTGTATCTTGGCCATCGTCGATTTCTTCCTGCGAAGCACCCCCTAAGACAGAAAGGCAAGCATTTTAAAGGTAAGGCAGACCACCAGACCAAGCCGGGCAACCGAACTGGTGAGGATGTACTCAATATGGTTAGGGATGTGAAAGTAGTATTTGGAAAGTCACATGGCAGCGAACCTATTCCGAATGACGCCGACGGTCACGCACCCATGTGGAAGAAGTCCATATTTTGGGAGCTACCCTATTGGCAAGTCCTAGAGATCCGTAGCATGACCGACGTGATGCACCTGACGAAGAATCTTTGTGTGAACCTGCTAGGCTTCATGGGTGTGTATGGGAAGCCTAAGGACACACTTGAAGCACGACAGGACCTACGGTGTTTGAAAGAACGAGACAACCTGCATCCAGAGAAGACAGATGATGGACGCCATTACTTAAGTCCTGCCAGCTACACTCTTAGCAAAGAAGAGAAGGAAAGCATGTTTGAATGCCTAGCAAGCATCAAGGTACCGTCTAGATTCTCCTCGAATATAAAGGGTATAATAAATGTGCCAGAGAAGAAATTCCTAAACTTAAAGTCCCATGACTGCCACGTGCTCATGACGCAATTGCTTCCAGTTGCATTAAGAGGAATTCTACCTCCAAATATACGTCTAGCCACCGTGAAGCTATGTGCATTCCTCAATGCAATTTCTTAGAAGGCAATCGATCCAATGGATCTAGCTAAACTACAGAATGATGTGGTTCAATGTCTTGTCAGCTTTGAGTTGGTGTTCCCTCCTTCCTTCTTTAATATCATGACACACCTCCTAGTTCACATGATCAAGGAGATTAGCATTCTCGGTCCTGTGTTCGTGCACAACATGTTCCCCTTTGAGAGGTTCATGGGAGTCCTAAAGAAATATATTCACAACCATGCTCGGCCAGAAGGAAGCATCGCCAAGGGCTATGGAACAGAGGAGGCCATTGAGTTTTGTGTTGACTTTATTCCCGACCTTGACCCGATTGGTGTCCCTAAATCGCGACACGAGGGGAGACTAAGTGGAAAGGGGACACTAGGGAAGAAAATATATATTGGCACGCAAGACAATTATTTTAATAAAGCACACTACATAGTTCTGCAAAACTCCTCCTTGGTGGATCTGTATATTGAGACACATAAAGAGTTGCTCCGATCCAAGTTTCCAGGGAAGTCTGAAGCTTGGATTACGCGTCAGCACATGGAAACTTTCAGCGACTGGTTGCGAAAAGAATGTCAGGGTGATGAAAGTATTGATGAGCAACTATATTTGTTGGCTAGGCAGCCATCGTGGCATATCCTCACATACAAAGGATACGAGATAAATGGGAATACATTTTACACAGTAGCCCAAGATAAAAGAAGCACCAACCAAAACAGTGGTGTCCGCATAGATGCCACCGACCCTAATAGAAATAAGCAAACATATTATGGCCGCATAGAGGAGATATGGGAACTAAACTATGCACCTACTTTTAAGGTACCTTTGTTCAAGTGCCAATGGGTAAAGGCGACTGGAGGCGGGGTAGCAGTCGACAACCAGTATGGAATGACAACCGTGGATGTCAACAATATTGGGTACAAAGACGAACTGTTCGTCCTTGCCAAGGATGTGAATCAGGTGTTCTATGTTAAGGACATGTCTACAAAACCAAAGAGAGGGAAAAACAACAACGACCTAATTAATGAGCCAAAGCGCCACATAGTTCTTTTAGGAAAAAGAAACATCATCGGAATTGAAGACAAGTCAGACATATCAGAAGATTATGAAAAGGATGACCGAATTCCACCCTTCACAGTGAACAAAGACCCAAGCATCCAGCTAAATGATGAGGACACTCCATGGTTACGGCGCGATCATAACCAAGGGATATACGTTAAGAAGAAGTTCACTACTGTGCCCGCTTGATATATATAGTGATGTTTAATAGTGTGTATTAGAGGTATTATGTAATAATTGTGAATTCAGAGATGTTTATTAGGTGTTTCCTTTTTTCTATATTTAGATTAAATTTGTGTTTGATGGTGGGATTTCCATGTCGCGCAAAGCAAAAAGCAAAAGCAATGCATCTGATGTGAAAAAATTAGTGAAAAAATTGTTTTAGTCCCGGCTTGGTATGGTAATGTATTAGACCTATTATGTAATAATTGCTACTTCAGACTTTAATGATTTTCTACGGTTTAAATGAATTTTCAACGTCAATAAGATGTGAAAACTAATTTCCTATCGAAAAGCAATAGTTTTAATGATTTTAATTAAGTAGTACATTTTTGCATGGTGAAAATTATGATTATTATTTACACTATGTTAAATATTTATACGGTAAAACAAAAGAGTTTAGGTTACAGATTTTTCTTATGTACAATAATGCAAAACCTGGTCCAGGAATTCTTTTTGTAATTTTTTTGCCAATATTTTATTTACTAGGCAATTAACAACTCTCTGCATATTTATATAAAACAAATATATAAAAAAGGAAAAACATCTAGAAAACCAGCGGGAAGCCAAACTGCAGCCCACCTTTACTCCCGGATGGATCAACCACCCGGGACTAAAGGTGGGTTGCGTTTTCGCGGCCCGCCAAAATCACCTTTACTCCCAGGCCGTGGCTACACCCGGGACTAAAGCTCAGACCTTTAGTCCTGGTTCTAACCATCACCCGGGACTAAAGAGAGTTTAGTCCCGGTTCTAACTATCACCCGGGACTACTAAAGAACCTTTAGTCCCGGTTATAACCATCACCCGGGACTAAAGGTCTCCCTTTATAAACCACGCCCTTCTCCCTTCTCTTCCTCTCTGTCTCCACCACGCCGTCGCCTCTCTTCTCCACCAGATCGATCCAATCCAGCAGCGTCGCCGCCCCCAGGCGACCACCGTAGCGCGCCCGAGCCTTCCCCACGCTGCCGCACCTTCGAGGACGAGGAGCCTCGGAGCCTTCCCCATGCTGCCTCACCGGAGACCGTGTCATCTCGTCCGCCGCTCTGAGATCCGCTCCGCACCCCGCGTCTTCGTCCCCCACGCCGAGGAGATTCACCGCCGCACCCCTGGTCCACCAAGCTCCCGCCTGTGTGGGTCCTCTTTGTCTATGCGGGCCCTCTCCTCATCATCCTTCGCTCGAGCTGCTCCGCCGACGGCTACTGTCGAACCCTAGCTCCGTTCCGAGCGGGCCCTGTCCTCATCGTCGAGCTCCCATCTGTGCGGGTCCGATCCTCTTCGTCTGTGCGGGCCCTTTGCTCCTCGCCCTCCACATCGAGCTGCTCCGCCGGGGGCCGCTGCCGAACCCTAGCTCTGTTGCCACCGTCTTTGTCCTCTCTGCACCCGCGCTAAGATCTACTAGGTCGCTGCTGGTGATTATGACGAACCTGTTATGCCAATTTTTCGATTTTCATTGCTGCCTGTGATGCCAAATTCTGTTGCTGAGCAAATGTCACTGTCTGTGATGCCAATTTTATGATGATGCCAATTTTTTTAGTTTCTGTGCAGCTCTAGAAGCCATGAACTAATTCTCTAGACTAATGCAACTCCATATATAATTAAGCGTCCATATATATTGCCCTCCTTAGCAAGTAAATTTCCAGTGGTAGTTACCTTGTATGAGGTACTGATAGTATCCATTGACAAGGGAAGGCGAAGATGGATTAATTGCTCCAACCTTTTGTAATCAGATGGATGCGTGTGCCGAGCCCTCGTGGCGGCAATCTTGTAATGCGATTTTGCGCTGAGCCATCGAGCTCAGGGGAGCACGGGCGTGGCCCGGTGTCTCATCGTTTCCTCCTTTTTGCGCGGTAGCTGATGACGACGCCGGCCCCTAGATCCGAGACGTTCGACGGCGTCCGTGATGTTGTAGTAGCAGGGCACGTAGTTCTCGTACTCGGGTGGGCATACCTCCGCCTCCTTGGCGCGGACTAGTTAGAAAATTGTTGAAAATCCATACTAGTTGAACTTGTGGACCGTGTTCATCTCGGCTAGCATGTTCTCTGCCGAGCGGTAACGGACGTCAAGGAGGAGCTTTGTTTCTACGAGGGAGAGCGACAACGGTCGTGGAAGACCGTGTTCCCTTCCTCGTAGAATCGGAGCTCTTCCGTGGTCAAGTACGGTGCCGTCCGGTGGAGAAATGCCCGCCGAGATGATCACGTAAGCAAGGTCAACTAGTATAGAAGCTTACGTGATCTTAGAAGGTGTGTGAGGTCATGAGAGCGTGTGTGTTTTCTCAATTTTGTCGAGCAGGCCACTTAGAATTAATTTTTCCATGAAACGCCCGCGAGCTCGCCGATGTCGAGCAGGTCACTTAGAATTAATTTTTCCATGAAATGAAATACTTAGAAATCATGCCTTTTATTTTTTAGAATTAATTTTTCCATGAAATGAAAAACTTAGAAAATAGTTAGAAAATTATAGCAAATCCGTACTAGTTGAAGTTGCGGACCGTGTTCATCTCGGCTAGCATGTTCTCTGCCGAGCGGTAACGAACGTCAAGGAGGAGCTTTGATTCTATGAGAGAGAGCGACAACGGTCGTGGAAGACCGTGTTCCCTTCCTCATAGAATTAGAGCTCTTCCGTGGCCAAGTACGGTGCCATCCGGTGGAGAAATACTCACCGAGATGATCACGTAAGCAAGGTTAACTAGTACAGATGGTTATTTATTTAAACATGTTTTTGAGCTAGAATTTGATGGATATTTGATAGATATAGTTTTTATTTTTTATAGATATATCTAGTGCTGTAAAAGCTAGATGGCTGCCTCGAGAGACATGGATGAAGAAATGATGGATATTATCAACACCGGCACTCAATTTGCTGATGGTGACTAGCAGAATGTAGATGACGGGAGTCAATACCAGGCTCTTGAAGATAACAAGAAAATATTGTGCAAGAAAATACTAGCGAGGTATATATATTTATATATATATTTGAATATTATATATATATATATTTGAATATCTATCATCTATTATGTGTACACATGATATTTATTTATTCTTTTTTTATACGTAGCCCTCTGGATCGAGGACCACAACGGCGAAAAGTAAAAATATTCGAGGCCCAAAAAAGCCATTGGAGAGGCGCTACATAATATCGGAATTCAATATCGAGACAAGCGAACCACTTGGTCCACAATGCAAGGAAATTCGTGCAACACTGTGGGTACCTTGTAAGGGACAGACTTCCGATCAGTGCCCGTGAATGGAAGCAAAAGATCAACGAGCCTCATGTTAGTTTTGTCTCTGATCTTGATAAGAATTTAATTTGGGATGATATCCTTCAACATTTCACATTGCAAGCGGATGATTATGATGCTATCAACGATGATGAATTGAAGGAACTAGTTCGAAAGTGGTCTATGAAGAAGATGGCCACACAATTCCAGACTTGGAAGAAATCCCTATACACGAAATACGTCAAGAAGAACCTAACGCCTAATTTCAATACTAACGGCCCGCTCACGAAGTTGAGGCCCTACTGGAATGATTTTATATAGTACAAGACATCGGAAGAGGGTGAGAAACGGGTGAGAAGGAACCAAGAGAATGCCCGACAGAAGGTATGCCACCATGGCATGGGATCAGGTGGCTACGCGACTGCCATTCCCAAGTGGGAGAAAATGGAAGCGGACATTCTTGCCAAGGGTATCACACCAGAATCACTCAATTGGCCCAAACGTGCAAAGCATTGGTTTTTCACTCATGGGGGAAGACTGGACCTATAGACCAGGAAGCTGGTTCATGGCCCAAAACTCGAAAGAGCAACACAAAGATTTTCTTATGCTCTACAAGCTAAAGCTATTGGTGCGTTCAGGCCCAATAGAGAGAAGGATGAACTGACGTATGCCATCGGGACTGCTGAACACAGTGGCCGAACGAGAGGTTTAGGACGGAACATTCCTTGAGAGCATGGTTTCCTTAACGATAGAGATACCTACAGAAGCCGGCAGAGAAGGAAGAATGAGGAAGCAGTGCGGATCAGCAGGTTGGAGGAACTAGTTCGTGAGTCACGGGAGGCGTTGCTTCAAGCACAGGAGCGCGAAAAAGACATGCAAGCTAGAATGCAGGACAAAATCAGAAAGCAAGTGCAAATAGCAATGAGTGCCTAAAGGCAGGCATCAGATCTAGGAATCAACATTAATATTAGCCCCCTTGATCAGTTGAAAAGCAGCTGTGCTTCCACGGAGTTGCCAAATCAAGATGACGCAATGCTACGTTTCCTCGTGGATGACATCACTGCACCGTTTACATCATGTGAGCTACATATTGCAAAATAGAATGCCACAATCATGGTGGCTCTCGGTGTTTTTTCTCCTCCAGATCCTACCAAGACACCAAGAATTCATGGGGCAATAATACCACCTGGATATGTTAGCGTCTTAGTGGATAGAGTTAATAAAGGTTTTAGTGATCTGGCTCTTGACATTCCAGAAGGTGATGGAGAGAAGACTCTAGGAGAAGCAGAGAAGACATTCATACTATGGCGCAAGCGCTACATCATTATTCCCGGGGTCTCTAGTCCACCGCCACTTCCTCAACTGCCAGACAATAGGTGCGAACAAAAGTGAACGAAATAATTTTTTCACTAATTATCTTTTGACATACATGATTAATAATAACAATTTCGTATACCTAATTATTCTTTTTTGTACTCACACAGCAGGGCCTCCGCCAACCTAAGTCCAATTATTCAATCTCCAGATCATCATAGTGCTCCGGGCAATGATTATGCAACGCCGCCACCGCCGCCACCTCCAAGGAGGTCTAAAACGCCTCCACCTCTAAGGAGGTCTCCAACGCCTCCCTTGATGATCAAGAAGCAGCCAGCTCTTAAGAGGTCCACCCCGCAAACGAAGCCGTTGGCCCACCAACCGGCAAAGAAGAAAGCCTCCTCTAATCCAGTCATTTCCCAAAAACTGTCTTACAAGCAAAGTGAAAAGGAATTAAAGGATGCAGTACAAAAAATGTGAAAAGTTTTTTCAAAAAAGTAAGAAAGCAACGAGAAGCGAGGGAGAACCCGGAGAAACCTTACTTGTACCTACCTCCAGATCTTCTAAGAAAGAAGGTGAACTAGAAAAAGCGAGAATCTCAAAAGACCCAGCCAAAATCGGACTACGAAAGATCTCTCACCAAGTCATTTGAGGCGGTGTAGAAAAAGACTAGAGCAGGGAAAGGTGTTGCACAACTCGGACAACAATCGCAACAATCAGTCCCCCCTCTTGTCATTCGTAATGAATATGGTTCAAACTTAGACTTACAGGACGTCGATTATGAGGAACTGGTTCGGTTTTACGAGGATACTGGTTTGGACCTTACCCAAGTGCTCGCTGAAGGACCATCTGCTCCGAAAGTGGATCATTGGAAGAAATTTGAACATGGAAAGAGTCTATACAACCTTGAGGCCTTAGGTGAACTGGGTACGTAAATGTACATGCTAAACAAGTGGTACAAGGCGGCGTGTGAACGGGGAGAGACCTTTGTTTCTGTCATAGTTAGAAATCAACATTACTTCCGTGGCGATGACATTATATATGTCGAGTTTTTAGAATTACACCAACTATGCCACCTGGACTCTCTCGACAAAAGTCTCATTAGCTGCTATTGTCTGTAAGTGTGATTATTTTCTACTATTAAAGTGTATATATATAAAGCTACATGTATATATATAAATTATATATCCTCACACTATATTTTTATATATGCAGATATGAGATGACAGAACTCAGAAAGAGAAATGATAATAATGTTGGTTTCGTTGATCCAAATGTCGTATTCAAACACCCTCATCCCCCGCCTCAATGGAAAGCTGAACTCGAGAAAAATCTCATGAGGTTCTTAGTGAACCAACAAAATAAGGACATACTACTCTTCCCCTACAACTTCAAGTGAGTGTTAAATAATTAATGTCGATCATATGGACATTTGTTCAATTATTTGCTTCCTAGCTAGCTAAGCTATCTCCCATATATATATATATATATATATATATATATATATATATATATATATATATATATATATATGTTGACTCTAGTTAATGTCGATCATATTTGTGTATAAAAACATATGCAGCAATCACTGGATATTGATGGTCATCGATATGGCCAATAGTCGGTTGAGCATCTTAGACTCGTTAAGAAAAGCGCAAACAGAGTACCAAGACATGATAGATATTATCCAAGGGTAATTTTGTCTCTCTAGCAACTATATATACCTCGATCTCTTAACTGCAACAATTATTAAATGCCAAATTATTTTTTTATTTTATTGGGCGCAGTGTTTCGAAAAGTTTCATTGAGGAACACCACATGAAATATTGCAAAGCCACACTGGATATAATCGCACACAAAGTAAGTACTAGCTACATTTATATATATAATTCAATTAACACCATGCATGCTTTCAATTCACCGGATCTTTTTTCTCGTAAAAGTGGGTTCTGAGGCAAGAACAGGGGAATAACTACTGCCGATACTATGTTTGCGAGTTCATCATGGCGTACTCAAAAAGAACTCCTGAAGAGATGCTCAAAGTACGTTATATAAATATATTCGTATATTCACAATTTCTTTTATTGCTCATATATATAAGTAATCACATGACCAACACACACATATATATATATATTAATACTTTTCCTTTAACTTTTATTGAAGACTCTATGGTTGAAGGAAAAAGTCATACGACGTGACCAACTGAAAGTAATTCAAGAGACCATAACAGGATTTCTTAATGACCAGGTCCTAAACCCCGCCGACGAGTTCTACAATGACGTCAACGAAACATGAAAGCCAAACCAGATAGAGTGAATTTGTTATCCTAAGGATATGATAGAATATACAAAACAAGCTTTATTTGTAATATACATATATATATATATATACATATTATATGTACATAAAATAGCGTACAATATATGTATATGCATGTAATATATATGTTAGTTTTATACTTTAGTTTGTACAAAATGTTTGAACATTATAAACGTGTAGAATACGTATATTATTAGCAGCGTAGAATGCGTATTCGAAAACTAAAACGAATCATCAATTGAAAATAGAAATAAAAAAAAACCTTTAGTCCCGGTCGGTAATACCAACCGGGACTAAAGAGCCGGCCCACGTGGCCAGACCGGGAGGCCTCTTTAGCCCCGGTTGGTATTACCAACCAGGACTAAAGGCCCCGGGCGCGAAACCGGGACTAAAGGAGGGACCTATAGTCCTGGATTCGTGCTCCCGATTCTAAAACCGGGACTGAAGGGGGTTGAGAACCGGAAGTACAGCTCGTTTCTCTACTTAGTGTAAAGTAAAAGGCATAGAAACTTACTCTCGATTCGCAAATCAGCAGTTAAAGAACCAGAGAACAACGATTGGACAGCCTCTATGGCACATGTACAAAGCTCCTGAACTTCCGTACCTACAGCAAGACGACCAACAAGTCCATGGTCCATATCTCGAATGCTAGTAATAGGACCAACCTCAGCCTCCAGCTTCTTCATTGCTATATCCACATAATTATGAAGAACCAAGTACATTTTAGTGGATATAAGCAGCCTGTGACTCAGAAAAATCCGGTGGCACAACACATCTAACCGCCGAGCATTTTTTGCTACCGATAGTTGTTTCTCCCAGCACCTGAGAAAAACACATGCAAGTTCATTATATTAGGTTACATACTCTACATATATATGGAGACGGCCTCTTTGACAGGGACATTTTAGTGCACCAGGATGTATTTATGTTTCAGAATGCATTGCAAATATCACCTGAGCAAACACTGGCATGTGCCCCTTGGCCCACTAGTAAGCCTCACATTTAATAGTACTTTTCTAATTTATGCATATTTATGATAATACTGAGCTATGGTTTTTTTTCTCCAGGAAAATTGGAGGGGAAGAATACCTGCGTTCATTTTACTTTTTTTTTAAAAAAAAAGAGAAGCGCTGGCAAGCTCGACAGAACTAGAGTAAGGCAAGAGAGAAGTACAGATCAAGGAAGTGAAAGAAGTAAAAAGTGTGTTGTAAACATCACTGAACTAAGAAAAAAACCTCTATCATAGAATAACATTTCCTGTGTGCCAGTTCAAGGCTATCCAGATGCATTCTGATTATTACATTGATATGTCTCAACTGCATCAAAGATAGTGACTGATCATAGTTCTAGTTCTAATGTTTAATACAACTATCTTCGTAATACAAAAATGACTGAAACTAAAATTGCACATTAAGCAAAATATGACAAGCAGTGATGAAATGAAGGAACAGTTATTGCCCCTAGTGAAATAACTCATAAGCTTTGGTTGTATTGGAAGGTTGGAAGGGTGATCTTACAAATTTGACCTTCTACAGAAGGTAGGAAGAATGGAAGGTGGCCCTCCAAAAGGAAAAAAAAGGGAAGAAGCTACGAGATTAACTGTACTAAATTACTGAATAGTGGAGATGGCTTAATAATATAGAACTGATATAATATGACAGCTAACGAGTAGGACCTGGAACAAAAGTGCCAAAAAGATATGTACCACCAAATGAAATGTTAAAGACAAATGCACCTAAAAAACATCATTTAAGAAAAATACCTGAGCAAATCATTTTGTTTCCCACACTGAATGCAGTAATAATCACCATCAAGTTTCTTGGACTGTCCACACTGTTGAATGCCAGATCTTTTATCCTCAAGAGCACATTCAAGTTGACAAGAAAAACCACATGAATCTTGCTGCGATGGTTGATCTGAGTTGCAGAAGAGCCAGAGAGTAGGATCCTTATTGCCATCATACTTGAAACAAATACAGCATGAACAACGTTTGCAGAATTCATCTCCTGGGTGAATAGTAGCCCTACAAGCTGAATTTTGGCAAAGGTGGGCATTGTTTCTAACTGCACTTACACCAGTTGATGCTGGAGTTCTTCCCGTAACTGGAAACAAGGATGAACTGCCATTCTCTCTCTGTCTTTTGGAAGGGAACCCAAGGTTCAATGCGTCCTGATCAGGGTTGGACTTCCTTTTCTTATAATTCCTAGGGTGAAATGATTCTCCCTTCACAACTTTGAAGAAAAAATCTAGCAAATTGTGTTGTGGCATTGAAGAAAATGTATTTTCTTTTCTTTCTCTTCCTAACTCAGCACACAGAACCTCTACTATTTCACGACGAGTCCATTCTTGTAGCTGTTCAGGTGCACTGAGATGATGCTTTGCCAATTCATGGACAAGTTCTCTCTTTTCTTTGACACTCATCAAACAACATGTAGCCAGATCAGGAACAAATCCTACAGTACCGGAACAGTATGTCACTACTCACAACAAACTTATGAACATTCTTAAGGTACTGGTGACAGAGAATAATTTAAATGGCAAAATATTTTACTGACAACAATTCTGGTGAAAAAATGTGCTTTACGACATGTTATAAAGAAAAGGAAAATTCATCCAAGAACTTCTGAGTGCATTGTTCCTTCATCAGATAACCACGCCTTCCAAAACATATGGTAAAAGACCCTCAAATAATGCTCCACTTAACATGTGAAGAAGGACGGTACTCAATGCAGTAACCATTAAGAACAAGTATCATTTGCCTCGTATTGGTACTTTGTTCGATCAGTTGGCTGGTGCAAAAGTATTTTTCAAGATTGATCTTCGTTTGGGTTATCATCAAATTAAGATCCGGCCACAAGATATACGAAAGACATCTTCCTCTACTAGGTATGGGCTATATGAATACCTAGTCATGTCCTTTGGTCTCACCAATGTTCCTGCATTCTTCATGTATCTCATGAATTCAGTCTTCATGCCGAAGTTGGATAAGTTTGTAGTGGTGTTTATTGATGATATTTTGATATACTCCAAGAACAAGGAAGTGCATGCCCAACATCTCCGAATAGTACTGACTCGATTGAGAGAACACAAGTTGTATGCCAAATTCAATAAGTGTGTGTTTTGATTAATGTCTTGACACCTGAAGGCATCTCGGTAGATCCAAGCAAGGTGCAAGATGTTCTAAATTAGAAATCTTACAAGTCAGTGCATCAGATTCGTCAGTTCCTTGGTCCTGTTGGTTATTATCGGCGCTTCATTCCTGACTTCTCCAAAATAGCTCAACCAATGACCAAGTTGCTCCAGAAAGATGTCAAATTTGTATGGAGTCTGGCTTGTGAAGAAGCTTTCCAAGCCCTGAAGGAATTTCTTACCTCTGCTCATGTTTTTGCCCAACCAGATATTGACAGGGCATTTGATGTGTATTTTGATGCCTCAAGGACTGGATTGGGATGCATGTTTATGCAGGATGTACGTGTAATAGCTTATGCTTCACGTCAGCTGAAAAAATACGAGGTGAATTATCCCACCCATGATTTAGAGCTGGCTTGCTGTGGTGCACGCTCTAAAAATTTGGATGCATTATTTGTTGGAAAATAAAGTGCGTATTTATACGGATCACAAGAGCCTCAAATATATTTTCACTCAGTCCGAGCTAAACATGAGGCAACGGAGATGGCTGGAGCTAATCAAAGATTATAATTTAGAGGTTCATTACCATCCTGGAAAAGCTAATGTGGTAGCTGATGCTTTGAGCTAGAAGTCGTATCAAGTTGAAGAAGCACCCTTGTCTCTCAACCATGCTGAGGTGCTAGCCCATATTGCTCTAGTCTCGGATTTACTCAAGCAAATTATTATAGATCAAAGGCAAGATGTTTTGGAAATCCTGCATATCAAGGAGTTAATTGCCGAAGGGCGTGGACCACATTTTAGTATTGACGATCAAGGTGTAATGAGGTTCAAGAACAGATTGGTTGTTCCCTCAAGTGATGAGGTTAGGAGAAAAATTTTGGACGAAGCTCATAACTCCAAGTTATTCATTCATCCAGGAAGTAACAAGATGTATCATGATTTGCGTCACTCGTATTGGTGGCCAAATATGAAACAGGATATTACCAAATACATCTCTGAATGTGACATTTGTGGAAGGGTTAAGGCGGACCATATGCGTATGGCTGAATTTCTACAGCCCTTGCCTATCCCTGTTTGGAAATGGAAGATACTTCCATGGACTTTGTTGTGGGTTTGCCCCGCACGGCAAAAGGGTATGACTCTATTTGGGTCATTATGGATCGCCTTACCAAGTCCG
This sequence comes from Miscanthus lutarioriparius, assembly GCA_904845875.1. Lineage (NCBI taxonomy): Eukaryota > Viridiplantae > Streptophyta > Magnoliopsida > Poales > Poaceae > Miscanthus > Miscanthus lutarioriparius. The sequence goes on along the minus strand of CAJGYO010000019.1, from coordinate 8,102,096 downwards.
CTCATTTCCTCCTGGTGGATACAAGGTATTCAACCTAGAAGTATGCTAAGTTGTATTTTGACCGGATTGTGACCCTGCATGGAGTTCCTTTTACTATCGTCTCTAATAGAGGGTCAATCTTTGTTTCTCGTTTTGAGAGCAACTCCAGAAATGTCTTGGTACTAGTCTCCTCAGAAGTTCAGCTTATCATCTGCAAACTAACGGTCAGACAGAAAGAGTCAATCAGGTACTTAAGGATATGTTGAGAGCTTGTGCCATTTCTTTTCTTAAAAAGTGTGACGAATGCTTGACTCTAGCTGAATTTTCTTATAACAATAGTTATCAAGAAAGCATTCGAATGGCACCATTTGAGGCCCTGTATGGCAAGAAATGTAGAACACGTCTTAACTAGGTTGAGGTGGGTGATCGTGGATATTTTAGGCCTGATTTTATCAAAGAAGCTTGAGAGCAAGTTAGTGTTATTCAGAGTCATTTGAGGCAGTTCAAAGTCGTCAGAAAACTTATGCCGATAAGCAAAGAAGACCCTTGTAATTTGAAGTTGGTGATCATGTGTATCTCAAGGTATCTCCCATGAGAGGGGTGCATCGCTTTGGTGTCTAGAGAAAGCTAGCCCCGGTGTGGTTCTACTGCCTACCGTATCCAGCTCCCGGATATTTTATCAACAATACATAATATCTTCTATGTTTCCCAGTTAAAGAAATATTTGCGGGCCCCCGATGAAGCTGTGGAAATTAAAGGACTTCCCCTCTAACCTGATTTGTCTTATATGGAGCATCCTATCAAGATCTTAGATGAAAAAGAAAGAGTGACTAGAAACAGTGTGGTAAAGTTTTATAAAGTTCAGTGGCCAAAACACTTGGAGGATGAAGCAACGTGTGAGCAAGAAAACTATATCTTGAAGCATTATCCCCACCTTCTTTCTAGTTCACCGAGGTAATTGTTTAAATCGGAATTTATTTCTTATCTCTTTTTCCATACTAGGCACATAAAATCTCGGGACGAGATTTTATTTAAGGGGGTTAGATTTGTAACACCCTCGGTGCTACACCGTAAATCATTTACTAAAACATGTCACGAGCATCATGTTTATGTGTTAATGCATGTAATAAAGTGTATAGATCAATTTCCGTAACTCAAAACGATCAACAAAAATGTGAAACAAAAGTTGATTCAATAGTCATGTTATATTACTTAAGGTTGAAAACCAATTTTTATTAAGCAAAAATGCTATAGAACATATGTGTCACCTTAATAAAGTTGGAAGTACAAACTTTGTAGATAATAGTGAAATACTTGTGGTCAAAAAATGATATTACTAGTTAATATTTCCACTAGCTTAGAAATCATAAATGAAAATCAAATTCAGCTCAAAAACTTAAAAATTTTCAAGTCCGCCAACAGCTAGACATTGCTATGTTTTGCAATTTATTATGAGAGATTGGGTTAAAGGGTGGTGTAGTGTTATAGCTCAAGTTGGTAGTCTCATATGCCATCTTGAGCATGGTGAACATGGTTTAGGTCCAGAAGCAACCGTTTGGTCATGTTGAGCGCTTTAAAATTCGTGTGCATCATTGTCTTAGGTTGGTTGGCGCCTAGTGTGCGGTCACAGCGGGCCTTCCCACGCCGCGCACATGGTCGCGTCCCACGCGGTCAACCGTGTCGCCGCGCTTGGCTGGTCGAGCCGCCTCACGTGCGTGGGCCGGTGCCGCGTGGGCCGCACCGTGGGCCACCGTGCGCTCGCGCGCACGTTGCGTCGCATGGGCCGTGTTGGGCCGAAATCCGTTTAGCTTTTTCGTGGAGAATAGAAATAGATTTTCATTTTAATTCTAAGTCAAACTTTGGTAATTAATATAAAATCATGTAGGTATCCAAAAATTGTGAAACAAATTTTATTAAGTTCCTAAAATTATGTTCTATCTGTTAGTGTATTTAGTTCATATATGTGCTTATTGACATCAGGAGCTATTAAATCATTTGAGAATGCTCAATATTATTAAGTTAATTATTGTAGGAATTTTTGTGGTAGATTGGTGATAGCAAAAACCCTGAAATTTTTATAGTAGCTTCATTGTATTATTATGTGCTCACTATATTTTTTGTAGCCTTAGAATAGACTAAGTACAAGCGTAGTTAGGTGCTCCTTGTTGTAATATAAGTTAAATCGCTAATAAGAGTAAGATTACATTTTAGTTGCTAAGTTAATATCCGTTAGATGAATCCATACCTATTTTTGTAGAAATGATAAGTAGTTAGTATCTTAACAATTAGAGCTAGCTTAGTGGCTTAGTAGATGTTTTCTTATTTTAAGAATTATTGTTGCCTTAATATTAATGTGTTGCATCATCATCGCATGCATGTAGAGAATAAGTTGGTGGAGATCATGACCATCGGAGATCACGAGTTCGAGAAGGTGATCGAGGAGTACGAGGAGGAGATCCTCATGTAGGAGGAGGTCCTAGAGCCACCACTGACTGACTGAGCTGACACCCCGCCTGCCCAAGGCAAGCCCTGATGCATAACCCATATTTTGAATAATCACTGGGTATATATATATATATATATATATATATATATATATATATATATATATATATATATATATATATATATATATATATATATATATATATATATATATGTGTGTGTGTGTGTGTGTGTGTGTGTGTGTGATATGCATTTATGTTACAGACTTATTGTTGAAACTACATACATAGATATACCTACCTATGAGTCCTACTAGCTTAGGCCGCGTAGCTGCTATGCTTAGGTTTTTTGGTAGCGTGAGTAACCTGCCATTACTCGCAATAGGTGACTATTAATATTACTCTCGTGATAAAATGGTAAAAGGAAATGGAGACCGGGCAAGGATATGGTACGAGTATTGGTGGGTGTAAGAGGTTGTGTCCAGCGTCCAATGGGGCATAGCTTGGTTACACTGTTTTTCCCTGTCCATGTCGGTTAAGGACCGGCCGTTGCATTAGATTCTAGTCAGGTCATAGACTTATTATCCTGAGCACATACTTGCTTGTGGGAGCGGGAAGGCTCGTTGCTCTCTTGTCGTGGGTTCCGGCTCTTTTTGGACCAACTGATTGGAGGTAGGGATGTTGGAGGTCTAAGCACCACACTGAGCCCGGGACTCTGGTGTGGGGGCTTGGAGTCCAAGTTTGGACAGGGACATGGACCCCTTGATAGGAGAGTGGTGGGTTGGTCCCGCTTGTGCCTAGGGTACAAGCGGGGTGTGTGTTTTGGGGTACCTAGCTGGGCTATATTAATTTGTGAATCGCCGTGTAATACGGTATGACTTGTCTACGATCTAGCACCGGAGTAAGATCTGGAAGATGAAAGGGAATAAATGGATCTAATTGCTCAACTCTTGCTTGAAAGTAGAACATGTGCTTACATAGAATGGTTAGCTAATGAACTAATCATGACTGCTAATAAAATACATACATAAGGATTCACTACTAGTAATGTTTTTTGCAAAAAGGAAATTCAGCAAACCATAAAGCTTATCATATCCTTTGGAGTTAGGAAATTATTCCCACTAGTCGGGTAAGTCTTGCGAGTGTATTGTGTACTCAGGGTTTATTTACCCATGTTGTAGGTGCAGCTTGAGGAATGGCTATTGTGTGGAGGATTCTTCTGGTGGGCACAGACATATACTTGTATCTTATCGTTAGATATTTATTTCAATTCCGCTGTTAAATTCCGCACTCTGAACTTGGTATTGTAATAATGTATTTTTGAGAACTCTTGTTATATGAAATGATCTAAGTATTGTAAACTCGGTCTCATTATTGGATCCTAGATGAAAAATGTGGATTGTTCGAGTTCTCCCTTGGGGTGTGCTCGATGGAACCGTCTGATATAGCCAACTTTCGGGGTGCTTAGTGTCTGGTGAAAGACGAGCGCCTCTGGAAGCATGCTATTTCAGGCAGTTCTGCCACACAAGGAAAGTAAAAAGTGCAGGAAAAGTAAGATATAAGTGCTTTAGCACTAGGCTTATCTATCAATCTCCCCCTAAGCCTTGTGCCGAGCACTGGAGGTGATCTGCTGTAGCCCAATCCTCTCTCTCATCTCCTAAACTTTGACTTCCCTAGTGACTTGGTGAGAATGTCAGCCAGCTGATCAGTAGTGGCAATGTGGGTGGCCTTGATGCTTCCATCCTCCAAGCAATCTCTGATGAAGTGGTACTTGATGCAGATGTGCTTGCTTCTTTCATGGAAGATAGGGTTCTTGGCCAGAGCTAGAGCAGACTTGCTGTCCACCTTCAGCTCAACCACATCCACCTTCCTGCCAAGGAGCTCTGCCAGGATCCTTGACAGCCACAGCGCCTGTGTTGCGGTAGTGGTGGTGGCGATGTACTCCACTTCATAGCTTGAGAGGGCCACCACCTTCTGCTTGAGGGACTACCAGCTGACCAAGCAATCACCGAGGAAGAACATCGTCCTAGTTGTGCTCTTGCTGGTATCCACATCATCGGCGAGGTTGCTGTCGCAGTAGCCGACGAACCATGCCGTGTCAGGAGCCCTTCCATAGTGAAGACTGTAGTCGAGGGTGCCCGCCACATAGTGTAGGATTTGCTTGACGTCCTACAGATGCTCCATCATTGGCCGTTCCATGAACCGGCTCATGTACCCAATGGCAAACGCAATGTCCGGCCGGGTATGAACCAGGTAGCGCAAGCTCTCGATCAGCCACTGGTAATGGGTTGGATCGAACTCCTCCACTGTGCTCACCCGACTCAGCTTGAGCTTCTCTTCCATCGGGGTGTGGGCCGGATTGCAGCCTATCATGCCATCGAGCTCAAGGATGCGCTTGGCGTAGTGGGTTTGGTAAGTGGTGATCCCGGTGGCATCCTGGCACCCTTCGATGCTGAGGTAGAAGCAGAGGAGGCCAAGGTCGCTCATGTCGAACACCTTCTTCATCTGCGCCTTGAACACCTCCACCATCTGCTCTTCAGTGCTGGTGATGATGAGGTCGTCGACGTAGACGTCGACCAGTAGAACGTTACGTCCGCTGCCCCGCTAGTACACCGCCACCTCATGCACGCTTTGCTTGAAGCCAATCTTCTTGAGTGTGGCGTCGAGCTTCGCGTTCTAGGCGCGCGGTGCCTGACGTAGGCCATAGAGTGCCTTGCGCAGGCGGTACACCTTCCTCTCTTCTCTGGCAACAGCGTAGCTAGGTGGCTAGCACACGTAGACCTCCTCCTTGAGATCACCATTGAGGAAGGTAGACTTAACATCCATGTGGTGGGCTTGCCACCCCTCTTGAGCTACCAGCGCGAGGAGGACATGGACTGACTCCATGCGCGCCACGGGGGTGAAGGCATCATCGTAGTCGATCCCCTCCTGCTGAACAAAGCCGAGTGCCACTAGCCGTGCCTTGTGTTTGATCACCGCACCCAGCTCATCCTTCTTAAGCTTGAACACCCACTTTAGGGTGATAGGGCGGTGGCCATCAGGCAGTGGCACCAGCTCCCAGGTGCGGTTTTGCTCGACGGACTTGAGCTCCAGCTCTATTGCCATCCACCACGCCAGATCACCCTGTGCCTCAGCGTAAGTGGTCGGCTCACCGGCGTGCCTCAGATGAAGCTGGGCGAAGAGCCTCTCGGGCTGGTCCGATGAAGACTGGTCACCGAGGATGCTTGCCATGATGTGGTATCGCAGAGGCTCATTGTCATAGTAGGCATCCAGGCGGTCTTCATCGTCCTCTAGCGGTGTGGCGTACTCGACCTCTGACTACCTTGCGTGCGCTGGTGTCGCAGTGGCTGAGGTAGAAGACGCCAAGGAGGTTGGCTGGTATGCTAGAGAGATTGGTTGCGATTATGTAGAGGTCAGAGAGTTCGGCTATGGTGCTGGAGAGGTCAGAGCTGCTATCGATGGACTGCTGACCACCGTCGTTGGGCTGCCGACCACCGCCGATGGGCTACTGAGCTCCATCAGATCTAGTGATGGCGAACGAGATGGAGTTGGTGAAGAGGTTGGCGCTGGTGATGAAGACCCATATGTCAATGAAGATGCACCTTGTGCTTCCTCAGCACCTCCAGCCCACGCGTACTCGACGGTGAAGTCGCGAAGCGCGGTCGCCGACATGTCATCCATCGCCTTGTCCCATGCCCAGCCACGTCCTTCATCAAACACGATGTCGCGTGCCATGCGCATGCACCGTCACTAGGTCGAGCACGCGGTAGGCCTTAGCCCCCTCTGCGTAGCCGATAAAGACCCCTGGCGAGCTGTGATGATCGAGCTTGCGATGTGTTTAGCTCCTTGACGAAGGCAAGGCAGCCGAAGATGCGTAGATAGCTGACCGCCGGCTTGAGCTCGTGCCAGGCCTCATACGGTGTCTTGCCATTGAGCGAACTAGTCGAAGAGCGGTTCAGTAGGTGTACGGCGGTCATCACGGCCTCTCCCTAGTATACCGCCGTCATGCCGTGCTGTTTGAGGAGCGCGCGTGCCGCTGCCACCACCCTCTAATTGCGGTGTTCGACCATGCCGTTTTGCTACGGTGAGTAAGGCATGGAGTAGTGGCATTGAATCCCCTCGTTGGCGTAGTACGCCGCGAGCCCAGCTACCGTGAATTCATCGCCGTTGTCCGTGCAGAGCACCTAGAGCTTGCGGTCGCACTCCTTCTCCACGGTTGCCTGGTGGCATGTGATGGCGTCCATAGCTGCTGCCTTGGAATCGAACAACACGACCCACATATAGCGGGTGGCGTCGTCGATGAGCAGTAGGAAGTAGCGCTGACCTCTAGGAGTGGCCGGTGACACTGGACCGCGAAGGTCACCATGCACCAGCTCAAGCTGCTTGGTGGCACGGTAGGAGTCTTGACGCGGGAAGGGCCAGCGCTTCAGCTTGGTCACCACACAGGTGTCGCATAACTGCTTGACGTGGTCGACGCAGGGCATGCCGCGAACCATCTCCTTCTTGCCGAGCTACTTCAGGGCTTCAAAGTGAAGGTGCCCTAAACGCTCGTGCCAGTGCCACGCCTCATCATCCCGGTGCACGGCAAGATAGGGGGGTGCGCCACCTATACATGGAGCACATAAAGGCGGTTGCTTGCATGGTCCACCTTGGAGAGAAGACGGCGGCCTCTATCCTAGATGTGCAGCACACCGTCCTCAATCTCCACTCGCGAGCCGTTCTCGTCCAGCTATCCGACATTGATGATGGAGTTGTTCAAGGCCAGGATGTAGTACATCCCGGTGAGAAGACGGTGCTCCCCTGTCTTGGCCTTGAAGATGACCGAACCGACGCCCTTGATCTCGACGGCGGAGGCGTCACCAAACTTGACAGAGCCCTTCACGCCGGAGTCTAGGTTGGAGAAGAACTCACGCCGACCAGTCATGTGGTGCGTCGCACCAGTGTCGAGGTACCAGCAGTCGATCTTGTCATTGGCGGCACCTTTGTCGAGGAAGGCGTGGGCGCGCGGTTCATCGAGGTGGAGCTCGGCGGAGCCAGCCGACCCAGAAAGGGGAAAGCTTGGACCTTTCACCCCCTCCCCTATATATGTATTACTGCAGCTTGACGCACCCGTGCGCTAGGAACAGGGTGGCATCCTGATCTTCTGCTTGCGTGACGTGACCCTGCCCACCGTGGCGTGGAGGAAGGCGGCATTCCTTGGCCCAGTGGCCAGTCCTGCCATAGTTGTTGCTGGTGTCATCTTGAGTCGCCTTGCGCTCGCCGGTGGCGCCGCCATCAGCGCCGACCTGGCCCCGGGGTCCCTCCTCCTCCTTCTTCTTGCCGCCACGTGGACGCCGGCGATGCTCGTTGGAGCCGGACGAACCAGATCCTTCCTCCTTCTTCTTGTCAAAGGCGCTCCACTGCTCCATCGTGTACATCAGCTTGCCTCCGGCAGCGCTCCGCTCGGTCTGAGGCCCCTCCTCGCGGTCCTACACCACCTTGAGCCTCCCGGACACACCTTCGACGATGAGCTGCTCGAAGTCGAGGAGCGTCTCGATCGACATGACGATCTGCGCGTAGTTCCTCGGCATGCAGCGGAGGAATTTCTCCACCGCGCACTCCTCCGTGCCGCGGCGATCGATTCCCACGCCAGCTTTGTCGTAGCCTTGTTGGCGAGGGAGGCGCCGAGCTCGGTGGGGATGGCGGCACACAACGCCTCCAGTGCCCGGCAATCGTCGTCGTAGTCGACTCCGCCGACGTGAACCGCCTCCCACAGCCGCCGGGCCTGCAGCTTGACCTTCATCAGCAGGCTCCACTCATGGTAGTTCGACTTGGTGAGCATCGGCCAGGGCGTTCCCGCTCTGGAGTCGCGGTAGACCGTCTGCATCACCGGGGAGCGACCGCACCGACCACGACGCCGCTCTGGTGACGGCGACTGGCGGCGGCGCTCGACCGGGCTACGCGATCCTCCAGCTGGCTCCAGCTCCCGCTCCATCTCGGCGCGCAGTGCTGCGGCCGCGGCTACCTCGGCCTGGGCCGTAGCCGCCGCCTGCCTGGCCGTCTCGGCCGCCGCCGCTGCCTCTGCGGCAGCAAGGCGTGTTGCGCAATCGTCAGCTCTGGCACCTACGGCAGCGCGCTCTCTCGCGACCTGGCTGGCGGTGGACATGGCGTTACCTCACTCAAGAACCCTCTCGGCTCCGATACTAGATTGTTGGCCCGATTAGATCTCAGATTCAGATCTGGAACTACCAGAGTGCAGCTTGGCCCTTGGCCGCTTGGATTGAATGGAAAATGCAATGTCATATTTTTACAATGACACTCCCTTGCCCTTTGTAGGCAAAGGGGACTCACATTTGCTACAGCATATTCGAACCACTAAAGTGGTTGCTGACATATTCCTAACACTAGGTTCGAAAGAAAGGAAAGTAAAAAGTGTAGAAAAAGTAAGATACACTGGGCTTATCTATCACATCTATGTTGTATACTGCGTCCTTAAGTTATCCAGCCACTCTTGGAGGTCTTGCGAACTAGACTGCTTGCTCTAGGCATCTTGAAGAACAGCACAAATTGATCTCAGTGATCTTTCCATCTTCCATATTTCTTTTTTGACGTTCCAGGCTGACTTGATCTCATTAACAGCCCATTCGGTGCCCAAGGATGCGACCTTCTGGAGAACAGAGATTGCTAAGTGTGATAAAATAACCTCAGCCATATCGGGTGCCCGGCAATCTAGCCACTGCAAAGCAAAAGAAAAACATCCATCAGGTTGTTACACTTACACAGATTTGTATTTTGTTTTGTGGAACTCATACATGCAAAACAAGGTTTCATGCTTGGATAGTTAGAAAGAAAACAGAGTATAAATGGAAGATTAAATACAACTAGTACCTTGATTTACCGAAGAAGAATCTGAGGCCTATTTTCAGCAGATTGTAGCAGAGAACTAGCAGTAGTATGAAACTACTGGTGGTGTCATGTCGTCAGGTTTAGATTAGTAGAGCAACATGCAGACGCAGTGTTCAGGGCGCAGGCATACTTTGCAGCTGGAGATTACGAGCTGGCATCATACTCGTGATGTGCTCCTCTTGCGTCACATGCTTCACAGGGAAGGGGACTGAATTGATTGCAGAGACACCAAACAGCCAAGCTACGAAGCAATGTTTAGTTAAGGTTAGGCTCTCTGGAACAAAACAAGAATATCAGGATTGAACTGTGGAACGACGCACGTACCAGGGGATTCTTGCTTCTTCTCCCTGCCGGCGGTGAGGATTGAAATGCCGACCAAGTCAATATACGAGCTGATGCGCCATTCCACCGCGACACTGGAAAAAAGAAGACGCGTCAGGGCGTGCCTTGTTTCAATTCTTAAAGAACCCAGCAGATAATTTCCATGGAAGCTGCAATCGCGGAGACGCAGAGCAACGGCCATGGTATGGAGCAGATCCATCAACTCGCGTGAACAGGAAAACCAACCTAGGCAACAAATTTGCCAAAACAAACATTCTTCACGAATGATGTTGACCAGTGATTATGCACTACACTCCACTTAGAACGCGTGTTCCTTAATTTGCCCATAGATCAAGCACGACATGACTATTTCATGCTTGCAAGAAAAATAACCATGCATCTGTCATCTGTCTACATGCTTGCCAGCAAAAGAGCAAACTTTATAATAAGAACTTGAAACCAGCCTCCACGCTCCGGTTTACACTAAAAAAAAACAACGAAAGAGTAAGAGAGACTTAGTTGGCTGATGTACGGAGCTTGCACAAATAGCTACAGGGAATCTAGATCTGAGGCTCCAGTCAAACAACATCTTGCAATCAGTTTTTTTTTTTTTTGAGATTACATCTTGCAATCAGTTGAATGTATAGAACAAATCAACTACTACATTTCTTGAAGCTGGTCCCTGTAGCCAAACTAATGGAGAAAGCATGTCTAAGGCCAATTCAAAAAAAATGGCCTGAGGCAAAGATTATGTTTGGTGTAAGCTAGAACATACCTTACATAGATCACCAATTGGCAGCCGAAGAGGGGAGCACCAACACTCGCTTCAGACTTCAGAGCACAGTGATGCAGCTCTGCTCCTGCTCCCGGGCTCCAGGCTCTCAGTGAGAAAACAAGATGGGTGCAAGTGCGACGACCACAAGTCTTTCTTTTGTGCAGTTGCAGGGATTCTCCTCCTCAGGAGAATAAAAAAATATCTTCTCTAGCTTTTCCTGACAAGCAAATCCCACTGCATGCAACAATTTCATCTCAATCATTGGCATCATGGCGTGCTGTACGTGGGCCATGGTCATGGGCTCGTATATATTCCTTCCCTCCCAAAATACAAAGACTTTATATGATTCAAATTTTGTCTTAAAATACTTGACACTTTCATTTCTCAATGCATATTTCTCTTATTCCAACATACATTTTTTTCTTTTTTTTAATACATCTCTATCTCTCTTCTTGTTGTTTTCTATGCGTAACACCTTTTCACTTCACCTTAATTTATGTATCCAAACCTAAAACGTCGTCTACTGTGGGACAGAGGGGGTAGCAACTAAAGGCGAAAAGGCAAGCCGGTGCTCCAGGAATCAGAAAATGGCATCGCCCTATCACTGTTGGTACACAATGACACAACGGCGAATCAGTGCTGAACTGGCGTTCCATTTGTGACGTGTTTAAAAATGAAACGCCCGAGCTGGGATCACCCAAGGGTGCGCCAGCTAACGAAGACAAAAGATGCCCATTCAAACTGTTTGGCAACCTTTATAAAATTCCAAGTTTACTGTCTTCCTAGAAAGTTGAGGACCGAACCATTTGGGGCTCTGTTCTGCATGCAGCAGTGCAGAGAACTGCTAATCTTCCCAGATAATCAAGCAGTGCAGACAACATCTTGCAATCAGTTTTTTTTTTTGAGATTACATCTTGCAATCAGTTGAATGTATAGAACAAATCAACTACTACATTTCTTGAAGCTGGTCCCTGTAGCCAAACTAATGGAGAAAGCATATATGGGACTGGGAATGAACTCCATAAGATCTTGTCTAAGGCCAATTCAAAAAAAAAATGGCCTGACGCAAAGATTTTGTTTGGTGTAAGCTAGAACATACCTTACATAGATCACCAATTGGCAGCCGAAGAGGGGAGCACCAACACTCGCTTCAGACTTCACTACCCACCTCTGCTCCTGCTCCCAGGATCCCAGTGACGCAGCTCTGCTCCTGCTCCCGGGCTCCAGGCTCTCAGTGAGAAAACAAGATGGGTGCAAGTGCGACGACCACAAGTCTTTCTTTTGTGCACTTGCAGGGATTCTCCTCCTCGGGAGAATAAAAAAATATCTTCTCTAGCTTTCCTTGACAAGCAAATCCCACTGCATGCAACAATTTCATCTCAATCATTGGCATCATGGCGTGCTGTACGTGGGCCATGGTCATGGGCTCGTATATATTCCTTCCCTCCCAAAATACAAGACTTTATATGATTCAAATTTTGTCTTAAAATACTTGACACTTTCATTTCTCAATGCATATTTCCCTTATTCTAACATATATTTTTTTCTTTTTTTTAATACATCTCTATCTCTCTTCCTGTTGTTTTCTATGCGCAACACCTTTTCACTTCACCAAAATTTATGTATCCAAACCTAAAACGTCTTGTGGGACAGAGGGAGTAGTAACTAAAGGCGAAAAGGCAAGCCAGTGCTGCAGGAATCAGAAAATGGCATCGCCCTATCACTGTTGGTACACAATGACACAAACGGCGAATCAGTGCTGAACTGGCGTTCCATTTGTGACGTGTTTAAAAATGAAACGCCCGAGCTGGGATCACCCAAGGGTGCGCCAGCTAACGAAGACAAAAGATGCCCTTTCAAACTGTTTGCCAACCTTTATAAAATTCTGGGCACATAGCAAGTCATCCACCCGTACAACTAGCACAACAGCTATTCAGGATGGAACCGTTACGCTCCCCGCTCTTGCTCCGCCCCCGCCCCCGCACGCCGCTCCCCAGCCCAGATCCACCGTCGCCGGCCGCGGCCCCCAGTCGTCGTGCGCTACAGCGCGTTCCCCACCCCACGGCCGTCCTCCTCATCCCACTCGCCTAGCTAGCGGTGGCCCACAGCCACAGATCGAGCCCGTCTCCCGCCGCCTGACGCCCCGTGCGTCACCTCCCCGTCGCCCGGTCCCCAAATCAGTCGTCGTGGGGCCAAAAATCCGGCTCGGTGCGCCCGCTGCTGCTTCCAGCGCGTCGGACAAGATAGGAAGCACGTCTGGTAAGCGCGTGAAGTTCGCCTCCCCCCTCTGCAACCATTTTGTGAGGTGTTACTACTCCAACGGCACTTTGTCCACGAAATCTTGCCTCAGATCCACAACAGTGAAGCATGCCTCTGGTGCTCCATCCGTTGAGCATTCATCTCACCCCCTCCAGGCTGCAGCGCCCCGCATTGATGGTGGTTTTCCTTCCCGAGGGGGGTGGCTCAGGGCAGTCACCAGGGCGAGCCAGTAGGCCGATGGGGCGCATTCACGTGCACACCTCGCGTCAGAAGATGAAGGTGGATGGTCCATGGTGCGCCCGAGGCGCTGGTGGCGTCTCCCTGAGTTCAAAGGCACGACGCATTCAACTCCCTCAACCACCGAGGTCAAATCGGTGCAATTCCACCACAGCGATGAACTGTTGAGGCGCATGAGAGGTAAATGCTTCAGATGTCTATCCCCTGGCCACGCTGCGGCGGACTGCAGGGACCCCGTGCGGTGCTTCTCTTGTGGCCGCTGGGGGCATAAAAGCAGAGTGTGCAAAGGCAGACCTTCATCCTCCCGGCAACAAGCTCCCCTGCCCAACGCTGCTCCTCCACCATTCGACGACAGCAACTTACCCCCTCTGGGAAGGTCCGCGATGGCCAGGCCCGGGGACCCCTCTGTCCACCCTATGGACACCTGTGCTGTGGCCTTCTCCGTTGATGACATGGACCACGAGCTCGACCGCCTTTCCATGCATGGCATGGTGGCCTGGCTGGGGGGTAACCATCCGGTGGTGGAGCCAGAGGTCATCAAGAGGGCCATTTGCCACCAATTTCCGGTTCGCCCGGAGGATGTCACCGTCGTCAAGCACTTCCCCAAGGACTTCTTCATCGACTTCAAGCACCGGCACCACCATGACGAGGTTGTGGCCCAGGGGACCTTCCCCTATCGCAATCTCGACATCCACACAAGGCCGTGGCAGCTGGTCACGCACGGCGACATCTGCGACCTCAAGTACCGCGTTCATCTGTGCCTAGAGGGCATCCACCTTCACGCCTGGAACGAGAGCATCGCCAAGAGGGCAGTCGCCAGAGCTTGCGACCTTGACTACGTCGAGAAGTCTTCGCTGGACCGAGAAGACACCAGGGCACTCTGTGTCTGGGCATGGATGCATAACCCGTCCGACATTCCAAAGGTAACCTGGCTAACCTTGTCATGCAGGAAAGCAGAGTTTCACAGTTCACAAGCTGCTCGCGGCCGTCGGGGACTCACCTTCAGGGTGCTGGTGCACCTTGACCTAGTGGAGGACCCACCAGGAAGAGATGGACGTGCTGCTGCTCCCCGTGAATACACGTGGCACTACGGTGTCGTTGATGGGGAGAGGACGCCACGTGACCGCCACGAACCTCCGCCTGCTGACGTCCGTGGCAGCCGTCGCGGCGATGACGACGACAGTCGTGGGCGCCGTGAACGTCAGGGCGACAACTGGTACTCGCGCCTCACCCGCAGCCTTTCGCGTGCGCCCAAGGATCGGGAGCGGGAGCGTTCGGAGTCGAGGCACGGTGGCCATCGACACCGGAGCCCCAAGAATATCAGGATTGAACTGTGTAACGACGCACGTACCAGGGGATTCTTGCTTCTTCTCCCTGCCGGCGGTGAGGATTGAAATGCCGACCGAGTCAATATACGAGCTGATGTGCCATTCCACCGCGACACTGGAAAAAAGAAGACGCGTCAGGGCGTGCCTTGTGTCAATTCTTAAAGAACCCAGCAGCTAATTTCCATGGAACCTGCAATCACGGAGACGCAGAGCAACGGCCATGCTACGGAGCAGATCCATCAACTCGCGTGACCAGGCAAACCAACCTAGGCAACAAATTTGCCAAAACAAACATTCTTCACGAATGATGTTGACCAGTGATTATGCACTACACTCCACTTACAACGCGTGTTCCTTAATTTTCCCATAGATCAAGCACGACATGACTATTTCATGCTTGCAAGAAAAATAACCATGCATCTGTCATCTGTCTACATGCTTGCCAGCAAAAGAGCAAACTTTATAATAAGAACCTGAAACCAGCCTCCACCCTCCTGTTTACACTAAAAAAAACATCGAAAGAGTAAGAGAGACTAGTTGGCTGATGTACGGAGCTTGCACATTAGCTACAGGGAATCTAGATCTGAGGCTCCAGTCAAACAACTTCTTGCAATCAGTTTTTTTTTTTTTTTTTGAGATTACATCTTGCAATCAGTTGAATGTATAGAACAAATCAACTACTACATTTCTTGAAGCTGGTCCCTGTAGCCAAACTAATGGAGAAAGCATATATGGGACTGGGAATGAACTCCATAAGATCTTGTCTAAGGCCAATTCAAAAAAAAAAATGGCCTGACGCAAAGATTTTGTTTGGTGTAAGCTAGAACATACCTTACATAGATCACCAAATGGCAGCCGAAGAGGGGAGCACCAACACTCGCTTCAGACTTCAGAGCACACTACCCACCTCTGCTCCTGCTCCCAGGATCCCAGTGATCCAGCTCTGCTCCTGCTCCCGGGCTCCAGGCTCTCAGTGAGAAAACAAGATGGGTGCAAGTGCGACGACCACAAGTCTTTCTTTTGTGCACTTGCAGGGATTCTCCTCCTCGGGAGAATAAAAAAATATCTTCTCTAGCTTTCCTTGACAAGCAAATCCCACCGCATGCAACAATTTCATCTCAATCATTGGCATCATGGCGTGCTGTACGTGGGCCATGGTCATGGGCTCGTAGATATTCCTTCCCTCCCAAAATACAAGACTTTATATGATTCAAATTTTGTCTAAAAATACCTGACACTTTCATTTCTCCATGCATATTTCTCTTATTCTAACATACATTTTTTTCTTTTTTTTTAATACATTTCTATCTCTCCATGTTGTTTTCTATGCGCAACACCTTTTCCCTTCACCTTAATTTATGTATCCAAACCTAATACGTCGTCTATTGTGGGACAGAGGGAGTAGCAACTAAAGGCGAAATGGCAAGCCAGTGCTGCAGGAATCAGAAAATGGCATCGCCCTATCACTGTTGGTACACAATGACACAACGGCGAATCAGTGCTGCAGGAATCACTGCTGAACTGGCGTTCCATTTGTGACGTGTTTAAAAATGAAACGCCCGAGCTGGGATCACCCAAGGGCGCGCCAGCTAACGAAGACAAAAGATGCCCATTCAAACTGTTTGCCAACCTTTATAAAATTCCAAGTTTACTGTCTTCCTAGAAAGTTGAGGACCGAACCATTTGGGGCTCTGTTCTGCATGCAGCAGTGCAGAGAACTGCTAATCTTCCCAGATAATCAAGTAGTACATACAAGTTCATGTGTATCAACACCGGAAACAAGAACATGTTTGGTGCTTTTGGCCAACATTCGGGGGAAAAAAAACCTTGCTCAGAGTGAGATTCCAAATTGTACAGCCTCACACATCTAGATTTGAAAATAAACCGTGTTCTGAAATTGCAGACTGTTGATGCTCTCGTAGGTTGATTAGCATGTTGACTTTGGATGTAAGGGGAAA
This sequence comes from Miscanthus lutarioriparius, assembly GCA_904845875.1. NCBI lineage: Eukaryota > Viridiplantae > Streptophyta > Magnoliopsida > Poales > Poaceae > Miscanthus > Miscanthus lutarioriparius. The sequence continues at coordinate 8,085,910 of CAJGYO010000019.1, read as the reverse complement.
TTTTGAACAGGGTTCTGATATTGGAGAAAAGGATGCAAGGTTAGCTACCAAAAGAATTGGGGTACACATGCATATACGTTTTTTGAGTGAATGATGATAATCCTACGTTCTCAATGCCAAAGTTCCATGTAGAAACCAGATTGTGCCAGATGCAGCCTTCTGTTGTAGATAAGATTGCATCCAATAAGGTCTAACAACAGACACTTGACCAGAGATAATTTAGCAAAGGGAAGAGAAGTTAGTGATCCATCCTATATGTTTTGTGCTGTCAATGAATCTATTTTAGACCTGTTCTTTGAGTGTTGTGCTTCCAGCAGTACCTGGAACTTAGTTTCAGAGTTTTTATGCATGGAGATAGGGAGAGATTTTGAAGCTATGCGTTGCTAACAAAAAAACATGAAATTTCAAATATAGTTTCCTCTTCAGCTCTTGGTCTGTTTGGAAACTGAGAAATGAAATGTGCTTTCAAGGTATTATGTACATGGATTGGTTTGAAGATAGTTTTGCTACGGAAACATGAAGAGTGTTTGTCGGGTTCATAAACCCGGGGTCCTCAATGGGCCCGCTTCCTAGCAAAAACTCGGCCCAGCAGACGGCGTAGCGACAACGTGGGCCTCCCGGGCCGGCCCAGTTACCTAACGACTGGCTGGGAGAATGATCCAGTCTCCGACCGGAAGGCCTGGCCAAGGAGGAGACATAGTTTGACTCCGACCTCCTTTTCTGACCGGGGATACGCCGAACCTCAGCTTGCAACTCTTCCCGGACCAACATGGTCGGGGCCGACTGGGAACAACCGACCGGGGACGCCCGCTCGGTGAGGGCCCGAGGATCAGACGAAGCAGATAAGGTAAGACGCTCAAGTCAAACCGCAATACCGAGGACCGTACCCTGCGCACCTGCAGGATGGTGCCACCAGGCCATACCAGATAGGCACTATGCAACCTTCCAGGCGTGTCAGAACCCAAACAGTATTGTGGACGCCGTCATTTGCCATACCCTGTTGTAACACCCTCGGTGTTACACTGTACAATTTTTGGTAAAACATTGCATATGCATCATGTTTATATGATAGTGTATGAATTATAGAGTGTAAATCAATTTCAGTGGCTCGAAACGTTTATCGGAAACGCGAAACGAATGTTATATTTCATGTCTCATTGTATCACTTAGGGTTCTAAATGAATTTTTATTGAACGGAAATGTTATAGAACGCGTATGCGGCACTTTAATAAAGTTAGTAGTACTAGCTTCGTAGGCGACGATGAAATACTTGCGGTCGAGAATGGGATTCGCTAGCTAGCATACTTGATAGCTTGAAAATCGAATTCGACGCGAATCCGAACGAAAACTTAGCCATTTTCTTGTCGGAAAATGGATCGACGAAGCGAAGTTTGGGAATTTTTATAGGAGGATTGGGTTAAGTGGTGGCATGGGTTTAGGGTTTGTTTTAGTAGCTTGACATGCCACCTTGAGCGTAAAATAGTTGGTTTAGCGATCGAAGCCTTGAGGTGAGTTTTTGGGACGCTTCAAAAAGCGTGCACGACACAGTTTCTACATCTGGGTGTGGTCACCGTGCTCGTCCCTCGGCGCTGCCACTCCGGCCGCCGACGCGCACGCGCTCGAACGCCGTACGTGCGCCACTGCGCTGGTCGGGCCTACCGCTGGCTCCGCGTTGCGGGCCACTTTCACCTGTTGCCACGCCCTGGCTCGAGCTCACTCTCACGCCTAGCCGCGCAGACCCGCACCGCCGTTGCCGTGCACTGGCCGCTCGGCCACCACCGTCGTCGCTGCGGGTCCACTGCTCTGGCCAGCCGCTGTAGCCACTTCGCCATGTCGCTGACCCCGCGTGTCACGCCACTGTGCTGCTACTGGCCTTGGCTGTGTGCACGGAGTCACCGCGTGCTCTCTGTCACGCCGTCACGTCCGCCTGCTGCCCTGCCGCCTCGTGCTCGTATGTGCGGTGCCGTGAGAGCGTGGCCAAATTTGGCATTGCCCGCACGTCGCCTTGCTTTGTCTGCCTTGCCGTCACATCGGCGCTCGACGACGCTGTGCTGCTGTTCCTCTGACCGGCGCCACGCCACTGCGGCGAGCAGAGCCGAGCCACCGTCGTCGATTTGTAAATTGTGGCCGTGCAGCCCACCGTCCAGAACGTGTTGGCCGTTTCCCCCTCGCCTATAGCCGTACGCGATTGAGCACCGAAGTGACATCCACGTCCTGCCACGGCAGCGACGAGCCACACCATGCCTATCTTCCCTATTCTCTGGCGTCGTGGTCGCCGTACCCGTTTCTCTAAATTCGCCGCAGTGGAGCCACCCCAATCCAATTAATCTTGTCCTCGGCTCCGCTGAGTAGCCAGCCACCCACCCGACCCCACCTTACAGCGAGCCTCGAGGCACCGTGTTCTAATTTGGAGCTGTCATTCCGTCGGGTCAATAAGACTGTGTCGGTCTGCATCGGAGGCAAGCTCCCTATCTCGTGCAGCTCATGTCAATTCCTTGCACCACTAGCTTCGTCTCCACCTACTAATCACCCTGCGCACCTTTGCCGAATCGCTACCGCCGCCTAGCCTCCCCTGACACAGCCTTGCCACTGCCGTGCGCCACCGCACCGCCCGTGCGCACACGGCCAGCTCGGCTCGGTCCATCTCCGGTCAGTCCACCATGTCTGGTAGGTTCGGGGTGAATCTCTGATGCCAAATGGTGGCGTGAGTAACCTGCCATTACTCACCATAGGTGATAATTATGATCACTCATGATAAAATGGTGGAAAGTAAAAGTGGTGACCGGACAAGGATATGGTTTGGGTACTGGTGGGTGTAAGAGGTTGTGTCCAGTGGCCAACAGGGCATAGCTTGGTTACACTTTTTCCCTGTCTGTGTCGGTTAAGGACCGGTCATTGCATAAGGCTCTAGGCAAGTCACAGATCTATTATCCCGAGCACATACTTAGGTATGGGCGCAGGGAAGACTTGTTGCTCTCTTGTCATGGGTTCTGGCTCTTTCTGGACCAACTGATTGGAGCCGGGGATGGTGGAGGTCCTTGCACCGTACTAAGTCTAGGACTTAGGAGCGGGGGCTTGGAGTCCTAGTTTGGACGGGGACATGGACCCCAGGACAGGAGGGTGATGGGTTGGTCCTGCTTGTGCCTGGGGTACAAGCGGGGCGTGTGTTTTTGGGGTACCTAGCTGGGGGCATTGATTTGTGAATCGCCGAGAAATCCGGTACGGCTTGTCTAAACTCTATCACCATTGTAAGAACTGAAACATGAAAGGTGATGAAATGGAACTGATTGCTCAAGTCTTGCTTGAAAGTAGAACAGGTGCTTACATAGAATGGCTAGATAATAAATTAATATGGCTATTAATAATAACATAAATAAGGACTCACTATTAGTTTTGCTTTCTGCAAAAAAAAAAGGAAACCAACAAACCATAAAGCTTTGCATATCCTTTGGAGTCGGGAAATTATTCCCACTAGTTGGATAATTCTTGCGAGTATATTGTGTACTCGGGGTTTATTTACCCCTGTTGCAAGTAATGCTTGAGGAGTACCTTTGTGTGGAGGATTCATCTGGTGGGCACAGATGGATCCTTGGTCTTTATCGCAAGATGTTTATTTTTAATTCCGCACTCTAACATTTGGCAATGTAATAATGAATTTCTAAGAACTCTGGATGTATGAAGTGCATTAAGTATTGTAACTCGGTCTCATTATTGGATCCTTGGGGAAAAATGTGGACCTTTTGGGTTCTCCCCTGGGGTGTGCCTGACGGATACCGCCCTCTGTAGCTTGCTTTCGGAGTGCTTAGTGTCTGGTGGAAGACGAGCGCCTCCATAAGTGCGTTATTTCGGGCGGTTTTGCCACACCTGCCATGCCCTACGCACCTACAAGACGGTGCCATCGGGGCATGCCAGGCGAACACGTAGAGCCTGCCAGACGTGTCTGGGCATAAACAGTACTATGGGCGCCGACAACCGTCTCATACCCGACAACGTGGGCAACAAGACTAGGATGCGCTCTCTCCCAACAAAAAAGACTCTCTCGGAGACTGGTCTCCCTCTCTGGCTCTAAACAACCTGAGCATTCGAACAACTCCACAATTCCAGAACTCAACAGCTACACAGAGCACATGCTCCAATACTTAGCGCTGGTTAGAGCACCTGTCACTCTTAGCCACTTGGTTTAGAGTCCGATCGGGCCTCTAACACCCCTCTTCTCATTCCATACTCGTTTGTAACCCCACAGCAAACTTCGAACACCTGGGCTCAGGAATAAAGTCACCGACCGATCTCAAACTGGACGTAGGGCACGTTGCCTGAACCAGTATAAATCCTAATGTCATTGAGTGCTAGGCCACATCCGATCACAACGCGTGGCAAAACTACAAATATTTACTTGTTGGTCACTTTTCGCACCGACAGTTGGCGCCATCCGTGGGGTGGACGCCATGCGTTCACGCTTTTCGTCATCGGATGGCCCACCTTTCCACCATCTTTGGCATGGTGGGCTCAAGCGATACGATTCTCTTTGGCTCGCTGGAGTTTCCCATGCTCCCACCTGTTGGGATGTGGGTTGCTCCCATCTTCGAGCCGTTCTAGACCTTCCTCTTTGAAAGTCTAGACTTCATCGCCGACCAGCTCGGCATACTTTGCCTCCGCAAGGAGGCACTTGTCCCGGCGCTCATTGGAGAAGGAGCACCCTCTGCCAGTTTTGGGCCATTCGACGACCTCAACGTCGAGACACCCGCACTTTGCCTTGAGCCCATACTAGGCTCAAACTCTACGGACCCTACACGGTGACCGAGGTGATCTGGCTAGGCACCTACCGGCTGAAGGACGACAACGGCAACGTTCTCACCAACACATGGAACATCGAACAGTTACGTCGCTTCTTCCCTTAAAACTCAGTCTTATCGTTTTCTTTCCATTCAATGTTTGCTCCTACAGCACCCTGCCCCGAGAACACTCGGCCTGGGTCGCTCGGGGGCTCCATGGGGGAGCGATACCACCCTAATTTTTTTACTATTATATAGTAATACTTTTTGCCCAAATGAAAGGGCGTCGCCCAAACGAAAGGGCATTCCGTTTCTTTGATTACCCTATGTAACTTGCGTTTTAACCTCCTGACCGATCACACCCCGCCACGACCTATGGTTACGAGCAGCTAAGCCTCACGGGCCACGCTCGGGTTCTTAAGGTTGTAGCCTATGGGTCAACGGGCAGGTGCGAAAAAGAGAGGACAAAAACAAAGCTACACTAGGGTAAAAATAAGGATGGATGGGACAAGCTTCCCCCATGAGTGATTTCATCGCAAAACAAACTTAGAATATTCACGAATGTAAAACTATTCACATGGGGGCTTCCCCACGAACTCATCTCTTACATGAACTGACTATTTCTATTCTAAACTCTATTATGGCCGCCCGATGGCATCGGCTGATGATACGGTTGATGAGGATGAAAGCAGCTCGCTTCTGGTTGGGATGATGTTCGGCTCTATTGGGGGTGGGATGACACTCGCCTCTGACCTGGTCTCCACTCCTTCCACAGGATGGACGACATCCTCCCGGCGCACATCTTTAGCCATGGTCGAACGGCGAGCCTCCATCACCCACTGCGCAGTGACCTACTCGGCGACCATCTGTGCATATGGCACCAAACCCTTTCCTAGCGCATGGATTTCATCTACACTCCACCCGTCGGCGTATCCTCTATAGATGGCCATGAAGTCTAGATTAGGATGATGAGTCACCACTGAGGTCAGCACCCCCGACGTCCCGTAGAACATGACATCGAAGATGAGCGCTCGAACTGAATTTGAGACCTCCGCGAGCTGGACGATGGGCGTACTAGTGCTCAGTCCTGACCCGAACACCTCGGAGACGACCACCTGTGTGATGCTGTGAATCTGGTCGAGCTCCCCCTTGAGAGCACGTCACTCCACAAGGGATTGGGCTAGCGCCTCCATGCCCCGACCGACGGCTGCTTTGACCATCTCTAACTCTTGCTCTAGAGAGCTGATCTTTCCACCCAGTTCTGCAAAAAGACAACAAATTCAGAAGCAAAGGAAAGGAAAAATCAAGGCATCAACCGAAGGTAGAACAGATACTTACCAAGGCGGCCACTTTTGAGAATGGAGAGCCCTTCCTCTTGCTGGGTCACCCACTCGAGCAGTTGAGCGTTCGACTCCTCTGCCCCGAGCATCTGCCCCCACAGCGCAACCACTTCTTGTTCAGTGTTCGACCGGGCCTTTCGCTCCACCTCTAGAGCCTCCAAGGACTTCTGAAGCGCCACCTTGGTCTTCGCCAAGTGGACCTTTGCCGCATCAAGTTCCCGCTTGGCAGCGGTCGCCTGCTCAACCGCACACAGCTCCGCCGCTCATGCTCCCATCGCCTCGGTCGCCCGATCTTAGGACTCACGGCAGACAAACTCCAGCTGGTGCCTAAGCTCATCAACCCACCATGATGCCTTCGCTTCATGCTCCATCTGACCATGCTCCTCTCGAAGAAATCGGGACTTACGGATCGGCATCATCTCCAGATCCTGTGAGACAAGAAGCAGGCATGCTAAGACAACCATTGAAAGGCCAAGGAGTCAAGAATAACCCAAAAACACAGAGAACTTACCTCTGCAACGCATGGCAGGCCAATTATCACCGCCTAATGGACGAGCTTAACCGTTTCCAAGGCCTCCTTGAGCCTCACCTTGGTAAGGGTGAGATCGGACTCCATCAATAGTCCTCTCTCTCTGAGCAGATGCTAGAGCTTCGCCTCCTCCTCGTCATGAAGGATGAATCGGGCCTTTCTCCGCTTGCTGGGGCAAGGCCACACCAGCTCACAGTTCACCCCTGACCTGCTGGAAGATCCAGCCATCATAGTATCATGCGACGACCGGATCATCACCAGCTCCTAGGACGGCGGGATGGCCAGCGGCTCCACCCTAGTGTTTTCCTTGCCGGAGAAGGGGATCTCCACCGCCTGGACTCCATGGCTTGCCGGCAAATGTTCTACCTCTGGCCTGGCCGCATCTCCTCCTGACCCCTCCAGCTCTGACTAGGAGGGCGGACCATGCGCTCCTCCGCTGGGTGAGGCAAGGAGCCTGATTTCCCTCCTCTCCTCCTACGTGGCTATTGGGGGAGGGATCACGAGGGTCACCTCCGACCCAACCTCTGCTGTCACCACGGGGATCGCCGCTGCTGCAGTCGTCGTGCTCGCAACTGGCTGGGAAGATGTAACCCCCAGTAAGGAAGGTCACACCGCCACCAGCCTGCTTCCTCTGCCACTCGTCGTGACCCGCTGCGGGCTCGGTCTCCACTCTTCTCGCATGGGAGGTGGGGAGACTCCCAGTCCCACCAGCCCCTGGCTGCTGTCAAACAAGCACAGGTTAGTCACACTCAAAAATTGTACTATGAGAACAGGAGGGAGCATGAATGCTTACCTAGATGAAAGCGGCAGAGCCCTAAAGCCCTGACCAGCTAATGATGAGCCGACCGGACGAGGACCGCTCACGGGTCACGACGCATGCCCCCTCGTATCGACCGAGGGAGGAGCCAACCCGGCCGGTTCCCGATCAGCTCACGAATGGCCACAACCGCCAGCTTGTGGTGAAACCACCGGAGTAAGTGACGGAGCGCCTCTCCATTGGGGGTCGCGCATGCGCGCCGACCCCAAAGATGCAGGAGAACGATCATGTCCCCCCGACTAACCGGCGTGCTCCACCACACTCGGAGCAAGGGGCGTGGAGCCAATGACACCTCCAAAGGGCGCGGCAACCGCGCTCGCTTCGCCTCTTGTTCGACGGTGGTGTCTTCACTCGTGGCATGCTTCCTTGACTCAGGAACATCACCGCGCATCTCCGTATCACGCCCGCCACCGACGGATGCGGCCGTAGGCTTATGGTGCTCCACCGAGGTCACGACAGTGCCCCTGTCTCCTTCATCCTCAAAGGCACTCATGTCGCCACCCATCTTCATGGGCTCCTCCGACTCGAACTCTGTCTCCATGTCGCTCCGGCTCTCACCCCCCGCACCCGCTAACTGATCACCTTCTCCTTTTTGAACCTCCTCCGAGCCTTCTTAGCTTTCTTCTTCTTCTTGGCAAGCACCACCTCCCTATGGGTAGATTGCCAAGCCACTCCCTCTAGCCCTCTCGGAAGATGCGCCCAGGATTTATAGCCCAAGAGTCCCATCGAAACGGACAACTCAAAATCAATCAAAATATCAAAACAAGGAGGATAAGGTCATGGGAAAAGAGGGCATACCATATTGGACAGCTTCATGGCGTGAAGAGGTCCGGGCATCCCTTCGAGGGAGTCTATATCCCTCAGTTGCAGCACCCGATCGAGTCGACTCCAGACTTCGTCCTTTGGCAACTCCTCCGGTGATGTGCGGTCGGGATCCATCGGGCCAGAGTACTCCCACATCGGTCGCCTTCTCTCTGCCAATGGGGTGACCCAACGGTGGAAGAAGGTGTGGAAGACCTGCAACCCAACAAGGCCATGCTACACAAGCCTTTGAAGCTCTGTCTCGATAACCTCTAGTTTGTTCTGCCGATCGGTGGGACCCCATAACCAGCTTTCCCTCCTCTCCGGCCTTCATCCGATGAATGTCGGGAATGGCACTTTCGCCGGATTCCTGATGTAGAACCACTCACCGTGCCACCCCCGGTTGGAGTCATAGGGGGAGTACGTAGGGTAAGGGACCAACGGCTTTGGTTTCTTCTACAAGGCGAATCCCCCCAACCGGCGTGATTCTGGGCAGCTTCCCCTCGGACAGGGCTCGCCCGCTAAAGATCCACCGGAAGAGGTCCACGTGCGGCTCCATCCCAAGGAAGGCCTCACAGATGGTGATGAAGCCAGCGACATGCAGCACCCCAGTCGGGTTGAGGTGCTGTAGCTCTAGGCCCCACTCGTTGAGGAGCCCACGCAGGAACCAGTGCGTGGGGTACCCAAGCCCGCGTTCATGGAAAGTGAGGAAAGAGATGACCTCGTCGAACCGGGGTTGCGGAACAATTTCCCCCGGCGCAAGAGCCCTCCAATGCGCCACCTCCTTCGATGAGAGCAGCCCCTTCTTGGTGAAGGCGGCCAGCACCTCCTCATCCATGTTGGAAGGCCTCCAGTTCGACATCATGCCTCGGATTCACAAACGAATCTGTGAGTCTTCTCCCTCGCTCTACTCTCCTCTCCCCTAGAAACCGTCGCGGCACATGAACATATTTGGCGAAAGGGAGGAAGGAGGAACGGCGGCGGTTGAAGGAAGACGAAAGAACGAGAGGAAAAGCGTGCGGCGGGACATGGTCCTGACTGATGGGACGTGCCCTGCCTGGCGAAACATCACCCGGTTAGTGGGACGTGGCCTAGGCAGGTCCCACCACTACCGCAACCCAGGAGCAGGAAATCAGGCGCAACTGCACGGAAACGATCCTCCACCTTCCCGGGAAGGATTTGGAAGGGCCCACCAACGGAATGTCCATCGAGGAGAGACCAACGGGTCACGGGTTATCCGAGTCGATTGGATGGCTTGGGCGGCTACCGAGAGACATGTAAGGAGCAGCGGGATACCTCATGCTGGTTATACCGACCCCATCACGAACGACGGGTATGGATCCCATTTGGACATATTCGATAGGAGCTCCCTAGACCCGTCATTCGAGCCATCGAGGTAACCTTACCAAACCCCTTTTTTGTTTTCTAGTGCATAATCATTCATCCATTCTCATGCATGCATTCATACATTCATCCCATACATCTATGCATTGCATTTGTAGTTGTTGCATCACAATGCTTCGTGTTGCATCACAAAGCCGCAGTCGCCTCATTCGATATGAGCAACGACCGATCGAGGTTCGAAGGCCGACCGGTGAAGGGCTCGAGGCCACCTCGCGTCAAACAGAGCCAGGGGAGAAAATGCAAATGAGCCCCAGCGGCCCTTGCCCGGTCTACTCAGAAGCGGACAGGATCATCTCGACCTTCTTGTTCGATCCTGACCTCGAGCCATGCCCATAGAATCTCCATCGAAGGGAGGCCAGCGGGCCACCTAAGTCGGTCTCCGGAACAGCTCGGACATCTGCTGGAAGGTGGGTTAAGGAGCAGTGGAATGCCACATGAGGTCTATGCCGACCCTGTTATGAACGATGGACCCGGATTCCACTTGGACCTACCCGTTATTAAGCTCACCGAGCGCGTCACTCGAGCCTTCGAGGCAAGCGACATTAGATCAGCCCTTCCGGTTGCGGAAACCACGGACGGGGTAACTCACGAAACTAGACCGACCCCTCAGCCATGCCCGACGCCTGGGTTGGTGCTCTGTCTCGCCTAACCCCTCAACTGTGCCCGACGCTTGGGTTGGCGCTCCATCTCGCCCGACCCCTCGGTCATGCCCGACGCCTGGGTTGGCGCTCCATCTCGCCCGACCCCTCGGCCGCGCCCAATGCCTAGGTTGGTGCTCCATCTCGTCCAACCCCTCGGTCGTGCTAGACGCCTGGGTTGGCGCTCCGTCTTGCCTGACCCCTCGGCCGTGCCCAATGCCTGGGTTGGCGCTCCATCACGCCCGACGCCTTGGCCGCGCCCAACGCCTAGGTTGGCGCTCCGTCTCGCTCGACGGTGACTCACGATCTTACGCCCACCGGGTGCGCTCATAAAACAAGTGTAAACAACCCCTTCATGACTTCATAGAAGTCCCAAAAGGGTTCGGGGGCTCCTGTCGGGTTCATAAACCAGGGGTCCCCAATGGGTCTGCTTCCCAGCAAAAACTCAGCCCAGCAGACAGCGTAGCGACAACGCGCGCCTCCTGGGACTAGCCAAAAGAAGGATCCGGTCTCTGACCAGAAGGCCTGGCCAAGGAGGGGACATAGTCCGACTCCGACCTCCTTTTCTGACCAGGGATACGTCGAACCTCTGCTTGCAGCTCTTCCTCGACCAACACGGTCGGGGCCGACTAGGGACAACCGACCAGGGATGCCCGCTCGATGAGGGTCTGGGGATCAGACGGAGCAGATAAGGTAAGGCGCTTAAGTCAAACCGCAATACCAAGGACCGTACCCTGCGCACCTGTAGGATGGTGCCACCATGCCATACCAGATAGGCACTATGCAACCTTCTAGGCGTGTCAGAACCCAAACAGTATTGTGGACGCCGTTATTTGCCGTACCCTGCCATGCCCTGCGCACCTGTAGGATGGTGCCATCGGGGCATGCCAGGCGAACACGTAGAGCCTGCCAAACGCGTCTAGGCATAAACAGTATTATGGGCGCCGACAACCGTCTCATACCCGACAGCGTGGGCAACAAGACTAGAAAGCACACATATACTTTCTCTCTCTTTCTCTCAAAACTTGTAAGGCCATCCCCTTCACCTATAAAAGGGAATGCGCCCCCCCAACAAAAAAGACTCTCTCGGAGGCTGGTCTCCCTCTCTGGCTCTAGACAACCTGAGCATTCAAACAGCTCCATAGCTCTAGAACTCAACAGCTACATAGAGCACACGCTCCAATACTTAGCGCTTGTTAGAGCACCTGTCACTCTTAGCCACTTGGTTTAGAGTCCGACCGGGCCTCTAACACCCCTCTTCTCATTCCATACTCGTTTGTAACCCCACAGCAAACTTCGAGCACCTGGGCTCAGGAATAAAGTCACCGACCGATCTCAAACTGGACGTAGGGCATGTTGCCTGAACCAGTATAAATCCTGTGACATTGAGTGCTAAGCCACATCCGATCACAACACGCAACAAAACTACAAATATTTACTTGTTGGTCACTTTTCTCACCGACAATGTTATTACAAACCACCAAGGTAATTGCTCATTTTCTTGGGTGCTATTTGAAACCACCAAGGTAATTCATATTTGCTTGAGTGTTGTTTGCTGCCAAGATAATTCAAATTTCTTTGGGTGGTAATCGAAAACCGCTAAGGAATTTTTTAGAGCTTTGAAATTCATTTTTTTAAATTTTCCAAATGACCTCAGACGGAGATACGACCTAAACCAAAGTTATATAGTACTCGACAAACCGCGCCGTGTCGGGGGGCCCTTCCGTAGTGAAGACCGTAGTGGAGGGTGCCCACCACGTAGCGTAGGATTCGCTTGACGGCTTGCAGATGCTCCATCGTCGGCCGCTCCATGAATCGGCTCATGTACCCGACGGCAAACGTGATGTCCGGCCAGGTATAAACCAAGTAGCGCAAGCTCCCAATAGCCGCCGGTAATGGGTTGGATCGACCTCCTCTGCCGTGCTCTCCCGACTCAGCTTGAGCTTCTCCTCCATCAGGGTGTGGCCGGATTGCAGCCTATCACGCCACCGAGCTCAAGGATGCGCTTGGCGTAGTGGGTTTGGCGGAGGGCGATCTCGGTGGCATCCTGGCGCACTTCGACGCCAAGGTAGAAGCAGAGGAGGCAGGGGTCGCTCATGTCGAACGCCTTCTTCATCTGCGCCTTGAACACCTCACCTTCTGCCTCATGCGCGCTTTGCTTGAAGCCCATCTCCTTGAGTGTGGCGTCGAGCTTCGCGTTCCAGGCGCGCAGTGCCTGACGTAGGCCATAGAGTGCCTTGCGCAGGCGGTACACCTTCCTCTCTTCTTCGGCAACGGCATAGCCAGGTGGCTGGCGCACGTAGACCTCCCCCTTGAGATCGTCGTTGAGGAAGGTAGACTTCACGTCCATGTGCTGGACTTGCCACCCCTCTTGAGACGCCAGCGCAAGGAGGACACGGACTGACTCCATGCGTGCCACGGGGGTAAAGGCGTCATCGTAGTCGATCCCCTCCTGCTGAACGAAGTTGAGCGCCACTAGTCGTGCCTTGTGCTTGATCACCGCGCCTAGCTCATCCTTCTTAAGCTTGAACACCCACTTCAGGGTGATAGGGTGGTGGCCGTTAGGCAGTGGCACCAGCTCCCAGGTGCGGTTCTGCCCGACGGACTTGAGCTCCTGCTCTATTGTTGCTTGCCACGTCGGATCACCTTGCGCCTCAGCGTAAGTGGTCGGCTCACCGGCGTGCGTCAGATGAAGCTGGGCGAAGAGCCTCTCGGACTGGTCCGGTGAAGACTGGTCGCCGAGGATGCTTGCCATGGTGTGGTATCACAGAGACTCATTGTCATAGTAGGCGTCCAGGCGGTTTTCATCGTCCTCCAGCGGTGTGGCGTACTCGACCTCCGGCTACCTTGCATGCACTGGTGTCGCAGCAGACGAGGTAGAAGACGCCGAGGAGGTCGGCTGGTACGTTGGAGAGATCGGCTATGATGATGTAGAGGTAAGAGAGGTCGGCTGCAGTGCTGGAGAGGTCGGAGCTGCTATCGATGGACTACCGACCACCGTCATTGGGCTGCCAACCACCGCCAATGGGCTGCCGAGCTCCCCAGATCTGGTGATGGCGAACGAGGTGGAGTTGGCGAAGAGGTCGGCGCTGGTGATGAAGACCCATACATCGATGAAGATGCACCTTGTGCTTCCTCAGCACCTCCAGCCCATGTGTATTCGATGGTGAAGTCGTAAAGCATGGTCACCAACAAGTCATCCACAGCCTTGTCCCATGCCTAGCAACGTCCTTCATCAAACACGATGTCACGCACCATGCGCATGCGCTGTGTCGCTGGGTCGAGCACGCGGTATGCCTTAGCCTCCTCTGCGTAGCCGATAAAGACCCCTGGCGAGCTGTGATCATTGAGCTTGCCGACGTGGTTTAGATCCTTGACGAAGGCAAGGCAGCCAAAGATGCGCAGATAGCTGACCACCAGCTTACACTCATACCAGGCCTCATACGGCGTCTTGCCGTCGAGTGCACTGGTTGGTGAGTGGTTCAGCAGGTGTACGGCGGTCATCACAGCCTCTCCCCAGTAGACCGCCGGCATGCCACGCTGTTTGAGGAGTGCACGCGCCACTACCGCCACCGTCTGATTGGGGTGCTCAACCACGCCGTTCTGCTGTGGTGAGTATGGCGTGGAGTAGTGGCGCTGAATCCCCTCATCGGTGCAGTACGCTACGAACTCAACTGCCGTGAATTTGTCGATGTTGTCCGTGTGGAGCACCCGAAGCTTGTGGCCACACTCCTTCGAGGCTGCCTGGTGGCACTTGATGGCATCCATAGTTGCTGCCTTGGAATCGAACAACACGGCCCACATATAGCGGGTGGCGTCGTTGATGAGCAGTAGGAAGTAGCACCGACCTCTAGAAGTGGCCGGTGACACTGGATCGCAGAGGTCGCCTTGCACCAGCTCGAGCTGCTCGGTGGCGCGGTAGGAGGCTTGATGCGGGAAGGGCTGGCGCTTTAGCTTGGTCACCACACAGGTGTCGTAGAGCTGCTTAACGTGGTCGACACAGGGCATGCCGTGAACCATCTCCTTGCCGAGCTGCTTTAGGGCTTCAAAGTGAAGGTGCCCTAAATGCTCGTGCGAGCGCCACGCCTCATCATCCCGGCGCGTGGCAAGATAGAGGGGGTGCTCCACCTGTACATGGAGCACATAAAGGAAGTTGCTTCCATGGTTCACCTTGGCAAGAAGATGGCGGCCTCTATCCTAGATGCGCAGCACGCCGTCCTCAATCTCCACCCGCGTGCCATTCTCATCCAGCTACTCAACGCTGATGATGAGTTCTTCAAGGCCGGGATGTAGTACATCCCGGTGATAAGACGGTGTTCCCCTGTCTTGGCCTTGAATATGGCCAAACCAACGCCCTTGATCTCGACGGCGGAGGCGTCACCGAACTTGACAGAGCCCTTCATGTTGGAGTCTAGGTCGGAGAAGAACTCACGCCGACCAGTCATGTGGTGCGTCGCACCGGTGTCGAGGTACCAGTAGTCGATATTGTCATCGGCGGCACCTTTGCCGAGGAAGGCATGGGCGCGTGGGTCATCGAGGTGGAGCTAGGCAGAGCCAGCCGACCCAAAAAGGGGAAAGCTTGGACCTTTCACCCCCTCCCCTGTGTCTTGCTGCAGCTCGACACACCCGTGCGCCAGGAACAGGGTGGCATCCTGCTCTTCTGCTTGCGTGATGTGACCCTACCCACCGTGGCATGGAGGAAGGCGACAGTCCTTGGCCCAGTGGCCAGTCCTGCTACAGTTATTGCAGGTGTCATCCTGGGTCGCCTTGCGCTCACCGGTGGCGTCGCCATCGGCGCCGACTGGCCCCGGTCCTTCTCCTCCTTCTTGCCGCCGTGTGGGCGCCGGTGATGCTTCTTGAGCCGGATGAACCAGATCCTTCCTCCTCCTTCTTCTTGTTGAAGGCGCGCCATCTGCTCCATCATGTACAGCAGCTTGCCTCTCGGCGACCTTTCGGCTCGATGTGAGGCCCCTCCTCGTGGTCCTGCACCGCCTTGAGCCTCTCGGACACATCCTCGATGGTGAGCTGCTCGAAGTCGCTCTTCTGCTTGCGTGATGTGACCCTACCCACCGTGGCATGGAGGAAGGCGACAGTCCTTGGCCCAGTGGCCAGTCCTGCTACAGTTATTGCAGGTGTCATCCTGGGTCGCCTTGCGCTCACCGGTGGCGTCGCCATCAGCGCCGACCTGGCCCCGGGGTCCCTTCTCCTCCTTCTTGCCGCCGTGTGGACGCCGGTGATGCTTCTTGGAGCCGGATGAACCAGATCCTTCCTCCTCCTTCTTCTTGTTGAAGGCGCGCCACTGCTCCATCATGTACAGCAGCTTGCCTCCGGCGACGCTCGGCTCAGTGTGAGGCCCCTCCTCGTGGTCCTGCACCGCCTTGAGCCTCTCGGACACATCCTCGATGGTGAGCTGCTCGAAGTCGAAGAGCATCTCGATGGACATGACGATCTGTGCGTACTTCCTCGGCATGCAGCGGAGGAATTTCTCCACCGCGCGCTCCTCCGTGAGGTCGGTGTCGCCGTTGCGCGCCATCTGCTCCAACAGATTAGTAAGACGAAGGGCAAAGTCCTCGACATGCTCACTAGGCTTAAAGGCGAGGCCTTCCCACTACCCTCGGAGGCGCTGCAACGTCGCCCAGTGCACACGATCTCTGCCGATGCGTGCCGCGGCGATCGATTCCCACGCTAGCTTTGTCATAGCCATGTTGGCGAGGGAGGCGCCGAGCTCGATGGGGACGACGGCACACAATGCCTCTAGCGCCCGGAGATCGTCGTCGTAGTCGATGCCGCCGACATGAACCGCCTCCCACAGCTGCCGGGCCTGCAGCTTGACCTTCATCAGCAGGCTCCACTTGTGGTAGTTTGACTTGATGAGCATCGGCCAGGGCGTTCCCGCTCTGGAGTCGCGGTAGACCGTCTGTAGCACCGGGGAGCGGCCACGCCGACCACGATGCCGCTCTGGTGACAGCGACTGGCGACGGCGTCCGACCGGGCTATGCGATCCTCTAGCTGGCTCCGGCTCCCGCTCCATCTCTTGCCACAAGATCTTTTGGCATGGCTATCATGGTTCGGACTGGCACCGCCGCCGTCGCTCTGGTTGTCTCGCCGCCGCGGCACGCCTCTGGCTGCAAAGTAGCGTCATGCGATCGTCGACTCTGGTATCTGCGGCAGCGCGCGCTCTCGCGACCTGGCTGGCGGTGTACATGGCGCTCGCTCACTCAAGAACCCTCTCGGCTCCGATACCAGATTATTGGCCCGATTGGATCTCAGATTCAGATCTGGAACTACCAGAGGGTAGCTTGACCCTTGGCCGCTTGGATTGAATGGAAAATGTAATGGCCTATTTTTACAATGACATCCCTTGCCCTTATAGGCAAAGAGAATTCCCACTTGCTATAGCATATTCGAACCACTAAAGTGGATGTTGAGAATATTCTATCACTAGGTTTGAAAGAAAGGAAAGTAAAAAGTGCATAAAAAGTAAGATACACTAGGCTTATCTATCACATCTATGTTGTATACTGCGTCCTTAAGTTATCCAGCCACTCTTGGAGGTCTTGCGAACTAGACTGCTTGCTCTCGGCATCTTGAAGAACAGCACAAATTGATCTCAGTGATCTTTCCATCTTCCATATTTCTTTTTTGACGTTCCAGGCTGACTTGATCTCATTAACAGCCCATTCGGTGCCCAAGGATGCGACCTTCTGGAGAACAGAGATTGCTAAGTGTGATAAAATAACCTCAGCCATATCGGGTGCCCGGCAATCTAGCCACTGCAAAGCAAAAGAAAAACACCCATCAGGTTGTTACACTTACACAGATTTGTATTTTGTTTTGTGGAACTCATACATGCAAAACAAGGTTTCATGCTTGGATAGTTAGAAAGAAAACAGAGTATAAATGGAAGATTAAATACAACTAGTACCTTGATTTACCGAAGAAGAATCTGAGGCCTATTTTCAGCAGATTGTAGCAGAGAACTAGCAGTAGTATGAAACTACTGGTGGTGTCATGTCGTCAGGTTTAGATTAGTAGAGCAACATGCAGACGCAGTGTTCAGGGCGCAGGCATACTTTGCAGCTGGAGATTACGAGCTGGCATCATACTCGTGATGTGCTCCTCTTGCGTCACATGCTTCACAGGGAAGGGGACTGAATTGATTGCAGAGACACCAAACAGCCAAGCTACGAAGCAATGTTAAGTTAAGGTTAGGCTCTCTGGAACAAAACAAGAATATCAGGATTGAACTGTGTAACGACGCACGTACCAGGGGATTCTTGCTTCTTCTCCCTGCCGGCGGTGAGGATTGAAATGCCGACCAAGTCAATATACGAGCTGATGCGCCATTCCACCGCGACACTGGAAAAAAGAAGACGCGTCAGGGCGTGCCTTGTTTCAATTCTTAAAGAACCCAGCAGATAATTTCCATGGAAGCTGCAATCGCGGAGACGCAGAGCAACGGCCATGGTATGGAGCAGATCCATCAACTCGCGTGAACAGGAAAACCAACCTAGGCAACAAATTTGCCAAAACAAACATTCTTCACGAATGATGTTGACCAGTGATTATGCACTACACTCCACTTAGAACGCGTGTTCCTTAATTTGCCCATAGATCAAGCACGACATGACTATTTCATGCTTGCAAGAAAAATAACCATGCATCTGTCATCTGTCTACATGCTTGCCAGCAAAAGAGCAAACTTTATAATAAGAACTTGAAACCAGCCTCCACGCTCCGGTTTACACTAAAAAAAAAACAACGAAAGAGTAAGAGAGACTTAGTTGGCTGATGTACGGAGCTTGCACAAATAGCTACAGGGAATCTAGATCTGAGGCTCCAGTCAAACAACATCTTGCAATCAGTTTTTTTTTTTTTTGAGATTACATCTTGCAATCAGTTGAATGTATAGAACAAATCAACTACTACATTTCTTGAAGCTGGTCCCTGTAGCCAAACTAATGGAGAAAGCATGTCTAAGGCCAATTCAAAAAAAATGGCCTGAGGCAAAGATTATGTTTGGTGTAAGCTAGAACATACCTTACATAGATCACCAATTGGCAGCCGAAGAGGGGAGCACCAACACTCGCTTCAGACTTCAGAGCACAGTGATGCAGCTCTGCTCCTGCTCCCGGGCTCCAGGCTCTCAGTGAGAAAACAAGATGGGTGCAAGTGCGACGACCACAAGTCTTTCTTTTGTGCAGTTGCAGGGATTCTCCTCCTCAGGAGAATAAAAAAATATCTTCTCTAGCTTTTCCTGACAAGCAAATCCCACTGCATGCAACAATTTCATCTCAATCATTGGCATCATGGCGTGCTGTACGTGGGCCATGGTCATGGGCTCGTATATATTCCTTCCCTCCCAAAATACAAAGACTTTATATGATTCAAATTTTGTCTTAAAATACTTGACACTTTCATTTCTCAATGCATATTTCTCTTATTCCAACATACATTTTTTTCTTTTTTTTAATACATCTCTATCTCTCTTCTTGTTGTTTTCTATGCGTAACACCTTTTCACTTCACCTTAATTTATGTATCCAAACCTAAAACGTCGTCTACTGTGGGACAGAGGGGGTAGCAACTAAAGGCGAAAAGGCAAGCCGGTGCTCCAGGAATCAGAAAATGGCATCGCCCTATCACTGTTGGTACACAATGACACAACGGCGAATCAGTGCTGAACTGGCGTTCCATTTGTGACGTGTTTAAAAATGAAACGCCCGAGCTGGGATCACCCAAGGGTGCGCCAGCTAACGAAGACAAAAGATGCCCATTCAAACTGTTTGGCAACCTTTATAAAATTCCAAGTTTACTGTCTTCCTAGAAAGTTGAGGACCGAACCATTTGGGGCTCTGTTCTGCATGCAGCAGTGCAGAGAACTGCTAATCTTCCCAGATAATCAAGTAGTATATAAGTTCATGTGTATCAACACCGGAAACAAGAACATGTTTGGTGCTTTTGGTCAACATTCGGGGAACCTTGCTCGGAGTGAGATTCCAAATTGTACAGCCTCACACATCCAGATTTGAAAATAAACCCTGTTCTGAAATTGCAGACTGTTGATGCTCTCGTAGGTTGATTAGCATGTCGACTTTGGATGTAAGGGGAAAATTTGAACAGGGTTCTGATATTGGAGAAAAGGATGCAAGGTTAGCTACCAAAAGAATTGGGGTACACATGCATATACGTTTTTGAGTGAATGATGATAATCCTACGTTCTCAATGCCAAAGTTCCATGTAGAAACCAGATTGTGCCAGATGCAGCCTTCTGTTGTAGATAAGATTGCATCCAATAAGATCTAACAACAGACACTTGACCAGAGATAATTTAGCAAAGGGAAGAGAAGTTAGTGATCCATCCTATATGTTTTGTGCTGTCAATGAATCTATTTTAGACCTGTTCTTTGAGTGTTGTGCTTCCAGCAGTACCTGGAACTTAGTTTCAGAGTTTTTATGCATGGAGATAGGGAGAGATTTTGAAGCTATGCGTTGCTAACAAAAAAAAACATGAAATTTCAAATATAGTTTCCTCTTCAGCTCTTGGTCTGTTTGGAAACTGAGAAATGAAATGTGCTTTCAAGGTATTATGTACATGGATTGGTTTGAAGATAGTTTTGCTACAGAAACATGAAGAGTGTTATTACAAACCGCCAAGGTAATTGCTCATTTTCTTGGGTGCTATTTGAAACCACCAAGGTAATTCATATTTGCTTGAGTGTTGTTTGCCGCCAAGATAATTCAAATTTCCTTGGGTGGTAATTGAAAACCACTAAGGAATTTTTTAGAGCTTTGAAATTCATTTTTTTAAAATTTTCCAAATGACCTCGGACGGAGATACGACCTAAACCAAAGTTATATAGTACTCGACGAGATCTAAAACTCTTCAGTTTAAACTTTTTATATTTGAAATCATTTAGGATCTCAAATATTCATTATAAGATTCAATAAACTCAATACAAAAGAACAAAAATAATTCACTTAGTCACAAGTTACTTTAAGGTGTAGTGGTAAGTGTGCATTATGTGAAGCCTTATTATTAGGTCATAGGATAGGATCAAATCCCCGGAGTGCATGACAAAGGGCTTCATTGAGTTATAGTTTTTGCTGCTCTATATATATCCTTACTGTATCTCAAGGAAACTTGGCAGTTCGAACATTTGAAATCTTCCTTGAGTGCCAAAACTGTCAGGAAAAACAATCTCCCTTATCCTCTATCCTTGACGGAATTTGCTTGACGGTTTATAGCCAAGGATTATTTCCTTGGTGGTTTAGGCACTTTTCTTGTGGTTTTAGCACTAAGGTAATTCGGGATTCTGGTAGTGATTGGGTGCTTGGCATTTGGTCCACAGCGTTGGGGTTTTGGGTCAGCATGATGAGTCGTTTAGTAATTGATGTAATTTTTTTAAGTAGCTGTAATCAGTCCCAGGGTTTGGTTTTAAGGTCGTGACTCGTTACTGGCAGGTGCGCCAAACCGCTGAACGTTCAAGCCTGTATCCTTTTTGAAATAATATAAGCAGGGGAAACCTTTCTCCTAAAAAATTGTTCATCCCTAATCAAACCTAGACTGATCTCTCTTTGGTGCGCACATTCACAGTCCCATGTACAGAGAACAAAGAAGATTTTGGATGTAAAGAAAGAGCAAGCTTTTATTGCTTCATTTTTTTAATACATTGTAAAAGTGGACCGCTTTGTTGTATGTACGGCCCTCTGGTGATCAGAAGTTAAAATTTATTACAGTATCGAACTTTTCCAATATATAGCTTGTCACGTCTCTGATCTTCCTGTACATCATGTAGAGAGACTACGTACACTCCCTCTCAAATGCTTACCATTATGAACGGCACCCTTGACAAGGAGGAGGGTGGACAGGGCCCAGAGGTGGACATGTGGGGCGGTTCGGATCAACTGCAAATGGTAGCCTAAAAGTTAGGCCATGAATATAAATATAAATAATAAAGGTTTAGAGGAACATGTAAAAAAAAAGGAACAGTAGTTCCCGTACACAACACATATAGTAACTTCGCTATACTAGAAGGGAAATTACCGAGACGTAACGTTGTCACGTTGATGTGATTGAGGTAATGGAAATATGTCGATATTTCTTTTGGAATTTGGTTTTGGATGCAAACCAATTAATAACTTGCCCTGATCTCCATGGATTGGAGGTAAAAGTGAACTGATCACACCAATAGCGGTAAAAGTGGACTGATCACACCAATAGCATGGATTAGAGTTAGAGGTAATCCTTGTGTCTCTAAGCAAAGTTTTTTTTTATCACACAGTACAACTCAGATACTCTCACAACGCACACACATTCACCCTTATGAACGAGCTTAATATGAAACAGGTGAGGGGAGTTCTAGTGTTGCAATTGCATGCTTCATCAGCTTGCTTGGCCACCTCCATGACTTCTGTTCACAACAAGAGCCAGTAAAATGAAGTGGGCAAGCAGCAACCCTAACGGGAAATGGACAGCGTTCAGTGATACCCTTGGTGTATTAATGTTGATGTGACTGAGGTAAGGTTAATGTAATAGTTGCGGACTGAGCCTAGCTTAGTTGTGTAAGGAAAAATGGACCATATGCACATTTACTTTGGATTTTGGTGTTCGATGATCAACAAGACCAAATTAGACTAATAAATTTGCTAGTGTTTATCTTGTAGTCCAATAGGTTGCATAGCGGACTTGGACCATGAGTGGAGCTTGAAGGAAAGGATCAATACTCGAAGGATGACACTAGAGGAAGTGTTAAAAGCATGGAAGAGAAGCAAGAAGTTCAAGACGTGAAGATGAAGGAGCCTGGGCGAAGACACGCGAAGAAACGGAAACGGGTAGCAAAGGGGGTGGCACTAGACACCAAGGTCTACACCGCCCCTGGCACCGCCATGGGGTGGCCCTGGTCACCGACCTGGGGTGGCGATGCACCGCCTTAATTTTTTCGAGAGCTAGGAAAACCGTTTTTTGCCACCGCCCTGGCATGGCGGTGCACCGCCTAGGGGAGGCGGTGCCAGCCTAGTAACGGCTAGTTTGAAAACTAGCCGTTGGAGAGGCCCCCTCCCTAGGGAGGCAGTGTGGCACCGACCTGTCCGGTGCCCACGCAGAAAAGTGGAGCTCGGCCCCAACGGCTATATCTCCACTTGTGGCCTATATAAAGGACTCCAACTGGTCATTTGGAGTGTGAGGGAGTTGAAGGAAGATATGAGTGTGCTTTTGCACCGCTTTGGAGCCCTCCACTTGTATAGAGCTTAAAGACCACTCGGTGATTAGCATAGGTGTTTTAGCGAAGTGCTTAGGTTAGTTAGACCATGCTCGTATGCGCTTGCTCTAGGTTTAGGCCTAGTGTTTAGTGAGGTTTGCATACACCTTTTCACTCGATGTTTGCGCGCACCATTGTTGTACTCGCGCGGGCTTGTAAGTCTCGCGAGACCACACCAACCACGTTTGTGGTGTGGCCGCCACCGTGTATGGAGGGAACAAAGTCGGCGGCGTTTCGGACGGAAGCTTGATAGTGAAGACGGCGGGGAGTGGTCCGGGACAGGCATACCGGATGGCACACGGATACCCACTTGCGCATGGGGAAGGCCCGGAGCTATCCACGAAGTTACCCGACCGGGAGCTTGGCCCTTGCGAGGGATTCCATGCGAGGGAGTCCAACGAGAACTAGGAGAAAGCTTGCATATTTACCTCATCTTTAGCTTCCGCATTTGCATTGCTCCTTGGTTGTGTGCTTTACCTTTCCTAACTTAGTTGATAGGATTGGAATTTAGGTTGTATAACTCTTTTACGGTAGAGATAGCAACATATTAACAAAAGCATAGTTGCACAATTAGATAGATTACTTTCTTGAATAGGTTTTGCTAAGGTGAAAATTAGAGGCCATAGTTAGAAGTAGAATTTTAAGTTGCCTAATTCACCTCCCTCTTAGACGTCATGGTCCCTTACAAGTCGGTTATGTTCTTTGTGGTAGATTCTGTCTATCCGAGTTTAAGTCGTAGACTTAGCACGAGTGCTCGTATTTTCCTAGATTTGTTTTAGGATTTAACGGCGTTGTACTTCAGTGATAGACGACGTTCCTTTTGATAGTGAGCATCACGGACTTTTGGAGGTGCTCATAGAGTAGGGTGTGTATTCATAGTGATGAGTATGCGTGCATTGTGAGCATCTACTTCCGTACGGTGTAATTCGCAAAAAAAGTTTAATGTAAGCGTTTGATTCTTGGAAACAAATTCCATGTTTTGCCAATAAATATGAAACAATCTAAATCACTTTTTTGCCAATTAAATTCCTTATTTGAAATATAATCTAATTCATTGAGTAAATTTCAATTTCAAGGATCGAAAAAAGGCCTATAGAGTTTGGTTTGATGGAATTAGAAACGAATGAGCAATTGCCCCCAATCTCCATAGATTGGCAGTAAAAGTGAAATAATCTCGGTCTATTCAAGCAAAGCCTAAAATAAAACAGGGTAAGGGAAGCACTTAAGGCTGTGTTTTGTTGAGTTGTGGCTGTGGGAAAAAGCTGCTGTGGGCTGTGAGCTGTGGGAAAGCTGTTGTGGGCTGTGAGCTGTAGAAAAGCTAAAAGCTGTTTGGTTAAACAAGTATAAAATATACCTTCTATCTTTATCTCTCTTGAAACAACTATGGAAGAGCTTTTATTCCACCAATTTCGAAAAGCAGAAAGCCAAAAGCCAAAAGCAGGGTCAAACCAGCTTTTAAAAATATACTACGAAAAAACAACTGCTTCTGAAAAAGCAGCCTCCAAAAACAGCCCCTCTGGTTGGGCTTTTGGGTTTTGGGGCCAAAAGCCAAAGCCAAAAGCCCAACCAAACGGACCCTTAGTTTATACTCCCTCCGTATCCTAATTAGCAGTCGTTCTGGAGCCGAGCGCGTTCGCGGCAAAGGATGTCGTCCGCGTCCACGAAGCCTGTTTTGGACGCGATTGCCCCTGGGGCCACGCGGCGCCGCACGTCCGCACGCGCCTCCCTCGCGTCTCCTCGACTCGCCTCCCACACGCGCCGCCGGTCCGCATGCACGCCCCCTCGAGACTCTTGGACTGGCCTCCATTAATCGACACGAACTCGCGCCGGCCGCATGGACGAGTCCAAGCGATTCCAAACGACTGGATGTCTCTACTACACAAAAGCTAACAAGCATTCGGTTTGCAGATACCCGCGAAAGCCGTGGCGACGCCGACCGACGAAACCACACGAATCCACCTCGCCTACGCCTACCACGCCCGGTCGCGGCGTCGTGGGGCGCCTCGCCTGCGCGTCCCGTCTTCTTTGATCCCCCCCACCCACAGCACGCTCGCCATCAGCACGCTCGCCATGGAGCCCGGCGGCGCGCGGGTGTTGCTTGCGCATGAGCAGCTCAGAGGGCAAAGCGGAGGGCCAAAACGCGCGCAAGCACAGTACCATGCAAATCCATGCAAACGAGCACTTTTTCATGCAAATACAAAAAAAACCGCGGCTGCCGGCACTCGAACGGTGGAGCTCCGACCTCAGGCCGCGTAGCCTTGGCCAACCGAGCTATGGTAGATTGCTGTACAAGTAGCACCCGCAGCTCTATTTAATAGGGGCAAGACAGGAAAATTACCCTCCAATTAATCACCCCTTGGTAACCGAACTCATGTCCTAAACGACTTCTAATTACGATATGGAGTACTACTTACGCGTGCAAGGTAGAGGGCCACCTCCAGGGCCTCGTCCTCTCACAAGGACCAATAAAATGAAGAGGACAAGCAGCAACTGAAGCGGCAAATGGACAGTGTTCGGTGACATTGTTGCGGATTTGCGGTTCGGAAAGACGGCAGACTTTAGAACTGAAAGAGAACGCTTGGCATACTAGACGCTCTAGAATGGCAATGCTCCAGCAGCACCTACAAATAAGCATGGTTTACAACAGGGAACTCAACTCGCTAGGAAGCTGCTTCGAAGACCAACTTATCGGTCAGGGTGGGCGTTCGGTTCTCGGTTCGGTTTCCTCAGTTATTGATGAAATTCGGTTCCTAGAAAACGAGAACCGATCGGTTCCAAAAAATTTTAGGAACCAAGCATTTCGGTTCTCGGTTATTTCGGTTCAGTTCCGGTTCTAACCGAATTTTTTCAGAAAACCTCAAGACAATAATAAATATACTTATTCTAAGACAAATTTATGCAACACTATATTTATTTTTAATAATAATAATATATAAAAAAATAATAGCAATATAGTAACACAAATATATAGCAGTTCAAATATAAAACACTACACATAAATCAAACATAATCCTACAAAATACAAGTAAGTGAAGTATAATTCATATAATTCGGTTTTTTCAGTTCATTCGGTTAACCGAGAGTAGGAACCGAATTTTCTTCGGTTCCTCAATATCAGGAACCGAATAAGGAACCGAATTTTTTGGTTCCGGTTCTTTCAGTTTCGGTTCCGGTTCTTTCGGTTCGGTTTTCGGTTTCGATTAAATTTGCCCAGGGCTACTTATCGGTAGGCTCAGCCGTGGCTTGCATGGGTCGTATGGTCAGCGGACTACGGCAGTTAGGCAGGTCAAACGTTGCTCCTAAAAGCTCCTAATAAAGAATAGAAATTGATAGGGGCGTCCCTCTCTAAATCTAACACTGCACAATTATTAATCGATCACCTCTGGACATTTGATGACAGCTCTCGGGGGATAGTGAGGGTGCCGAATGAATCCATTTGTTAAGCACGTAACAGAGTGCAATAGCTTAGTTGATGTCAGGGAAGACCAACCACAAAGCCTATCTTTACTTCCGTCATAAAAAATGTCATTCTAGTTTTATCCTAAGTTAAACTATCTTAAATTTGATTAATTTTATAATAAAATATCACTATTTATATTTCCATTTAAGTATCGATAGGTTCATTATGAAATATATTTTCATAACATGTCTATTGTTCCATTTGGTGTCACAGATTTTAGCAATCTTCTCTACAACCTTGGTCAAATTTAAAATAGTGTGATATAGGACAAGCTAGAATGACATGTTTTCGTGCAAATAGAGTAATGTAAATATTTCTATTTTGAGGTCAATGTAAACCATGTAGGGTTTGATAAGTCCACCCCATGCACATTTCGTCGCCCTCGCAAGTCGTATAGAAGGAAACTCTCGGTAGAAGATCGATTGCGGCAGCGTGATATACTCTCATTTAATTAAAAAAAGGTAGCAGCAATAGGCCAATAGCCCAGGTAATAGTCGAGTCGCTATTGTTCTTTGTAACAGTGAAATTTCATCTTCATTAATATATCCATGGTACAGAGTGATTTGGAGGTAAAAATTTCTGGGAGTTCAAGGTACGGCGAGCGCCATACCTCGCCATGCAAGAGCTCCGCCCCTGTTCGGATTAGCACAATTTGGCCATCCTGGCTCAAGGCTTGCTCCACAACCAATCATGCCCATAGTAACTTATCTATACTAGATGGACGTAACGTTGATGTGATTGAGCAGAGGTAATGGAAATAGGTCCGTATTTCTTTTAGAATTTGTCTTTGTATGGATACCATTAGCCCCAATCTCCGTAGATTGGCGGTACAAGTGAATTGATTTCGCACCAATAGTATGGATTAGAGGAGAGGTAATCCCTGTGTATCCGAGCAGAGCTTAAGATGAAAAAGTGAGGGAGTACTCAGGGGCGGATCCAGCAGTGGGGCGGGGGGGGGGGGCTCAAGCCCCCCCTACCCATCCCAAAACAGTGCAAATTACTGTAGAGCCCCTATAAATTTTTAGACAAAGTTCTATAGTGTGGGGGGGCTGAGACTTAAGATCGAGCAGCAATGTTGTTCAGCCCCCCCTAAAATATTTTCTGGATCCGCCGCTGGGAGTACTAGTGTGGCATGCTGCACCTGCTTGCTTGGCCACCTCCATGGATTCCGCTCACAAACAAGAACCAGTAAAATGAAGAGGAAAAGCAGCAACCGAAACGGGAAATGGACAGCGTTATATCATTGGTGTATAACGTCGATGTGATTGAGGTAAGGTTAATGTAACAGTTATTGTATTCAATTATAGGAAACAAATCCCATATTTCACCAAATGAAAAAAAAAACTATCTGAACCACTTAGTAGCCAATTCAATTCCTTCTAGAATCTGAAATACAATATATTCTCTCCGTTACAATTTTATAGTTCGTTTTGTTTTTTCTAGATATATAATTTTTACTATGTATATAGGCATATCAAATTTTCAGATGCATAGTAAAAACAATGTACCTAAAAAGCTAAAACGACCTATAATTTACGATAAGCCTACAGAAGTATAGAGTTTGGTTGGAAACAAATGAGCAGGTCACACCAATCAGCATAGTTGGCCATAAAATTGAACTAATACCATTGTAGCCCCATGGAATAGACGTAATCCCAGCCTATTCAAGCAAAGCCTAAAACGAAACAGAGTGGAAGCACTTAATTTGTACTTACCAGTGCCGCATGATCCACCTGGTCCAGATCCAAGGCCTCCGCTCACAAGAAGCAGTAAAATGAAGAGGACAAACAGAAACTGAAACGGCAAATGGACAGTGTTCGGTGACATTTTTTTTTGAGATTCGGGGTTCGGAAAGAAGGCAATGCTCCGTCACCTACAAATAACAAAGGTTTAGAACTGGGAACTCAACTCGCTATCGCTAGGAAGCTGCTTCCAAGACCGACTTATCGGTAGGCTCGACCGTGGCTTGCACGGGTCGTACGGTCAGCGGACTACGGCAGTTAGGCAGGTCAAACGTTGCTCCTAATAATAAAGAATCGGTTCATGATCGAGGCTTTGCTTGAATAACTTCTGGAGATTCAATGACAGCTCCTCTGGGTAGCTGTAGCTCTCGGAGGACAGTGTGGTGTTAGGACCAGCGACTAAAGTTTGGCAGGTGTCACATCGGATATCATATCTATCGTCACATCGGGTGTTTGGATATTAATAATAAAACTAATTACACAAGCCGTAACTAATTCGTGAGACGAATCTACTAAGCCTAATTAATCCATCATTAGCATATGTTACTGTAGCATCATATTATCAAATCATGGACTAATTAGGCTTAATAGATTCGTCTCACACATTAGTCTCAGTATAGTTAGTAAAAAATACCACCATTTGATCACAAAGCCTATCTCAAATTTGATCGAGTTTATAAAAAATACCACCATTTATAAGCATCGATAGATTTATAATGAAATATATTTTTATAACATGTCTACTGTTCTATTTGTGCCACAGATTTTGGCAATTTTCCCTACAACCTTGGTTAAATTTAAAATAGTGTGATATAGGACACGCTAGAATGACATATTTTTGGACAAATAGAGATAAGTCCACACCATGCACATTTCTTGGCGTCTCTTGGTTGGTGACACCTACTAAAAAAAACTCGAACTGTGGGGGATAGCATGTGCCCCCAAGCATTTCGCATTAAGGTAGCCGACTCCTCATCCAGTCCGAGAAAACCCCGAACCTCATACCCTGTCCGCACATAGGAGCCTATTATCTTGTGAGTGGGCCAGTGCCACAAACATGTGCTTTGAGTAACGTGGGACAGACGAGGATTTTTTTTACCTCTAGCACTGCAATTCATCCCCGTAGGGGATCGAACCCAGACTGCGAGGGTGCCACCTAGAGTGCTTGACCAGCCGGTCTAGTATCTACTGGCTGGTGGCACCTACCGAGATTAACTGTTTGTAGATTTACAAATTTATATAAAGTATTTGGAAGGAATTTTAGCTTCATATTCAATCCAGGTACCTTTGGTGCCTCAAATTACAAATCCAACTCAGTAGCTCGTCAAACCCAACTGCAGAAAAAAACCAAGAAACATAGTTTTTTTGGAAAAGGAATTTATTTCATCCCAAGATCAGTATATCGACTTATGCTGAATTGCAGATGTAATGTCGGTATGGTGCATTGCTAAGAGTCTGCAAGAAATATATAGCCAGAGCCAGCATCAAATGGTTGTTGGAATAGATCGAGAAGGAGCAATGACTGATTAGTGGACTGGCCGCTGGCGTGAGTCGTCGCGAGGAGACTTCGGAAGGCGTACTGCAGCTTGGTTCGGGTGCTTTCGTGGGAAAAAAAATTCAGTGGAGAAGACCTTCAGTCCCTCTCCTATGCATCCCGACCAAGCTTGTTGGAATAGATCGAGAAGGAGCAATGATTGATTAGTGGACTGGCCGCTGGCGTGAGTCGTCGCGAGGAGATTTCGGAAGGCGTACCGCAGCTTCGTTCGGGTGCTTTCATGGGAAGAAAATTCAGTGGAGAAGACCTTCAGTCCCTCTCCCATGCATCCCGACCAAGCTTGTTGGAATAGATCGAGAAGGAGCAATGACTGATTAGTGGACTGGCCGCTGACGTGAGTCGTCGCGAGGAGACTTCGGAAGGCGTACTGCAGCTTCGTTCGGGTGCTTTCATGGGAAGAAAATTCAGTGGAGAAGACCTTCAGTCCCTCTCCCATGCATCCCGACCAAGCTACTAAACAGCGTATAGCGGATTGGTGTCGAGGTGGCTCAGGCAGCTCTATATTGACCAACCTCTAAAAAAGAGTCTCCCGTCTTTGAAAATCATTTTTTATAGTGAAACAGGATCTTTATTAGGAGCAACGCGTGGCCTGACTGCCGTGGTCCGCTGACCGAATGGCCCGTGCAAGGTACAACCAAGCCTACCGGGCTCACACTGTCCATTTTAGCTCGGGGTTAATCTTATGTGACTTTTCCTCGTTGGTTGCTTCTCTCTACACTGCATTTATATTCATATTCTTGTGCTTGTGTAGTTGTAGTTGTAGACGGCTAGTTAAGTAGTGTAATTCGTTTAGTTGCTTCACTTGAGTAGCTCAACTAGTAGGTTAGTAAGCCTCGGTTACTTTGAGTGAACTAGTGTAGCTTGTTGTTTTGTTCTCTAGATTTTTTTGTGAACATGTTCCCTAGAATTATATATGTAGGGGGCTTGCTTTGAAGTGCTGGGCTAGGATGTAGGATTACAAGGGATTATCTTTGTTACTAATATTCTCAGCTAATTATATTCGTATAGGTACCAGTGATAGCTTAGTGCTATCTATGGCCATCTATGCGATTGGATTGACTTTGAAAGTACGAAAGGCTCGCAGACGTGATGCCAACCGCATTGACCAGTCAAAGCTTATACCACCTGGGTCTATTGATGGAAACGGGCCGAGGTTGATATATTTGGATGACTTTGAAACTATGAACAGCTTGCGGACGTGACATTGAAAATTGAAAGTATGGAAGACTAATGGACGTGATGCCAACCTCTAACACCCTAAAATTTGCTCTTTTCTGAAATAAAATTAAAATAATTTAATTATGTATTTTTATGCTCATAAAATATAGGAAATAATAATTTTTCATGAAATTAAAATTTATCATAGGATGTAGTAACATGGTTGTACATACATGCTGGTGCATTTAATTTATTGTGATGAGTGGTTTCCAGTAAAATTCAAAATGAATTCAAATTCTTTTGAAAAGCTTTGAAAATAGTTTTGAAATAAAAGAAAAACAAAATCAAAAGAGAAAGTTTCCTTCCCTGGCTTTTGTCCCGCTTAGCCTTTCTCTCTCCCATCTCCCTGCAGCCTAGCCCGAGCAGTTCCCTCTTTCGGCTCCACCGCGCAGGCCTGCTCCCACCTTCCCCGCGCCACCCCCGACTCCGCCCGTGTCCGTGCGCCCCATGGCTCCCCGGCCTTAAATACCGACTCCCCGCGCCGCGCCGCTTCTCCATCAAGTCTCGCCAAAGCCGCTACCTCGCCGAGTCACCACGCCGCTGCGAAGCCCTAGCCCCGCCGTGTCCCGCGTCATCTCCGTGCCGGCTCCCACCGCGTTAAGACCCTAGGTGAGCTCGCCTTGATCCCCGCTTCCACCCCATGCTTTCCCCGTGTCGAATCGTGGACTCTAGGGCCCTCTTCACGCTCGCCAGCAAGCTCTTCGCCACCGGTCATGGCCGACCACCGCACCGGTCGTTGTAGCTAGCCGGCAGCCTCTCTCTCCCCCTCCCATCTAATCTGCACCGCCCGATCTAAGATCAACGACCCCGGTTAGAAGATACCGTTTTGGCCGACAATTTTGCTAAAGAGACCCTCAGCTTTTGAATAATCTAACTCGCAGTCCACTCTAGATTCAAAATTTCAATTTTTATTTATTTTAATTCAAAATAGAAGATCCACTTATTTACAGTTTTGCCACTACCTTCTTTAGGCAATAACATCTTCATTTTAACTCCATTTTGACCCGTTCAAGTTGCGTTAGATTCGTAATAGCGTAATCTACATGTTCAAGCTACTGTTAAATATATTTTCAACTTTTGAAATTAAAGGTTAGATTTAATCTATTATTTTATTAAAGGAAATCTTGTTTAATTCATAACTTCTTCGTTATAGCTCTTATTAGAGTGCTTTTCACGCATATGTGATCGTAGTAATGTGTAGAACATCTTTAAAACCTTTTTACTTGCTGTTTATTATGTTTGGTGTACTATTCTAATTTAGTTCTATTGTTTGCTTCGTGTATGATTGTATGGATGCTTGTATGGTGCTTTATGATTATGTCCAATCGGTGAGCTATACGTGGTGAATCGAGAAGCAATTCATTGAAGGTTTTGACTTGAAGAAGGATCAGAGTTTAAGGCAAGTATAGCATGGGATCTTCCTTGTTGTCCTATTCACTTTAATAATTTAATCATATGTATGTGTCTGCCTTGGCAACCGTAGTAAATTTTCCTAGCTATTTGATATTTTGGATTCCTTGCCATGATCTTGTAACTTGACTAATGGAATATGCAATAAACACTAAAAGATGCTTTTGAGCAACATGGAATCAGGGGGCTAGAGCATTGGGCTGTTTTTATGGTGCTATAGATTTCTCTCCCTAAGGACTTATCTGTAAGTGGTCATCAGGGACTTACAGTACAACTGTGAGGGTCACATGGCTCTGGCTTTAGTCAAGTATGAGGACTTTTTCTAGCTTGTTAGTGGTTACCTTTATGACGCAAGAGGGGCTCCGACAGGTATGACCTTTGCCTACCAGGTTGAGTGCATTTTGGTTTCTTGACCTTTTATCAGTCATTCCTTGAAGGGGAGTTCATGCTTATTGATGGAGAAACCTAGCGGCCCTAACTTGTTAGACAAACCTTTAAAACGCTTCATAGTGTACCCTGCCTGCTCACCTTGAAAGTGTTTTGGGAGTTATAAACCCGAGCATATGGGTACCACGACTCACAGTGAAAGCGTACAACCTCTGCAGAGAGTAAAACTGTTATAACAGTCATGCTCACGGTCACGAGCGGCCTTAGAACCCTTACAGAATAGATGATGAACATTAATGATACTGATGATACAGATGCTCCCTAATGATTACTGTTTATGCTATTCATTATTCATGTTACCCGATCATGTGTTTACATAGGCTTGTGAATAAACTTGTTGCTACTCAATTGCTAAAATCACGACTCACTAAAAGTTAACCGCAGTAAACCAGTGTCAACCTTTTAAGTCTCATGGACCCCATGTTATATTTGTTGAGTACGACATGTACTTACGCTTGCTTTACTTTTTAAATATTTGGATAAAAATTCCGGATGGGTACCAGATTGCTAGAGTTTAGAAGAACTAGGCTTGTGATCAACCAGTCAGTTGTCCCTGTGGAATTGAAGTCTTCACCTGAAGATCGGAGTTGTGTTTCCGCTGTTTGTTGTCTAAGGTTATACCCTTTATACTAAATATGTTATATCTTGAGCATTGTCTTTTGATATTACCCCTTATTTGTAGTTATATGTGAGATTTGACTTCCTGGGCTCATATACGGTGCGTATCTGGTTTTGTTCTTAAAACCGGGTGCTACACAACAACCAGTCCACGATCAAGTACTTCCTCCATTTCAAATTATAAAACATTTTAATATTCTTTAGATATATAGCTTTTGCTATGCACTTACATAAAAAAACAATATATCTAGGAAACCCAAAGCGTCTTATAATTTAAAATAGAGGGAGTAAAAAACTTATATATACTTAGAGCTTGGATTTGGATCATGCCATTTAATTAAGAACAAATCATGGTAGATATTTTTTGGCACGGCCCAAGCACAACATGACATAATATGAAAAAAATTGGTTCATGCTAGCACGACATGAACACAAGGGTGAAACCATGCCTAGGACCTTAACAACCCGTATTTTAGGTCATATTTACACCGCATGGCACAAAATGGTACATAAGCACATCTACAATGCTAAAATCTAATTTTCTAGTATTTATTATACTACCTCTCATCTAATTTTTAATAGATTACAGACGTTATTAAAACTTCTCATAAAACTAGTATATGCTATAGCGATAAGAGAAATCAAGCAAAGATATTTTAAATATCCTGCTTAGATAATGTTTGGATTCCTAAGGATTTCAAGAATCCAGATAGAAAAAATCACAAAATCCTAGAATTTCCATCCGAACACTGTAGGTTCTGGAGAATTCTAACACAGAGACACAGAATCCAAAAAAACATCTGAGATTATTTTTATCTAGAATCCGGATTTTAGAATCGCATCCAAACATCCTCTTTTTTGAGAATGCTGGAGGAGCTTGCGCCCCTACAGTTGTCATTTATTTAAAAAACGGAAACAAGTTTACAAAGTTAGAGAGTTTCAGACTATAGAGAATAAGAAGGAAACAAAAAATAACATCATCAAAGCAGGGATTAAGTGATTTGTTGTAGCCATTGATCAAAAGCTTGGTTGGATCTTGAATTTACTCTATGCATCAACATCTTCAATTCTTTGACAAAGACTGCTCTACTGGTCGTTATTTCAGGCTGAATTTCATTAAAGATGAGAGCATTCCGTGTGGTCCAAATTGCCCAGCAGAGTAGAATTGTAGTTTCCATGAAGAACTGTGAGTGGATTGCATCATTGAGGAAGACCTTAGCGTTGGGGAATTCTGCATCTGAAGGAATGTCAACCCCTATAATTTCCCAGCATTGTTTTGCAAACTCACAATGCAAAAATAGATGATGAACTGTTTCTTCAATGTTTAGAGCACAGAGAACACAGCTGTATGACTGAAGAAGCATGTTTTCCTTCTTAGAATATTCCTTATGCTTAGCCTATCCCTCAACAGTAGCCAAAAGAAAACCCTGTGTTTTGATTGATAGAAGCATTTCCAAATCCATCGAATAGAAGGATAATGCTGTGAATGACCAACAATTATCTTGTAAGCTCTTGATGAAGAAAATGTATTGCCCCATGGATATTGCCAGATGTCTTGCTCTTCATTTAATTGAATCTGTGTTATTCTTTGAACCAAATTTTGTAACTGATTGTATGCTATTTCTGAGACGGGAAGATGCAGTAGCTGAGTCATATCTTCTTGCTCCCAGGCAGCTGCTACAAAGATGATCTTATTCTTGGCAAAGGAGAAAAGTTCTGGGTAAATGATCTTCAGGCTTTGTTCTCCCCATTTGTCTTGCCAAAAAAGACAAGTTTCACCATTTTTAATCTGAATTTGTGCCATCTGTTTGAATTTTTGCATATTTTTTAGATTGTCTTTCCACCAGAAAGACCCTTTCTTTGTTGTATTTGGTAATCTTCCATTTGCATAATGCTTTTCCCATACTATCCGCACCCATGGAATTTGTGCTTTATTGAAAATTTTATGCAGGTTTTTGAGCAGCAGGGCCTTGTTTTGCTCTTCAATGTTAATCACTCCTAGTCCCCCCTCCTCCTTTGGGTACAAATTATTGGTCATGCTGCCTTTGGTTGCCATCTTCCATTCACATCTGACCCTCTCCACAGGCAATGTTTTCTATACTTGTCTATCTGCTTGATCACAGTTTTTGGAATGGCCAAGGTGCACATGTAGAAGGTTGGAAGTACAGTAAAGATTGCATTAGTCAACTCTAATCTCCTAGCCTGACAGAGAAAAGTAGAGACACTATTAATTATGAAGAACCAAGTACATTTTAGTGGATATAAGCAGCCTGTGACTCAGAAAAATCCGGTGGCACAACACATCCAACCGCCTAGCATTTTTTGCTACCGATAGTTGTTTCTCCCAGCACCTGAGAAAAACACATGCAAGTTCATTATATTAGGTTACATACTCTACATATATATGGAGACGGCCTCCTTGACAGGGACATTTTAGTGCACCAGGATGTATTTATGTTTCAGAATGCATTGCAAATATCACCTGAGCAAACACTGGCATGTGCCCCTTGGCCCACTAGTAAGCCTCACATTTAATAGTACTTTTCTAATTTATGCATATTTATGATAATACTGAGCTATGGTTTTTTTCCTCCAGGAAAATTGGAGGGGAAGAATACCTGCGTTCATTTTACTTTTAAAAAAAGAAAAAAGAAAAAAAGAGAGAGAAGCGCTGGCAAGCTCGACGGAACTAGAGTAAGGCAAGAGAGAAGTACAGATCAAGGAAGGGAAAGAAGTAAAAAGTGTGTTGTAAACATCACTGAACTAAGAAAAAAACCTCTATCATAGAATAACATTTCCTGTGTGCCAGTACAAGGCTATCCAGATGCATTCTGATTATTACATTGATATGTCTCAACTGCATCAAAGATCTTTACAGATACTGAGCTAATTTTATGCATGTAAAAGATTAGTCCAAATCAATTCAAACTCAAGTGACTGATCATAGTTCTAGTTCTAATGTTTAATACAACTATCTTCGTAATACAAAAATGACTGAAACTAAAATTGCACATTAAGCAAAATATGACAAGCAGTGATGAAGTGAAGGAACAGTTATTGCGCCTAGTGAAATAACTCATAAGCTTTGGCTGTATTGGAAGGTTGGAAGGGTGATCTTACAAATTTGACCTTCTACAGAAGGTAGGAAGAATGGAAGGTGGCCCTCCAAAAGGAAAAAAAAAAGGAAGAAGCTACGAGATTAACTGTGCTAAATTACTGAATAGTGGAGATGGCTTAATAATATAGAACTGATATAATATGACAGCTAACGAGTAGGACCTGGAACAAAAGTGCCAAAAAGATATGTACCACCAAATGAAATGTTAAAGACAAATGCACCTAAAAAACATCATTTAAGAAAAATACCTGAGCAAATCATTTTGTTTCCCACACTGAATGCAGTAATAATCACCATCAAGTTTCTTGGACTGTCCACACTGTTGAATGCCAGATCTTTTATCCTCAAGAGCACATTCAAGTTGACAAGAAAAACCACATGAATCTTCCTGCGATGGTTGATCTGAGTTGCGGAAGAGCCAGAGGGTAGGATCCTTATTGCCATCATACTTGAAACAAATACAGCATGAACAACGTTTGCAGAATTCATCTCCTGGGTTAATATTAGCCCTACAAGCTGAATTTTGGCAAAGGTGGGCATTGTTTCTAACTGCACTTACACCAGTTGATGCTGGAGTTCTTCCCGTAACTGGAAACAAGGATGAACTGCCATTCTCTCTCTGTCTTTTGGAAGGGAACCCAAGGTTCAATGCGTCCTGATCAGGGTTAGACTTCCTTTTCTTATAATTCCTAGGGTGAAATGATTCTCCCTTCACAACTTTGAAGAGAAAATCTAGCAATTTGTGTTTTGGCATTGAAGAAAATGTATTTTCTTTTCTTTCTCTTCCTAACTCAGCACACAGAACCTCTACTATTTCACGACGAGTCCATTCTTGTAGCTGTTCAGGTGCACTGAGATGATGCTTTGTCAATTCATGGACAAGTTCTCTTTTCTTTGACACTCATCAAACAACATGTAGCCAGATCAGGAACAAATCCTACAGCACCGGAACAGTATGTCACTACTCACAACAAACTTATGAACATTCTTAAGGTACTGGTGACAGAGAATAATTTAAATGGCAAAATATTTTACTGACAACAATTCTGGTGAAAAAATGTGCTTTACGACATGTTATAAAGAAAAGGAAAATTCATCCAAGAACTTCTGAGTGCATTGTTCCTTCATCAGATAACCACGCCTTCCAAAACATATGGTAAAAGACCCTCAAATAATGCTCCACTTAACAGATGGCACACATATACAGCAAACTATATAAAGAAACTAATCTGGAGAACAAAAAGATAAATTAGTCCGTAATTAGCAACGTGTGTTGCCTCTTTCATTATGTGACATTATCAATGGAAGAAACTCAAAGTAAGTACTAGTGCAAAATGAGCTATTGTGCATGTAAATTTGTCATGTCTGATCATATATACACAGAAGCACATCTAGAAAAACTTGATGTGCAACTACAATTGGTGCAAAAGAACCTTGAAGAGAGCATGTGTTTGCTTAGAATTTATTAGACACTTGTTGTTGAACATGTGCAAAAAAAATCACTATGGGCAAATCAACATGAAGAAGCAAGTTTTGATGACAAGCAACCTCATACAAGACAACTTACAGCAAAAATTGTTCAACAGTTGACCCCAGAATGGAGTCACAGCGAACATGAATATCGTATTGGGAGGTCCGCCACCCATTCGAGCAATAAGATGTCATCCATGCAGCTTCTAATCATCTAATGAGTGAAAAGCAGGGTAGTACAAACAGCAAAAAAAAAAACTCATTCACTGTCTATGCATGTAAGCCAAACAACCTGTAAAAACACGTGACCTGCTAACTCACAGTTCAATAATTTAATAAACACAATGCAATCATGCAAGTGACCACCCTACAAACCAACACGTTTCAAAAAAGGCAACTTTTTTCTTTAGTATTTCCTTTCTCACTTAATAACCACGGTGACACGACGGGTTGCTAGGCAGCAAGCATCGCATCACCAGCAAAATACCAACAGCCTAAATTCCGGTACCGAACAGGGGCGACCGAAGCGAGCGAATGCAGGTAACAAGAAACGAAATTTGGTAAGCAAACCCCTAAGCGCAACCAACCTAGGGAACAAATCCCCCTAAAAGGCAAGAAAAGCAAGATCAATCTCGATTGCATCAAGAACCGTCCGCCTAGTAGTCTAGTACCACGCTCAGCAGATCGAGATCTACGCGAACCTATGTACGGCCAAAGCGTCGCCCGACAAATACCACGAATATAGCGCAAGAAAATGCACCGAAAAAGAAAGAAAGAAAGGCGGGTTGGTTCTGACCGCCGGAGGGAAGGGAGGAGGAGCCCATGGCTCAGAAATTGCGGTCTCCAGATTGAGAAGGGCGAGAGGTCGCTCGCGATTCTGCTCTCGCTCTCACATGGACTAGAGGAGCGAATTCATGCCCCTCCTTTACCCGCTTCGCTTCCGCGGGCGACAAAACCCCAGGCCACCAGGCAACGAGCAGAAGCAGAGGCCCGAGAAGACGAGTTGAGTGGGGGTGAAAACGGTACGGATATTTTCCGACCGTATTTGAGACCGAATCCGTTTAGAGGAGTTCAAATCTGTCCGTATCCGAGTCCGGATATTCAACATCCGATACCGTATCCGTATCCGAATAATCAAATCGCATATTTATGATGTCGATATCCAATCGTATCCTATCCGTCATGGTTGACAATATCCGTATTCGAATCCGAATCCGGACAGAAATATGAAAATAAATATAATATCAGTGGTATCCGTTCGTATCCGATCCGTTTTCATCCATAGAGTTGAGTGACAGAGTGAGGGCTTTGCATTTTGCTATGACACCCTTGAGCTTTACGGTATTTGAGAAGTTCATCAATGAATGATAAGGCTGAACCGTAGGGATAGGTCATTGAATGGATCAAAAACTCTCTCATATAAACTAGAATGGTATTTAACATAATTTTAAGTGAGGATTAAAATAACCGTAATTAGTTAGCTGACCCAAAAACACCATCGAATACTCGCTTGCATTCTTATACTTAATAGCTTTCTGGTTTTAACACACAGCTCAAGTGATTTTTTTGATAAACGCGAACCGATAAAAAGTACAGACTTGCTAGCACTCGGACGTCTAATTCGACGCGCTAGCGTCGGATGGTGCTTCCGCAGCCGCGCTTGACACACCCAGCTCCCTCGTGCCCGCACCCATCCGGCTCTGGAGGCCGCGTGGGCCCACGCATGCGTGGGGACCACCCTGAGCCCGCTATGTTTCACGCGCTCACATGCACGCAACAATAGTAGCACCAGCAGTCGTATCAAGTTGAAGAAGCACCCTTGTCTCTCAACCATACTGAGGTGCTAGCCCATATTGTTCTAGTCTCGGATTTACTCGAGTAAATTATTATAGAGTAAAGGTAAGATGTTTCAAAAATCCCGCATATCAAGTAGTTAATTGCCGAAGGGTGTGGTCCACATTTTAGTATTGATGATCAAGGTGTAGTGAGGTTCAAGAACAGATTGGTTGTTCCCTCAAGTGATGAGCTTAGGAGAAAAATTTTGGACGAAGCTCATAACTCTAAGTTATCCATTCATCCAGGAAATAACAAGATGTATCATGATTTGTGTCACTCATATTGGTGGACAAATATGAAACAGGATATTACCAAATACATCTCTAAATGTGACATTTGTGGAAGGGTTAAGGCGGACCATATGCGTACGCCTGGATTTCTACAGCCCTTGCCTATCCCTGTTTGGAAATGGGAAGATATTTCTATGGACTTTGTTATGGGTTTGCCCCGCACGGCAAAAGGGTATGACTCTATTTGGGTCATTGTGGATCGTCTTACCAAGTCCGCTCATTTCCTCCCAGTGGATACAAGGTATTCAGCCAAGAAGTATGCCAAGTTGTATTTTGATCGGATTGTGACCCTGCATGGAGTTCCTCTTACTATCGTCTCTGATAGAGGGTCAGTCTTTGTCTCTCATTTCTGAGAGCAACTCCAGAAATATTTTGGTATTAGTCTCCTCAGAAGTTTAGCTTATCATCCGTAAACTGACGGTCAGACAAAAAGAGTCAATCAGGTACTTGAGGATATGTTGAGAGCTTGTGCCATTTCTTTTCCTGAAAAGTGGGATGAATGCTTGACTCTAGCTGAGTTTTCTTATAACAATAGTTATCAAGAAAGCATTCGAATGGCACCATTTGAGGCCCTATATAGCAAGAATGTAGAACACATCTTAACTGGGTTGAGGTGGGTGATCGTGGATATTTTGGGCCTAATTTTATCAAAGAAGCTCGAGAGCAAGTTAGTGTTATTCAGAGTCATTTGAAGGCAGTTCAAAGTCGTCAGAAAACTTATGCCGATAAACGAAGAAGGCCCTTGCAATTTGAAGTTGGTGATCATGTGTATCTCAAGGTAGTGGATACAAGGTATTCAGCCAAGAAGTATGCCAAGTTGTATTTTGATCGGATTGTGACCCTGCATGGAGTTCCTCTTACTATCGTCTCTGATAGAGGGTCAGTCTTTGTCTCTCATTTCTGAGAGCAACTCCAGAAATGTTTTGGTATTAGTCTCCTCAGAAGTTTAGCTTATCATCCGTAAACTGACGGTCAGACAAAAAGAGTCAATCAGGTACTTGAGGATATGTTGAGAGCTTGTGCCATTTCTTTTCCTGAAAAGTGGGATGAATGCTTGACTCTAGCTGAGTTTTCTTATAACAATAGTTATCAAGAAAGCATTCGAATGGCACCATTTGAGGCCCTATATAGCAAGAATGTAGAACACATCTTAACTGGGTTGAGGTGGGTGATCGTGGATATTTTGGGCCTAATTTTATCAAAGAAGCTCGAGAGCAAGTTAGTGTTATTCAGAGTCATTTGAAGGCAGTTCAAAGTCGTCAGAAAACTTATGCCGATAAACGAAGAAGGCCATTGCAATTTGAAGTTGGTGATCATGTGTATCTCAAGGTATCTCCCATGAGAGGGGTGCATCGCTTTGGTGTCCAAGGAAAGCTAGCCCCTCGCTATGTTGGACCTTACAAGATTTTGGCCTGGTTGGTTCTGCTACCTACCGTATCCAGCTCCTGGATATTTTGTCAGCAGTACATAATATCTTCCATGTTTCCCAGTTAAAGAAATGTTTGCGGGCCCCCGATGAAGCCGTGGAAATTGAAGAACTTCCCCTCTAACCCGATTTGTCTTATATAGAGCATTCTGTCAAGATTTTAGATGAAAAAGAAAGAGTGACTAGAAACACTGTGATAAAGTTTTATAAAGTTCAGTGGCCAAAACACTCGGAGGACGAAGCAACGTGGGAGCAAGAAAACTATATCTTGAAGCATTATCCCCACCTTTCTAGTTCACCGAGGTAATTGTTTAAATCAGAATTTATTTCTTATCTCTTTTCCCACACTAGGCACATAAAATTTCGGGATGAGATTTTGTTTAAGGGGGTTAGATTTGTAACACCCTCGGTGTTATACCATAAATCATTTACTAAAACATGTCATGAGCATCTTGTTTATGTGTTAATGCATGTAATAAAGTGTGTAGATCAATTTCCGTAACTCAAAATGATCAACAAAAATATGAAACGAAAGTTGATTCAATATTCATGTTATATCACTTAAGGTTGAAAACTAATTTTTATTAAGCAAAAATGCTATAGAACATATATGTGTCACCTTAATAAAGTTGGAAGTACAAACTTTGTAGATGACAGTGAAATACTTGCGGTCAAAAAATGATATTACTAGCTAATATTTCCACTAGCTTAGAAATCGCAAATGGAAATCTAATTCAGCTCAAAAACTTAGAAATTTTCAAGTCTACCAACAGCTAGACATTGCTATGCTTAGCAATTTATTATGAGAGATTGGTTAAAGGGTGGTGTAGTGTTATAGCTCAAGTTGGTAGTCTCATGTGCCATCTTGAGCATGGTGAAGATGGCTTAGGTCCAGAAGCAACCGTTTGGTCGTGTTGACCGCTTTAAAATTCGTGCGCGTCATTGTCTCGGGTTGATTGGCGCCGGGTGTGTGGTCACCGCGTGGCCTTCCCACGCCGTGCACATGGTCGCGTCCTGCACGGTCAACCATGCCACCGCGCTTCTCTAGTCGAGCCGCCTGGGCTTGGCCGAGGCCGACTGCAGCGAGCCGCTGGCCCAGCGCCCACACTGCCGACACTCCTTGCGTCACGACGCTGCCGTTGTCATCGCATCATCGTCGTGTTCGCGCCGGTCTGCTGAAACTTTGCGCTGTTGCTGGCCCTATGCGTGTCACCTCTGCCACACGCACGTGGGCGAGCCGCCGTTGCCTTATCATTTAAGGCGTTGCGGCCGCGCAGGCCACGCCGGTCGGGAGCGTGCGCGCCTGTCGGCTATCGTCGGCACATGGGTCTCCCAATCTCACTGCTCGTGTCCCACCAAGGCGAGGACGAGCCGAGCCCACCTTTCGGGCCATTCTCTCTTCTCTCTCTACTTTCCACCATCGTCGTGTCGTGTCACGGTGAGCCAGAGAGCGGGCAACTCTCATCAATTCCTCATGCTCGCGTCTCCGCCTTCACATCCCCGCTCCAGCCGCTCCTACCTCGCTTTGACTGCGGCTCAGCCAAGCTCCAATTTTGGAGCTTTTCCCGCCACCGTGCCGTTAAGGCCCGTCACCGCCCTCGTCATGGCCAGCCTCCACCACTTCACCTCGCGTAAATTCCTCTACACCACTAGCTTGCATTGGCTCGCTCTCCACCGTGCGCACGCTAGTGGGAGCGCTACTTCCTCCCCACTGCCGCTGACGCGGCCGTGTCCGCATGGCTCGTCGCCGTGCTCGTCACGCGCACATGGCCTACACTGCTCAGGTAGTCGCCGCCCAAACCACCACTTTGGCCGGATTCGCGGTGTGCTCCTGGTGCTTATCCCCTATCTCTACCGTCCTGTTAGCGCTGTGGCTCACTGGAATGCGGTTGCCACTGTTGTAGATCGTCGTTGCTAGGGAGAGCCCGCTCTGCTTCACCCCGGTTCGTGCAACCATCGTCCATCATTGCACGTCGGCCCATAGGTGAGCATCGGTCCCCTAGCTAGGTCTGCAAGGGTCTTGGGTGGTCAGTGTACCGCCTAGTGCCACCGCCCGCCATGTCGGTGAGCACGGGGCGTCCCGGAGACCTCTCCGGTGCGAAGGTGAAAATATCCGAGGGTTTTGTTGCAAAGACACTGTCTATAGAAATAGTACGTGTAGTGTTCGCGCTATTGTCTGATAACGCGAGGGCATTTTTGCAAGAGTGACAGCGCGTGGGTTTCCTCGCCGTGGGCCACCTCGCGTGCGTGGGCCGGTGCTGCGTGGGCCGCACCGTGGGCCACCGTGCGCTCACACGCGCGCACGTTGCGTCACGTGGGTCGTGTTGGGCCAAAATCCGTTTAGCTTTTTCGTGGAGAATAGAAATAGATTTTAATTCTGAGCTGAATTATGGTAATTAATATAAAATCATGTAGGTATCCAAAAATTATAAAACAAATTTTGTTAAGTTCTTAAAATTGTGTTCTATCTGTTAGTGTATTTAGTTCATATATGTGCTTATTGATACCAGGAGCTATTAAATCATTTGAGAATGCCCAATATTATTAAGTTAATTATTGTAGGAATTTTTGTAGTAGATTGGTGATAGCAAAAACCCTAAAATTTTTATAGTAGCTTCATTGTATTATTATGTGCTTGCTATAATTTTTGTAGCCTTAGAATAGGCTAAGTACTAGCGTAGTTAGGTGCTCCTTGTTGTAATATAAGTTAAATCGCTAATAAGAGTAAGATTACATTTTAGTTGCTAAGTTAATATCCGTTAGATGAATCCATACCTATTTTTGTGGAAATGATAAGTAGTTAGTATCTTAACCATTAAAGCTAGCTTAGTGTCTTAGTAGATGTATTCTTATTTTAAGAATTGTTGTTGCCTTAATTTAACGTGTTGCATCATCATCGCATGCATGTAGAGAACGAGTTGACGGAGATCGTGACCATCGGAGATCACGAGTTCGAGGAGGTGATCGAGGAGTACGAGGAGGAGATCCTCATGCAGGAGGAGGTCCCGGAGCCTCCACTAACTGACTGAGCTGACACCCGCCTGCCCAAGGCAAGCCCCGGTGCATAACCCTTAATTTGAATAATCACTGGATATATATATGTGATGTGCATTTATGTTACAGACTTATTATTGAAACTACATACATAGATATACCTACCTATGAGTCCTACTAGCTTAGGCACGTAGCTGTTATGCTTAGGTTTTTCAGTAGCGTGAGTAACCTGTCGTTACTCGCAATAGGTGATTATTAATATTACTCTCATGATAAAATGGTGAAAGGAAATGGATACCAGGTAGGGATATGGTACGGGTATTGGTGGGTGTAAGAGGTTGTGTCCTGCGACCAACAGGGCATAGCTTGGTTATACTATTTTCCCTGTCCATGTCGGTTAAGGACCGACCGTTGCATTAGATTCTAGTTAGGTCACAGACTTCTTATCCTAAGCACATACTTGGTTATGGAAGCGGGAAGGCTCGTTGCTCTCTTGTCATGGGTTTTGGCTCTTTTCGAACCAACTGATTGGAGGCAAGGATGGTGGAGGTCTAAGCACCACACTGAATCCGAGACTCAGGTGTGGGGGCTTGGAGTCCAAGTTTGGATGGGGACATGGACCCCTTGACAGGAGAGTGGTGGGTTGGTCCTGCTTATGCTTGGGGTACAAATGGGGCGTGTGTTTTGGGGTACTTAGCTGGGCTACATTGATTCGTGAATCGTCGTGTAATATGGTATGACTTGTCTATGATCTAGCACCGTAGTAAGAACTGGAAGATGAAAGGGAATGAATGGATCT
The DNA here is from genome assembly GCA_904845875.1 of Miscanthus lutarioriparius. NCBI lineage: Eukaryota > Viridiplantae > Streptophyta > Magnoliopsida > Poales > Poaceae > Miscanthus > Miscanthus lutarioriparius. The sequence continues at coordinate 8,040,967 of CAJGYO010000019.1, read as the reverse complement.
AATTGCTCAACTCTTGCTTGAAACTAGAACAGGTGCTTACATAGAATGGTTAGCTAATGAACTAATCATGACTGCTAATAAAATACATACATAAGGATTCACTACTAGTAATGCTTTTTGCAAAAAGGATACCCAGCAAACCATAAAGCTTATCATATCCTTTGAAGTCAGGAAATTATTCCAACTAGTCGGGTAAGTCTTGCGAGTATATTGTGTACTCAGGGTTTGTTTACCCCTGTTGTGGGTGCAGCTTGAGGAATGACTGTTGTGTGGAGAATTCTTCTAGTGGGCACAGACGGATACTTATATCTTATCATTAGATGTTTATTTCAATTCCGCTGTTAAATTCTACACTCTAAACTTGGTATTGTAATAATGTATTTTTGAGAACCCTTGTTGTATGAAATGGTCGAAGTATTGTAAACTCATTCTCATTATTGGATCCTGGATGAAAAACATGGATTGTTTGAGTTCTCCCTTGGGGTGTGCTCGACGGAACTGTCTGATGTAGCCAACTTTCGGGGTGCTTAGTGTCTGGGGAAGATGAGCGCCTCTGGAAGCATGCTATTTCGGGTAGTTCTGCCACACAAGGAAAGTAAAAAGTGCAGGAAAAGTAAGATATAAGTGCTTTAGCGTTTGGCTTATCTATCAATCCCCCCTAAGCCTTATGCCGAGCACTAGAGGTGATTTGCTGTAGCCCAATCCTATCCCTCATCTCCTAGAACTTAGACTTTCCCAGTGACTTGGTGAGAATGTCAGCTAGCTGATCAGTAGTGGCAATGTGGGTGGCCTTGATGCTTCCGTCCTCCAAGCAATCTCTGATGAAGTGGTACTTTATGCGGATGTGCTTACTTCTTTCATGGAATATAGGGTTCTTGGCCAGAGCTAGAGCAGACTTGCTGTCCACCTTTAGCTCAACCACATCCACCTTCTTGCCAAGGAGCTTTGCCAGGATCCTTAACAGCCACAGCGCCTGTGTTGCGGTAGTGGTGGTGGCGATGTACTCTGCATCACAGCTTGAGAGGGCCACCACCTTCTACTTGAAGGACTGCTAGCTGACCAAGCAATCATCGAGGAAGAACATCATCCCGGTTGTGCTCTTACTGGTATCCACATCGCCGACGAGGTCATTGTCGTAGTAGCCGACGAACCACGTCATGTTGGGGGCCCTTTCGTAGTGAAGACCGTAGTCGAGGGTGCCCGCCATGTAGCGTAGGATTCGCTTGATGTCCTATAGATGCTCCATCATCGGCCGCTCCATGAACTAGCTCATGTACCCAATGGCAAACGCGATGTTCGGTCGGGTTTGAACTAGGTAGCGCAAGCTCCTGATCAGCCACCGGTAATGGGTTGGATCGACCTCCTCCACTATGATCACCCGACTTAGCTTGAGCTTCTCCTCCATCGAGGTGTGGGTCAGATTGCATCGTGTCATGCCGCTGAGCTCAAGGATGCGCTTGGCGTAGTGGGTTTGGTGGAGGGCGATCCCGGCGGCATCCTAGCGCACTTCGATACTGAGGTAGAAGCAGAGGAGGCCGAGGTCGCTCATGTCGAACGCCTTCTTCATCTATGCCTTGAACACCTCCACCTTCTGCTCTTCAATGCTGGTGATGATGAGGTCGTCAACGTAGATGCCAGCCAGTAGAACATTATGTCCGCTGCCTCGCTGGTACACTGCCGCCTCATGCGTGCTTTGCTTGAAGCCCATCTTCTTGAGTGTGGCATCGAGCTTCGTGTTCTAGGCGCGCAGTGCCTGATGCAGGCCATAGAGTGCCTTGCACAGGCGGTACACCTTCCTCTGTTCTTCGGCAACAGCGTAGCCAGGTGGCTGGCGCATGTAGACCTCCTCCTTGAGATCACCATTGAGGAAGGTAGACTTCACGTCCATGTGGTGGAGTTGCCACCCCTCTTGAGCTGCTAGTGCGAGGAGGACACGGACTAACTCCATGCGTGCCATGGGGGCGAAGGCATCGTCGTAGTCGATCCCCTCCTGCTGAACGAAGCCGAGTGCCACCAGCCGTGCCTTGTGCATGATCACCACGCCTAGCTCGTCCTTCTTAAGCTTGAACACCCACTTTAGGGTGATAGGGTGGAGGCCGTCAGGCAGTGGCACCAGCTCCCAAGTGTGGTTCTGCTCGATGGACTCGAGCTCCTGCTCTATTGCCGCCCGCCACGTCGGATCACCCTACGCCTTAGCGTAAGTGGTTGGCTCAGCGACGTGCATCAGATGAAGCTAGGCGAAGAGCCTCTCGGGCTGGTCCGGTGAAGACTAGTCGCCGAGGATGCTTACCATGGTGTGGTATCGCAGAGCCTCATTATCATAGTAGGCGTCTAGGAGGTCTTCATCGTCCTCCAGCAGTGTGGTGTACTTGACCTCTGGCTGCCTTGCGTGCGCTGGTGTCACAGCAGGCAAGGTAGAAGACGCCAAGGAGGTCGGATGGTACACTGGAGAGATCGGCTGCAATGATGTAGAGGTTAGAGAGGTTGACTGTGGTGCTGGAGAGGTTAGAGCTACTATCGATGTGCTGTCGACCACCGCCGTTGGGCTGCCGACCACCGCCAATGGGCTGCTGAGCTCCTTTGGATCTGGTGATGGTGAACGAGATGGAGTTGGTGAAGAGGTCGGCGCTAGGGATGAAGACCCATACGTCGATGAAGATGCACCTTGTGCTTCCTCGGCACCTCCAGCCCACGCGTACTCAACGGTGAAGTCGCGAAGCGCGGTCGCCGACCTATCATCCACCACCTTGTCCCATGCCCAGCCGCGTCCTTCATCAAACATGACATTGCATGCCACGCGCATGCGTCGTGTTGTTGGGTCAAGCACGTGGTAGGCCTTACCCCCTCTGCGTAGCCGATAAAGACCCCTGGCGAGCTACGATCATCGAGCTTGCCGACGTGGTTTTGCTCCTTGATGAAGGCGAGGCAGCCGAAGATACGCAGATAGCTGACCGCCAGCTTGAGCTCATGCTAGGCCTCATACGGTGTCTTGCCGTCGAGCGCACTGGTCAAAGGGCAGTTCAGCAGGTGTACGATGGTCATCACGGCCTCTCCCTAGTATACCGCCGGCATGCCGTGTTGTTTGAGGAGCGCGCGTGCCGCTGCCACCATCGTCTGATTGCGGCGCTCGACCACGCCGTTCTGCTGTGGTGAGTAAGGCACGGAGTAGTGGCGCTGAATCTCCTCGTTGGCGCAGTACGCTGTGAACCCAGCTACCGTGAATTCGTCGCCATTGTCCGAGTGGAGCACCCGAAGCTTGCGGCTGCACTCCTTCTCCATGGCTGCCTGGTGGCGCTTTATGGCGTCCATAGTTGTTGCCTTGGAATCGAACAACACGGCCCACATATAGAGGGTGGCGTCGTCGACGAGCAGTAGGAAGTAGCGTCGACCTCCAGGATTGGCCGGTGACACTGGACCGTAGAGGTCACCGTGCACCAGCTCGAGCTGCTCGGTGGCACGATAGGAGGCTTGACGCGGGAAGGGCCGATGCTTCAGCTTGGTCACCACATAGGTGTCACATAGCTGCTTGACGTGGTCGATGCAGGGCATACCATGAACCATCTCCTTCTTATCGAGTTGCTTCAAGGCTTCGAAGTGAAGTTGCCCTAAACGCTCATGCCAGCACCACGCCTCTTCATCCCAGCGCGTGGTTCATCGAGGTGGAGCTCGGCGGAGCTAGCCGACCTAGAAAGGGGAAAGCTTGGACCTTTCACCTCCTCCCCTATGTTTTGCTGTAGCTCGACACACCTGTGCGTTAGGAACAGGGTGGCATCCTGCTCTTCTGCTTGCATGACGTGACCCTACCCACCATAGCGTGGAGGAAGGCGGCAGTCCTTGGCCCAGTGGCTAGTCCTGCCATAGTTGTTGTAGGTGTCATCTCAGGTCGCCTTGCGCTCGCCGATGGCGCCACCTTCAGCGCCGACCTGGCCCCGAGGTCCCTTCTCCTTCTTCTTGCCACCACGTGGACGCCGGCGATGCTCCTTGGAGCTGGACAAACTAGATCCTTCCTCCTTCTTCTTCTTGTCGAAGGCGCGCCACTGCTCTATCGTGTACATCAGCTTGCCTCTGGCGGCGCTCGGCTCGGTGTGAGGCCCCTCCTCGTGGTCCTGCACCGCCTTGAGCCTCCCGGACACATCCTTGATAGTGAGCTGCTTGAAGTCGAGGAGTGTCTCGATCGACATGATGATCTATGTGTACTTCCTCAGCATGTCACGACGATCGATTCTCACGCCAGCTTTATCGTAGCCTTGTTGGCAAGGTAGGCGCTGAGCTCGGTGGGGATGGTGGCACACAACGCCTCCAGCACCTGGCGATCATCGTCGTAGTCAACTCCACCAATGTGAACCACCTCCCACAGCCACTGGGGCTGCAGCTTGACCTTCATCAGTGTGCTCCACTCGTGGAAGTTTGACTTGATGAGCATCGGCCAGGGCGTTCCCGCTCTGGAGTCACGGTAGACCATCTACAGCACTGGGGAGCGGACACGCCAACCACGACGCTGCTCTGGTGATGGTGCCCGACCGGGCTATGCGATCCTCCAGCTGGCTCCTGCTCTCGCTCTATCTCGGCACGCAGTGCTGTGGTCACGGCTACCGTGGCCTAGGCCACAGCCACCGCCTGCCTGGCCGTCTCGGCCACCGCCGCTGCCTCTGCGGCAGCAAGGCGCGTCGCACGATCGTCGGCTCTGGCACCTATGGCAGCGTGTGCTCTTGTGACCTGGCTGGCGGTGGACATGATGCCCACTCACTCAAGAACCCTCCCGGTAGCATCGGCTGACGGTACGGTCGATGAGGACGAAGGCAGCTCGCTTCTGGTCGGGATGGCGTTTGGCTTTGTTGGGAGTGGGACGACACTCGCCTCTGACCTGGTCTCCACTCCTTCCATAGGCTAGACGACATCTTCCCGACGCACGTCTTCAGCCATGCTCGAATGGCGAGCCTCCATCACCCACTGCGCAGTGACCTGCTCGGCGACCATCTGTGCATATGGCACCAAACTCTCTCCCAGCGCATGGATTTCATCTGTGCTCCACCCATTGATGTATCCTCTGTAGATGGCCATGAAGTCCAGATTAGGGTGATGGGTCACCACTGAGGTCAGCACCCCCGATGTCCCATAGAACATGCCATCGGAGATGAGCGCCCGAACCTCATTCGGGACCTCCGCGAGCTGGACGACGGGCGTATTGGTGCTCGGTCCTGACCACCTATGCGATGTTGCAAATCTGGCCGAGCTCCCCCTCGAGAGCGCGTCGCTCCTCAAGGGACTGGGCTAGCACCTTCGTGCCCTGACCGACCACTGCTTTGACTGTCTCCAGCTCTTGCTCTAGAGAGCTGATCTTTCCACCTAGTTCTAAAAAAGACGACAAATTCAGAAGCAGAGGAAAGGAAAAATCAAGGCATCAACCGAAGGCAGAACAGATACATACCAAGGAGGGTGCTTTCGAGAATGGAGAGGCCTTCCTCTTGCCGAGTCACCCTCTCGAGCAGTCGAGCATTCGACTCCTCTGCCCCAAGCATCTGCCCCTAGAGCGCAACCACTTCTTGTTCAGCGTTCGACCGGGCCTTCTGCTCCACCTCCAGAGCCTCCAAGGACTTCTGAAGCATCGCCTCGGTCTCCACCAAGTGGACCTTCACCACATTAAGTTCTCGCTCGTCAGCAGTCGGTCGCTCGACCGCACGCAGCTCCACCGCTCGTGCTCCCATCGCCTTGGTCGTCCGGTCTTGGGACTCACGATGGGCAGACTCTAGCTGGTGCCTAAGCTTGTCAACCTGCCATGATGCCATCGCTTCATGCTCCATCCAACCATGCTCTTCCCATAGAAATCAAGACTTATGGATCGACATTATCTTTAGATCCTGTGAGACAAGAAGCAGGCATGCTAAGACAACTATTGAAAGGCCAAGGAGTCAAGGATAACACCAAAAATGCAGAGAACTTACCTCTACAACGCATGGCAGGTTGACTATCACCACCTGATGAATGAGCTCAACCCTTTCCAAGGCCTCCTTGAGCCTCACCCTGGTAAGGGCGAGATTGGACTCCATCGATAGTCCTCTCTCTCTCCAAGCAGATGCCAGAGCTTCACCTTCTCCTCGTCACGAAGGACGAACAGGGACTTTCTTGGCATGCCAGAGCAAGGCCACACTAGCTCGCGGGTCACCCCCGACCCACTAGAAGATCCAGCCATCGCAGTATCATGCGATGACCGGATCATCACCAGCTCTCGGGACGGTGGAATGGCCGGCGGCTCCACCCTGGTCTTTTCCTCACCGGAGAAGGGGGTCTCCACCGCATAGACTCCATGGCTAGCTGGCAGATGTTATACCTCTGGCCTAGCCGCGTCTCCTCCCAACCCCTCCAGCTCTAACCAGGAGGGCGAACCGTGCGCTCCTCCACCAGGCGAGGTAGGGAGCCCAGTTTCCCTCCTCTCCTTCTCCACAGCTGTTGGGGGAGGGATTGCGAGGGTCACCTCCAACCCAACCTCCACCGTCACCATGGGGATCGCCGCCATCACCGCCACCACCGCTGTTGCCATGCTCGCAACTGGTCGGGAAGACGCAACCCCTAGTAAGGAAGGTCGTGCCACCGCCAGCCTGCTTCCTCCGCCGCTCGTCGTGACCCGATGCAGGCTGGGTCTCCATTCTTCTCGCATGGGAGGTGGGGAGACTCCCAGTCATACCAGCCCCTGGCTGCTATCAAACAAGCGCGGGTTAGTCACACTCAAAAACTCTAGTATGAGAATAGGAGGGAGCATGAATGCTTACCTAGATGAAAGCGGCAGAGCCCTAAAGCCCTGACCAGCTAACGATGAGCCGATCGGACGAGGACCGCTCGTGGGTCATGACCCGCGCTCCCTCATATTGACCGAGGGAGGAGCCAACCCGGCTGGTTCCCGATCGGCTCGCGAACGACCGCGACCTCTAGCTTGTGGCAAAACCACCGGAGTAACTGACAGAGCGTCTCTCCATTGGGGGTCGCGCATGCGTGCCGACCTCGAAGATGCAGGGGAACGATCATGTCCCCTCGACTGACCGACGTGCTCCACCACACTTGGAGCAGGGGGCACGGAGCCAACGACGCCTCCGAAGGGCGCGGCGACCGTGCCCGCTTTGCCTCTCATTCGACGAAGGTGTCTTCACTTGCGGCATGCTTCCTTGACTCAGGAACGTCGCCACACATCTTCGTATCATGCCCGCTGCCACCGGATGTGGCCGTAGGGTCATTGTGCTCCACCAAGGTCATGACAGCACCATTATCTCCTTTGTCCTCGAAGGCACTCGTGTCACCAGCCATCTTCGTGGGCTCCTTCGACTCGAGCTCTGACTCCACATCGCTCTGGCTCTCACCCCCAGACCCGTCGGCTGATCACCTTCTCCTTTTTGAATCTCCTCCGGGCCTTCTTAGCTTTCTTCCTCTTCTTGGCAAGCGCCACCTCCCTATGTGCAGCTTGCCAAGCCATGCCCTCTAGCCCCATTGGAAGATGTGGCCGAGATTTATAGCCCAAGAGTCCCTTCGAAACGGACAACTCGAAATCAATCAAAATATCAAAACGAGGATAAGGTCATGGGAAAAGAGGGCATACCAGATTAGACAGCTTCACGGCATGAAGAGGTCCGGGCGTCCCTTCGAGGGAGTCTTTATCCCTCAGTTGCAGCACCCGATCGAGTCGACTCCACACTTCATCCTTTGGCAACTCCTCCGGCGACGCGCGGTCAAAATCCATCGGGCCGAAGTACTCCCACATCGGCCGCCTTCTCTCCGCCAATGGGACAACCCGATGGTGGAAGAAGGTGTGAAAGACCCACTACCAGTTATGGCCACGCTGCATAAGCCTCTGAAGCTCCATCTTGATAACCTCTAGCTTGTTCTATCGACCGGCGGGGCCTCACGACCAGCTTTCCCTCCTCTCCGGCCTTCTTCTGATGAACGTCGAGAATGGCACTTTCGCTGGGTTCCTGATGTAGAACCACTCACTGTGCCACCCCCAGTTGAAGTCACAGGGGGAGTATGTAGGGTAGGGGACCAACGGCTTCGGTTTCTTCTGTAAGGAGAATCCCCCCAATCGGCGCGATTCTGGGCCGCTTCCCCTCGAATAGGGATCGCCCGCTGAAGATCCACCGGAAGAGGTCTATGTGCGGCTCCATCCCGAGGAAGGCCTCGCAGACGGTGACAAAGTCGGCGATGTGCAGCACCCCAGACGGGTTGAGGTGCTATAGATCCAGGCCCCACTCGTTGAGGAGCCCACGCAGGAACCAGTGCGTGGGATACCCAAGCCCGTTCTCATGGAAGGCGAGGAAGGAGATGACCTCGTCGGCTTAGGGTTGTGGAACAATTTCACCTAACGCAGGAGCCCTCCAATGCGCCGCCTCCTTCAATGGGAGCAGCCCCTTCTCGGCAAAGGTGGCCAGCACCTCCTCATCCACGTTGGAAGGCCTCCAGTTCGACATCGCGCCTTGGATTCATGAACGAATATGTGAGTCTTCTCCCTCGCTCTACTCTCCTCTCTCCTAGAAACCGTCGTGGCACATGAACAGATTTGGTGAAAGGGAGGAAGGAGGAACGGCGGCGGTTGAAGGAAGGTGAAAGAACAGGAGGAAAAACCTCTCCCCTCCCCCTATTTAATGTGGAAAAGCGTGCGGTGGGATGTGGTTCTGACCGATGGGACGCGCCCTACCCGGCGAAACATCGTCCGGTTAGTGGGACGTGGCCTGGGCAGGGCCCACCACTACCACAACCCGGGCACAGGAAATAAGGCGCAACTGCACCCAAACGATCCTCCGCCTTCCTAGGAAGAATTTGGAAGGGCCCACCAACGGAATCTCCATCAAGGAGAGACCAACGAATCACTCGAGTCGATTGGACGACTCGGGCGGCTGCCGAGAGACAGGTAAGGAGCAGCGGGATGCCTCATGCAGGTTATACCGACCCCGTCATGAACGATGGACATGGATCCCATTCGGACATATCTGATAGGAGCTCCCAAGACCCGTCACTCGAGCCATCGAGATAACCTTACCAAACTCCTTTTTTGTTTTCTAGTGCATAATCATTCATCCATTCTCATGCATGCATTCATACATTCATCCATACATTCATCCCATACATCTAAGCATTGCATATGCAGTTGTTGCATCACAACGCTTCGTGTTGCGTCACAAAGCGACAGTTGCCTCATTCGATATGAGCGACGACCGACCGAGGTTCGAAGAACGGCCCGCGAAGGGCTCGAGGCCACCTCACGTCAAACAGAGCCAGGGGAGAAAACGTAGATGAGCCCCAGCGACCCTTGCCCGGCCTGCTCAGAAGCGAACAGGCTCATCTCTACCTTCTCGTTTGATCCCGACCTCGAGCCATACCCACAGAATCTCCATCGAGGGGAGGCCAGTGGGCCACCTGAGTCAATCTCTAGAATGGCTCGGACATTTGCTGGGAGGCGGGTTAAAGAGCAGTGGAATGCCACATGAGGGCTATGCCGACCCCGTTATGAACGACAGACCCGGATTCCACTCAGACGTACCGTTATTAAGCTCACTGAGCGCATCACTCGAGCCATCGAGGCAAGCGATGTTAGCTCAGCCCTTTGGTTGCAGAAACCGCGGATGGGGAAATGGACGAAACTAGACCGACCCCTCGGTCGCGCCCAACGCCTGGGTTGGCGCTCCGTCTCGCCCGACCCCTTGGCCGCGCCCGACGCTTGGGTTGGCGCTCCCTCTCGCCCGACCCCTTGGCCATGCCCGACGCATGGGTTGGCGCTCCATCTCGCCCAACCCCTCGGCCGCGCCCGACGCCTGGGTTAGCGCTCCGTCTCGTCTGACCCTTCAGCCATGCCCGACACCTGGGTTGGTGCTCCATCTCGCCCGACCCCTCGGCCGCGCCCGATGTCTGGGTTCACGCTCCGTCTCGCCCGACCCCTCGGTCGCGCCCGACGCCTGGGTTGGCGCTCTGTCTTGCCCGACCCCTCGACCGCGCCCGACGCCTAGGTTGGTGTTCCGTCTCGCTCGACGGCAACTCATGATCTTACGCCCACCGGGTGCGCTCATATAACAAGTGTAAACAACCCCTTCAGGACCTCACAGAAGTCCCAAAAGGGTTCGGGGGCTCCTGTCGGGTTCATAAACCCAGGGTCCTCAATGGGCCCGCTTTCCAGCAAAAACTCGGCCCAACAGATGGCGTAGCGACAACGCGTGCCTCCCGGGCTAGCCCAGTTACCTAACGACCAGCCGGGAGAATGATATGGTCTCCAGCCAGAAGGCCTGGCCAAGGAGGGGACATAGTTTGACTCCGACCTCCTTTTTCGACCGGGGATACGACGAACCTCTGCTTGCAGCTCTTCCTTGACCAACACGGTTGGGGCCGATTGGGAACAACCGACCGGGGACGCCCGCTCGGTGAGGGCCCGGGGATCAGACAGAGCAGATAAGGTAAGGCGCTCAAGTCAAACCGCAATACCGAGGACCGTACCCCGCACACCTACAGGACGGTGCCACCAGGCCATACCAGATAGGCACTATGCAACCTTCTAGGCATGTCAGAACCCAAACAGTGTTGTGGGCGCTGTCATTTGCCGTACCCTGCCATGCCCTGTGCACCTACAGGACGGAGCCATCAAGGCATGCCAGGCGAACACGTAGAGCCTGCCAAACGCGTCTGGGCATAAATAGTATTGTGGGCGCCGACAACCGTCTCGTACCCGACAGCGTGGGCAACAAGACTAGGAAGCACACATATATATTCTCTTTCTTTCTCTCAAAACTTGTAAGGCCATCCCCTTCACCTATAAAAGGGGATGCGCTCTCTCCGAACAAAAAAGACTCTCTCGGAGGCTGGTTTCCCTCTCTGGCTCTAGACAACCTGAGCATTCGAACAGCTCCATAGCTCCAGAACTCAACAGCTACACAGAGCACACGCTCCAATACTTAGCGCTCGTTAGAGCACCTGTCACTCTTAGCCACTTGGTTTAGAGTCCGACCGGGCCTTTAACACCCCTCTTCTTATTCCATACTCGTTTGTAACCCCACAACAAACTTCAAGCACCTGGGCTCAGGAATAAAGTCAGCGACCGATCTCAAACTGGACGTAGGACATGTTGCCTGAACCAGTATAAATCTTGTATCATTGAGTGCTAGGTCACATCTGATCACAATGCGTGGCAAAACTATAAATATTTACTTGTTGGTCACTTTTCACACCGACAGTGTTATTACAAACCGCCAAGATAATTGCTCATTTTCTTGGGTGCTATTTGAAACCACCAAGGTAATTCATGTTTGCTTGAGTGTTGTTTGCCGCCAAGATAATTCAAATTTCCTTGGGTGGTAATTGAAAACCGCTAAGGAATTTTTTAGAGCTTTGAAATTCATTTTTTTAAAATTTTTCAAATGACCTCGGACGGAGATACGACCTAAACCAAAGTTATATAGTACTCGACGAGATCTAAAACTCTTCAGTTTAAACTTTTTATATTTGAAATTATTTAGGATCTCAAATATTCATTATAAGATTCAATAAACTCAATACAAAAGAACAAAAATAATTCACTTAGTCACAAGTTACTTTAAGGTGTAGTGGTAAGTGTGCATTATGTAAAGCCTTATTATTAGGTCATAGGATAGGATCAAATCCCCGGAGTGCATGACAAAGGGCTTCATTGAGTTATAGTTTTTGCTGCTCTATATATATCCTTACTGTATCTCAAGGAAACTTGGCAGTTGGAACATTTGAAATCTTGCTTGAGTGCCAAAACTGTGAGGAAAAACAATTTTCCTTATCCTCTATCTTTGACGGAATTTGCTTGACGGTTTATAGCCAATGATTATTTCTTTGGTGGTTTAGGCACTTTTCTTGTGGTTTTAGCACTAAGGTAATTCGGGATTCTGGTAGTGATTGGGTGCTTGGCATTTGGTCCACAGCATTGGGGTTTTGGGTCAGCATGATGAGTCATTTAGTAATTGATGTAATTTTTTTAAGTAGCTGTAATCAGTCCCAGGGTTTGGTTTTAAGGTCGTGACTCGTTACTGGCAGGTGCGCCAAACCGCTGAACGTTCAAGCCTGTATCCTTTTTGAAATAATATAAGCAGGGGAAATCTTTCTCCTAAAAAATTGTTCCTCCCTAATCAAACCTAGATTGATCTCTCTTTGGTGCGCACATTCACAGTCCCATGTACAGTGAACAAAGAAGATTTTGGATGTAAAGAAAGAGCAAGCTTTTATTGCTTCATTTTTTAATACATTGCAAAAGTGGACCGCTTTGTTGTATGTACGGCCCTCTGGTGATCAGAAGTTAAAATTTATTACAGTATCGAACTTTTCCAATATATAGCTTGTCACGTCTCTGATCTTCCTGTACGTCATGTAGAGAGATTACGTACACTCCCTCTCAAATGTTTAGGGTCTGTTTAGTTCTAAAAAGTTTTCTAAAAAGTGTTGCAGTAGTCATCACATCGAATCTTGCGATACGTGTATGGAATATTAAATGTAGACGGAAAAAAAAAACTAATTACACAGTTTGGTTGGAAATTACGAGACGAACGTTTCGAGTCTAATTAGTCAATAATTAAACACTAAGTACTAAATAAAAACAAAAATACTACCTTAATCAAATTCCCAAAATTCACGAACTAAACACAGCCTTACCATTATAAACGGCACCCATTACAAGGAGGAGGGTGGAGAGGGCCCAGAGGTTGACATAGGGGGTGGTTCGGATCACCTCTAGCTGCTATAAATAATAAATATAAATAATAAAGGTTTAGAGGAACATGTACAAACAAAGGAACAGTAGTTCCAGTACACTACACATATAGTAACTTTGCTATACTAGATGGAAAATTACCGAGACGTAACGTTGATGTGATTGAGGTAATGGAAATATATATATCGATATTTCTTTTGGAATTTGGTTTTGGATGCAAACCAATTAATAGCTTGCCCCAATCTCCATGGATTGGGGTTAAAGTGAACTGATCTCAAGTTCAAAAAAAAGTGAACTGATCTCACACCAATAGCATGGATTAGAGTTAGAGGTAATCCCTGTGTATCCAAGCAGAGCCTTAATATGAAACAGGTGAGGGGAGTTCTAGTGTTGCAATTGCAATTGCACGCTGCATCTGCTTGCTTGGCCACCTCCATGGCTCCATGGCTTCCGCTCGCAACAAGAGCCAGTAAAATAAAATGGGCAAGCAGCAACCCTAACGGGGAATGGACAGCGTCCACTGATATCCTTGGTGTATTAACGTTGATGTGACTGAGGTAAGGTTAATGTAATAGTTGCCAACTTAGCTCAGTTGAGGTTTTTGTTGGAACATGTCCATCCGGATTTAAGTTCTAGACTTGGTATGAGCGCTTACATTTTTTCTAGATTTATTCTAGGATTTACGGGATTGTACTTTAGTAATAGGCAAGGTTTCTATTGACCGTGTTCATAGGAGTTAGTGTGCGTGCGTCGTGAGCGTCTACTTTAAGGTGCAATTCGCACAAAAATGAGATTAATGTAACCATTCGATCCTTGAAAACAAATTCCATGTTTTGCCAACAAATATAAAACAATCTAAATCACTTTTAAGCCAATTCAATTCCTTATCTGAAATAGAATCTAATTCGCAGAATAAGTTTCAATTTCAAGGGTAAGGTCTATAGAGTTTGGTTTGAAGGAACTGGGAACGAATGAGCAATTACCCCCAATCGTGTCTTTGAGATAGAAGTCTCCAAGAAAGGCCATACTCAAAGTTCTACTGCAGTTGTTTCAATTCTAACAGAATATAGTCTCTTTTCTGACTCCTTTTTGCACGAAGGCTTTGCGGAATCGTGTCTTTGACTACTTTAGCGCAAGTACCAGCCAAACAGGCAAAGAATTGGCGACTGAGACTCTTTTTTTTTTTTGATAAATAGGCGACTGAGACTTGAGGGGGCAGTAGCAGTACTCTCCCCGAGCGGTCCCAGGAAACGCAATTATTGCTTCTTCTCCCTGCCGGGCAAAAGGCGACTTGACTACTCGTCTACTCTGAGGTCGTCGTTCGGAGTAGGCGGCACGGCTGATCATAGACTCTGCCGGCCAAGTCAATGGAGTAGTTGGAACTTTTTTTTATATCTAGTAGTTGGAACTTGGAAGGTGGAACACATCATTCGTGTAGTTGGGTGTTGGATGTCACCGAACAGACGAGTGCTGGCCTCTCTATCGGGCCTTTCCAATCATTGATCGAGTCACGGTTTGTAGAGTGTCCATTCTAGCATGTCCAAGTCAAGATAAACTTGATTTAAATTTAAAGCTTGGAGCCACGAGGCATGGCGTCAAGGCTCAGCGTCACAGATCTTCGCACTAAGCCTCGATGCTGGTCGTGCATTATAGCGCCAAGCTCCGGTTACATCAACACCATGTCATCCAATCATGCTAGCCAGGCCTTGAGGCTCGGCGCCATGGTGTGTGGCGCAGAGACGTGTTATCTCAATGCCAAGAGCCATGATGGCGACCCCAGGTCGAAATTTACAAATAGGTCTTCCAGAGTGCAAATGTGAATGTTTTTTAAGAAAATGGTTAAGAAATTTGTTTTTTATCTTTTTAAAAAAATATTCATATTTACGCCCCTGGGCGACTTATTTTCGTCTTTAGACCCTAGGGGTCGGCGTCATGAATCGTGGTGCTGATGTAACACGTCTCGGCATCACAGGACATGGCGCCAAGCTTCTAGCCCTAGATGATGTGCCGTGTGTACGTGGCAATGGCATGGCCAGAGCTCGGCGCCGTGGATCTTGGTGCCAAGCTCTGGCCATAGAGGTCGCACGCCTGCCCGCCCGACCACTAGCCCTTTCTTCTTCCTCCCTCCTCTCACCCAGCGAGTTCTCAGTATCGCATGATGAGACTCAAATTTCAAAAAATAGAAAATCCTTCAATACGATATCGGATAAAGATAAATTTTATATGTAAATTGTAGATCTCGATGAGATCTACAACTTTATAGTTTTAATTTTTTCATTTAAGGACAATAAGATGTTCGAAAAACAATGCTCAAGATATAACATATTTAGTATAAAAGGGTATAACCTTAGACAGCAAACAGTGGAAAGACAACTTCGATATTCGGATGAAGACTCCAATCACATAGGGACAACGGACTGGTTGATCACAAGCCTAATTCCTCCAAACTCTAGCAATCTGGTACCCATCCGGAATTTTTATCCAAATATTTGAAAAGTAAAGCAAGCGTAAGTACATATCCGGTTCATATCACGCGCATCCTACCGATAATCTACCACCACGGGCACCCACCTCGGTGGACTGCCGACCATATTTTGTCGACAGTGGCGCGCCAGGTAGGGGTCCCCTTTTAGGGGTTGTGCGTGCTGATCCCAGGAGAACCAGATGGGAATTTTCTTTGTCAACGTCAACCGCTGTGACTCGGCTTCTCGTGGCTGGCGTCCTTCAGCAACGCGTCACGGCATGATGATATTGATCGGCCTCGGCGGCGGCGTACCAAGAAACTTGTCCCATGCTGATCGGATCCGAGATCCCACCGTGATGCCTAGCTAGCTTGTAGATATGATCCAGTCTGACTCATGGTGGACATGCAACCAATCAAAGAAGGCCAAACCAGGATGTCTGCGATCAACTTGCATGTATATATGCATCACATGCAAGCTTCACGTACTTGCATCTACGTACATGACCACGCAAGCGGCTACTCGGCCCTGATCAAGCAGCGACAAGCAAGCAAGAGGTCCGAGTCTAACGAACACGTAACCTGCACGACTGCACCGACTCCAGTTGCAACCTTCAACATCGTGCGCCAACCGCCGTGGCCAAGCCAGGAGCATCTCATCTCATGACCACAAGATCTCCGACGGCGGTATCATCGCCGAGATGAGATTCCAAGCCATCGAACAAGCTGTCCGAGCCATTGGCGAGCCGCAGCGAGCCATCGAGCAAGCCACGCCGAGCCGCGGAGCGAGCCGCTGAGCGAGCTCCACCGAGCTCCGACCACGTCGACCACTAGACCACGTCGACCACATCGACCACCAGACCACGTCGACCACGTCCCGAGCGGCTCCGCCAAGCTCCGACCACGTCGACCACGGACCATGTCGACCACGTCCCGAGCGTCTCCGCTGAGCTCCGACCACCAAGACCACCAGACCACGTCGACCACGTCCCGAGCGGCTCCGCCGAGCTCCGACCACCTCAACCACCAGACCACGTCGACCACGCTCCGAGCGGCTCCGCCGAGCTCCGACCACCTCGACCACCAGACCACGTCGCAATGATGATCGCCGCGAAGAACGGCGCTACGACAACCACGACCACCGTCATGACGACAGGTCGGAAAGCTCGAGGACCGGACAACTTCATCACCACAGACCAGATTTTTATCCAAAGATAAGTACACTTCTAATATTTATATTTGACACAATTTTCATTACGGCGTTTCTCCACAACGTCCTCGTTATTCTTCAAATAACGCTTGTCCATGTATACCATCTTAAATATAACATACAGCTATACTTAATGCAAATCCTCGACCAGTCATGTTGACGCTCGATGCCTCTAGAGACGGCCCTGTCTCCGGCTCCTCCCTACACGTGCACGAGCGTCTGCCCTCTGCGTTATGGGTGGTCGGCAGCGGTTCCTTAGCGACGCATGTTCCTCCTACACGTACACGGGCTCTGTGCTCAACGTTATGGACTATGGGCTAGCTAGGGCTGGAGACTCAGCTACACACTAACTGGTCGGACAGTTTATATTAAGTATAAACACAAACTTTATTTTAACACTGATGTTTACAAAGCACCAACTGCTTTATCACATCATGCTCATTTGCAAATGACTGCTGAGCGTCATACGCTATTTCTTCACCGCTGATTTTTCTCCATAAATTCTTATTTTGTACATCACATACTACCGTTCTATATATTTATATTACAGGGATCTCGAGCTACGCTCGGGGACTTCGCCGCTCGCCCCTCGACCTGTGATCGGGGACTGCCTTGACCACTCTCCGACCATAGCTTGGGGACTTCGTCGCTCGTCCCTCAACCTGTGCTTGGGGACTGCCTAGACGACTCTCCGACCACAGCTCGTGGACTCTGCCGCTCGCCCCTCGACCTATGCTCGAGGACTGCTTCAACCACTCTCCGACCATAGCTCGGGGACTTTGCGTCTCAACTACATGCGACTGGCGACTCGCATACAGTTGGGATATTCTTTCTCGTTTGGACCTTGCTACAAGGCTCATACCTCACCTTCCAGCAAGCTCGGGGACTACATCGGTATGATGCACCTGCCGGTGCATCTTGTATCGCCTGTACGACGATTGGATTCTCAACTTAACTGGGAATTCTTTTTAGACCCTGGCACCACGTGCCTACGTCACCTACTACCAGGCTCGGGGACTAAGTGGGCACACTTCACCTTACGGTGAATGTGCTAGCTCTGATGGATCAAACGCCTCCGGTTCTACAAGGACGACGGTGCCTCTTCTCGACTCAGAGTCAAAGTGGGCACACTTCGAGGGAAATATTTTTCAAATTTTATTGTGAGCCCCTTACATCCTTCTGGCAAGCTCAAGACGACGCTACTCGAAGGATACAAGGCGCTCGAGGACAATCTGTGGGGGTATGGCCCCCGGTATCCTCAAGACAAGGACATGGGCCGCACCGTCCGAGGTGGCCCGGCCCGTAAGATCGAGGCGTGCACAGCAAGATTACAAGTTGTACTATATATTGTAATAGTACCAAATAGGATACTTTACTTGTAACCCTCCTCCTCCAGACTATATAAGGAGAGGCAGGGGTCCCCCTCAGGGGACAATCCATCTAGATCATACAGATCATAACAGATCTCACCCTAGATCAATACAATACACCAAAGACACAGGACGTAGGGTATTATGTCGATCAGACGGCCCAAACCTGTCTAAATCGCTATCTCTACGCCTTGTGTCACCATCCGATTCCTATACGCGCATCCTACCGACAATCTACCACCACGGGCACCCCCCTCGGTGGACTGCCGACCATATTTCGTCGACCATATCCACGGGCACCCCCCTTGCGGTGAATGTGCTGGCTCTGATAGATTATCTACAAGCTAGCTAGCTAGGCAGTCCCCGAGCACAGGTTGAGGGGCGAGCGGTGAAGTCCCCGAGCTATGGTCGGAGAGTGGTCGAGGCAGTCCCCGATCATAGGTCGAGGGGCGAGCGGCGAAGTCCCCTTACTTTTCAAATATTTGCTATCACCGACAACTCATTGTTCCCGGCTGTGCCCGAGGACGGGTGCTGTAACGAGCACGTGGACGCCGAGGCCGATGACTTCATACAAAAGTTCTACGAGCAGCTCAGGCTGCAGCCGACCGCCGCCACGTCGGACGCCTACCAGCGCCGCCGCGGTTAGCTAGCTAGCTAGGTAGGCTTATTCAGGCATGCACACAGATCAGCGGGCACTGCTTTGCTTGGGATCCATGACGTGCGCGCGTCTCGTCGTTTCACGTCTCGTTCGTCTTGTCCGTGGAAAAAGAGAAAAGGAGAGAGGAAGAAGAAAGCGGCAGGGGCAAGAATGTCATTTCACCGCTGTTCTCTCTCCTCAACTAGTGGAAATGAATAAAATAAGGGGTGCGGTGTCCAGCAGCATAATTATCTGTAATGAGATTGTCTTCCAGCAAATGGCTTAATTTTGGGTGTCCGCCAGCCAACGACCTCCACTTTCGGTGTCCGCTAGACAATTGTCCCCTAAGTTTTTTACTCCCTTTATTTTAAATTATAAGACACTTAGGGTTTTCTAGATATATTGCTTTTATTATGTAAGTGCATAGCAAAAGCTATATATATCTAAAGAAGATTAAAATGTTTTATAATTTGAAATGGAGGAAGTACTTGATCGTGGACTGGTTGTGTAGCACCCGGTTTTTAAGAACAAAACCAGATACGCACCATATGTAAGCCCAGGAAGTCAAATCTCACATATAGCTACAAATAAGGGGTAATATCAAAAGACAATGCTCAAGATATAACATATTTAGTATAAAAGGGTATAACCTTAGACAGCAAACAGTGGAAAGACAACTTCGATATTCGGGTGAAGACTCCAACCCCACAAGGACAACGGACTGGTTGATCACAAGCCTAATTCCTCCAAACTCTAGCAATCTGGTACCCATCCGGAATTTTTATCCAAATATTTGAAAAGTAAAGCAAGCGTAAGTACATATCTGTCGACGAAATATAGTCGGCAGTCCACCGAGGGGGGTGCACATGGTGGTAGATTATCGGTAGGTAGGGGGTGTGCATACTGCTCTTCAAGCGAACAAGATGGTCATCATCTCCGGCTCCATGACTACACCGAACGGCCTCACGTTCACCGTCGGTCAGATCACCTGGACCACCGGCTCCGACGACTTCATCGCCAAGATCACGGAGGAGGCGTGGATTCAATCTGTGTCGACCACAGCTTCACCTGCATCGGCTATGGCTCCGACCACGGTGGATACGGCTCCGACCACGGGGGATCTGGCTCCGACCACGGTGGATACGGCTCCGACCACGGTGGATCTGGCTCCGACCACGGTGGATCTGGCTCCAGCCACACCCGCATCGCCTTCAGCCACACTGACAACCCGTGATAGCAAATATGGGTGGTGGTCGACGCTCGGGACGTGGTCCGTGGTCGACGTGGTCGGAGCTCGGCGGAGCCACTTGGGACGTGGTCGACGTGGTCTGGTGGTCGATGTGGTCAGAGCTCAGCGGAGCCGCTTGGGACGTGGTCGACGTGGTCTAGTGGTCGACGTGGTCGGAGCTCAGTGGAGCTCGCTCAGCGGCTCACTCCGCGGCTTGACGTGGCTTGCTCGATGGCTCGCTGCGGCTCGCCAATGGCTCGGACAGCTTGTTCGATGGGTTGGAATCTCATCTCAGCGATGATACCGCCGTAGGAGATCTTGTGATCATGAGATGAGATGCTCCCGGCTTGGCCACGGCGGTTGGCGCACGATGTTGAAGGTTTCAACTGGAGTCGGTGCAGTCGTGTAGGTTACATGTTCGTCAGACTCGGAACTCTTGCTTGCTTGTCGCTGCTTGATCAGGGCCGAGTAGCCGCTTGCGTGGTCATGTACGTAGATGCAAGTACGTGAAGCTTGCATGTGATGCATATATACATGCAAGTTGATCGCAGACATCCTGGTTTGGCCTTCTTTGATTGGTTGCATGTCCGCCATGAGTCAGACTAGATCATATCTATAAGCTAGCTAGGCATCACGGTGGGATCTCGGATCCGATCAGCATGGGACAAGTTTCTTGGTACGCCGCCGCCGAGGCCGATCAATATCATCATGCTGTGACGCGTTGCTGAAGGACGCCAGCCACGAGAAGAGGAGTCACAGCGGTTGACGTTGACGAAGAAAATTCCCATCTGGTTCGCCTGGGATCAGCACGCACAACCCCTAAAAGGGGACCCCTACCCGGCACGCCACTATCGATGAAATATGGTCGGCAGTCCACCGAGAGGGGTGCCCGTGGTGGTAGATTATCGGTAGGATGCGCGTGATAGGAATTGGATGGTGACACAAGGCGTAGAGACAACGATTTAGACAGGTTTGGGCCGTCTGATCGACGTAATACCCTACGTCCTGTGTCTTTGGTGTATTATATTGATCTGGGGTGAGATCTGTTGTGATCTGTATGATCTAGATGGATTGTCCCCTGAGGGGGACCCCTGCCTCTCCTTATATAGTCTGGAGGAGGAGGGTTACAAGTAAAGTATCCTATTTGGTACTATTACAATATATAGTACAACTTATAATCTTGCTGTGCACGCCTCGATCTTACGGGTCGGGCCACCTCGGACGGTGCGGCCCATGTCCTTGTCTTGAGGATACCGGGGGCCATACCCCCACAATATCGTACTCAATAAATATAACATAGGGTTCATGAGGCTCAAAAGGTTAACACTGGTTTACTGCGGTTAGCTTTTAGTGAGTCATGATTTTAGCAATTGAGTAGCAACAAGTTTATTCACAAGCCCATGTAAACACATGATCAGGTAAAAATGAATAATGAATAGCATAAACAGTAATCATTAGTGAGCATATGTATCATCAGTATCATTAATGTTCATCATCTATTCTGTAAGGGTTCTAAGGCCTCTCGTGACCGTGAGCACGACTGTTATAACAGTTTTACTCTCTGCAGAGGTTGTACACTTTCACTGTGAGTCGTGGTACCCATATGCTCGGGTTTATAACTCCCAAAACACTTTCAAGATGAGCAGACAGGGTACACTATGAAGCGTTTCAAAGGTTTGTCTAACAAGTTAGGGCCGCTAGGTTTCTCCATCAATAAGCATGAACTCCCCTCCAAGGAGTGACTGACAAAAGGTCAAGAAACCAAAATGCACTCAACCTGGTAGACGAAGGTCATACTTGTCGGAGCCCCTCTTACGCCATAAAGATAACCACTAACAAGCTAGAAAAGGTCCTCATACTTGATTAAAGCAGAGCCATGTGACCCTCATAGTTGTATTGTAAGTCCCAGATGATCACTTACAGATAAGTCCTTAGAGAGAGGAATCTAGAGCACCATAAAAATAGCCCAATGCTCCAGCCCTCTGATTCTATGTTGCTAAAAAGCATCTTTTAGTGTTTATTGCATATTCCATTAGTCAAGTTACAAGATCATGGCTTTAGTTGAGCACTAGCATCATACTACTCAATGCAATACCCCATAGGTGACAAGGAATCCGCGATATCAAATAGCTAGGAAAATTTACTATGGTTGCCAAGGCAGACACATACATATGATTAAATTATTAAAGTGAATAGGACAACAAGAAAGATCGCATGCTATACTTGCCTTAAACTCTGATCCTTCTTCGAGTCGAAACCTTCAATGAATTGCTTCTCGATTCACCACGTATAGCTCACCAACTGGACATGATCATAAAGCACCACACAAGCATCCATGCAATCATACACGAAGCAAACAATAGAACTAAATTAGAACAGTACACCAAACATAATAAACATCAAGTAAAAAGGATTTAAAGATGTTCTACACATTACTACGATTACATAGGCGTGAAAAGCACTCTAATCGGAACTATAACGAAGAAGTTATGAATTAAACAAGATTTCCTTTAATAAAATAATAGATTAAATCTAACCTCAAATTTCAAAAGTCAAAAATATATTTAACAGTAGCTTGAACATATAGATTAGGCAATTACGAATCTAACGCAACTTGAACGGGTCAAAACGGAGTTAAAACGAAGAAGTTATAACCTAAAGAAGGTAGTGGCAAAACTATAAATAAGTGGACCTTCTATTTTGAATTAAAATAAATAAAAATTGGAATTTTGATTCTGGAGTGGACTGCGGGTTAGATTATTCAAAAGCCAAGGGTCTCTTTAGCAAAATTGCCGGCCGAAACGGTATCTTCTAACCTGGGCCGTTGATCTCAGATTGGACGGTGCAGATCAGATGGGAGGAGGAGAGAGAGAGGCTACCGGCGGGCTATAGTGACCGCGCGGAGGTCGGCCATGACCGGCGGCGAAGAGCTTGCTGGCGAGCGCGAAGAGGGCCCTAGAGTCTACGATTCGACGCGGGGAAAGCATGTGGTGGAAGCAGGGATCAAGGCGAGCTCACCTAGGGTCTTAACGCGGTCGGAGCCGGCACGGAGACAACACGAGACACGACGGGGCTAGCGCTTCGCGGCGGCGCGGTGCGGGGAGTCGGTATTTAAGGCCAAGGAGCCGTGGGGCGCACGCACACGGGCGGAGTCGGGGGCGGCACGGGGAAGGTGGGAGCGAGCCTGCGCGGTGGAGCCAAAAGAGGGAGCTGCTCGGGCTAGGCTGCAGGGAGAGGGGAGAGAGAAAGGCCAAGCGAGCGAAAAGCCAGGGAAGGAAACTTTCTCTTTTGATTTTGTTTTTCTTTTATTTCAAAACTATTTTCAAAGCTTTTCAAAAGAATTTGATTTTTTTTTGAATTTTAGTCGAAACCACTCATCACAATAAATTAAATGCACCAGCATGTATGCACAACCATGTTGCTACATCCTATGATAAATTTTAATTTTGTGAAAAATATTATTTTCTATATTTTATGAGCACAAAAATACATAATTAAATTATTTTAATTTTATTTCAGAAAGAGTAAATTTTAGGGTGTTAGAGGTTGGCATCACGTCCATTAGTCTTCCATACTTTCAATTTTCAATGTCTTCATAGTTTCAAAGTCATCCAAATATATCAACCTCGGCCCGTTTCCATCAATAGACCCAGGTGGTATAAGCTTTGACTGGTCAATGCGGTTGGCATCACGTCTGCGAGCCTTTCGTACTTTCAAAGTCAATCCAATCGCATAGATGGCCATAGATAGCACTAAGCTATCACTGGTACCTATACGAATATAATTAGCTGAGAATATTAGTAACAAAGATAATCCCTTGTAATCCTACATCCTAGCCCAGCACTTCAAAGCAAGCCCCCTACATATATAATTCTAGGGAACATGTTCACAAAAAAATCTAGAGAACAAAACAACAAGCTACACTAGTTCACTCAAAGTAACCGAGGCTTACTAACCTACTAGTTGAGCTACTCACGTGAAGCAACTAAACGAATTACACTACTTAACTAGCCGTCTACAACTACAACTACACAAGCACAAGAATATGAATATAAATGCAGTGTAGAGAGAAGCAACCAACGAGGAAAAGTCACATAAGATTAACCCCGAGCTAAAATGGACAGTGTGAGCCCGGTAGGCTTGGCTGTACCTTGCACGGGCCATTCGGTCAGCGGACCACGGCAGTCAGGCCACGCGTTGCTCCTAATAGAGAACCTGTTTCACTATAAAAAATGATTTTCAAAGACGGGAGGCTCTTTTTTAGAGGTTGGTCAATATAGAGCTGCATGAGCCACCTCGACACCAATCCGCTATACGCTGTTTAGTAGCTTGGTCGGGATGCATGGGAGAGGGACTGAAGGTCTTCTCCACTGAATTTTCTTCCCATGAAAGCACCCGAACGAAGCTGCAGTACGCCTTCCGAAGTCTCCTCGCGACGACTCACGCCAGCGGCCAGTCCACTAATCAGTCATTGCTCCTTCTCGATCTATTCCAACAAGCTTGGTCGGGATGCATGGGAGAGGGACTGAAGGTCTTCTCCACTGAATTTTCTTCCCATGAAAGCACCCGAACGAAGCTGCAGTACGCCTTCCGAAGTCTCCTCGCGACGACTCACGCCAGCGGCCAGTCCACTAATCAGTCATTGCTCCTTCTCGATCTATTCCAACAAGCTTGGTCGGGATGCATGGGAGAGGGACTGAAGGTCTTCTCCACTGAATTTTCTTCCCATGAAAGCACCCGAACGAAGCTGCAGTACGCCTTCCGAAGTCTCCTCGCGACGACTCACGCCAGCGGCCAGTCCACTAATCAGTCATTGCTCCTTCTCGATCTATTCCAACAAGCTTGGTCGGGATGCATGGGAGAGGGACTGAAGGTCTTCTCCACTGATTTTTCTTCCCATGAAAGCACCCGAACGAAGCTGCAGTACGCCTTCCGAAGTCTCCTCGCGTCGACTCACGCCAGCGGCCAGTCCACTAATCAGTCATTGCTCCTTTTCGATCTATTCCAACAAGCTTGGTCGGGATGCATGGGAGAGGGACTGAAGGTCTTCTCCGCTGAATTTTCTTCCCATGAAAGCACGCTGGCTCTGGCTATATATTTCTTGAAGACTCTTAGCAATGCACCATACCGACATTACATCCGCAATTCAGCATAAGTCTGTGCAACACACATATACATGTCTCCTGTAGTAAGTTTTGATTCCTCAGTGCTTCTGGGGATTATCTTGTCCATTGTCTGCTTCAGTTGCTTCCTTCTCTCTGCATCTTCACTCGATAGCACGCCACTCCATAATGAACCTAACACGGACCTTCAGACCCTCCTGTGTCTGAAGAACCATCTCTCCGGCCCTCCCGGGCTACTAACCTCATGGAAGAATGATTCCCTCCAACACTGCAGCTGGGCTGGTGTCAGTTGCAGCAAGAGACATGCGTCTCGTGTTGTTGCACTGAACCTCGAGTCCTTCGAGCTCAATGGCCAAGTACCTTCCTGCATCGCTAATCTTACATTCCTTGCAAGGCTGCACATGGCAAATAACCAGCTCAATGGTCAAATCCCAACTGAGCTTGGACAACTAAATAGGCTGCAGTACCTCAACCTCAGCTCGAATGATCTTAGCGGTGTGATTCCAAGCACCATATCTTCATGCTCTCGACTTCAGATCATCGATCTTGGAGGAAACGCTCTCCAAGGTGAGATTCCTTCAAGCTTGAGCCAATGTTTAAATCTTGAGAAGCTCATATTGCGGCAAAATGGCTTCAGTGGTGTTATTCCAGAAAGTCTGGGGATGCTCCGCAATCTTTCACTTTTGCATCTTGCTCAAAATAGTCTAAGCGGCGAAATTCCGCTTTCACTCGGATACAGACCCTCTCTTAGAGCTGTTGTTCTTGCAAACAATAGACTTACCGGACCAATCCCACCTTTCCTATCTAATAGTTCATCACTTGAATATCTGGACTTAACAGAGAACAGTCTTGGTGGAGTGATTCCTTATGCTCTGTTAAATAGCATGTCACTCGAAACAATTGCCCTTGGATTGAACAATTTTGTTGGGCCTATACCAGATTTGTCGCAACCCAACTCTCCCTTGCAGTATCTCATTTTGCAATCAAACAATCTTATTGGACCTATACCTTCCTCTTTAGGGAATTTATCTTCCCTTATCTGGCTTTCTCTTGGAAACAACAGTTTTGAAGGTATCATCCCGGCGAGTATCAGTAAAATTCCAAACCTTCAATTACTGGACCTGACTTACAATCTGTTGTCAGGAACTGTCCCAGCCTCTATTTACAATATGTCAGCGCTCACATACCTTGGCATAGGCAGGAACGGCCTTGTGGCAGAAATTCCACATAGCATTGGCTACACTCTTCCAAGTATCCAAACCTTGATTTTGGGAGGAAACCAATTCCATGGCGAAATCCCAGCTTCACTGGCCAACGCAACAAACATTATGTTGATAGATCTAGAGTACAATGCATTTTCTGGAACTATTCCTTCTTTGGGTTCAGTACCCAACTTGGAGAAACTGAATCTTGGCACCAATCAGCTCGAAGCAGGTGATTGGTCTTTCCTTTCCTCACTAGCCAATTGCACACGGTTAGTCAGATTATCTCTATCAAGAAACAAAATTCAAGGAACATTGCCAAGTTCCATTGGTGCTCTTCCAAAAAGCTTAGAGGTTTTGATGCTGTACGGGAATAGCATATCTGGGAATATACCAGTAGAGATAGGAGGCCTCACAAACCTTACGACCCTCTACATGGAAAGGAATCTGTTTACTGGAAGCCTCCCAGACACAATCGGGAATCTTTCAAGGTTATCTGGATTAAGCCTATCACAGAACAAACTTTCTGGACAAATTCCGCCCTCAATCAGTAATCTAAGTCAACTGAATGACCTCCTTTTACAGGACAATGATTTTAGTGGGCCAATCCCAGAAGCTTTAGGATACTGCAAAAATTTAGAAACTTTGAACCTCTCTTGCAACAGCCTTGATGGTGGCATACCAAAGCAGCTTTTTACTCTTTCCTCCCTTACTCAAGGTTTGGATTTGTCCCACAACCAACTCTCTGGACAAATACCATTTGAGATTGGCGGCTTGATCAATCTCGGCCTGCTCAATATTTCCCATAACCAGTTGTCTGGACAAATTCCATCCACCATAGGCCACTGTGTCCACTTGGAGTTCCTCCACATGGAAGGGAACCTTCTTGAAGGAAAAATCCCAGAATCATTTGCGGAATTGAGGGGCATCATCGAGCTAGATCTGTCTCAAAACAATCTTTCTGGAGAAATACCTGAATTGTTTGAGTCCTTCAGCTACTTGAACCTCCTCAATTTGTCCTTCAACAACCTTGAAGGTCCAGTACCCACTGGTAGGATATTTCATAACAAAAGTGTGGTGTACATTCAAGGGAACAAGAACTTATGTGGGAGCAGTCCCCTGCTCCAATTGCCACTTTGTGATGCGAAGGCCTCCAGACAAAACCGCAGTTCCAAAATTCTGAAGGTACTAGGATTGAGTGCTCTTTCTTTGCTCCCATTATCATGCTTATTAGTAGCCATCCTTTTGAAGAAGAGGAACAAAGTCAAACGAGCAGCTCATCCATCCTGCAAGGAATTGAAAACTTACTCATATGCTGATTTGGTCAGAGCAACAAATAATTTCTCCTCATACAACTTGGTCGGTTCAGGAATATCCGGATCAGTTTACAAAGGTAGATTTGAGTCTGAAGAACATGCAGTTGCTATTAAGGTTTTTAAACTTGATCAACTTGGCACACCAAAGAGCTTCCTTGCTGAGTGTGAGGCACTGAGGAACACTCGTCATCGTAATCTTCTAAAGGTGATTACTGCATGCTCAACCTTTGACCCATCAGGACATCAGTTCAAAGCTCTTATCCTTGAATATATGCCTAATGGTAGCCTAGAGAGCTGGCTCCATCCAAATTTGAGCAAGTATGGGTTGGAAATACCATTAAGTTTTGCCTCCAGAATAACAATAGCAACAGACATAGCTTCTGCTTTGGATTATCTGCACAACTGTTGCATGCCTCCTGTAGTCCATTGTGATTTGAAGCCCAGCAATGTCCTTCTTGATGATGTCATGGGTGCACGTCTTGCTGACTTCGGGTTAGCTAAATTTCTTCAAAGTTTTAGTCATTCAAGCCATCATAGTTCTACAAGCTTACTGGGACCAAGAGGATCAATTGGATACATTGCACCAGGTGAATACATTTCCTTCAAAAATCGGGCATTTTAAATATCACGTCCACTTTTGTTTTATATATTTTATGTTTTCAAATATTAAGATATACTGTTTGATCAATTCAAACATATTACAGAGTATGGATTGGGGAGCAAACCCTCAATGGAAGGCGATGTCTACAGCTACGGAATTATTATGTTGGAAATGCTTACAGGAAAGCGTCCAACAGATGAGATGTTTACTAACGGTTTGAACCTTCACAGATTTGTGAGCAATGCATTTCCTCAAAAAATTTGTGAGGTTCTAGACCCGTGTATCGTTCCAATTTCTGAGTATGGTGACGTGGACTACAATTTGGACCATGGAAATAATGCAATAGCTGGTGCAGAAAGCTGCATCGTGCATCTTATGAAACTCGGTCTCTCGTGCTCTATGGAGACACCAAAAGATCGACCAGCAATGCAGGATGTTTATGCTGAAGTCATCACAATCAAAGAAGCATTTGCAGCGCTACATATTGTTGAATAAAAGGACTGTAGTGTTTCTGCTGCTCACGTAGAGTAGAGCATAGTGGCGGGTGGCCTTTGCCTGATTTTCTTTTGAATGGTCTTTTGCTTTAAGAATCAACTACTTTTGGGTTTTTCCATTTCGCCAATGTTTTGGTTTTGTTATCGGAACTAGTAAACATGTCTTGAAATAAAGTTAGCTGCAGGAACCATCTCAAGTTTAGGCAAATTACAGTATATTTTAATAAAGCAATATCATGATATACGTGACAAGTATGTGCAGTGGTGACCTTGTCAAATTATATATGATGACTAACACACTGGTGAGATATCTAGCATACTAAGAAAAAAACCAAAGCAACAGGTGTGGGTTTATACATCTCGCGGGTTGGGAACCACGGCAAGCATTGTGTTGTTCGTCAGAGGTCAGTGTGTGGACCTCCGGTGGCTCGGACACTCAAAACACTCAGTGACACAGGCGATTTTATCCAGTTTCACGCTTCTGAGCCCCAGTAGTATGGTGTTGTTTGTGTTAGGAATGCCCAATCGGTGGTTTCTTACAATGATGGAGTAGAGAGAGATCGGTAGGGGACTACGCGGTGCTATCCTAAGGTTCTTGGCCGATCGGGTTCTATTCAATCTTCCTATCTCTAGCTGATCGATCCCTTCTATAAGAGCCAATGCCTCCCCTTACATACCAAGGATGGCATGGGGTACAAAGCAGATGGATTCTAACCTAGGGCCTCTCGGCGTGGTGCTCTTGGTTCATTCGTCTTGGCGCCGTCGGGTACTCCTTTGTCGTGTATGAGGGGGGCTCACAATATCGCAACTACTCCCTGACGTTCCTGCTGCAGTCTGGCACTTGACCGTCAGGTGCTGCCTGCTGTCGTGGAGCCTTCCCCGAGTGAGCCTTCTCTAGGCTTCCCTGATACCCAAGGATCCTCCCCCTGCCCTTAGCAGCTGCCGAGCGGGCCCAAAGCCCAGCGCTCCGTGGGCATGGGGTGATCTTTATCCTGATGCATCACGCTCGGGCGGGGCCCTGTCGGGGATTAACCGACAGTGCCTTGCGGCCGTCGAACAGGGAGCGATGTAGTGCTTCTACGCCATCTATCAGGGCTCTTCTCGTCTGATACATGATAATCACCGTCGCCTTGCACCATGACCTGATTGTGTGCAGTGCGGGTTTATCATCACTTTCACGTCCGATACGTCTGTGTCAAGGTGAACAACACTATCGTTTGGGTGTCCGAACCGCCTGTGTAAAGGTCATGATCACCGTCACATTGTAGGACGATCTGACTATGTGCAGTGCATGTTCACCATCGCTTTGATGTCTGGCACGTCTGTGTCGAGGTCAACATCACCATCGCTTGGGCGTATGAACCATCTGTTCAAAGGTTATGGTCACCGTCACCTTGCAGTATGATCCGCCTTTGATGATCCTTTAGTCGGTGTTGGGCTACTAAACGATTCGGTAGTGATACACTATTGATCCATGCCGCATCAGACGAATAGCGGCGGTGTTGGACATTTGCTTCACCAATGGTGACTAGTATGCGGCGGCGGTGATGACAACACAATCTATGGCGCATATATCCGACGGTGACTGAATTGTATCCGGATTTCACAATGTTAATACTAATTCAGCTGGACCTTAATAGCTACCTTACTGAACACACAACATACAGATATAATCATTACATCCATTCATTATGTCCCCAAACAAGAGTACTTTTTACAATAACAATGGATGCTAATATGACAAGTTTGTCAACTGATGTTGCGTAATAAAGGTACTGATCTCTATAGACTTACATAACGAAAATGAGGTAGTTGTGGTCCTCCTATGTGCCACTCCTTCTGGCAAGGCAAACTGTAATTAGTGTTTCCTTCAAATTAGTAGCCAATGCACCATGGAACCCCTGTTCTTCCTCCCTTAGCCATTGTAAGAAAATTGTTCAAAAGCACTCAGACTCCACAACCTCCACAAAGCAGCAGAATTAATGATATTCAACACACTATTTCTTTAGTTACCAAGCCAAAATTAGCCTATATATAGAATCAAAACAACTACCAACCTAAACAAAGACATGTCGTAACAACAAAATACAGCATATGCATTTTTACTGCTCTGCTAATGACTCTATGAATAAGGGAACATAAGGAAGATAGTGAGGTCTGCCATTCATACATAATAGTTTCCAGGTAGTTCTAGGATAGCGGATGACCCGGGCAAGGAGGACATGAACTTTACTGCAGTTCATGTCATATGCAATCAGTGTTTTATCCTCCCTATCAAGGAAAATCAAATTCCATTCTAGGTGAACTGCAATCACTCCGTATGCCACATCGCAAAACCTCGGAACCAATTTTAATATCGTTCTGTCCAAATAGCTCTAGCATGGTCACCTTATGCTTCAATATCTATTTACTAGTACCATAGTCTTCAGGGATCCAGATTGAAAGCTCATACCCGAGGTTCTCAAACCAAACACTCCAAAATTGGGGATGGAATCGCTCAGCTTTCATTCACTCTAACTAATAACATTTCCCTCCTGAATTGGCCGCTCTTGGTATGTGCCACATGGTTCTACTTTTTTGTTTTTAGCCTTTTTTCAAAAAAATATTCACATTTACACCTCCTGGATGACTTATTTATGTCTTTGGACCCCAAGGGTAGGCGCTATGGCTTCTGGTGTTGAGGTAACACAACTTAGCACCATGTCCATGGCATCGAGACTTGGGTTGAGGTGGCGTGGGACACCAAGGTGGTGCTGACATGGACACACACCTCGGCTAGGATGCATGGCACCAACCTTGGCACCATAGATTTTGGCGCCGACCTCAGCGCATTGCATCCTGGTGCTGAGGTTCGAATCTTAGTCCCCGCGACCAGCCTTGTGCCCGAGCCAACACTCATTTGTGCTCTCACCTCTCTCCCTCTCTCTATCCCCAATCCGTCCTACTCTTCATTTGACCTTTGCAACTTGGAGTTGATCCGTAGATCTTCGAGAGTAAGGTATCGTCCCTCCACTCCTCAATTTGTACACGTTGATTTGGTCTACGTAGTGTGTATTTTGCAAACCCTAGTTTGATTAGAGTTCTTGATTTTTGAATGAAATTTATAATATGGATTCGATATTTTGTGATAAGAATGGACGATATGAGTGGTTAGTTTTGCAGATTATGTTTGAGTCCTAGGATTGTGCACTACTGTTCTATTGGAATTGTATGTAATATATGTTGCAATTTAATTGGTCTAGAGTATGACTGCTCAATTTAATTGTTTGCAAAGATGGACTGCTTGATGCATAGGAACAAGTGGAAAAGGAGGGGTCGTCCCAAAGAGAGCTTTATGATGACATGTCTTGCAAGGATGCACCGATCCCTCTTGAACTACCTGTGCCTATGTGTGACTATGGTAATCGAGCCAGGGTGGATCGATCTAGTCATGAGGATACTGCTGCGTGGGTTTACTACATATGTTGTGATTATCATGTAAGTGCATGTACTCGTATCTTATTAATTTGGTTTGAGTGTTTATCCAAATATCATGGCCTATTCATGGTGGTATTAACAATTGTGGGATTGAGAGAGGTGCCATTTCTTCTGGTGGATCGATGGCCCCAAGAAGGTTGACCTCAGGTTTCACTAATCATCATATAATGAAGCACAACATTCAAACTAGGGTTTCCTAAAATACATAATAAATACAACAAATTAATGTGTACAAATCAAGGAGGAGAGGGGGATACCTTGCTCTAGCAGATCCACGGAGAAAATCGAAGTTTCAACGGTCAAAATCGGAGATTAGAGAGAGGGCGCCATGAATTGGAGAGACTGAGAACTCGCTGGGCGAGAGGAGGGAGGAAGAAGAAGGGCTAGTGGTCGGGCGGGCAGGCGTGCGACCTCTATGGCCAGAGCTTGGCACCAAGATCCACGGCGCCGAGCTCTGGCCATGTCACTGCCACGTACACACGGCACATCATCTAGGGCTAGAAGCTTGGCGCCATGTCCTGTGATGCCGAGACGTGTTACATCAACACCACGATTCATGACGTCAACCCCTAGGGTCTAAAGACGAAAATAAGTCGCCCAGGGGTGTAAATGTGAACATTTTTTGAAAAAAAAGATAAAAAAAACAAATTTCTTAACCATTTTTCAAAAAAACATTCACATTTACACTCTGGAAGACCTATTTGTAAATTTGGACCTGGGGTCGACGTCATGGCTTTTGGCGTTGAGATAACACGTCTCTGCGCCATAGACCATGGTGCCGAGCCTCAAGGCCTGGCTAGCATGATTGGATGACATGGCGTTGATGTAACCGGAGCTTGGCGCTATAATGCACGACCGGCATCGAGACTTAGCGCCAAGATCTGTGATGCTGAGGATGCCTCGTGGTTCCAAGCTTTAAATTTAAATCAAGTTTATCTTGACTTTGGACATCCTAGAATGGACACTCTACAAACCGTGACTCGATCAATGATTGGAAAGGCCCGATAGAGAGGCCAGCACTCGTCTGTTCGGTGACATCCAACACCCAACTACAGAATGATGTGTTCCACCTTCCAAGTTCCAACTACTAGATATAAAAAAAAGTTCCAACTACTCCATTGACTTGGCCGGCAGAGTCTATGATCAGCCGTGCCGCCTACTCCGAACGACGACCTCAGAGTAGACGAGTAGTCAAGTCGCCTTTTGCCCGGCAGGGAGAAGAAGCAATAATTGCGTTTCCTGGGACCGCTCGGGGAGAGTACTGCTACTGCCCCCTCAAGTCTCAGTCGCCTATTTATCAAAAAAAAAAAGAGTCTCAGTCGCCAATTCTTTGCCTGTTTGGCTGGTACTTGCGCTAAAGTAGTCAAAGACACGATTCCGCAAAGCCTTCGTGCAAAAAGGAGTCAGAAAAGAGACTATATTCTGTTAGAATTGAAACAACTGCAGTAGAACTTTGAGTATGGCCTTTCTTGGAGACTTCTATCTCAAAGACACGATTGGGGGTAATTGCTCATTCGTTCCCAGTTCCTTCAAACCAAACTCTATAGACCTTACCCTTGAAATTGAAACTTATTCTGCGAATTAGATTCTATTTCAGATAAGGAATTGAATTGGCTTAAAAGTGATTTAGATTGTTTTATATTTGTTGGCAAAACATGGAATTTGTTTTCAAGGATCGAATGGTTACATTAATCTCATTTTTGTGCGAATTGCACCTTAAAGTAGACGCTCACGACGCACGCACACTAACTCCTATGAACACGGTCAACAGAAACCTTGCCTATTACTAAAGTACAATCCCGTAAATCCTAGAATAAATCTAGAAAAATGTAAGCGCTCATACCAAGTCTAGAACTTAAATCCGGATGGACATGTTCCAACAAAAACCTCAACTGAGCTAAGTTGGCAACTATTACATTAACCTTACCTCAGTCACATCAACGTTAATACACCAAGGATATCAGTGGACGCTGTCCATTCCCCGTTAGGGTTGCTGCTTGCCCATTTTATTTTACTGGCTCTTGTTGCGAGCGGAAGCCATGGAGCCATGGAGGTGGCCAAGCAAGCAGATGCAGCGTGCAATTGCAATTGCAACACTAGAACTCCCCTCACCTGTTTCATATTAAGGCTCTGCTTGGATACACAGGGATTACCTCTAACTCTAATCCATGCTATTGGTGTGAGATCAGTTCACTTTTTTTTGAACTTGAGATCAGTTCACTTTAACCCCAATCCATGGAGATTGGGGCAAGCTATTAATTGGTTTGCATCCAAAACCAAATTCCAAAAGAAATATCGATATATATATTTCCATTACCTCAATCACATCAACGTTACGTCTCGGTAATTTTCCATCTAGTATAGCAAAGTTACTATATGTGTAGTGTACTGGAACTACTGTTCCTTTGTTTGTACATGTTCCTCTAAACCTTTATTATTTATATTTATTATTTATAGCAGCTAGAGGTGATCCGAACCACCCCCTATGTCAACCTCTGGGCCCTCTCCACCCTCCTTGTAATGGGTGCCGTTTATAATGGTAAGGCTGTGTTTAGTTCGTGAATTTTGGGAATTTGATTAAGGTAGTATTTTTGTTTTTATTTAGTACTTAGTGTTTAATTATTGACTAATTAGACTCGAAACGTTCGTCTCGTAATTTCCAACCAAACTGTGTAATTAGTTTTTTTTTTCCGTCTACATTTAATATTCCATACACGTATCGCAAGATTCGATGTGATGACTACTGCAACACTTTTTAGAAAACTTTTTAGAACTAATCAGACCCTAAACATTTGAGAGGGAGTGTACGTAATCTCTCTACATGACGTACAGGAAGATCAGAGACGTGACAAGCTATATATTGGAAAAGTTCGATACTGTAATAAATTTTAACTTCTGATCACCAGAGGGCCGTACATACAACAAAGCGGTCCACTTTTGCAATGTATTAAAAAATGAAGCAATAAAAGCTTGCTCTTTCTTTACATCCAAAATCTTCTTTGTTCACTGTACATGGGACTGTGAATGTGCGCACCAAAGAGAGATCAATCTAGGTTTGATTAGGGAGGAACAATTTTTTAGGAGAAAGATTTCCCCTGCTTATATTATTTCAAAAAGGATACAGGCTTGAACGTTCAGCGGTTTGGCGCACCTGCCAGTAACGAGTCACGACCTTAAAACCAAACCCTGGGACTGATTACAGCTACTTAAAAAAATTACATCAATTACTAAACGACTCATCATGTTGACCCAAAACCCCAACGCTGTGGACCAAATGCCAAGCACCCAATCACTACCAGAATCCCGAATTACCTTAGTGCTAAAACCACAAGAAAAGTGCCTAAACCACCAAAGAAATAATCATTGGCTATAAACCGTCAAGCAAATTCCGTCAAAGATAGAGGATAAGGAAAATTGTTTTTCCTGACAGTTTTGGCACTCAAGCAAGATTTCAAATGTTCCAACTGCCAAGTTTCCTTGAGATACAGTAAGGATATATATAGAGCAGCAAAAACTATAACTCAATGAAGCCCTTTGTCATGCACTCCGGGGATTTGATCCTATCCTATGACCTAATAATAAGGCTTTACATAATGCACACTTACCGCTACACCTTAAAGTAACTTGTGACTAAGTGAATTATTTTTGTTCTTTTGTATTGAGTTTATTGAATCTTATAATGAATATTTGAGATCCTAAATGATTTCAAATATAAAAAGTTTAAACTGAAGAGTTTTAGATCTCGTCGAGTACTATATAACTTTGGTTTAGGTCGTATCTCCGTCCGAGGTCATTTGGAAAATTTTAAAAAAATGAATTTCAAAGCTCTAAAAAATTCCTTAGCGGTTTTCAATTACCACCCAAGGAAATTTGAATTATCTTGGCGGCAAACAACACTCAAGCAAACATGAATTACCTTGGTGGTTTCAAATAGCACCCAAGAAAATGAGCAATTACCTTGGCGGTTTGTAATAACACTGTCGGTGTGAAAAGTGACCAACAAGTAAATATTTATAGTTTTGCCACGCGTTGTGATCAGATGTGACCTAGCACTCAATGATACATGATTTATACTGGTTCAGGCAACGTGTCCTACGTCCAATTTGAGATCGGTCGCTGACTTTATTCCTGAGCCCAGGTGCTTGAAGTTTGATGTGGGGTTACAAACGAGTATAGAATAAGAAGAGGGGTGTTAAAGGCCCGGTCGGACTCTAAACCAAGTGGCTAAGAGTGACAGGTGCTCTAACGAGCGCTAAGTATTGGAGTGTGTGCTCTGTGTAGCTGTTGAGTTCTAGAGCTGTGGAGCTGTTTGAATGCTCAGGTTGTCTAGAGCCAGAGAGGGAGACCAGCCTCCGAGAGAGTCTTTTTTGTTCGGAGAGAGCGCATCCCCTTTTATAGGTGAAGGCAGTGGCGGACCCAGGATTTGAAACCAGGGTAGTCTTGGTCAAAAAATTTCATGTACAACACGACAAAATTCAAAGAAAAAGTTCGGTAAAATGGCTATAAATTAACCAAATTGAGATAATACAATTGAAAGGTTCAAAACTTATAGATTATACAGAAGATAAGGTCTTACATAAGTAAGAGATTACAATACAAGTTCTAGTTCAAGGCTTTTGCTTTGCGCTTTCTCATTGCCATGAAAGCATGAACTATGCCATCCTCGCTTACAGTGGAGAATATATCACGCTCAATAAAGGTAACCAAACAATCATTCAATAACCTATCACTCATACTATTTCTCACCTTATTCTTCACTAAACACAATGCAGAGAATACTCTTTCAACACTTGCTGTCGCCACTGGTAAGATCAATGCTAATTTAAGGACTAAGTACACCAAACCATATAATTCATATTTCTTAGTGTCAACAAGCTTGTTAGAGAGCTCACCGAGGTTGTTCAGTCCTTCAAATCTATCATCCATTCTCACATCTTCAATATATGTGCCAAGTTGAATTTCAAGTGTCCTCAAAGTAGAACTTGAAAAATCTTTGGGATAAAAAGTTGCAAGCTTAAGGATTTTCTGAGCATCAAATGAGACAAATGAATTGGAGGGATTCAATGCTGACATACAAATAAGCAACTCCCTACTAACCTCATCAAACCGATTCTCAAGCTCTTGATGAATTCTATTAATAATACCAATATACACTTCTCTTCTATAGTGATCATCAATTGTTTGTACAGGATAAAAGCGATGGGATCTTCCATGAGGCTCATATTTGCTATCCATTGCATGAACATCAATAGAATATTCGATGCAAAATGATTTAACCTTTTCTAAGAAATCTTCCCACCCATTAGACCTCAGTTGTTGGAACCTTCTCTTTGCCACACCAACAAGTGCCATTGCATTAACAATATCTTGGTCTCTCTTTTGCAAAGATTGAGACAACTCATTTGTGTACCCAAGAATCACAAGCATCAAGTGGGCATTGAAAACAAACTCAAATGACTCTAAAGTCAGAACCATAGCATGTATGTTTGGCCAATCATCTCTTTGTGTGGGATCCTTTCCAAGAGTTATGAGTACTTCCCGAATGGTAGAATACATGTCAATGATATGCAAAACAGTTCTATAATGAGAACCCCACCTAGTATCACCAGGCCTAGCCAATCCCATCTCTTGATTTAACCCACTTCCACTTTCTATTTCACCCAATTCAAGTGCTTTCTTCAATTTTCGTGCTCTAACATCTCGAAGCATATCATGGCGTTTGCAAGAAACTCCAACAATATTCAGCAAGTGTGAAACTTGAGAAAAAAAAGTACTAGCCCCAACATCTCCCTTGGCAACAGCAACAAGCACTAATTGGAGTTGATGTGCAAAACAATGCACATAATAAGCAGAAGGAGACTCTTTCATTATCAGTGTTTTCAGCCCCTTAACCTCTCCTTTCATGTTACTAGCCCCATCATATCCTTGCCCACGACAAGAACTAAGACTCAAGTGATGACTAGTGAGTAAAGATTGAATAGCTGTTTTAAGTTCCAAAGAAGTGGTGCCAGGAACATGAACTACTCCAAGGAACCTTTCACAAACACTTCCACGTTTATCAACATAACGCAAACAAACAGCCAGTTGTTCTTTATGTGATATATCACTACATTCATCAGCTAGAATTGCATAGTAGTCATCCCAAGTTCTTCAAGTATGTATCTAGTGGTTTCTTCAGAGCAACATCTAATAATTTGCTTTTGTATGCGAGGGGAGGTCAAAATGCAATTACCTGGGGCATTTTTCAGAACCACTTTGTGCACCTCTTCATTATTTCCTGCAAGCCAATTTAAGAGTTCAAGGAAGTTTCCTCT
This sequence comes from Miscanthus lutarioriparius, assembly GCA_904845875.1. NCBI lineage: Eukaryota > Viridiplantae > Streptophyta > Magnoliopsida > Poales > Poaceae > Miscanthus > Miscanthus lutarioriparius. The sequence goes on along the minus strand of CAJGYO010000019.1, from coordinate 8,002,840 downwards.
GTTGTTAGATTCTTCAGTTTCATCATGCCCACGACAAGCCAATCCTTGATGCAGAAGGAATCTCAAACATCTAAGTGAATAAGTCAACCTAGCCTTGTAATCAACTCGATCCTTTTCTGACACCTTCTCAATGACAGTATCAATTTTTGTACCCTTTTTCACAAATAAGCTGTATTTCTCTTGAGCAAACTTGTGTAAAGTTGAAGACTCATGTTTGTCAAGTGATATAGTTCCTATATTCCAATTATGCCAACCGTCCGTAATAAATTTTCCACTTTCCTTACTAAACAAATAACAATAGAAGCAATATGCTGCATCCTTCTCTACGCTATATTCAATCCAATGGTACTTATGAAACCAAACAAAACTAAAGCGGCGATCTTTGCCATAGATTTTTCTAGATAGATAATGATAGGCATAAAGATGACAGGGTCCTTTTAAAATGTACCTTCTTCTGATAGAATCTTGTTCATTCACATCAAAGATTGAAATAGGACTCCTTAGGCCTGGGTCATGCTCAAGGGAATCAACATCAGCAGCCGTAGGCGGTTCTTCTTCCTCTTCTTCTTCAACTTGATTTGACCCATTATCTCCGAAGAGGATCTGTGGTTCAGATCTCACATTACTCTAGGTGTTTCGTCCTTCATCCACAACTACGATAGCACTTTCATCACTCACAATTAGAGGATCTTCTACAAGGAATAGACAACTCTTCATCAACAGCTGGAATTGGTGGAGCACAAGTTGCAACTTTTTTTGCCTCATGCTTCTGAAAAAGAAATGCTATATTTGATTTCTTCATGCCTCAACTTCCTGAAAAATTACAATAATTTCCATTCAATTCTAGGCTCACTGACGATAGATCTACAATCCCTAATCGGCTAAGTCTTCTGAAAAATGACAAGAAATTTAATCCAATGAATTCTATGCTCTGATTTCATTCACAAGATCAAATCCCTAACCAAATTCATAAGAACTCACCGGGCAAAGGCATATGTGAGAGACTAGGACAGATGGACACAGACCGGCAGTAGGGCGCCGCAGGGGACGGGAAGGCGGGGACGGCATTGCCGCAGCGTAGCCAGCTACCGCTCGATGTGCAAAGGCCGGATCAGCCGGCGGCGTTGGTCGGAGGCTCGCGCTGCTGCTGATCGGATCTTGGTTGGGCGAGGCCACCACCACTGATGATCTGGCGCTGCCTGCTGGGACGCTGGAGCCCTAGACGGCACTGGCGCTGCCGCGCTTAGCACCGGCAGGCGGGCGGTGGGTGGGCGCGGGCGGCGCCGTGGCGGCTCCACGTGGCTCCTCGGTGGCTCGGTCGCCTCACTACTGGCCGGCGTCCGACGAGGCCACCACGGATCTGGCGGTTGTGGAGGCAGAGCGGAGTGGCTGGCGCTGCCGCGCTAGACGCTGGACGATCGCAGGGGTGGGCGCTGCGTGGCCGCTGGCGTGGCGGCTCGCATGGTGGCTCCTCGATCATGGCCTTGTAGGTATGTGGCGCGCCGACTTCATGCGTCGGCCGCCGCCGGACTCGGGAGGAAGGAGCGGACAATGAGTTTATGGACGCTGAGACGGCTTCGCTCGGCCGCCTGGGTCTTGACAGGGAAAGAGGACCAATGGGCCAAAATTTCATGGGCTGCGCGAAGTACTAAAAATTTTTTGGGCCAAATTCCAGGGTAGTCCTGGGCCTACCTGGACTACCCATTGGGCCCGCCACTGGGTGAAGGGGATGGCCTTACAAGTTTTGAGAGAAAGAAAGAGAATGTATATGTGTGCTTCCTAGTCTTGTTGCCCACGCAGTCGGGTACGAGACGGTTGTCGGCGCCCACAATACTGTTTATGCCCAGACGCGTTTGTCTTCTCTCCCGCCCCTTTCTCTCTCCCCCACGCGCCCTCCTCCAATGCCCCGTCCCTCGCCGTCAAGCACCCCACGCTTGTCTTCGACCCCGCCTTCCTCCTCGTCTTCGCCTCCACCACCGACCTCCACCCAACTGCGGCGCGTTAGAGTTTGTCAGAGCTCCAATGAACCCTAGCACACCCATGGCGGCCGCCTTCTTCCCCTCCCCGAGTGTCCCCGAGTCCACTGCACACCGGGTCCCCTTCTTCCAGTGCACACCGGGTCCCCGAGTGTCAGGCACAGTAAAAACTCGCATTGATTTTGGGCGTGTGAGCGTGTATGGCGTCGTTAGTCTTAAAAAAAGTGGCAATTAGCAGCCTGTTCGGGAGGCCGTATCGTATCATGGATTATTTACTGCTGGTTGGTTTGATGTGAGAGAAAAATATTGTTCCCAGCTAGAAATTTACGATCGTTTACGAGTACAACGTCCTGCTACCGCGCGAGGGCGAGACCCGCCGCAGCTATCAAGGGGCAACGGCTCCTTTTCAAACATTCCCCCGTGGCCTGTGCATCCGTCGCTTCCGGCATAAGGCTACTGTTCGGCTATATTTCCTGCTGTGCTTTTTGCACGAATCCTACATGGCTGGAATGTTTGCCCAACTGTTCGTACAAAGAAATCAGGGACATATTTTGTGGAGTGCCTCATAATACGTGCGACGTCTTTCGTTACGTAAAAGCAAACACTCCGCGTGCCCGCATCTGTTCCCGCACCAGAGAGGGAGAAGAAGCCGCCTAGGGTTTCGACGAGGAGCTTGTCGGAGACTACGAGTAGGAGGTCGCGGAGAGGGAGAAGAAGCCAACTCCGGCGGGCTCAAATGGAAGGGGCCCTAGGGTGGCAGGGCGGCCAGATGGTTTGGGGCCCTGGTGGCGGAGGTGGCCGGACCAGGGAAGGGTGGGGGTGCCATGGCCGGAGGGAGGTCGCCGCGGCGGGAGGGGGGAGGGGAAGAAGGCGGCCGCCACGGGTGTGCTAGGGTTCATCGGAGCTCTGACAAACTCTAACGCGCCGCAGTTGGGTGGAGGTCGGTGGTGGAGGCGAAGACGAGGAGGAAGGCGGGGTCGAAGACAAGCGTGGGGTGCTTGACGGCGAGGGACGGGGCATTGGAGGAGGGCGCGTGGGGGAGAGAGAAAGGGGCGTACACACGGCACATCATCTAGGGCTAGAAGCTTGGCGCCATGTCCTGTGATGCCGAGACGTGTTACATCAGCACCACGATTCATGACGCCGACCCCTAGGGTCTAAAGACGAAAATAAGTCGCCCAGGGGTGTAAATGTGAATATTTTTTGAAAAAAGATAAAAAAACAAATTTCTTAACCATTTTTCAAAAAAAACATTCACATTTACACTGTGGAAGACCTATTTGTAAATTTGGACCTGGGGTGGACGTCATGGCTCTGGGCGTTGAGATAACATGTCTCTGCGCCACAGACCATGGCGCCGAGCCTCGAGGCCTGGCTAGCATGATTGGATGACATGGCGTTGATGTAACCGGAGCTTGGCGCTATAATGCACGACCGACATCGAGGCTTAGCGCCAAGATCTGTGACGCTGAGCCTTGACGCCATGCCTCGTGGCTCCAAGCTTTAAATTTAAATCAAGTTTATCTTGACTTGGACATCCTAGAATGGACACTCTACAAACCTGACTCGATCAATGAATGGAAAGGCCCGATAGAGAGGCCAGCACTCGTCTGTTCGGTGACATCCAACACCCAACTACACGAATGATGTGTTCCACCTTCCAAGTTCCAACTACTAGATATAAAAAAAAAGTTCCAACTACTCCATTGACTTGGCCGGCAGAGTCTATGATCAGCCGTGCCGCCTACTCCGAACGACGACCTCAGAGTAGACGAGTAGTCAAGTCGCCTTTTGCCCGGCAGGGAGAAGAAGCAATAATTGCGTTTCCTGGGACCGCTCGGGGAGAGTACTGCTACTGCCCCCTCAAGTCTCAGTCGCCTATTTATCAAAAAAAAAAAGAGTCTCAGTCGCCAATTCTTTGCCTGTTTGGCTGGTACTTGCGCTAAAGTAGTCAAAGACACGATTCCGCAAAGCCTTCGTGCAAAAAGGAGTCAGAAAAGAGACTATATTCTGTTAGAATTGAAACAACTGCAGTAGAACTTTGAGTATGGCCTTTCTTGGAGACTTCTATCTCAACTTTTAAGCACCTATGTTTCTTGGTGAGATCACCTAGCACGCCTAGCCAATAATCCGCTTTGTCACGAAGATATCATGAATTCTACAGGTCTTTGCACCCGAAAGAGCAATTCTCAGTGAAATCGTATTACAAAGCAATTATACAAACCCCAGTTTCTAATTTAAATAAACGTTTGTGGAAACTAAAAACGCCTCTCAAGTTAAGGATTTTTCAGTGGTATCTTAAGAGGAGTGGTTTTAACAAAAGACAATTTAATTAAGCGTAACTTGCATGGGAGCAAAACATGTTGCTTTTGTCACGAAGAGGAGACAATTCATCACTTGTTTTTATTGTTGTTTTGCGCGATAGATATGGAGTTTTTCTCAAGTTGCTTTAAATCTAACAAAACCCAAAAGTGTAGCACATATGTTTGGCGCCCGGTTAAATGGAGTGGCAAAACAATTGAGATCATTAGTACTACTTGGGGCAGTAGTGACATCTTGGTCTGTATATTTGCACAGGAATGATATTGTTTCTGAAAAAAAATACTCTCCTTTATAGGTTATCTATGCAATTTCTCAGATGCTCCATTCGTGGGCTATCCTTTAGCGGCCGGAGTAGCCCCAGGAAACGGTTATGGCGGCATTGCGACAATTGGAGCAAGTGGCAAAAGATATCTTTACCCCAGCATATGGGTGGCGATGTAGTCTTATGATTGATTGTCACTAAAATATACTCGGAATATTTTTAATCTTAAGTTGTGTGCCTATCACTTAGGCAGAGGCCGGGAGGTTGTTTTAAGACCGTGTATGAACTCGATGTACTGATCTTGGGATGAAATAAATTCCTTTTCCAAAAAAAACTATGTTTCTTGGTTTTTTTCTGCAGTTGGGTTTGACGAGCTACTGAGTTGGATTTGTAATTTGAGGCACCAAAGGTACCTGGATTGAATATGAAGCTAAAATTCCTTCCAAATACTTTATATAAATTTGTAAATCTACAAACAGTTAATCTCGGTAGGTGCCACCAGCCAGTGGATACTAGACCGGCTGGTCAAGCACTCCGGGTGGCACCCTCGCGCCCTGGGTTCAATCCCCTACGGGGACGAATTGTAGTGCTGGAGGTAAAAAAACCCTCGTCTGTCCCACGTTACCCAAAGCACATGTTTGTGGCACCGGTCCAATCACGAGATAATAGGCTCCTGTGTGCGGACAGGGTATGAGGTTCGGGGTTTTCTCGGACTGGATAAGGAGTCTGCTACCTTAATGTGAAATGCTTGGGGGCGCATGCTACCCCCCACAGTTCGAGTTTTTTTCGATAGGTGCCACCAACCAAGAGATGCCAAGAAATGTGCATGGTGTGGACTTATCTCTATTTGTCCAAAAATATGTCATTCTAGCGTGTCCTATATCACACTATTTTAATTTTAACCAAGGTTGTACGGAAGGTTGCCAAAATCTATGGCACAAATAGAACAGTAGACATTGTTATAAAAATATATTTCATTATAAATCTATCGATGCTTATAAATGGTAATATATATAAACGGTGGTATTTTTTATAAACTCGATCAAATTTAAGATAGGCTCTGTGATTGGTCTTCCTTGACATTTTTGTATCTGAGTTAATGCACTGGGTTAACGTCCTTAACAAAAATATAATGGATTTATTAGGGGTGTTTGCTTCCCACCTCCTAAAATTTAGTCCGCGTCACATCGACTATAGTAAACATGTTTAACACTATTTAAAATATTAAACGTAGACTAATTATAAAACTAACTATACAGATTGAGATTAATTTATGAGACGAATCTATTAAGCCTAATTAGTCCATGATTTAATAATATGGTGCTACAGTACATGTGCTAATGATGGATTAATTATGCTTAATAGATTCGTCTCACGAATTAGTCACGGCTTCTATAATTAGTTTTATTATTAATATCCAAACACCCGATGTGACAGTAGATATGATATCCGACGTGACACATGTTAAACTTTAGTCCCTCGTCCTAACACCCCCTTATTCGGTTACCACACTGTCCTCCGAGAGCTACAGCTACCCAGAGGAGCTGTCATTGAATCTCCAGAAGTTATTCAAGCAAAGCCTCGATCATGAACCGATTATTTATTATTAGGAGCTTTTATTAGGAGCAACGTTTGACCTGCCTAACTGCAGGAGTCCGCTGACCGTACGACCCGTGCAAGCCACGGCCGAGCCTACCGATAAGTCGGTCTTGGAAGCAGCTTCCTAGCGATAGCGAGTTGAGTTCCCAGTTCTAAACCTTTGTTATTTGTAGGTGACGGAGCATTGCCTTCTTTCGGAACCCCGAATCCCAAAAAAAAAATGTCACCGAACACTGTCCATTTGCCGTTTCAGTTTCTGTTTGTCCTCTTCATTTTACTGCTTCTTGTGAGCGGAGGCCTTGGATCTGGATCATGCGGCGCCACTAGTAAGTACAAATTAAGTGCTTCCACTCTGTTTCGTTTTAGGCTTTGCTTGAATAGGCTGGGATTACGTCTATTCCATGGGGCTACAATGGGATTAGTTCAATTTTATGGCCAACTATGGCGATTGGTGTGACCTGATCATTTGTTTCCAACCAAACTCTATACTTGTGTAGGCTTATCGTAAATTATATGTCGTTTTAGCTTTTTAAGTACATTGTTTTTACTATGCATCTGAAAATTTGATATGCCTATATACATAATAAAAATTATGTATCTAGAAAAGACAAAACAAACTATAAAATTGTAAAAAGAGAATAGATTGTATTTCAGATTCTAGAAGGAATTGAATTGGCTACTAAGTGGTTCAGATAGTTTTTTTTTCATTTGGCGAAATATGGGATTTGTTTCCTATAATTGAATACAATAACTGTTACATTAACGTTACCTCAATCACATCAACGTTATACACCAATGATATAACGCTGTCCATTCCCCGTTTCGGTTGCTGCTTTTCCTCTTCATTTTACTGGTTCTTGTTTGTGAGCGGAAACCATGGAGGTGGCCAAGCAAGCAGGTGCAGCATGCAGCACTAGTACTCCCTCACTTTTTCATCTTAAGCTCTGCTTGGATACACAGGGATTACCTCTACTCTAATCCATACTATTGGTGCGAAATCAATTCACTTGTACACATCATCGTTAGGTCCATCTAGTATAGATAAGTTACTATGGGCATGATTGGTTGCGGAGCAAGCCTTGAGTTAGGATGGCCAAATTATGCTAGTCCGTACAGGGGCGGAGCTCTTGCATGGCAAGGTATCGCTCGCCGTACCTTGAACTCCCAGAAATTTTGACCTCCAAATCACTCTGTACCATGGATATATTAATGAAGATGAAGTTTCACTGTTACAAAGAACAATAGCGACTCGACTATTACCTGGACGTTCTCTTGGGCTATTGGCCTATTGCTGCTACCTTTTTTAATTAAATGAGAGTATATCACGTATATGGGCCTTTTGGCCTTATCCTTGGCCTGCTGGCTGCCGCAATCGATCTTCTACCGAGAGTTTCCTTCTATACGACTTGCGAGGGCGACGATTCAACTTTACCGCTCGTCCGCTCTACGGTTCATGTCCACGCGGGCTGCGTCGCCGCTCGATCAGATCAGTCAGGCGATCATCGCGAGCGCGACTGCGCTACGCGAGTCCACCTTCTGTGCGAGCAACTCCGCCTCCGGGAGTCCTCGCATCGTCGACGACCTACTGCGTTTGGTTAGGGGCAGACTCTGAAAGTCTGAATTTCTCATTAGTCCCGGCGTCGGTAAGTTTATTTTGTAGATGGCAAATTTGCTATAGTTTATGAGTATGAACAGGCTGCTGTCACAATTGAAGAGATGGCAAAAAATATAGCAGTTGAACATCGATTTCGCCGTACCTTAATTTTTTTCGTCCTCCGCGCCACTGGGTCCGAAGAAGCTGAGCTGAGCTTGTGTAGATGATCGTTTGGTTGCCTTTGTTATCAGTCCAGTACGAGATGAGATCGTATTTGGTTGCATTGGATGCCCCAACAAGACAACCAGTCACACCCTACATGTGTAGTGTATGGAAACTACTGTTCCATGTTTTGTACATGTTCCTCTAACCTTTATTTATATTTAATATATTCGTTGCCTAACTTTTAGCCCATCATTGCAGAGGATCCGAGCAACCCCGACTGTCCACCTCTGGGCTCTCGCTACCCTCCTTATTGCTGTTCATAATGGTAAGCATTTGAGAGGGAGTGTAAACTCTGTACATGATGTACAGGAAGATCAAAGACGTGACGAGAATCTCCAATTTCTTCAGTCTGTACAAGGTTAGCGGCCTCGACGTTCATTTATATAATATAGGCAAAAAAAATCCAAAATACTCACCTCACACACACAAAACAAGCACTTATGTCACCTCACCACGGTACAGAAAGCCCTAGGAGACTAGGCCTTCCGTATACTAATTATGTATGCCTTTGAACTGGAAAAAAGTTTGATATACAACGAAGCCGTCTATTTTTTGAATGTCTTGATTGAAAATGGAGGCAACAAAATCTTGCTCTCCCCTTATGTCCCAATCTTCTCTGTTCTGCTCTGTACATGTGGTCACATCTGTGTGTAGTGTGAGTGTGCGATGTGTGTGTGAGCATCAAAGAGAGATCAAGCTGCGATTCGCGACGAATATTGAGTTTTGCAATAGGGACGCGGCTACAAACTATAGAGAGACCACTCTCCATAAAACTGAAGAATAATCTAGGGTTTACAAACAAATCTCACCTCGGCTGCTGAGGGGCGCACTATTCGATCGTGAGCTTCCACCGGCTATGCCCTTGCCCCCCAATGGTGGTAAAAAACTGGCAGATGCCAGCCATCGTGCGACGACTCCGCATCCGGCGTGCGCACAACTGTGCAAGAGATCTTCTCCAACATTCACTGGCATCGGGTCCATCGATCCCTCGTACTGCATAACGAACCATGCAAGACTTTCATTGCTGGTCTGGAGTATCATAGGGCATGCAGATGCAGGATAAAACAGCTGAACTGGCACCTTAACTCCATGTGATTGATAATCTCACTCTGCCAGTTATTCATGTTCACTCAATCTGTTTGCCTACTAGTTTGAGTGAGGACAGACGACCAGATATTACGTGTTTCTAAAAACTAAGATCGATCTCAATGTGTCCTCTTCCAAGAAAAGCGAGGAGCAGACCATTTCGATTTTTCGAGCACTGTTCTTCGTGTTTCAGAAAACTGGTTATCTCATAGCGAGTACAGGAATTTATAACTAGGAACACCCAGAACACACGAAAAAAACTTCATCTAAAAGTGGTGCTTTTGGTCAATTCTCAGCTGGGGCACCGAAATACTTAATCCTGTCAAGCAACTAAAATAGTAGCAGAACTCAAAGGAAAGATTTCAAATGCGTCTCTGACTTCTCAGCACATTAGGGCGGTGTCCATCCCTAACAAATCAGTAAGATCCAAATATTTCAATCGCGGCTGAGTAATAATCAACTACTGTATAGTAGGATCCAAAGATAAATAATTGGAAAATGCTATTGTGAAATTAGTAATTAAACTGAAACTGGCGTTTACACGATTATATATAGTCGAAAAAAAACTTTCCACAATTGTTATACTGGTGACATGCCGAATGAGTACGTATTGCAGTGCCACTCACTCGCCACTGGTTTTGCTCAAGAGATGAACTGGCATTCCATTTGTAACGTGTATAAAAATGAAACGCCTGAGCTGGGATCACGCCCAGGTGCTCCAGCTAACGAAGTTACGAAGACAAGAGATGCCCATTCAAACTGTTTGCCAACCTTTCTGAAATTCCAGGTTTCCTCTCTTTCAAGAACATTGAGGACCTAACCATTTGGAGCACTGTTCTGCATGCTGCAGGGAAGAGAATTGATTATCTTCCTAGAGAATTAGTAGGTAGTGCAGGAATTTATATCTAGAAACACCCAAAATAAGAATATGTTTGGTGCTTTTGGTCAACATTCAGATCGAGGATCAACAAAACGTGAACCTGATAAACAGCCAACCGTAGCAGAGCTCAAAGCGAAATTCCAAATTATACAACCTCACACACATCCAGATTTCAGACTAAACCCTGCACTGAATTGCAGATTGTTGATGCTCTCCTATGTTGATTAGGATGTCAACTTTGGATGTAAGGGGAAAATGAACAGGGTTTCTGGCAAAGGAGAAGAGGATGCAAGGTTAGCTACCGAAAGAAACCTGACGTATATGCATGTGATGCCAGATTTCTGAATGCCAAAGTTCCATGTAGAAACCTGATGGTGCCCGATGCAGCCTTCTGCGGTAGATAAGATTGGATCCAATAAGGTGTGATCGAACTGACCGACAAGGATTAGAGGATCATCTTCTTTTTGAAGTAAATGGCAAGAGCTCTGTCTTTCAATTATGAGGGAAAAGGAGTTGAAAAACAGAGTTAGGAGACTGAAACAATAGCCCACCCTCTCACATACAAGCAGCAAAGAAACAAATGAGAAACTAATTACAACGGATCAAAAGCTCTTTTCCGTTGATCAATGTCTCCTTTTACCCTCAGAGCCACTTGTTGTGCTGTTTGGAAGCGGTTTTCAAAAATTATCCGATTCCTTTCTTTGCAGAGGTTCCACATGACGTAGATTGCCAAGCCATTAAACTCTTCCAAAAATTATCCGATTCCTTTCTTTGCAGAGGTTCCACATGACGTAGATTGCCAAGCCATTAAACTGTCATTGTTGCTCTTTCCTGACCATTTGTGCCACCACCTCCTAGCACAAGCTGATGGTCGATGATTCCTCCACGTGCTGGATCAAGCCCAAATTGAAGTCCTCCCAAGCCAGCACTTGATTCCAGACTAATTTTGCCAAAGGACACAAAAGGCACAGGTGAAGGCCAGTCTCAAAGTGGTCCACTGCACAAACTGCAGCTATCCTAGTGTGGCCAGCCCTTACAGTTACAGCTAGATTATCAGCTGTAAGAATTTTGTTCTGGATGCAAGCAATTTGCACTTGTTTTCTGTGGCTTAGAGGATCATCGATGAGAGTATCCACAAAAGCACCAACTGTCCTCCTTTCAAGTGGATCAGCTTGTAAGAAAAACCATGCCAAGAACTACAGCCTATGCCTCTCCTCAATGTACCCTTCATACTCCAGCTTTGATGACGACGAAGGATTTGGCGCGACGCGCGAGCCGTCGGGCCTCCGTCTTGTCGGCAGGGAGCACCTCGTGGAGGAGGCAATCGAGATAAGGTGTTCTCCAGTCGGTCGGAGGGTCGGGCTCCGCCACTGGGTCTTTGACGAGTTCCATGACCTCGGGGTCGGATGGAACTGAGGGTCGGTCAGCCCCCGAGCCCAGAATTGGCGGCTCGTTGCCGGTCTGTTCTGGTTCCTCATATCAGACTGAGGGCTTGTGTAGGTTGCTAGCGAAGATGCTGGTGGGGACCGGCTCTCGGCTCGATGTCATCTTTGCTAACATCAGCCTGTTCGTTTGGCTTGTGCTTGTCGTATACGATCGTAAATTTCCAGTCGGAATAGTATTTTTCTCTCACACAAACCAGCCAGCAGTACTTCTTCACGAACCAGCAACGATACGAACTAGCCAACCGAACAGGCTGCATGTCGGCTGCTTCGTTGAGCCGCCTCGGGATATGGTTGATCTCGAGGCCGTCGGACCTCATGACAATAGCAGCCATCTTGGCGTTGTGGCAACTTGACTCCTTCATGACGTAGTCGATGACCAGTTGCGAGTTGCCTCGAACATCAAGCCGTCGGATGCCCAATTCAATGGCGATGCGCAAGACATTGACGAGTGCCTCATACTCAGCCACATTATTTGAAACCAGGAAGTGGATGTGAATTGCGTACCTCATGCGCACCCCGAGGGGGGAAACAAAAACTAGCCTGACCCCGGCGCCCTTCTTCCGTCGAAATACATCGTCCAGTACTCCTGATCAACGGCCACCGGTGGCATCTGGATCTCGGTCCATTCGGCCACAAAGTCAGCCAGTACCTGAGATTTGATGGTCGTTCGTGGGGCGTACGTGATGCCCTGATCCATCAGCTCGAGCGCCCATTTCGTGATTCTCCCCGTGGCCTCCTGGTTCTAGATAACCTCGCCGAGGGGGAAAGATGACACGACGGTCACCTGGTGTGAGTCGAAGTAGTGGCGCAGCTTCCTATTGGTGATCAAGATGGTGTATAGGAGCTTCTGGATCTGGGGGTAGCGTGTCTTGGAGTCGGACAAGACTTCGCTAATGAAGTACACGGGGCGTTGTACCTTGAGGGCGTGTCCCTCTTCTTCCCGTTCTACAACCAAGGCGGCGCTGACCACCTGAGTCGTAGCTGCGACGTAGAGTAGGAGCGGCTCTCCCTCAATCGGTGGGACCAGAATCAGGGCCTTTGTCAGGAGTACTTTGAGCTTGTCAAGCGCCTCCTGAGCCTCAGGCGTCCACGCGAATCGGTCAATTTTCTTCAGGAGCCGGTAAAGGGGGAGCCCCCGTTCACCGAGGGGCGAAATGAAGCGACTAAGCGCTGCGAGGCACCCGATAACCTTCTGAACTCCCTTTAGGTTTGGAATCGGGCCCATCTTCGTGATGGCTGAGATTTTTACCGGGTTGGCTTCGATGCCATGCTCGGAGACGATGAATCCGAGCAGCATGCCCTTTGGGACCCCAAAGATGCATTTCTTGGGGTTGAGCTTGATGCCGTTCTTCTGGAGCTTCCTAAAGGTCTGCTCTAGGTCGACCATGAGCTGGTTGGTCTGCTTGGACTTGACTACGATGTTGTCCACATAAGTCTCAATGGTCCGCCCGATGAGGTCTCCAAAGCATTTGGTCATGCAACGCTGGTACGTAGCCCCAGCGTTCTTGAGTCCGAACGGCATCGTAACGTAGCAGAACGATCCAAACAGGGTGATGAAAGAGGTTGCGAGCTGGTTAGACTCTTTTATAGCGATCTGATGGTACCCGGAGTACGCATCAAGGAAGCATAGGATTTCGCACCTCGAGGTCGAGTCAACTACCTGATCTATGCGTGGCAAAGGAAACAAATCCTTCGGGCACACCTTATTGAGGCTCATGTAGTCAACACACATTCTCTATTTTCTACTTTTCTTTTCTACCAGAATGGGATTGGACAACCACTCTAGGTGGTATACTTCCTTGATGAAACTGGCCGCCAAGAGCTTAGCAATTTCCTCACCGATGAGCCTCCGCTTCTCCTCGTTGAAGCAGTGCATGCGTTGTTTGATCGGCCTGGAACCCAGCCTGATCTTCAAGGCATGCTCGGTGACTTCCCTCGGAATTCCCGGTATATCCGAGGGTTTCCACGCAAAGATGTCTCGATTGGCGTGGAGGAAGTCGACGAGCGCACCTTCCTACTTGGGGGAGAGGGCGGTGCCGATGCGCATTGTCTTATCGGCGGAGTTGTCGGGGTCGACGAGGACCTCCTTGATGTTCTCCGTAGGCTCAAAGGATCCGGCCGCCCGCTTCGCGTCGGGCGCTCCTTCAGCGATGTCCTTCTCGATGGCTACGAGCTCCTCGGAAGCGAGGGTTGCCAAAGCGAGCTCGCAGCTCTCGACCTCGCACTCGTAGGCCCTCTGGAAAGAAGTGCTGACGTTGATGACCCCGCATGGGCCCGGCATCTTGAGCTTGAGGTAGGTGTAGTTGGGGACGGCCATGAACTTTACGTAACACGGTCGCCCCAAAATGGCATGGTAGACGAGGGGGAACCCGACTATCTCAAAGGTGAGGGTCTCTGTCCTATAGTTGGACGAATTCCTGAAGGTGACAGGCAGGTCGATCTACCCGATTGGTGTGGCCTGCTTTACCGACACGATGCCGTGGAAAGGTGCCCTGGTCGGTCGGATGCGCGATCGGTCGATGCCCATGGCATCAAGTGTCTCTGTGTACATGATGTTGAGACCACTGCCCCCATTCATCAGTACCTTGGTGAGCCGCTTCATGCCGGCGATAGGGTCGACCACGAGCGGGTACCTATCTGGGTGTGTGACACTATCCGGGTGGTTGGATCGGTTGAAGGTTATGGGAGACCCTGACCATTTGAGGAAAGCGGGCGTGGCAGGCTCAGCTTCGTAGACATCTCGGCGCGCGAGCTTCTGTTGGTGCTTGGAGCCGTATGCCTCTAGCCCACCGAAGATCATGAGACAGTCATCCAGCAATGAAAAGCCACCATCCTTCTCTCCGGCGTCGTTGGCTTCTGCCTCGGGCTTCTTCTTCTGCTCCCATTTCTTGGAGCCGCTAGTGAAGAAACACTTTATGAGGGAGCAGTCCTTGTACATGTGTTTGACGGGGAAGGCGTGGTTTGGGCATGGCCCCTCGAGCAGCTTGTCGAAGTGATCGGGGGTGCCCTCGGCCGGCACTCGACCGACTTTTCGCTCGACGGTGGCCACGATCGAGCCCCCACGCTATTTTTGGTTCTTCTTCTTATTCAAACGGTCGGAGGGGCCTTTGTTGGCATCCTCGTTCTGCTTCGCCTTGCCTCTAGAGCGATCGAAAATTGCTCCAACCGCCTCCTCACCGGAAGCGTGGCTAGTCACGATGTCGAGGAGTCCCTTGCTAGTCTGTGGGCCCTTACGTCCTAGCTTATGGACCAGGGACTCGCAGGTGGTCCTTGATAGGAAGGCTCCGATGACGTCGACATCGGTGACATTGGGGAGCTCGTTGCACTGTCGGGAGAAGCGTCGGATGTACTCATGGAGAGTCTCTCTCAACTTATGTCGGCAGTTCTTCAAGTCATAGGGGTTCCCAAGGTGTGCGTAAGTGCCCTAGAAGTTCCCCATGAAGATTTGTTTTAGGTCCGCCCAACTATGAACGCAGTTGGGCGAAAGGTGCTCCAGCCATGTTCGTGCCGAGTCGGCCAGGAACAGGGGGAGATTGCAGATGACGAAGTCGTCACTGACCGCACCGCTAGCCCGGTAGGCGAGTCGGTAGTCCTCGAGCCACAAGCCGGGGTTTGTTTCCCCAGAGTACTTTGGGATGTTAGTCGGTGGGCGGTATCGGGGCGGGATCGCCGGCTTGAGGATATGCCAACCGAAGGCCTAGGGCCCCGTTGGTTCAGGGCTATGACTCTGGTCCTCCTCGTGGTCATAGCGTTCGCCCCGTCAAGGGTAGTAACCGTGGCTGGCCCCCTCCCCCCACATCACTGCGGGTACGCCGGCGGGCATTAAGGGTGTCGCGCGTGTCACGGTTACGGTCGAGACGCTCCTACACCAGGACCACGGTGCGCTTCTTGCCACCTTATGATGCCTGGTGGACTGACATGTCCTTGTCGGGTCGCTCTGAGGGCGTGCGCTAGCTGGCGTCGAGCTCGCGTCACCGAGACAACGAGCTCTCTACCTGCTATGCCGCCGCACCCTCAAGCAGTGTGCGAATCTTGCGGTGGGCCCGATGATCGTTGGGCGTCGTGGGTCCTGAAAGCCCACGGAGCAAGACCGCCACAGTAGCGATGTTTTGGCTCGCCTGGGCAAAGTGTGGGAGGGCTTCATCGTCCGCGATGATCCTCCGGTTCACATCACAGGCCATGGTGTGCGCGCTTCCACCGTCTCTGTAGCGCTCGATCTCCCGATCGAGCTCCACGCATTCTTGCTCGAGCTAGAGTCGCACTTCCTCAAGCTCTAGGTGCTGGGCCTTCAGCTGCTCTACCTGCAGGCGGGGTGGGGCTCCTACATCCCCCTCGACCTCATCGTCGAGGTCGTTCGTCGAGGTAGCCTCCTCCTCATGGATGCTTTTGACGTGTCCCTCGGGGGTACCTGTCATGAAGCATTCACGAGAGGGGTGATGGCTCCCCCTACTGGAGTCAGAGCCAGAGGGTGACTCTGGCTCCTCTACGAGGAGGTCATGGAAAGACTCTGCGATGTGTTCGATCACCCCCACAAACTCGTCGTTTGCAGAGGATGGAATCATGCGTTGCTCCACAAGGTGGCCAACGGTCTCTGTGGTGTTGTGGAGACCGAACGGGAGCACTGTCAGAGCGCTCTAGATGAGGTATTCCGGGGAGAGCGGCTCTCCCCTAGTAAGTTGTGCCATGACGTAGGCCCTCCCGGGACGGTTGGGGTCCTAGGAAGACACCGAGCTGATGCTCTAACCTCCCGTAGTCGAAGTCAAGGAGCTAGCCGCTCCTGAGGGCGCGGGCCTCTGGCACACACAGACGCAGCTCCTCGAGCCCCTCGGTGATCGCATCGAGTCCGGCGGAGTGGAGGGGTTGAACAACGACGGGTGCCCGCGCCAGCTCTCCCTCCGCCGTGACGATGAAGTCCAGGTCCCTGAAGTGCATGTGTGTGCCCGGGACCCAGCTGATGCCGTGACTAGCCATCCAAGGCCTGGTGTTGATGTCGAGATGCACAAAAGTACCCCTACCTAGCGCGTCAACTATCGGTATTTCGAACAGCCGACTAGTAAATTTGTATATTGCGCGTCTGACCCGAATGGTGTGCTAAGAGGACACAAGGATTATACTAGTTCGAGCTGAATATCCCTACGTCCAGTTTCGGGTTGCTCGTGTTACCAGCACCAAGTTTGTAGTAGGGGGTTACAAACTGGCGAGAGAGGAAGGAGCTCCCAAGTCTCTGTGGTTCGATTGCTCGATGCTTCTACTGCTCGATCTATCGGTCGATCGATCTCCCTCTCTGAATGGGGCCCTGCCATCCCTTTTATAGGCCAAGGGGAGAGAACAGGACACCAGAGACCGAGAGAAGGGAAGAGGGAAAAAAGAAAGAGAAATAAGGCTCCTGGGGGTGTGCCGTCCTCCTCTTCGCTTGGGTCCCACTGACCCTATAGATCGTGGTAGCAGCAGCGTCGCACCGGGGTCCTGTTGGCCGCTGCACAATACGTGCGGGCGTCATGCGCCGTTCTTGTCTTCCATCCCATCCGAGCGGATGGAATGGTCAAAGGGTCCCCTGACAGAGGCCATACGGGGGGTTGGCGGTACAGTGCCAGTCAACTAAAGTCGGTTGACTAACGTTGGACGGTGGTCAAGCAGGGAGTTGGCAGCACAGTGCTGGTCTGTTGACGTGGTGGGCGACGTGAGTCTCCCAGCATGGTCTGATGCGACCGTTAGTCGCATCAGGACGCGCCCGAGACGTGCTCCCGGGCATGCGCCTCCACGTTGTAGTGGTTGAAGCGGTTCGGGTCCCACCTTGAGGCCACTGCTTTTGTCCGGTAGCAAATCCGACCCCTAGGGAACGGGCGAGGTGGAAATCTCGCCCTGGGGGCCGGGCGAGATGGAATCCGACCCTCGGGGGTCAGACAAGGCGGAGCCCTCCCCGTGGGACCGGACGAGTCAGAGCTCACGCCCTAGGGTCAGAGGAGTCGCAGCCCACGCCTTGGGGTCAGACGAGGCAGAAACCTCGTCCATGGAGTTGGAGCCCACGCCTTGGGGTCGGACGAGGTGGAAACCTCGTCCTTGGAGTCGGACGAGGCGTGGCCCAGCCCCTGGGGGTCGGACGAGGCCGCAGTTGCGTCCTTAACCATCGGATGAGCTGACGTGGCGCTCATTAATCCTTTGGATCGGATACCTGGGTATAGATATCCGACAACTTGCAACATATGTATATAGTTATTATAGCATAGGCAACATCTAGGTTAGACTCTTGAAAACGTACGTCTAAAACACTTGAAATACGACATCGCCGGCGACCACGGCCTACATGGTAGGGAACTACGGTAGCCTCCTCCTCGACGGAAGCCGGGAACTCAGCGGCGACGGACTTAGAGGCGATGGTGCGCTCGGCATCAGGCTTTGAGATGGCATCATAGCGCTGGGAGAGGACGCTAGGCGCCTCGAGCGTCTGCACAAGGCAGCACACCACGCCGTCGCGCATGAGCTGCAACGGCGGCCAGATGTTGAGCGGTGGGAGGAGCACCTCTGTGCCCTTGGCTCTCGCGATAGCCATCGGGGCGGCGCCGGCAGATCCCTCGGGGTCATGGACTGGCTGCCCTCGGCGGCGGCGTTCGGGGCATCCTCCACTATGGCTGCGACCTATGGTGGAGAGTTCGGAGTGGACCAAGCCGGATTCCGCGGCGGCACGGGCTTGGCGGCGAGTGGAGGGCGCGTGAGTCGAGTGAAGCCAGGCTTTGAATGTTCTGGAGTAGATTTTTTTTACAAACTCATGGAGTGGAATGTTGAGGGCAAGACGTAGTGGTTCGTTAATTCACAAAAAAAAGACGTAGTGGTTCATTTGGGCTACCACGACCCACGATGACGAGAGCATCCGGACGCTCTAAGCAGAGCATTTTCTATAGAAGGTGATGTGAACGTGCACAAAAACAAACAAAGATTATATCCACAAAAGATGAAAAGATAGCCATGGTAGTTGACCCACGATAATTGGCGCTACCTGTTGAAACTTGCGGTTTCAGATAGGTAACTGGGGGGCCTCCGCCCGTGGACGGCTGTCCTCAGGCGGAGGCTCGGTTAACAGGAACGATCGCTGGGCGTGTAAGGGAAAGGGCACGGAAAGCTAGGGTTTCATTAATGCATTTTCCAACCACACCCTGCACGGTTACAAGTATTCCCTATTTATAGGGCTCAACTACTTCATGACAGAATTTATTACAATGCCCCTCAACTACTACAGTACATTCCTAGAATATTCCGCCGCTAGCCTCTTGTTTGCGGGGCAATCCTACCATACCGTCTCCAAGTAATGGGCCTCCATGAGCAGTCGGCCCACCATGCTTCGGTCTTCAGCCCAAAGGCCTGGGTCCCCGGTGCTGGCCTCCATCTCCAAGGGCGCCACGCTATCTCGGCGGTTCTCCGCCGACCGGTCGGAGACATCTCCCGTGGGTCTCCGCCCGGGCGCGTGGGGGCCATGGCTGTCGACGCTGGCCTCCGCCTTCAGGGGCGCACCGTCGCCCTGGCAGGTCTCCGCCGGTCCGGTCGGAGGCATCATCCGCAGGCCTCCACCTGGCCGCGCGGGGGCCAGGCTGGCGCACTCGCGCGGTCCCCGGGCGCCCGCGCTTGAGTACCTACACACAATTAGGCAAGATCGATGTTTAATTAGTTTGGAGGTGAGGCGGCCTTCGCCCTCCTGGCCGGAGGTGCCCTCGTATCCTGCGGACTGCGCAGGTCTCCACCACCCGTGGTGGCCATGTTACAACAGTTCCCCCCTTTTGAGACCACGGTCCGCCTGAGCGTGTCGTGAGCTCAAAAAACGCCCCAAACAAGGACGTCCATGGGGGCGGAGACTACGCGCAGTCACGTCTTCGACCGATCCCCGCCGGTTGGGGGCGGTGACTACGCGCAGTCATGTCTTCGACCGATCCCCGCCGGTTCCCCCCTGACCCGTTCTGGCGCGGCCGTTGGTCTTGTCGAAGTGGCCGTTTAAACCTAGCCATTGCGCACCTTGCATTTTATCTGGAGATGACCATTGGGCTTTAGGCGAACTATCCGGAGAAGACCGTTGCCACCAGTCGGGCTGACTAGAGATGACCGTTGTTCGGCGGGAGCTGAGCCACCCGCCCGCGGCCTATATAAGGGCGAGGTTGGTGGCGGGGTCCCCCCCACACGACTCGTTTGCTTGCCTTGCAGCGCCAGACACCGCTCTCTGCTTTCTTTGCTCACGCCTGAGTCGCGTCCGCACGTTCCTTCTTTTCGCTTGTGCATTCCTCCGTGGTTGCAGTCGTGGTGGCTCTCTCTTCCACCTTCGCCCATACTCGCCGGCCCACCTTCTTTGGTCCCTATCGCCACCTTCTTGGTGTTAGGGCAGGCGGCTGGGGTGCACATTTCGAGGAGTGCATGCTTGCCTCCGCGTCCGCGTTGGATTTTGAGAATCTGCTAGAGGAAGATTTGGGGAGTGTCTCCGCGTCCGTCGGAGACCTGATCGCTGCGGATTCTAGAGACATGGCGATAAAGTCATGGGACTTCGGCCCCTCCTCCATTACTGAAGAGGCGGTCGCAGAGATGTCGAAGGAGTTGTATTTTCCACCTAGGGTAAGGATCCCTCTGTCTGGCCAGACTGTTCCGGAGCCGGAGGAGGGATATGCGGTGGTGTTTCGGGACTTCTTCGTCTGCGCCCTCCACCTTCGTTACAGTCCCTTCCTCCGCCGGGTGTTGGAGACCTTCAACGTCCAGCTCCACCATCTGACCCCTACGACCTTCCTTACGCTCAGCAAATTCTGTTGGGCGTGTGCTTCTTATGGCGCCGAGCCGGATGTGGACACCTTCTGCACCTACTATGAGCTGCAGAAACAACCGAAGAAGAGGAAAGAGATGCAGGACGGCAAGGAGGTGGAGGTGGTCTGCCAGTATGGTAGTTGTACCTTCATGGCGAAGAGGAACCAAGGCGTAGATCGCCTGGAGATTTCTTTTTGCCAGAAGGGCAAATGGGACCGTGGCTGGCTCAAGGGGTGGTTTTATGTGAAGACCTACAGGGTTCGCGGCACCACCGACGATGGCGTGGAGGTCGTGGAGTACCCACTGACTTCAAGGATGGAGGCTATGGCGCCGCATACGCGCGTGGAGCCACCGGAGGCGGTATCTCCGGTGAAGGAGGCCTGTGACCGGGCCTTCGTGTTGGCGTGCCGCTACTCTAGGGGCCGCGATCTGGTGGAGGAGATCATGGCCTCCGACTATTGGCCCCTTAAAGGAGACAATCCACCCTTTAGGCTTCAAATGGTGAAGATTCCCATTTTTGGGCCAGAGGCTGGGATTCCGTTCCCCCGCTTCGGCCAGTCTTTGGGCGAGGGCGTAACGGAGGACAGTTTCATCTCCGAGGTTGAGGAAGCTGCTATCGGGTTGGTCGGCAAAATTTCCGAGCGTGAGTACATGTCTCGGAGAGCCATGTCCGGCATCATGCCGTGGCTCAATCGAGTTTTTGAGGAGCTCGGGATCGTCTACCGGGAGCGTGAGGTTCCCACGGAGGTTATTGCCTCAATTGACAAGAAGAAGAAGAAGACCTCTGCGAAGAATGCTAATGTTACGGCAGAGGCCGAGTCCAAGAAAAGGAAGGGCGCCGCTATTGCCTAGGCGCCTACGAAAAAGAAGAAATCCAGTGCTCTGGTGATCGCACGGCTGCGCGTCTTGACCGACAAATGGTGGTGCTTCTTCGGCCGGTAGTGAAGATGCCCAAAGTTCTTCGACCCCAAGGGACGCATGGGTGGCGAAGCGGAGGTAGTAAGCGGGGCAGTAGTCATCGCTTGAGCTCGTTACTGCAGCGTCGCGAGGGGTGCGAGGCTGCTTGAAACCGACGTTGCACCAACATGCTCCCGTGAGGTGTCTTTGCAGCGGCGCCGAACAGCCGGAAGCCGGCGCCGCCAACCCTATGCCCGATATTCTCGACGGGCTGTGCTCAAGTTCTGAAGAGGGCACGGAGGCTATCCCGCCGTGGCGCTTCTTCGCCGCCTCCGCCCGTTGCCCGTCTCCCCGGGCGGGCGGCGGCGGGCAACCGGAGGCCCCTGCTCGAGCATGCCTCGGCGGTCCGGGCCTCTCCGAGCCCTCACGCTGCCAGCCGTTGGTCGGGAGCAGGCCAGCCTCGGGCTTCTTCGCCGCATGACGGGCGAAGGCTTCGCCGAGCGCTCATCAGCGGCTGCCTGCCAGGCCTTTATGAGTGAGTTTGTTTGGCACGCGTTTGTGTTCGATCTTTGTTTTTATTTGAGTTTATGCATTTTTGTATTCTGCCAAGTGCTATTGCTGCGTATTTGTTATTTTGCAGGTGGTGTCATGGCCGGACTCCTCACTCCGGAGGAGCAAATGGCCACCGCCAGCGCCAAGTTTGGTCCTTGGCAGCAGGGGCCGCTGGCGCCGCGTGCAAGTGAGCATAGTTTGTTTCTAGCTTACTCGTCTTTCGATCTGCTGCTATTACCTACTTCTAATCGGCCCTCTGACCTGAGCTGTTATTGTTGCTATTTTTCTTTACGCAGGCTCCTCTGACACTTCTATCTCAGGTTGGGAAGAGTGCTATCTTGGAGTTCTTGAAGACGTCGGAGGTGGTCTCCGGCAGTTTTTGCATTTATTGTGAGATTTCTTTTCTCACTTTACGACTTTTTGTGTTCTTTGAACAGATCGCTTCAAACAGCGACTGAGGGACATGGATTTCTTCCAGCTTCTTCGCGTTCATCTAGAACACCAAAGCTTGGTGCGTCCTCGGCCGTTTGACTTTTGGTGTGTTTGTTGTTCTTTATACTTATTTATATTTTGTATCACTAATGGCCCTGGTCTTCTTTTTTTCTGAACGCAGGGGTATCACACTGGCATTGTTATGGAAGAGCGCTGCACTCGCGAGGTCTTAGATCAAGATGCTGCGATTGAAGCGCTCAAGGCGGAGAACGAACGTCTGGAAGGTGAAAAAGGGGGCTTGGCCAACTCCCTTGTAGCTCTCCGCCTTTCCCTGGCAGAGAAGGAACAAGAAAAAGAGTCCTTGAGGGCCGATCTCGTGAAGACCCGGGACGTTGGAGCTTTGTCCGCCGAGCAGGCCCGCAAGGCGAACGACTTGGCCAAGGGTCTTTGGCGAGAGCTGACCTCTGAGAAGGAATCCGCGTCTGCGGTGGAGCAACAACTGTCTTTGGCGACGAGGCGTTTGGACTCAGTAAAGGGGGTTCTTGCTGCAACCATTGCCCAGTACCGGGCTGCCGTGGCCAAGTTCGGAGGTGAAACCTCCGCTCCTCCGGAAGAAAGGCCACGCCCTCGCCGCCTCTGGCTAAGGCGTCACCTTGTGAAGCTTCCCAATCTGATAAATGGTTGCATGGACTACGGGGCGCTAGTGGGTGTAACGAACTATGGCAAGCTTCTGGCGCGCTTTAGGTGCACACATACCAAGAGTATCCCGGAAGGGGTGCTGCCGGGTCCGGAGGCGCTTGGTGAGACTCCTCCGGGTTTGCGAAAAACCTTGAGAAATTTCATAGGGTTCTTTTGGGCTTCGTTTGGGAGACTGCCGCCGGAAGTTGGTGGTGGAGAGAGAAGAGGCGAAGGTATTTGTACTCTTTCTCTTTTCTCTCATAAAAGTGTGGATGCTTTTATTGCTCTGTGTTGATGAAGTTGTTAACATGAGGCACAGAAGGTTCTGGCAAGCAGGCCTCCGTCGATTCTTCGATCGGCAACTGTGGGTGATGCCTCCGCCCCTGCTAGCACTCTGAAGAGCGCTACGACCGGCGGTGGTGAAGGTCGGAGGCCGTAGGCACCGTCTCCGCCCACAACAAATGCGGGTGATGTTGCGGGGATTCTGCTGCATGCCAAGACACGGAGAGGTCTAGGCTCTTTCTAGGATTAGTTGTTCGGCTTGTAAATTGTAGTCTAGTTGGACTTTTGTGAATAAAGTTTCTTTTGTTCGAATGATTTTGTGTAAAATTTTAACCTTGCGCGGAGTTCGAATCGGGAACTGCATGCAAGATGTTGCACCTTTGGCTCTCTACAACGACGGTATCTTTGTGAGCGGAGAGCTTTGGGAGTATTGGCGCTCAGCCTTTCCTCGTAGCGTCGCGCGCGACGTGTTTGAGTCAGTTAGGTTTGACATAGACGACGAGCGCGCCGAGTTTACTCGCGCCCTCGCTTGGCGCGGACCTCCGCCACAATAGTTTGGATTTTGTTGTAAGTTTGTGTCCTGTAAGAATGTTATTTGAGGTTCTATGGAATACAAAACAAGTTCGCTTTCTTGATTGTTTATGCGAGGGCCTACGTCTATCATGCTAGTTTACATATCTCATCTAGTTCAGAGCCTGCACACTGTGGGCCTTTGCTTGGGCAAACTTGCTCGATACAGAGGTGGTGGTCAGGGCCTTCGCCCCATTTCCCCCCCTTTTCTGCACTTGCTTGGTGGCCGAGATAGAGATGTTGGCTCTTTTTTGGCTTGCGGAGGCGTATTTGAAGTCTGCCTGGTGAGGCTAGCTGAATCGGTGTTTGACCCGATGAGAGGTTTGGCGCAGCTTGTGCAGACGGCGGAGGCTTTTTGTATTTATCTGGCCGGGCGTTTTAGCTGTTCGGTGGTGTGTGCCTCCGACGCTGTACACCCGCGGTTCATGCTCTATTGGCGGAGATTGCTGGTTAGATTTCTGGTGTCGGGGGGATGTTACGAGATTTTGTACGGTATCCCCCTTGTTCCGTAGACCTGCGCTGTTCATCACCGTGCCGTGGGTTTTTTCTCTCTTTCCACTCTCTCCGATTGGCTGCAAGTGCCTCTGCTTTTACGAGTTCTTGCACTATATCTACAGAAAGCTTGGATATGTAAAGAGACACCTGCTTCCATGGGTGGTGCTATGGCTTGTGCTCGCTTTCTGCTTTCTGACTGAGGTTTTAAGGGTTTGGGGGAGCTCGTTTTATAGCGGGGTGGTGGCTTTTGATTGTTAAATATTTGGTACGTTGTTTGTTGGAACGTATCTCGGCTTTAATGGCCTGGATCTTTTGAAGTAAATAGGCCTGGTGCCATAATGATGGCAGTATTTTGTTGGACATTTTTATCCTTCCGTTGTTTTTGATTGCGGAGACCTTCTTCCTGGTTCTAGCGCCAAAATGGTGTTACCCCTGATGCTTGGGGTTTTTTTTTGGCCTTGATGCCTGATTCTGGTCAGGTCTTCATCAAGGTCGGAGGTCTTTTTGGCCAAGGTGGTTTTTGCCTTGATGCCTGACTCTGGTCAGGTCTTCGTCAAGGTCGGAGGCCTGTTTGGCCAAGGTTGTTTTAGCCTTGATGCGACTACAGTGAGGTCTTAAATCAAGGTCGGAGGCTGTTTGGCCAATGTTATTTTTGCCTTGATGATGACGACTGGTCAGGTCTTAAATCAAGGTTGGAGACATGTTTGGCCAATGTTGTTTTTGCCTTGATGCCTGACTCTGGTTAGGTCTTTGTCAAGGTCGGAGGCCTGTTTTGGCCATAGAGGTCGTTTCAAATTGCCAATGCCTGTGGCTGGCGTTTTGAAAGGACTGCATTTTATTTTTGTTCATACCGAATATTGTGGCGCTGTGGCTGGCGCTTTTCGGCGTTTTACTCTTCGGTTGTTCTTTTGGGAATTACCTCTTTATACTTCCAGAGGATTTTTACATTGAGCCGCCTCGTTAAAAACCTCACCTCCGCTTTGAGTTCCCCCTGTGAGGAAAAAAGTACTGAGCTCTTTTGCAATTTCTTGTAAAAGAAAAAAGGGACTGGAAAGTAAGCGAAGCGGAGGGGCCTCGCGTATTGTTTGTGGAGGTTGCCCTTTGTTACATTGCCTAGATGTAATATCGGCGGAGGTCATCAATATTCGTGTGTGTGTCGTCGTGACACCTTCATTTGTCTGTCAAGTAGAAAGAGCACTGCGATGATTTCTTCTTTGTTGCCGTGTATGGTCCTTCCCATTTTGGGTTGTAGTTTGCCAACAAGTTGTGCGTTGGGTTTTTTCTTGAGTACCATATCTCCATGTTTTATGTCTTTTCTTACCACCTGAGAGTCTCTCCACTTCTTGGTTTGGGACTAATATTTTGCAATATTTTCTACTGCTTCCAGTCTTGTGGCTTCTATTGTTTCTTTTACGTATTCTTCGTCTTGCATCATTAGCTCTCGCGTTGTGCGGAGGCTTTTGTGCTTGATTTCCTCTGGCAACATGACCTCTTCTCCATAGAGCAGTTTGAATGGTGCGAATCCTGTTGTCCTTGATATAGTTGTGTTATGTGACCAAATCACTCTGGGTAACTCATCTACCCATTTTTCCTTTATGGAGACCAAAGAAGTGTTTTTGATATCTTCTGAAAAAAAACTCGCTCCGTTTGCTCTTTCCACAGCACCATTGGACTCTGGGTGGTATACTGAGGCGAAGGCTAATTTTGTTCCAATGCTTTTGCAGAATTCTTTGAAGTTCTCTGAATCGAACTGCTTTCCATTGTCTATTGTCAGAATCCTCGGTACACCAAATCTGCAAATGATGTTTTGCTAGAAGAATTTTCTGACAATTTCTGAGGTTATCTTTACCAGCGGCTTTGCCTCGATCCATCTTGTAAAATATTCTACTACTAATACTGCAAATCTGTTTCCTCCTTGGGATGGTGGTAATGGGCCGACCAGGTCCATACCCCATCTTTGCAGCGGCCATGTTGGAGGTATGAGCTGGGTCTCCGACGAAGGTTTTGACTGACCGAGAGAGAATGTTTGGCATGCTTTGCATGTTCTGACTGTCTACTCTGTATCTTGTATGTGTGTTGGCTAGTAAAAGCCTTGCCTTATTGCCTTTGCCGATAATGCTCTGAGCCAATGTGCGATCCGCAAATTCCTGAGTGTATTTCTTGAAGCAACTCTATGCCTTCGCTCTGCGATATGCATTTGAGGAGGGGCTGGACTACTCCTTTCTTGTACAGTACACCATTTATGATTGTGTAATTTCTTGCCATGGCCTATGTTCTTGCTGCTTTTGCTTCATCTTCTTCGGTGGTTTTGCCTTCCAAGAATTCTGTTATCGCCTTTCTCTAATCTTCATTTTGCAGGTGTAGTATGGGCTTAGGTGTCTGAGATGTCTCCGTAGTTGCCGGAGACTTCAGGGTCTGATAGAAAGTGTTTGGTGGTAATGGCAGGTTGTTTGCCGTAGCTTTTGCTAGCTCATCTGCCTCCGTATTTTCTGATCTTGGTATGTGCTTTAGGGTGAAGCCCTCGAATCTCTGTTCCCAGTTTCTGATGACGGATAGGTACTTGATGAGTTCTGACTCTCTTGTTGTGTATTCTTTTTCTACTTGGCCAGTAATCACTTGAGAATCTGTTTTGACTATCAATGTTTTTGCCCCTAGGGCCTTTGCTTTGCTGAGTGCCAGGATCAAGCCTTCGTATTCTGCTATGTTATTTGTTGATTTGAACTCTAGCCTTGCTGCGTATTTCAGTCTGACGCCGGAGGGTGCCGTTAGAACAGCGGAGGCTCCTGCTCCGGCTTGGCCCCAGGCTCCATCCGTGTATGCTATCCAGCCTTGACTGGTTGGTTGTACCTTGGGCTCTGTCGGAGGTGTCCAATCTGCTACAAAATCGGCTAGCGCCTGTGATTTGATTGCTGTTCTGGGGACATATGAGATACCGAACTATGATAGCTCTGTTGCCCATTTGCCTATTCTGCCGGAGGCTTCTTTGTTTCTTAGCAAGTCTTGCAGTGGCAGCGATGTTGGGACTGAGATTTCGTGGGCTTGGAAATAGTGCTTTAGTTTTCTTGATGCCATCAGCACAGCGTAGGCGGCTTTCTCTACCTCAGTGTAATTTAGCTTGGCTCCGGACAGGGCCTCTGAGATAAAATAGACTGGTTTTTGAGTTTTGCCTGATTCTTTTTCCTGCTCGTGAACTAAGACTGCGCTGACTGCATGGTCTGAGGCCGCCGCATAAAGCAATAGGTGGCTGTCCGATTCTGGAACGGAGACCACCAGTGAATTTGTGAGATATTCTTTCAATTTATGAAATGCCTCCGACTGCTTGGGCCCCCACTCAAAGTTGTCTCCGCCTCTCAGTGCTTGGAAGAAAGGTAGGCTGCGTTCTGCTGCTTTTGAGATGAATCTGTTGAGCGCTGCTATTCTTCCCGTCAGCTTTTGCACTTCTTTCTTGTTTTTGGGTTCTGTCATTGTCATTATTGCTCTAGTTTTGTGCAGGTTCGCTTTGATGCCTTATTTGCTTATGATGTATCCAAGCATCTTCCTTTTGTGACTCCAAATATACATTTTTACGGGTTGAGGCGGAGGCCGGTGCCTTACTGAGGTTGGCGAAGGTCTCCTGCAAGTCGGAGACATGATCATCTTTGTTCTTGCTCATGACCACTATGTCATCGACGTAGGCTATGATGTTTCTATCTAATTGTGAGCCCAAAACATCCTTTGTCATTCTGGCGAAGGTTGCTCCTGCGTTTTTTAGGCCCTCCGACATTCTGGTGTAGCAATATGTCCCGAATGGAGTGGTGAAACTTGTCTTGTCTTCGTCTTCTTTTTTCATCCAGATTTGGTGATACCCTGAGAAGTAGTCGAGGAGAGAGAACCTCTGGCATCTGGCTGCCTTGTCGACGGAGGCGTCTATTCTTGGCAATGGGAAAGGGTCTTTTTTGCAGGCTTTGTTCAGATCTATGAAATCTATGCACATTCTCGTTTTGTCATTCTTCTTTGGTACCAGTACTACGTTTGCAAGCCATTGAATACTTGACTTCCCTGATAACCTTTGCATCTAGCAATCTCTGCACCTCCGCCTTTGCTGCTAGGATTCTGTCCTCCGACATTTTCCTCTCTGCTTTACCTTTCTTGGTCTCATGTTTTGGTCGATATTCAGCTCATGCTATATGATATCCCTACTGACTCCATGTAGGTCGGAGGCTGACCAGGCAAAGATGTCTCTGTTTTTTACCAGAGTTTGCATGAGCTCTTCCTCCTCTCGCTTTGCTCAATTTCGAAAGCTGATTGTTACTTTTTCGTCAGCAACTCCTTTTGTAGAGGGGTCACCTTTGTTTCTTCTTGACTGCCATATCTTTTTCCTCTGCGGGCATATCCGGAGGCTCTAGTTCTTTGTCTGTGACTCAAGCTGCATTGATATTTTTTGGGCTCTGTAGATTGCTTTTTCTATATTTCTTGCTTCTTTACGGTTGCCTCGATTGTGATGATGCCATGGAGTGCTGGTATCTTCATGCACAAGTAGGCCATATCTGTGGCGTGCGTTGAATCTGGTTGTGAATCCTCTGCCTGAGGATAGCATTGTATGGGTAGTCTGGTCGACGACGTCGAAGGTTATGTACTTGGTTCTAGCATTGGCTTGGTTTCCAAACGACACGAGGAGTGATAACTTTCCTAGTGCTTAGAGTCTGCTTTCCTCCAAATCCTATCAAGGGGATTCGGAGGCTGTGAGTTGACTCTGCTTGAGCTTCATTTGGTCGAAGGTATGTGCAAAGATGATGTCTGCTTTGAAATGCCTGTGTCAACCAAAACTACGCTTATCTCCCATGCGGCAATGTTGGTCTTGATTACCATTAAATGCTGTGTGAGGGTAGCTTTCTAGCTGGAGATCTTCTTTCGTGAAGGTGATTGGGACTCTGGACCAATCTGTGTATTTTGTTGGGCCTTGGACTGCTACGTTGTTTACCAGGCAGAGGTGATCTTTTTTCTGCTTTTTCGTTTGAAACTCCATTGATGATCCTCCGGCAATTGGCAGTATCATGCCTATTGTTGGTAGCGGTCCATGGGGGTTGACTTGGTTTTCTGGGTTTGGCTCGTTTTTTGGTGTTGGGAGTTGGTTGTGAGTAGGCGGCGGAGGCAGTTGTTGAATGTGTTGCTGTTGCGGCGAAGGCTCGAACCTGCTGTGGTTTTGTGGCGGTGGGTTTGTTTCGAGGTAGGTTATGTGGGGAGGATTTGGGTTTATGTAGGTCAGGCTTGCCTCTGACCTGTAGTTGCCCGTCGGATGCTGCTGCGAGGGCGTTGGCCGCCATGCTGGTAGGAAGTTTGGGTAATAGGCGGAGGCTAGTGTGGAGGGATGTATTTGGTTTGCGTTTAGCGCTGGATACATTGGGCAGTACTGCTGGTGGCTAGTTGTGTAGGTGGTGTTGACCTCTCTTGCGCTCTGCTGTGTCGGAGGCTGTGTAGTCTGCTTGTTCTTCATTCTTTCCTGTGTCTCTTTTGTCTCCGGACAATCTTTGGTGCTGTGCCCTACGCTTTCGCCGTGAAAAACGCAATATGGCCTGCGTTGTTTCTGCTTGTTTTTGTCCCAATTTTTGCCTTGGTAGCCTTGCCGACCTTGGTTCCTGGTTTGGGTCTCTGGTCCTGCTGGCGTTGCCAATTGCCCTTGTTCGGGTTGAGGTTGACCCTCAATGTTGAGCACTTGCCTCTGGCCTGTCTTCTGATTTGATGCGTTCTGGTTCGGGTAGCTCTTCTGGGAGTTTTTACTGCTGCTTTGCTGTCTGTTTTGACCCTGCTCCTCCAGTCTTTTCCGGAGGTCATTATCTGATCTGCAGTATTTCTCGAACTCGTCATACAACTGTTGTATGGAAGTTGGTTTCTTTCTTGCTAGGTGTGCTGCGAACGGCCCGATTCAGAGGCCTTTGATCGCTGCTTCAATGATGATCTCATCTGGGACGTCTGGTGCCTTCGCCTTTACTTGCACGAATTTTTGGAAGTAGTCGTGTAGTGTCTCTCCCTACATTTGCTTGCACTGGAACAGATCCGTGGATGTCAGCGATTGTGCGGCTAGTCCTTTGAAGTTTGCCAATATTTTGTCCTGAAGGTTTTCCCAAGAATAGACCGTGCTTGGTTTGAGCATGGAATACCAAGCCAACGCGTCGCCTTCGGCAGCAATGACAAAAGACTTTGCCAGGACGGCGTCGTCTCCGCCGGCGGAGGCTACTGCTGCCTCGTAACTCATGATGAACTGATGGGGGTCTGTCTTTCCGTTGAATTTTGGCAGTGTTATTGGCTTGTACGATGTTGGCCATGGCGACTGTTGTATACCTTCTGAAAGTGGGGACTTGGGATCGGTAGGCCTCCGCATCACCTGAGCTGGCATTGTGGGCTGGTTGATCACTAGCAGAGGCCCCTATGGTTGGTTGTTGTTGCTACGGAGGCTGGGATTGTGGAGGTTGAGGTCGGTATCTCTTTGCATGTTGCATACTCAAAGCATCAAAGCATGTAGGATAGCAACCGCTTTGTCGATTTCTTTGCTTGTCTTGATGCTTGAGTAGCTTGCTGATTGACTACAAACGCTGCTGCCATTCTGTCTCTCTCTTGTTGCGCTCTCTGCAACTGCACGTGCAGCTATTGCAGTTCTTGGTCGAGTGTTGCACTGGATTTGGTTGGGCCTCTGGACCTTGGATTTGGATCTTGGGGCTCTCGGTGGTTGACCACAGGCATCCGCTCTGGTCTTGACCTCATTTGGCGAAGTTGCGAGGTGCTGAGTGGTGCGCCTAGGCCTTCCTTTTCGACCCGTGGTCATTCTTTGCTCTGGTGGTGGTTTTTCTTTTCCTCGCCATCTTTGGTTTGCCTTGGCCAACCACGGTGGGCACCAATGTTGAAACTTGCGGTTTTGAGAGACAGTGGCTGGGGACCTCCGCCCGTGGGACGGCTGTCCTCAAAGTGAGGCTCGGTTAACATCAGAACGATCATTGGGCGTGTATGGGAAAGGAACACGAAAGCTAGGGTTTCATTAATGCATTTTCCAACCACACCTGCATGGTTACAAGTGTTCCCTATTTATAGGGCTCAACTACTTCATGATGTAATTTATTACAATGCCCTCAACTGCGCTCTGAGACATTCACGGAATATTCGCCGCTAGCCTCTCGTTTGGGGGCAATCGCCATACCGTCTCCGAGTAATGGGCCTCCATGAGCGATCGGCCCACCATGCTTGGTCTTGGCCCAAAGGCTGGGTCCCCAGTCTTGGCCTCCATCTGTGGGCGCCACGCTATCTCGGCGGTTCTCCGCCCGGCCGGTCGAGAGACATCTCCCATGGGTCTCCGCCCGGCGCCATGGGGCCATGGTGTCGACAGCCTGGCCTCCGCCAGTAGGCGCCCGTCGCCCTAGCGGGTCTCCGCCGGTCCGGTCGGAGGCATCATCCTGAGCCTCCGCCCGGGCGTGGGGGTGGTGGCCATGCTGGATCCCGGCGCCCGGCGCCTTGAGTACTGCACACAATTAGGCAAGATCGTTGTTTAATTAGTTTGGAGGTGAGGCGGCCTTCGCCCTCCTGGCCGGAGGTGCCCTCGTATCCTGCGGACTGCGCGGGTCTCCGCCACCCGTGGTGGCCATGTTACAACACTACCTTCATTTTCAAATCAAATATATTAATGAGTGAACTACTAATTGAGTTGCTCTACACGTCAAGCAGTAACTTCATCTTGATAGTTCTTCCTAGTAACTAAATGAAAATTCACTCATTCGTTCGTTCAAAAAAACAAAAATTAAAAGGGATCAAACGAAACAGGAGCAACATAAGCTTTTTCCAACTTGGGACCCTTCTTCCTCCTTGCTAGCACCGCCCTGCCCCTGCCCTGCCCCTGCTCACACACGTTGCGCACCCCTCCTCCGTTGTCCTCTCCCTCGCGCTTCCACCACCTCTTGCCGCGTCACCCACCTCCTGTCACCGCCTCGACCCCACCCTCCCCTAATCACATAATAGCCGGCGACCACTTCATCGCAACACACCTGCCGCCAACCTCGTACAACCGTTATCTCCCACTGCCCCAACGGGTGGCATCCCCACGCTGTCTCACACGTCACCATCCCTCTTCCTACACCCACCGGTGAGTGAATCTCCTCCTAGAAAAGCCTAACCCCAGCCTCGATCGACTCTTCTTCTCCTCTCGAGCGGGGCGCGGATGGATCGTGCGACCCATCACGTGTTTGAGTTTTGTCAATCTTACCATGTGCTCGCTCGTTTCATTTTGTTTCTGTCCTTGCACAAACGGGTTTCTCTAATCTTGTGCAAATAGGGCTGGGGGAACGAATCGTAATCCACAAAGAGCGGCCTTTTCCGGGAGCGAGGGCCAGATAACGCATCTTTACATGGGCTTGATAGTTGATACGTCGTCAGTCGCCACATTAGCCAGGCTATAGCCCATGGACAAATGCGTCCCGAAACAGGTCCATTCCAAGAAAGAACATCTCAGCGACTTTTTTTTTTTGATAGCATCACAGCGATTCGATGCTGATGGTATGTATTTCTTGATTAGAGTTGAGGCTTGGACACTGATGTTTTTTCTGACCCCATAAATAAAATATAGACAGAGCTTGGACACTGACTTTACTCGCACGCTGAACAGCAAAACAGAGCAATGCATGCATTTTTCTCTTCCCTCCAGTCGCCACTGTGCAGTACGGAGCTACTACGGCCGACGGCAAGGACACGGTTGACGTTTCAAGCTGTACGTACTGTCTTGACGTTGGTGACAGCGACGCTGGCAAGGAGTAACAATTGGGTACACTGTGGACGGACCTCTCCGCTCCGGGCGGTTGCGTTCGCCGTTGGTCGTCGGTGAGAGCAGGGCAGGGCGGTCGGCAGTCGGCAGTCGGCAAGGGAGGAGCTCCGTTTCTGCTGCACTGCACAGTGGAGCCGGTGGCCGAAACAGAAAAGGCCCTTCCGGCAGGCACCCTGCAGGAAACGCTCGCTCGCTTCCTTCCCCTGTTTATAAGCAACCACCGCCGTCCCACTCTGCTCTCAGTCAGCCGCGGCCACAGGCAGGCCCAGTCAGGGGCGCACGCTGGACCTGTTCCACGGCCGCACGCTCCACCCCGGTGGACGCGACCCCTGAAACAAACTTTTTTTTTTATGATGACAAGAAACACCGCCGGCACGCTGGACCTGTCCCGTCGGCTTCACTCGCTTGCGCCTCCCGCGATACTCGCCACCTCGCCTCGCCGTTACTCCCCCCACCATCAATGCCCTCTTCTTCCATTGGCCTCCCTCTCCCTCTCCTCCCCCTCTGCTTCGACCATCACCTCGCTGGCTGGCTCTCGGCGGCGTCTACGGCATTGCTGAGCCCAGCGGGGAGACGAGAATGAAGCCTCTGTACCTGCGGAGCAGCGGGAGCTTCAAGCGGCTCCTCCTCCTCCTCCATCGGCCACCACCGATCGCCCGCCACCAAGCCACCCCCGCCGGCGGACGCCGACGATGCCGACACCAAGGAATCCCCGGAGGAGCCGGGTTCCCCGCGGCGCAGCAGCAGCAGGCCGGCGTGGCGCTGCTTCTCGTACGAGGAGGTCCACCGCACGACGGACGGCTTCCACGAGCGCAACTTGGTGGGCCGCGGCGGGTCCTCGGAGGTGTTCCGCGGCGAGCTCCCCGACGGGCGCGCCGTGGCCGTGAAGCGCCTGCTGGGCGCGTCGGCGTGCGAGCGCCGGGAGCGGGACTTTTTGGCGGAGCTGGGCACGGTGGGCCACGCGCGCCACCCCAACGTGTGCAGCCTCCTCGGGTGCTGCGTCGACCAAGACCTCTACCTCGTCTTCGACTTCTCACGCCGCGGCTCCGTCGCCGCCAACCTCCACGGTACGTGCATCCGCGCGTGGGACCGTGGGAACAAGAACCGACACACACCGCCGCCGTTGCCGTCGAACCAGCGGTAACTGGCGGCGAGGTCAATGAATGCGCGCGTGACGTTTCTTTCTTTTCTTTCCATGACATGAATGATCGGCAGACGAGGCGTTGCCGGCGATGGGGTGGGCGGCGCGGCACGGCATTGCGGTGGGCACGGCGCGCGGGCTGGAGTACCTGCACAAGGGGTGCCGGAGGCGGATCATCCACCGGGACATCAAGGCCTCCAACGTCCTGCTCACCGACGACTTGCAGCCGCAGATCTCCGACTTCGGCCTCGCCAAGTGGCTGCCGGCGGAGTGGACGCACCGGGCGATCGCGCCCATCGAAGGCACCTTCGGGTACGGTAAACCCATACCCATGGATCGTCGGTCGTCGCTCGTGATCGACGACGACGACGACTCCCCTGTTAGTTCAGTTCATCAGCCATGTTTGGTTTTCCGATCAGGTGCCTGGCGCCGGAGTACTACACGCACGGCATCGTGGACGAGAAGACGGACGTGTTCGCGTTCGGCGTCTTCCTGCTGGAGCTCGTCACCGGGCGGAGGCCGGTGGACGGCAGCCACCGGAGCCTCCTCAGCTGGGTATGTCTGTAAACAAGACGTTTTCTTTCCTCCAACCCGCACTAGTGTTGTAGTGTGTCTACTGACCACTGACAGAAACTGGTCGTGACGAGACGAATGAACAACGTATATATACGTGCAGGCCCGGCCGCTGCTGAGCGACGGCAAGATTGAGGCGCTGGTGGACCCGAGGCTCGGCGGCGACTACGACGGCGAGCAGGCGCGGCGGGTGGCGTTCGTGGCGTCGCTGTGCGTCCGGGCGCCGGCGACGTGGCGGGCGTCCATGACCGAGGTGCGTGCGTCCCTCCCGCTTTGTGTGGTGTCGTCAGGTGGCGATCACTCACAAGTCAATCTCGAGTGGCAGGTCACCGTACCGACGCCCCTGTCTTCGTGCGAAGCACTGCAGTGTTTTTTTTTTTTGGTTAGCGTTTCCGGGCCGGCGAGTTTAGTCGTAGTTTAGGGCCGGCGTTCGTGGCACAGGACACCGGAAGCTACTGGCTGACCTACAGTCCTACGCTACAGTCCACTCCTTACGTTGCTTAGTTTACCTGTAACAGTAGTTAGTGTGAGTGATAATGTAATGCGGTGGTGGTCCGTGGTGGAATGGCAGGTGCTGGAGCTGCTGGAAGGCGGCGAGATCCGTCAAGACCGGTGGGCGATGCCTGAGGAGGCGGCCGGCGACGAGGAGCAGCCATGGTGGTTCGACGACCTCGACGACGACGACAGTGAAGAGGACGAGGGCGAGGAGTTCAGCACCCCGTCCCCCTCTTCCTCCTCGTCAACCACGAGCAATGAAAAGAGATCCATTCTTCAAAAAAAATGTTAGTTTGTCCTAAGGGGAGGTTGGGGCCCACTTTGTAAATACAAGATTATCTTCTTAGTGTATGTATGATGATGAAAAGTAAATATACGTACCATACCAGTCTCCATCGATCATGACATGATACATACATGTAGACGTCAAAGTGTGTACTTGCCCTGCGCATAATACGGGCGATTTTGCGAGGATAATGATGTGGTTTATTAGCTAGCCAGGGGCGAACTGAGATTTCGTCGGCCGGCGACAGGACAGGTTTGGACTGGACTAGCGCTTGAAAGGCGCGTGTGGTGCCGCAGCTGCTGGCGACTTGGCTGCTTGCATCAGTTGGGTTACAGTTGGGACGAATGTGACCAAAGCGTGACACTAATTTATTAGTGAGCAGATGGGGGCTGCGCGAGCGCGACCGGGTGGTTCGCTGCCAAGTGGTCTCGACCTCTCGCTTTCTCCATCTGGTGGTGGCGGTACACACTAAGGGGTGTTTGTTTCTTACGAACTTTAGTCGTTGTTTTATCGGATGTTTAGGATATATATGGAGTATTAAATATAAATTAATTATAAAACTAATTGCATAGCTCGTGACTAATTTGCGATGAATCTTTTAAGTCTAATTAGTTCATGATTTGACAATATAGTGCTACAGTAAACATGTGCTAATGATGGATTAATTATGTTTAATAAATTCGTCTCGTGGAGTACTGACGAATTCTGTAATTTATTTTTTTATTAGTATCAAACACCCTATACGGTATCCTCATGACACCAACTAAATTTTAAATTTTAAGTCATCGATCCACACACCCCTTGAAAGCCAGAAAGGGGCAGTTTGCGACAGGTCGAGCTGTGCCCGGTAAAGCAGCGTGACATGTGTGTGCCCGGCCACCGCTCCAGCCCCCAGGAGTCCAGGACCCCCGCAGGTGTAGGCGTGTACTAGCAGCTGGTGGTGTCCATCTTTCCAAGCCCTGAACTAGGCCACGGGAGTTGTTGGGCGTGTCTCGAGCTCGGCGAGCAGCTCCCTTTGGATAAGGGCAAACAAGGAGCGGTTTCTGTTTAGAAAACGTTAAACAAGTAAACTACGTGGGGTACTACTAGCTTCAAAGGAGCACACTGGTTTGCATGCTGCCTATAATAGCCGGCCAACGAGTCTAGCATTGGTTTTAGAATATCTTTTGTGTGGTGCGTGTTCTTCAAGTAGATACTGTAGTGAGTACAGTAACATGAATAGTGGCGCTGGCACTCGATCTTCGACGCCCTTTTTGTGGGGATGCCTGATTGCTTCGACGCTCTGCCAAATGATTTGGTCTGCAGCAGGGTCGTGCAACTGTACAGGGCCTTCCATTCGTAGGGGCCTTAAAAATTATGGTTCCGGCTCTATAGGATTCGTCGTCAACATTGCGTCTCTTCTCAGTGACGTTACAAAATACATCTAGCCTGTATCGGCCTGTCACCCCGTCTAAGCGTCTTCATATTGCCAATCAAGCAAGCTGATGCCGAGTGACTGAATCGCCATCCGCACATGACTTAAGAGTGGAGGCTACCAAGAGTTGAATATATACCATCCTTGATTTATCGCAATGCTATGTACATGTTATTATCGTTCTATTTATCTAGGCTGATAGGGTCTATTTTAGAGTTTGAAACAAGGCCCTGGATTTTATCGGCCCTGATCTGCAGCAGCACAGCACAATACTCCTCTGGCTGAGTTTAGTGGTTTCTAGAATCTGGAGGTCAGTTGGGAGGATGCGAGACAAGAAAAGAATCGTGTACTACCACAACCGGCCGGACGGTGAGTCGGTGATCAGGTAGTAGAGCAAGAATTCGTGTCCCTTTTACGTGTCGCCAGCGTCCAGCAGGGAATCATATCTCCACTGTTTTAGTAGGCGGTTTAGGTACCCAAACCCAAACAGAGAGGTAACACATGGCCAAGCCAATGCAGGTCCAGGCGTGCCGAGTCTCTGACCTAATCTGACCTATCGCGAAAGAAACGTTTGTTCTTTACAAACGACAAGCTAGAGAGGTTCAGTGCTGGAGCACGGTCAAACCTACCTTGTCCTTAGGGCACGGTACTTGTATTGTTGGCGAAGTTCAAACCAAACTGGGATTGTTGTTCCCAACGCCTAAACAACGTGGGAGATTGGGAATGACGTGGAATAGGGAAATCACAAAGCAAGCATTTCAGAAATGATATATAAGGTCAAAGAAAATAAGTCCATATTTTTAAAGAGAAACCTAGGCATGACTTCATCTAATAGTCAGCAAACTAGGCGTCTCTGTCTCATTAACAAATTATAAAGGCGGACAATTCCCAGGGTCATCACTTGCACAGCTGCACCAACTAAATGCTAAGATAAGGGCTGCCTGATGGTTAACTGCTGTTGACAGTCCACCGGACCAGCAGCTAATGTTCCACAGCAAAGGTATGAAAGGTGTTGCTCAACAAGGCTAATTACACGCTTTTCCCTTAAATGCAGCTTAAACTGTTTGGATTACAGCCTTATGCAACACAAAGGAATTGTTTTGGTTGGCCTGATTTCGATGTCAATGTCTCACGACGCAATAAACTAACCAAAAAAAGAAGCAAATACAGTACAAAGCCATGTTAATATCAGCAGGCCCTTTATTTATGACATTCATTTCCTGCTAGATGAATGTAGTTGTGAAATGCCGGGTTCCAGAAGTCTATTCTAGTGAACACTGATCAATAATGCTGGTACATGGATGAATGTACAAATGTTTGAGTTGAATTTCAATTTTCTTGTAACAGACTTTCATTGCATTAACAGGCATTAGAATATGAACTAGTGGTCTATCAACATAAATCTTCCAGAAACGTATAAGATAGATTTCTACTTATTGAAATTTCCTTAATGGTATGAACAGTAATTATGGGGCATGGGGCAATCAAACTGCCATGGTTCAAAAAAATCAAATGTGCAGGGAGGCTGGAAAAAGGAGACCCTGCTGTATTTGTCTATTTAACTACGATAATATCTAATTTCACCTATATAATAGTTTAGGTAAGGAAACATATTTATAATCATACAGCTATATAACGTTGGATAATCAGAAGACAAAAACAAAACAATGACCGGGAAGCACAGTGTCGGGTATCGATATTAAGGGTACCCAAAGCAAGGAAGTTAGCGTCCACGCTGACTTCCCCGGATGACTCGAGACGTATTAAAAGGTCTCGTCCGACCTCAAGGCCATGGGCTCCGTCTCGCCCAACCCCTTGGGTACGGGCTCTGTCTCGTCCGACCCTAAGGACGCGGTTTCTGTCTTGTCCGACCCTAAGGACACGGTTTCCGTATCGCCCGACCTCAAAGCCGCGGGCTCCATCTCACCCGACCTCAAGGCCGCGGGCTCTGTCTCTATCTACCTACAAATTTCACACAATGCAATGTCTAAACTACACATGACAGTTACAAGTTTACATCATAACTGAAGTTCTACTTATCCAAATGTTGTGATCTTGGACTTTCTAGAAAGCTTATAGAATTTCCTACAACTCTTATTTAATCACCAAAAGCTAATTCACAATCTATCAAAACCAAAATAGGCAATCTATCTAGTGTTGTCTAGAAATTCTAGAGAACAAGCATTTCAGAAGACTAACTTTAAACAACTATAACTCCTAAACCCTTTGTCCTATAGACCTGAAATTTTAACACAAGATATATGAAGTTCCCTACAACTTTGTTGTTAACCACTTCTACAGAAAAACATCATTTTGACTAAGCAACATGTCCAATCACAGAATATGTCCGAAAACACTTCTAAATCGAATTATAAAGCAACAATATTTTTACTACATATAAATATTCCAAATTTGACATCCCAAGTATACCAACAGTTCAAGAACATCAAATACACTTAAGAAAACATAATGGTAAAGACCAAACTATTTATTTAAATGCCTTTATCAATTTAATTAGATAATTAGGGAAAATAACAAACATATACCAAATGTGCACAATAAATTCTCAGAAAATTACAGTGGCTTTCAAGTGCTACCAATAGACTACTGTAAAAGTTTCATGCCATTTGACCATGTATAACATACTTTACAAAAATGACAAGCTAGCAAGGCCAATTTTAGTGAAAATAGTAAATCCTATAGAAAAGTGTCAAACAACAGATTATATATTTTTCCTAGCTTCATATTAGGTCCATACTACTGCACAAAAAATTGCATATCAATATGTTCTATATTTTCATCCCTACAATTTTCCACAGAAAATACCATTTATTACTAGATAAATAGAAGGACCCTACTTAACTCAAATTTACAGCAAGTTTATTATTTTTTCTAGCTAGAGCATGTCAACACAAGTCCAACAAAATTAGAATCACAATTTTATGAGTTTTCTAGCTCAAGATATCTAATTTATAAGTTTACTAACATTCAAAAAGCACTTATCTAAATACATTTTAATCACTAAGAAAAATACCATAAATTGTACATTTCATATCTTTACAAAACACTACACTTCATGAGGATTACAACAAATTTTGGTTCACAAGAATTGGACCTCTAGAACTCCACCTATGATTTTTCAAAGTTGCATACAAATATGAAAATAAATGAACTATCTTTCTCAAACTGAATCGCTGACGGGGTCCACGAAACAGACGGGCCCGCATGTCAGTGAAAGCAAAACAGAGGAACGGCGCGGGATGGCCGGAGTTCGCCGACGGCGAGCCTCTCCAGCGACAGCACCGCTACTACGAGCATCCCCACTACATCCCACACCTATTGAGCTATCTAGTTGGACCTATTGCCGGAGCTAACGACGACGGCGGCGTCCATGGCGGTGCGGCGGAGCGGGCCGACGGCGAGGCACCAGAGCTGGCCGTAATAGCTCGATCTAGGGTTACGACGAGCTTCAACATCCTACGATGGTTCTAACGCACACACTAGGAGGATCAGCGGTGGTCGGAGACGGCCCGACCACGGCGATGGGGCACGGCGGCAAAACACCGGCGAGGCCGTGCGCGGCGAGAAGACCTTACCGAGCGCTTCTAGCTAGCAATGCGAGTGCGGTGGTGCGGTGGGATCATGATGGAGCTACTGCGGTGGCGAATGAGCAACGCGGTGCGAGCTGGGGCTGGCAATGGCGACGGTGGCGCTGCACCGAACTACTGCGGCTGCTGCGGACGGAGGCAAGGGCGAAGGAGGAAGCAAGGGAGGGGAAATGAGAGCGCGGAGCGTCACGAGCGAGTACGGGGCTTGAGTTGGCATGCGGTAGCCCGACGTGGCCTGACCGAGCAGGCCGGCGGCGACGCGCGGCCTCCACGTGGCGTTCAAATTCTGAACCGGTCGGCCACTATTGCGCGATGCAGTTAGGCCATCAAAGCCAGCGAGGCAGCCTGACAGCGCAAATTGGTGAAGCTCGATCTCCTAATCCGAAGCTTATCAGCGCAAACAATCTTAATAAAAAGTGGTAGCCCTACATACCATTAACAATTCCTCTTTAAAGATCAAGGTTCTAATCCTCAACCAATACACAGTAAAATCATCACAAAGTCGAATCAACGAAACTGTAAATGCGCCGGGACTTAGAAATATTTCCAAGTGTTGAAAAGTGTGTTTTTCTGATTTTTGTGAGCTCAAAAAGACCAAGCAATGCATTGAATTAGCTCATGACCCAAAAATAAAAGTTGTTGCTCTACTCAAACACTACAACTTTGCTTAAGGGTGCTTTGCCATGCAAAGACTCTATGACATAGTTCAAACTAGGTCAAACATACAACTTAAATTTGATGACTTACACAATATCAATGACTTAGAGACCAAACTAGCCTTGCTCATGAATACCAAAATTGTTCCTTATGCTATTCTAAACATGTTTAAGGTATTCCCAAGGTTCCACACATATTTCATACATTGGTTAAATAGAAACCCTAGCATAAGTAAAGCAATTAAGAAATCACACATGCAATATAAGCCAACTTAGATGGAATACATGATATGCTTATGATCATGGATGCTCAATGATGATTGTGATCATGCAATGTCAAGGTTAAATGCATGCTTAACACCCAGGGTGTTACAGGCACCATGCCGCACCTAGGACCCCGGTCGAAAACGCGTTCCGACAAGGCTTCTACTAGCCGACCGCAGTAGCCGACGTTGAACAAATTGTGCGCACCTGTGAAGGGTGTCAATACTACGCTCGGCAGACCCACATGCCGGCCCAAGCACTCCAAACGATCCCCATCACATGACCGTTCATGGTCTGGGGGCTCGATCTAGTCGGACCTCTCAAGAGGGCGCCCGGGGGCTATACGCACTTGCTTGTCGCCATAGACAGGTTTACAAAGTGGATAGAGGCTTGACCGATCTCCGCAATCAAGTCCGAGCAAGCCGTGCTATTTTTCCTTGACATCGTCCATCGCTTTGGAGTCCCGAACTCTATTATCATGGACAATGGCACACAGTTCACCAGGAAAAAGTTCCTCCGATTCTGTGATGAATACTACATCCGCGTCGATTGGGCCACTATGGCGTACCCCCGCATGAACGGGCAAGTCGAGCGCGCAAACGGCATGGTCCTACAAGGCCTCAAGCCTAGGATCTTCAACCGGTTGAACAAGTTTGGCAGACGATGGGTCGTGGAGCTTCTGCGGTGCTCTAGAGCCTGAGGATGACCCCCAGCCGGGCCACCGGCTACACGCCATTCTTCATAATCTACGGTTTTGAGGCTATCCTCCCGACCGACCTCGATTATGGAGCGCCGAGGGTCAGGGCATATGACGAACAGGGAGCCAAGGCATCCCTCGAGGATGCCATGGACCAGCTAGATGAAGCGCGTGATGTTGCCCTCCTCCGTTCGGCCAAGTACTAGCAAGCGTTGCGTCGGTACCACAGCCATCGAGTGCGGGGGTGAGCCTTCAACGTCGGGGACTAGTGCCCCCCTCGTCTAGAGCAACAAGAACTGCCACAAGCTCTCTCCGTCGTGGGAGGGACCGTACGTCATCGCAGAGGTGCTCCGACCAGGCACCTATAGGCTCAAGACCATCGACGATGAAGCTTTAGTCAACGCCTGGAACATCGAACAGCTATGCTGCTTTTACCCTTAATTTATGCACACTTTCTCTTATTGGTTTCGCAATCGACTCCTCGATCTTTAGTGACACCTAACATCAACAACGGCAAGGGGTCGGGCCTCACTCGGGGGATGATAAGAGCATATCTATTCGGTAGACATTATCTATGCCCGACCCTTTCTCACGTTAAGATCTAGAAGCAAGGGTTGCGAAAACAAATGCTGAGTCAAACTGGTCGGACCGCAAGAAACCTACGCCCCAGCGGCTACGACATTTTTGCTCACCAGCGTGATCAGAGTTATTTGCTCGCACCCTGAGCTTTTTAGCATTAACTACGGAAAGAGTTGGAATGCATTAAAGAATATATCTACTCGGCAAACATTCGTTGTGCCCGACCATTTCTCATGTAAAGATCTAGAAGCAAGGGTTGTGGAAACGAACGCTGAGTAAAATTGGTCGGACTGCAAGAAACCTACGCCCCAGCGACTACGGCGTTTTTGCTCACCAGCGTGATCATAGTTTTTTCACCCACACCCCGACCTTTACAGCCTTAACGACAGAAAGGATCGGAACGCATTAACCTTTTTATACAAAAAGGAGAGAAGAGCTAAAAATCTTTTTGGCCATAAAAAATTTAAGAGCTTGTTCATTTATTACAAGTTCGTCGCCTGGCTTATCTACCTAACTAATTTCTTGGGGGATGATCTCATCCTCTATTTTGACAGGTAAGTCCTGTGCTAGAGGGGCCACCTCCTTGTCGATGTCGCCCAGCTCACCGTCGGTGTAGACAGGCGTGAGAACCGTCATAGGTAA
Organism: Miscanthus lutarioriparius; assembly: GCA_904845875.1. Classification (NCBI taxonomy): domain Eukaryota; kingdom Viridiplantae; phylum Streptophyta; class Magnoliopsida; order Poales; family Poaceae; genus Miscanthus; species Miscanthus lutarioriparius. The sequence goes on along the minus strand of CAJGYO010000019.1, from coordinate 7,959,639 downwards.
GGAGGAATACGGAGCTAAAAACGCTCCAACGGCCCATTCAGGACCAGGAGTTCGAAGGTTGGCCCACCGATGGGTTCACAGCCGCTCTGGGGCACCCTTAGAGCGAGGGGTGGAAAGGGATGGGCCCACTAGCGGCCAGTACCGGAGCGCATGAGTGCCGTGGGCATCCCGGCCCACGTTCGAGTCTTGGTCGGTTCCCAGTCCATGGTTTTTTCTCAAAGAAATGCAACCGGCCCTTGGGACCGGCCGAACAGACCCAAGAACTATATGGATTGGCCACCAAGAGTCTGGAGTTGGTCACCAGCTGACCCACATCGGACCCCCACGAACGGGAAGCTAGGGCCCCACTCGGACTAGCCCGTTAACAGCTCACCGAGCACCATGTTTCATCCATCAAGAAAAAATATGGCACGGCTTAGCCCCTTCGTTTTATCGAAAAAATGCTTGAGGGATGACGATCACAAAGACGAGCCGACCCTCGATCGGACCCCTGCTATGCGTGGGGGCTCGATGGAAGTTGGACTCACAAGGAGGCCGAACGCGCGGTCATAGTACGACGGCGGACCGATCAGATCCTAGGGGACCGGAATCAAGAACAACCTTTCCGACCTCCCGAATCCTACGGCTACATGCCCCTAGAAGACCGATCATGACAAAAGGGAATCGTCGTCCTACCAGGACACTCCGTGGGCTACAAAAAGAAGGCCAAGGCCATCAGAGACCTCCTGTCCGAAAAAGCCTCCAAAGGAGTATTCTACTCCTCCGCAGGCTCGGGGGGCTACTGTTGGGTATCGATATTATGGGTATCCAAAGCAAGGAAGTTAGCGCCCATGCTGACTTCCCCGGATGACTCGAAACGTATTAAAAGGTCTCGCCCGACCTCAAGGCCGTGGGCTCCGTCTCGCCTGACCCCTTGGGTACGGGCTCCGTCTCACCCGACCCCAAGGATACGGTTTCTGTCTCGTCCGACCCCAAGGACATGGTTTCCGTCTCGCCTGACCTTAAGGCCGCGGGCTCTGTCTCACCCGACCTCAAGAGCCACAGGCTCCGTCTCGCCCGACCCCTTGGGTACGGGCTCCGTCTCGCCTGACCCCAAGGACGTGGTTTCCATCTCGCCCGACCTCAAGGCCGCGGGCTCTGTCTCGCCCGACCCCTTGGGTGCGGGCTCCGTCTCACCCGACCTCGAGGACGCGGGCTCCGTCTCGCCCGACCTCGAGGCCATAGGTTCTGTCTCGCCCGACCCCTTAGGTGTGGGCTCCATCTCCCCGACCCCAAGGACGCGGGTTCCGTCTCGCCTGACCCCTTAGGTGCGGGCTCCGTCTCGTCCGACCCCAAGGACGCGGGTTCCATCTCGCCCGACCCCAAGAACGCGGGTTCCATCTCGCTCGACCCCTTAGGTGCGGGGTCCGTCTCGCTCAACCCCAAGGACGCGGGTTCTGTCTCGCCCGACCCCTTGGGTACGGGCTCCGTCTCACCCAAGGTCGCGGGATCTATCTCGCTCGACCTCGAGGAGATGGGTTCCATCTCGTCCGATGGGGACCCATACCGCCACCAACCACTCTAGGTCCAAGCGTATGGGCCTGGGTCAAAACTCTGACGCCAGGGAAGAGGCTACCACGCCTCGATGTAACCTGTGGCCATGACGGGCCATACATAGGGATTCACATCAAGAACAGTGCCAGACGTGCCGGTGTTGTTCTGCCTAATTCTCGTACGGACGCTGACAGGCGCGTCAGTTCACCACGACGTTCACAGGGACGGAGTGGAACGCCATTACCGGCAGATGACACCTACGCATGGCGCCAATGACGAACAGGGCCGCGACATGGAGCCGTCCCTGTTGACATCTACAGGATCAACGGGACCTGCATGAAGGAGAAGAAGGACCCGGCAACCCTAGAAGCCTTCTTCCCCCTCTCGTTCTTCTCCTTTTCCTCCTCTATAACCAGCGTTTTCCCTTCGCCTATAAAAGGGGAAGCAGGGCGCCCCACGCTGGGGGGGCTAAAAAAACAAGAGGACGACACGAGCACACGACTGAGCGGCAAGCGAGCTCTTAGCATCCATTCACTCCTTCCACCAGAGACTTGGGATCCTCTCACTCTCTCGCCTGTTTGTAACCCCTACTGTAAACCAAGTGTCGGTAACACGAGCAGCAGCGAACTGGACGTAGGGATGTTCCGCCCGAACCAGTATAAACCCTTGTGTCCTCCGAGCACACCATTCGAGCAGACGCACAAATACAAATTTACTCGTCGGTGGTCCGAAAACACCGACACATAGGACAGTATGGACCTGATCCAGGAATATAATATCATGTACAACTCTGAAAAACTTGAAAATGATTCTTTACTGATGTGAATGAGATAGGAACTGAAAACGACCCCGATTTCCGCGAAGGGAAATCCACAGTGTCGAAGTGTAATAAGACCGTTATAGATCATATTACCCAAATTCCAGTCAAATATCACATCCATACAACGATAATATCAGAATACAAATAGTGCGGAATTACATAAATTTATTACATCGCCGCATTGGCGAAATCAAAAGTAGCATTCATTCAGAACAGCTTGAAGATAAGATTGCCAAACTCGAGCGTAGGAACGAACCCCTCAACCGTCCAACTCCTCAGAGCTATACTCCTCAGCAGAACCTGTGTGCCAAAATTTATCAGTACGATTTATACTGGCCACTCCCAACCCTATGAGCATTGCTTTGTGGACATTGGATGCAAGTTGGATATACTCAAAAGGAACCTATAAGGCTGGGGTTTCCTATGTATTTAGCATATCAAGTACATAATAGCAGTTGGTCAAGTTTTAACACCATTCCCACACCCGTTCCACCCCATTCCCATTCTAGAGCCAGGTTTCAATCCTGGGATCGATATACCACTATCTCCCCACCATCACCATACCACACCCATACCATCGCTCAGTCGATAGGCCAACTCCCTCTCGGCACTGTCTCAAGGCCCGTAGCCCCTGGCTACGTCCGAACACTCACTCCCGGGGGAAGAAGAGAAGGACTCATCTCACTATCTAGTTTAAGCGAAACCCAGGAAATGTCCATAGCCGACGAGTCGGCATATGTATCGATCGATCAACCATACACTCTGTAGAGATTTTACATAACCACAAGATCCGCCTTCCTCGCTGACCGTCGTCAACTGGGCTGATTCTGGCCGCTTGCTAGCCTAGGATAATGCCACTCTACCATTCAGCCCTGGTACACCCCAAGTCTAGTCTGGGGTGGCTGAAACTGTGAGTCATGAGCCGGGTCCACAAGGTCTCCATGAAGTCTCGGAAGGGTGTGGGGGAAATCCTCTGCACCCCGTACCTCCCTCACACTGTCCGCTATCAACCTAGCAGTAGTAGCAATATCCTACCAAGTAGTCCGGTCGTCCCGCACCATATAGAGCGAGTGGTACGTAAGGCTTCCCGGTGAATCTGAGTACTAGTAAGTCCTTAGGGACGACCAAGCCAGAATGTCTTCATCAGGGTTTCCATTTACCATGCCACCACATCACCTCCACCCTGGGCTCCTCCCATCACAGGTTCACACCCAGGGCCACCTCATATACCATTTACCCACCACAGGTATCCATTCTAGGGGTGCCCAGGTAGCACCCCATGGCAAGACTTGCCCTAGGCTCGTCGTATACTCTAACTTGGTCGACACAACCCTCACCCTCCACGCACCCAAGTCACACATGCAGCACTCTCTCCATAGTCCAAATAACACCAGTTCTCCACCACGCACCATGTAGTGCAAGTGTAGTAGAAGTAATAAGCAATGAAATATAGTAGCAAGCGTATGACTAGCCTAACAGCAGGGTGAGCAGGGGTAAGGTTGCGTCAAGGTAAAGGCCATCAAGAAAGCATTCTACCATGCAAGTCCTATCATAGTGTGATTACAACAATAAAGTAAAGCACTCGCATTTGTATTTTAGCCATGCATAATAGGTGCTACGAGGTTGGTTGGGATGTGGCACCTTCAGTGTAGTCGTCTCCGTACTCCTCACGGTACTCACGATCCTCGTCTGTCCGATTCTCCTCTGAGTCTGCAAACGATCGCATTATAGTCGCGTTAGCGACGTCTATAGAATAGCATAAAGAAGCAATGAAAATTCAAAAGAGCCAAATGCACTCAAACATGGGTTCATTGCGTAGAGCTCGATTTTAGATGAATTTTGGTCTTGGTTTCGTATTTTTCTGAGGTCATATGAATTAGTTATGAATTTCCGAAGTTTAAATCATTTCTAAAAAATGGAAAAAGGCTGAATTAATCCTGGGCTGACACGTGTCACGCTGTGGTTGGTCAACGTGGCTTCTTGGCGTCGATATGACGTCGCATCACGGTCCAGAAATTTGTCGGTGGGGGTCCGGTAACGTCGAGATGATGTCTTCATGGCGTCATCAACGTCATCCATTAAACGGTGGGGCGAGGCTATTGGGTCAGCGGCGGTGGATCCGGTCAAAGTCAACGTCAGTCAACGGCGAGTCAACGGTCAGCGATTAGGGTCAGCGGCGTGTGGGTCTAGAGCTCCGCACTCAACATGCTGGCGCGTCGGCAATGATGTTGGCGTGGCGTCGGCCGGTGATGTTAGCGCGACGGCATGGCTCACGGCGATGGCTGGCGTCACCGGCTTCTGGCCGGCTTCTAACGTGGGTCCGCATGGCGCCGACGATCGACATGTGGGTCTAGAGTGTCCGTGCCACTAACATGTGGGGGCGAGTCAGCGGTCAACGTTGACCGATCAGCGATCATCATCGGATTGGGTCTCAAAGCGGGTTCGGCGGCGGGCCGGGTTGGGCGGTGCAGGGCGAGGTCGGGCGCGCCGAAGGGCACCGTGGCAAGTGGTGTGGCGTTACGTCATGGTCGTGGGCCTCTACTAGGCTTTGTCCACGACTCCTCACACGCGGGCGTGGGCGTGGCTCCTGGTGGACGAATGGAGAGTCTTGGTCCATGGAGCTCCGGGATAGGTCTCTGATGGACCGAGTCCACCCTCCTTCTCTCGGCGCGGTCCTTGTGCCGGGTGCACTAGGGCGCATGAGTTCCCGAATGGCGTGGAGAGGGGGGTGTTCCCTGTTTCTCCATGGCGGTGCTCTGACTTCCCCGCCGCCAAAGGGGGAAGCTCGGAGAGGGAATTGTGAGCCTCCGTGGCGATCTTTGGTGTCCAATTGGGGGGGGAAAGGCTTCCCGGACCACAGCGATCATGATTACGGGGTCTAAGTGGTGGTCGATGCCTTCGTTAGAATTGGCATGGCGTAGCGGCCAGCGGCTTTTTATTTTCCTTCTTCTTTAGCAATTTTGATTTTAAATTTGGATTCCAAATTGGTGCACTAAATTCATTGGAGTTTTGATATGGCGGTCGCGAATTTATTGAGTTCTCTAGGTGTGGATGGCTAGAATTAGTTTTGGGCTTTAAAGATGAGGGCTTAATTACATGGTTCCGTGGGTGCCTGGCAAATGGCGTCAATGGCTCTTTAAAGGCATGCCATGCTTATGTGTTAACTTGGGTTTTGAGAGGCTGCATTTCTTAGGTTGTTTCCCGGTGGCATCACATGGAGGGACATCCCCGGTTGCCATGGCGATCATCAAAACTACACCAGAATGTCAGGTACAGTATGCCTGATGCAGGGCGAGACGTCACCTACTACAAGAAATTGGGTGCACTCATACAATTCATGAAGGCTCCGGTCTTAAGAGTAATATAATGTGGTAGGATCTAGTATAACCTGTGGAGAGTGTGGTAGCAGACTGGTGGTGTAGGGCAATTAATAATCTTTGACGTGCTTGTAACGTGTGTTTCCGATGGATTCCGAAACGAAAAGGCGGCCTTCAGGAAGCTATTGTACACAATTACGTTCCCAGATAGATTTGTTTTGGAGCGGCCATGAAGATAACCAATGTTTAACATATGAGTTAGTAAGACCAATGAAGACAGGAAAGACCAAACCCCTATTATTTCATTCATCCCCAACTGTTTCTTATTTGATTCCCATGGCACCCTGGAAGAACTGGGCTCACCCGTTGGTGTTGAGTCGAATGGATAGTGGTGTAGTGGCGAGGTTGTGGCCGTGTAGCTCCGGATGTCGTGCGATTTCTTGCCGTGCTATGGCGTTGTGGCGTCGTCCTTGCTTCCGAGGCTGGCCGGGAGGTGCTCCGTCGGTGGCTCCTTCTTCTTTCTCCCCCCCTCTTCCTTCTCTTGGCTCTCTCTTGGCTCGGGTGTGAGAGGTAGCCACAAGGTGGTGGCCATGGGCGTTGAGAGCTTCGAGGGCTAGAAGCGAGGCTTTATAGCCGAGCACCAAGCTTCCATGGCGGACGGTGATCGATCGGTGGAGAGTGGCAGGCGAGGCATCCACGGTGGCCTTGAGGTTGCGTGGGCGTGGCCAAGGAGGCGAGGCATGCCAGGCGTGTGACCAGCCGCCCCCAGTCTTGTCGGGGCTCGGTCGGGAGAATCGAATCGTGAGCGATCAGGCGTGGCGTGGAGAAGATGAGGAGGAGGGTGCAAGGGCTGTGTGGCGGCTAATGGCGAAGTAGCGGGCCTTGGCAGGGCGCAAGGCTAAGGCCCATTTGAGTGGGTAAAGCGTGTCTTTGGGAAGGCAGGGAAAAAGGGGGGGTTGGTAGGCCGGTTGAAATGGTGGGTGGTGGCCTTGAGCACCTGCGAGGCCTTCTTCTTCTTCTTTTCTTTTTCTGTTTTATTTTCCTTCTTCTTTATTTGAATTCAATTTTGATTTTTAAATTTGGATTCCAAATTGGTACACTAAATTCATTGGAGTTTTGATATGAGGCCCACAACATACTTATATAAATACTAGGAATTTATTTAGCTATTTTGTATAACAAAACTAGGTGTGGTTTTCGTTATACAAATGTAGAATTAGTTTTTCTCTTTAAACCTTTATTCCTTGGTTTGAATTTTAATTATTTCATGGTTTATTATTTTATTGGAGTTGTTAAGCATATCATAACTCAAATGGAAATCCAAATCACATTTTGAATTAACAATGTATGCAATACTTTATTTGTTAGAATTTAAATAAACACAATTAACTAATGACATGCCATGCTTATGTGTTAACTTGGGTTTTGGTTAGGCCTAATGCATTTCTTAGGTTGGTTTTCTATACATGACACTCATCATCACATGGAAGTTCTAAGAAAAATTTTGTAGTTGTGATTTTTGATGTGTGAATTTTTGGGTTGTTACCATCAGACATGGTATTAAATATCCCAAACATCAAAACTACACCAGAATGTCAGGTACAGTATGCCTGATGCAGGGCATGTTTTAAGACGTCACCTACTACAAGAAATTGACTTATTTCTACACATGCTTCATATTCAATTCATGAAGAGCTATTATATGCAATCTTAAGAGTAATATAATGTGGTAGGATCTAGTATAACCTGTGGAGAGTTCCAACGCTAATGAATGTAGTAGCAGACTGGTGTTAGTTAGATAGGGCAATTAATAATCTTTGACGTGCTTGCTTTAAGATAACATGTGTACAATTCTGATCAGTCGATGGATTCCGAAAAAGAAAAGAAAAACCTTAGGTGAGCGTACTCAGGATTCAGGAAGCTATTGTACACAATTATTGTTCCGAGCAGATAGATTTGTTTTGACAAGGCGGCCTAAAGAAGATAACCTAAACTAGATGAGGACATGTTTAACATATGAGTAGTAAGACCAATGAAGTGGTTGGCCTGACAAGTTGAAGAGTGAATTTTTCAGACCAAACCCCTATTATTTCATTCATCCCCAACTGTTTCTTATTTGATTCCCATGGCACCCTCAATTGAAACTCAAAATCAACTGCAAACACGAGACAGAGATACTATATTTGAAACACATGTTCAACTACAAACACCAGGCAAAAATTTACTGACAAAAGAAAAAAAAAGCTGAAATCCATGATGAGCAGCTGGGCACCATGTTATTGTCATCTATGACAGTAAACATACTAAAAAAATGGGCAAGATCACATCATAAGTTCATAACTCACAAGCATAAAAAGGGGCCCAAAAAAGATGATCATGCGTGGCAACCGGAAGCAAGCATAGACAGAAATGAATGAGAAGATTGTACTGTATATTCCAGTCGAATAAAAACAAGTAAACAGTACTAAGCAGATCCATCCAGCAACTGCAGCATGCCCATGGTCTGACATTCTAAGTTTCTAACCGATCTGCATGTCTGACAGTCTGAGTAACTTGCTTGGCAACTAAAAAACGGGTGCTCAGTGCTCTGTACAAAGAAAAATGCATGTACTAGATGTGCATACTTAAAGCATATACACGAATGCTATTCAGTACCTAAAAACTGCCGATAATCTCAAATGCCATTATACTAGTCTTGAAGATGATAACATTGATCAACCATTTAAAAGAGACTTGAAATGATAGTCATCAATAGTGGAATAGAGGCAGGCCAAATCGACCAGACGCTGGGCAGTGACCCTGCATGTTTAAAGATATATAAGATTTAGCATAGTGCATATGCTTGTGATGAAATACATGAGGGGAGAGTTATATACATAATTTGTGCTCTTGGCATTCCAAGTCTCCTTGCCACTTCATCAACATGTACTCCATTTTCAAGTGCACTGCATAAAAATGAAAGCAAATGGTCAATTCAGAACTCCAAAACAAGAATACATGCATGGAAATCAATGCAAGTGTTGAAACATCTTAGTTGAGAAGATGCCCAATGCAAAATTGGACAAAGAGGGAATTTTGATTCCACTGAAAACTAGGAGACAATCAAACAAATCAAAGTATCTTGATTCCTTGAAAAGTCAGAAGATCGCCAGCAAGTAACATACCATAGCTTTAACACTTATGACTTGACAAAGCTCATACAGCCACCTAAGTTATTAAGACTTCAAACAAAAGGATCAAGAAGGAATCAGATTACTAGATTATTTGTGAAACTCCATAACATTGTTACAGATTACTTCACAACACATTATGTGCATGAAAACACACAGGATGTAGGTACCAGACCACTTTTTTATGTGCATTATGATTATAATATTTCCATGTTATTTCTGGGTCATTTTTCTCTGTGTGTAACCAGACCATGAAGTTACAGCATAGGTCATCATCACATTATAATATCCAAATGAAGCAGCAAAAATCATATTCATTTAAATGTTAAAAGATGTAACTGAATGAATGCCACTACACTCTCTCGCAAATCTATGCTGATCTACGTGCCTTCTACCTATTATTTGAACATAAAATTAGCTTGTGCATATTTAAAATGGAAGTGTATTTTTCCTACTTTCCTTTTGGAACACACTCAAAGACTCCCTACATGCAGGGCACCAAAATAGCAAATCAGGGATGTATGTATGGCTGGAACTAACTTGCAATCACTGATTGGTATTAGGGCTTCTCAAGCTTGTGACCACAAATAAGCAAATCAGCCAAAGTTTAGCACTACTTAAGATCTTCTATCCTTTATCATAGTTTAAAGCAAAGCCGATCTTACAGTATATCTGGTTGTTGCATAACCTCCAAAACCATACTCTGCAGATCGTGCTGTTGTCCACCAGTACCTGGGTAAGCTGAAAACTGAACAAAAATTATCACAACCAATCAGTTACAAGAGGCAAACATACTTACCCGAAGAGAAAGGGCAGTGAAGGATATAAGTTTGCGAATAAAATATAATAAGGCAGCGATGAAAAGTGCTAGGACAGGCAATGAACTATCTCAATTCAGAATATCATAATGCTCAACTGTAAAATTTGCAGATCAGGATCAACACAATCAGATTCATATCTCAAATATCAAATGCCATGACTGACTCATAGATTCAACTACTTTTCTTTAGCAAGAAACTCTCAAAAATGAGAAAATTGAGAGGTTTCTTACTTGGTTTGGTTGAGGAGTAAAGTGAACTTGCTGTTCTCTAACTCCACCAGAAAAGGGTACATGAGTAGATGTGTTTGTCTGAACTGATGAAGGGAATCGCCCTTGGTTTACTGGAGGAACAAAATCAACTTGATGCTCTCTTACTCCACCAGAGAAGGGCATATAAGCAGGTGCATTTGTTTGAACTGTGTGAGTGACTTGAGCTTGCATCTCATGAGTAGACACATTTGCTTGAATAGCGCTAGGGAGTTGACCTTGCATCTTCAAAATGGAAAGGAAATAACATTTTGTGCTTTCATACATCATCAAAATAGAACTGACACAAAAAATTGCCATTTGCTCTAATCACCTTTGGCCGGACATTTACCAAATGCACATACATACACTCAATGAAGTGCAGCACCACTTCATTGAAATTGGTAACAGGCCTGTAAACAAAATTACAACGATCTAAGTACTAGTTGTAAGAAGCTGGTAAAAGTTTTTTTTTTTTTTTTAAATCCTGGTAGAAGTATTGATACTTACAGATAGAAATAGGCAAGAAACGATCAAGTATTCATAAACATATGCTACAATAATAAGCTAGATTTCTACATAGTAGTTACTTATCTCGTTCCTCACTTTGAAAGTAACAAAATATATAGAGAATGTTAACTAATCCAATTTCCAGCCTGGATGATACTGTATTGCAGCTGGCACTAGGCTTCAGAAGATCAACCCAAAGGAAGAAGTTGTGCAAGGACTATAATTAAAATATAGTTCTTTAGTGCAGAATAAGGATCCATTATCAACAGACAACAGTGCTTATCATTTACTACGAAATGTAACCAACAAAGCTTTAAGTTAATCCTAGCCAAATGCAAGCTCAAAAAAGAGTGTATTGCCTAGACAAACAGAGAAAATATATACAGGAACAAGTATAACATGGAAAGACAGTAAACCAGCCTTATTTTCCAATGAGAATGCATGTGGCCTTCTAAGTTTTAATGTCAGTTTCACCTAACAATAACAAATTAACAATAATGAAGCTATATGTGAGATAACTGGTTAGAGCCCAGAAATAATTAGTATGAGCAAGACCATGGTTCCACAGCCAAATGTGTGGCAGGGGACCACAATTAAGAAATAAGAGAGGCAATGCCTACACAAAATGTATGCCCACTTGACCTTTACATCTTCCTCAAAAAATTATGCATTTCAAATTCCAATATGCTTCTGATAAGAATATCCTAATAACAAGGCTAGCATTCCATTCTTATGACAAACCTAATCTTACTGAAAACGTTATTTAAAAATTACTGTAGAAGCAGCAGTCAAGCTTTATGCTCAAATCAAAATTTGGATTAGTAAATAGTGAGTAAACAGTCTGAACACGTTCTATGAACGTTTAAGATCCATTTTACAGTAACAAATTATATTGATAAAATTTCGCTAACAAGACAAGCATTCAACCTGAATTAAAAATTCAACCAAAATTGTATGCATATACAGAAATAGTGGTAGAAAGGCCATCAATAGCAAAGAAAACTTAGATCCTTTACCTCATAGAGCGAGCAAAACCATGCTGCTTAGCTTTAAACCCTACGAGAGTAACTTGAACCTTGAGGTATAAACCATTCCTTCATATACACCAGCAAACAAGCAATAACAATTATGTCATATCAACTTCCCGATAGCTAAAAGCAAAATGTCAAAATCTCAAATCACTTGTAAAGACTAAATTAAACGCATCTCAGAGCTTGTCAACATCAAATACATACTGGACGAAAGACACTTCCTTAGCATCAATATCGTCAGTGATCCTGCATTTCATGAAAAACTCTCACATACTGTACAGCCACAGTTGCATCTAGCTAAAACATGAATGAAACACTAATCGCGAGTTCGCGACTCACCACCGCACGAGCGGGATCTTCCCAGTGCCGTCGTCGAGCTTGAATGAGACGCCAGCCTCCATGTTCACCACGCTCACCGCCCTCCCCAGAACCCAAACCTACACGCGCGCGAGTTGGGGAATTTTTCCCAGAGCAACACAGAGGTAAGCGAACCCGCGCGGATGCAACTACAGGAAGGGATTCCGAGGCTCGGGGGTGCTTACGTTGGTGGCGTCGACGCCGTCTATGGAGATGACAGAGTCGCCGCCACCGGTGGCATCGGCGGCGGCGAAGGAGCGGGCGATGTGACGCACGGTGGTGGGGGCGCATCCGGAGAAGCGGGGGTCACGCGACTGCTGCGATCGGAGCGGCGAATGGGGTTAGGGAGGGTTTGGCGGGAGGGGGGATGGAAATCTGTCACGAGGAATCGAGGATTACGGACGGACCTTGGCCGGAGAAGGGGCGGCGACGGCGGAATTGTCGGGCGCCGCGGCGGCGCGCTGCGACGGCAGGATGGCCGAGCCAGCGAAGTAGGAGGAGGCCGCGGTGGCCATCGTGCTCGCGTCCGCGAGGGTACGGTACTGCGGTTTCGGTGGGGACGCTGACGACGAGGAGGGGATTTGATCGAGTGGGGCCGTGGGGACGGCAGTCGTTTGAGCGGGAAAAATAAAAAAATTGGCTTCGGTGCCGCTTCCGCGGGCAGGCGTATGGTAATTTCGGCCAGGCCGAAATCCTCGTCTCGGCGAGGCCCAAATAAAGGCCCAACAACGAAAGGCGGTGCAGGCCTGAGGCCTGACTGACCCAAGCGCCAACGTCAGCACCAGACGCGGCAGCCTCGCCCTGTCCTACTTCTCCTCCTCCCCCTTCTTCCCCGCCCCGCCGCCACTTTCCCCCAACTCTTCACCACCGAGGAGCCGCCGCGTACAAGGCGAAGCGGCACCGGAAGGAGAAGGAGAGAAGCGAGAGTCTTCCCCGCCCGTGCCTGCCGGAGCAAGGTGAATCCGAAGCGAGCGGAGAGGAGAGAGAGCCGAGCGAGGATGCCGACGGTTACCTGCAACGCGTGCAACGCGGGGTTCGACGACGAGGAGCAGCAGCGGCTTCACTACCGCTCCGAATGGCACCGCTACAACCTCAAGCGCAAGGTAACGTCGCCCCCCGCCGCAGCCGGCCTTCCGTCGCTAGAACCCTAGGTATTAGGTTCATCGGTTCGTGCGGCTTGCCTTGGGGACTAGAATGAGAGGAATTGAGAATTAAGCGTGGGGGTCTTGACACTCCTTTATCGGAATTTTGAGTTTGTTAGCAGCTAAGGTCTTGGAATGTTTGCAAAACTCCAACCTCTGCACCTGAGTTTTGTTGATTTTTATAGTTTTGTGATAGTTGTATGTGAATATTTAGATATAGAAATACTGCTGCAGATTGGTAATTTCTAAAATTGGGTCCATCTGGATACTTAAGAGTTCCATTTCAGTCATGAAAATTGATTAGAATTAAGAAATTCAGGATATTTTTTATATTTTTATGGACCAAAAAAAGAACATATATTGGTACATTTCTGGCCTGGCTATGATGGATATTACGTGTGGAGAATTGTTCAACTTTTTTTGTCTGTTTGATTTGATCATGTTATTGCTTCCTTGTGTGTTGAACTTCAATTATGCTTTGTCTTGATATGTTAAATTCTTCAGGTGGCTGGAGTTCCTGGTGTCACAGAGGCTCTGTTTCTGGCTAGGCAAGCTGCTTTGGCGGAGGGGAGCAAACCTGCAAGCACCCCAATGCTTTACAGTTGTGCTCTCTGTGGAAAGGAGTACAGGAGCTCGAAAGCTCATGAGCAGCATCTTAACTCGCGATCACATCTTTTGAAAGCCTCTCAGGAGCCCAATGCCTCTATTTCTGGTATTACAATAGTCAAGCCACTTCCTGAACGAGTCCCACGCAGAGCTCCATCTGCAGTAGAGGAGGATGAAGACGACGATGAGGAGGAAGAGTGGGTTGAAGTTGACCCAAGTGAGATGGAGTTGGCTGATGAGTCTACTTCCAACATGCAAGAAGATGAGCAATCTGATGATGACATGGATGATCTTGAAGAGTTGGATATCTCATCGTGTTTCATGTGTGATCTGAAGCATGACACCATAGAAGACTGCATGGTCCATATGCATAAGAAGCATGGGTTTTTCATACCTGACAGTGAATACTTGAAGGATCCCAGTGGTCTTCTTACTTATGTCGGGCTGAAGGTATACATTTTCGTCAGTGTAACATCGAATGTTGTATGTGTGCAAACATGAAGTTTAATCCTCACGCTGAATTGGTTATCCTACCTGCAGGTGAAGCGTGATTTTATCTGCCTCTACTGCAATGACAGATGCCAGCCCTTCTTCAGTCTAGAGGCTGTCAGGAAACACATGGAAGCAAAGGGGCATTGCAAGTTGTGGTATGGAGATGGTGGAGATGATGAAGATGCTGACCTTGAGGATTTCTATGATTACAGCAGTAGGTTGTTAAACTCAACTCTATGTTACTGAGTTTGTTATTTTTAAATGGTCAATGGTTGTTCCTGTTTTTCCTAAGCACCATGGAAAGGTTTCTGATATAAAATGATTTTAATTTGGTAATTGAGTAATTGGCCATCCCTTAGCACTTTACATAGGGAAATGATCATACTGAGATCATATTCATTTGAATGTCGGATTGCACTGTGGATTGTAGTCATAATAAAGTATACTTTGGCATATTAGTGTTGATAGGTTGCTGGATGTGTTTTGAATTTCAGAAATCCGTACCATGTTATGCTTAGCTGTCTGATCATGTTATGCTCTTACTCTTTTGGTTGTGCTGTTGAGTTGTGATCTCCTGATATTTCATAAAATTGCTTAACTGGTGCATCATTCGTTCATTGGCAAAGAATAATCTTGAGAATGCAGACTGTTATTCAGTCATTTATGGTGGGACAATATTAGGGTTATATTTCATACAAATGGAAAGGTAAGGTAAAATGCTTGGAGATTTGTACATAGATGGTTGAGATAGTGAATTTGTTATGATACCATGGTCAGTATTGTTGATAATCTTAGTTTTTGCTAGTCAATGAAGTTTGGACGCATCTTACAATTTAACTTTTGCTGCAGTTATGTTGATGCAGAAGGCAAGCAGTTGGTTGCTGTTGATGACTCTACCAACAACATTGAGCTGGGAACCGGTGGGTCTGAGCTCGTAATAACAAACAAGAGTGAGAAAGGCACTCGAGTCAGAACCCTTGGTTCTAGGGAATTTATCCGCTACTATCGCCAGAAACCACGGCCTTCTGTTGCAACAGACCGTGCGCTTGCACTTTCGTTGGCTTCCAGGTCCAAATCTTTGTGCTGCCCCCTTTTCCATTGCATTGTCTTCATGTTATTTCACTAGCTTTCGGGTTGGCACCATTATTTATGATATCTGTTTTTACTGCAGCTACAAGAGCATGGGTTTGGTGACAGTTCAGTCTAAGGAGCAGATGGTAAGGCTGAAAGTTCTCCGTGCAATGAACAAGACCGGGGTCGAGACGATGCGAAACAAGATCGGGATGAAGAGCAATGTGATCCGAAACCTCCCTAAGAACTGCCCGTATTAGACACTTTGCCTTTTCCTGCACCCCAGTCTGGAGCTCCTCCAGACATTTATATGGTGTCTTACGGTTTCTTGTCTATCACTGACAATGTTGGCGCTTAAGATATTTGGATTAGGAGTATACCTTCCATACGAAGTTTTTGTTGAACTCTGTGAGGTGTGGAAGCAGCTGTGACCTGCGTGTTGGACTGCTAACAGCCTACTGTTTCTGTGTTCTGTCTTATGTGATAATCCTGTTGCAAGACGTGGGTGCTCAAATCGCCGCTACACCGTGGTTAATATGTGTAGTCACCTGTTGCATCAACTGTCAGCAGCAAAGTCGTTCTTCAATGGAGAGACTAGAAGTCAAATCGCTGGTAGAAATGATTGTAACATCTCGTACAACTTTGTCCCAGCTGTGGCCATTGTAACCGTTGTTGCAAGCTCTGGTCTTTGTTTTTTTAGTCTACGCATACATGGTCATGGTCTTCGGCTCTTCGCTTCGATTATAGATCGTTCAATGTGGTTGCAAACTTGCAGTAAGCTTTTCAAATGAGGCCATGAGCGACCCTGTGCTTACTTATAGGCTATAGCTGACAAAATGGTCAATTTTCGACATTTCAGACGGTTTGTATAGCTGTACTGGCTGTTATTTTTACGAAAGCAACATTTGGGATGCTAATTTTGCAAAGCAGGTTGTTTGCGAAGCACGTTCATTTATTCAAACAGCAATGTGACATTGTGCTGAAAACGTATGTTGTAAGTGTTTTAGATGTTTTAGAGATATGTTGCAAGTGTGTTTGTGTCGGATGTTGTAAAAGTAGATCGAGATGTTGCATATGTCATAATGGTTATACACGTATGTTCTAAACTTCTGTTCCCAATATTTCAACTGTTTTTTCCAGACGTATGTTGCAAGTGTGTTTATTTGGATGTTGCATATGTTTCACACATATGTTGTAAAGTGTTTTATCCGGATGTTGCGTATGCTTTACAATGATTTTCAAGTGTTTTTCATGTGTTTTTACAAGTGTTCCAGATGCATGTTTCAAGTGTTTCTTGTATCTTCAGATGTATGTTGCAAGTGTTGCATCTAGATGTTTTAAAAATAGATCGAGTGTTGCATTTCCTCCTCGCTTTCGTTGCCTTGTCTCTGTCTCTTCCTCCCGGCGCCGGCCGCGCATCTGCTGGTCCCTCTCCACTCTTCTAGGGGCCTGTTTAGTTCCCTCTCAAAACGTCAAATTTTTCAAGATTCCTCGTCACATCAAATCTTTGGACGCATGCATGAAGCATTAAATATAAATAAAAAATAAAACTAATTACACAGTTTAGACGAAATCCACGAGACGAATCTTTTAAGTCTAATTAGACTATGATTGGACACTAATTACCAAATAACAATGAAAACGCTATAGTAGCGTTTTGCCAAATTTTTCGGCAACCAAATGCTAGCAACGTTCGGGACGGTGTGGACCTGTGTGGAAGCGCGAAACAGTGCAGGCGCTAGCAAGCCCGTTAAAGCCACAAATATCACGTGAGCCAGCCACTTGAGTTTTTTTCTCGACAAGGGCCACTTGGATTCCTTGGGAGCCAAGGATAGTTGACGGGGCCGTAAGGGGCTAGGAGCCCAGGACTCCTACGAGCCTATAACTTGCTGCGTTGCCATTGGGCTCCTTGCTGCGTTGCTTTGCTCGCCCCTGCCCGGTGCCCGCCGAAGCAGTCGAAGCGAGCAGGAGAGAAAAGAGAGGGAGGCAGAGGAGAGGATGCCGACGACCACCTGCAACGCGTGCAACGTGGTGTTCGTCGACGACGAGCGGAAGCGGATCCACTACCGCTCCGAATGGCACCGCTACAATCTCAAGCGCAAGGTATCGAATATCGATCGCCCCCTCCGCCATGGCCATCACTGCATCACCGTACCTACTACCTATGGACCAACTCTAACAATGATTTGCTCAAAAAAAAAAAAACTCCTGACAATGGTTTATTCGTAGCTTTGATTTTGTTGCCCTTTTTTTAGGGAAATTTTTATTTAGTTGCTTGTTGGAGTATATGGCAATGATGCGGCTGCTAATCTGCTATTGCTACGATACAATTAGTTTCAATCTCTATCTTTAGAATTGCTCTGTTTATCTCCGTAGCACATTATTCACCTGATGATGGTCCTCCAAGCCAGTAATCCAATATTCATAGCACATTTTTCATCTCACTGCCCTTTGTTTTTGAACTCGCCGTCATGCCGGTGGATTTGGACTGACTGTTTACCGTTTGCAGGTGGCTGGAGTTCCAGGCGTGACGGAGGCTCTGTTTCTGGCATGGGAAGCCGCTCTATCGATTGGAACCACTCCGACGCTATACACCTGTCCTCTGTGCGAGAAGGAGTACACGAGCTCTCGAGCTCACGAGCAGCACCTCAGCTCGCGATCACATCTCATGAGAGCCGCCTCTCAGGAGCCCAGTCGTTCCTCCACTGCCGGAGGAATCACGCCACTTCCGGTGCGCGCCACCACCACGGTAGAAGAGGACGGAGACGACGAGTTGGCTAACGAATCCACTTCGAACAGCATGCAAGCAGATTCCTCTAGACGCGACGAAGAGATGGAAGAGGTGGACCTGGACCCATCGTGCTGTTTCATGTGTGACCTCAAGCACGGCACCGTGGACGACTGCATGGTCCATCTGCACAGGAAGCACGGGTTCTTCGTACCTGACAGCGAATACTTGAAGGATTCCTGTGGTTTTCTTACTTATGTTGGACTGAAGGTAGCTAGCCTGACATATCTTTTCTTTTGTGTCACAGCATCTGATGTGTTTGTTTATTGTTTGGTTTAAGAACTTTCAATCGTGCAATCCTGCTATATATATTGGGTTATTCTTGCGTGCAGGTGAAGCGGGATTTTATCTGCCTCTACTGCGACGACAGACGCCGGGCCTTTCAGAGCCTGGAGGCCGTCAGGAAACACATGCATGCAAAGGGGCACTGCAAAGTGCGGTTTGGTGACGGCGGAGATGATGAGGCCCCGGATCTCGAGGATTTCTACGATTACAGTAGCAGGTAGTATAATTTTTGTGCAACTTAACTTTATGATCTTACTTACAAGTAACAAGAGGTCAATGGTCTTCTGAACATGGTGGAAATCTGATTTGCGCAAGTAGTAAAAAGCCTAAATTTGGACTGCATGGTTCATATGCACAAGAAGCATGATCCATCTTTACATTAAAAAATAGCATATCTGCCCCCAAACTTCAGTGATTTATTATAGGAAAACACTACTAGTACTGTAATTTTCGAATCAGGTAGATTTAAAGACACTGGATCGATGAGCTGCTTACACCTGAATTTGCACGCATCTAATCTAACCATGCTGCTCTGACTGCAGTTATGCTGATGTGGATGGCAAGCAGTTGGTTGCTGCTGCTGATGGTAACTGTGGCATTGAGCTTGGAATTGGCGGGTCAGAGCTAGTAATCACAAACAAGAGTGGAAAAGGAACCCGTGTCCGATCACTCGGTTCTCGCGAATTCATCCGCTATTACCGTCAGAAACCGCGGCCTTCTCTTCTACGACAGGTCGTGCTCTTGCGCTCCCCATGCCGTCCAGGTATGTTAATTAACACGGGCTAATCTATGACATCTTAAGGCTTTTCGTTCAAAAAAAGTAGAGCTCCTCCTTACTAATAAAGTGCAGCATTTGTGTTTCCCCCTTCAGATACAAGAGCGTGGGTTTGGTGACAGTTTAGTCTGAGCTGCAAACTGTGAGGATGAAGAAGCAGGCTGATCTTATGGTCCTCGCGTGGTACTAGGAGTAGAGTTGGTATGTAAAGGCCAGCAAAAAAGGATCAATATGTGAGTTACGGATCAATAATCAAGAATGTATTGCGAATTGGGATGATGCAATTGCAATCTAGGTGTGCTGGGAGCTTCCTTTTGATGTTCATGGAATCATGGTGTCTTTTTTTTTTTCTTTTCTCCATTACTGATCATCATTGAGCTTAAGATATGTCCATTTTGAATATAACTTCCATGTATCTTTTTTGGTTGGATCTTCTGAGTCGCGAAAGCAGATATTTTGTATGTAATCTTGATCTTTTTATTAGTTTTGCAACTTGTCAGGACCTGCGGCGGACATCTACGGCATATGTGTGCGTTTTTTTTTCTTTGTTCTTTGCTGTGTGCCATGTGCTAATCCTAGAGATTAACTAAACTCTCCTCAACTGCTCTCCCCAGCTGCTCGCTGGAGTAATTTACACACTCTAGGTCTTATTCGGCTAGCTAGAAAAATGGCTAATGCTAATACTGATTTATTATGAAAAAAACACATTATTATTTTAATGAAATGATACTACGGATAAGAACAGCGCCTCGTCCCCCTTCATCGGACGTACTCCGGAGTAGGCGAAGTTGTCGTTTCCCTTTGGATTGGATTGGAAAAAACAAAACAAAACAGCAGATGATGTGACGTGTAGTCTGTAGATTGGAGTTGCAGGGAGTTCCCATTTGGTACCACATTCTCTTCGTCTCTGCACGCGTCATTCACACCGACCTACTCCTTTGGCACGTCATCGCTGTCAAGGAGAAACGTGCTTCTGACTGCCGTTTACAACATGACGTTTTTTTTTTCTCATGACGATGTTTCTCACGTTTTGACGTGGTGAAAAAGAAAAAGAAAAAGAATAATCGCTTTTGACACTTTAACTCTGCATCGCACTAAATTCAAATCCGTAACGGGTTATTAGCACTTGCATACTCTCTTCCAATTAATTTGTACTTAAGTCGTTCCATATTATTATTCACTTTAGCGTAGGTCATTTTAAGTCAAAGGTCTTTCATTTTTTAAAGTTTATTATAAAAAATACGCTACATCTAAAAAACAATAAATTAATTTTATTAAAATATATCTTGACAGCATTTTTTTTGGACTGTAGACGCTAATAATGTCTTCTAAGAAAATGATCGAACATTCCACTTCGAGTAAAACTAAAGTACACTGTAATGCTATAATTTGAAACAGAGGAGCGAGGACACCAATAAATTATATGGCCATACTGAGAATGATGAATGAACACATGAATTTTATATGAATATAATCATTGTTTTTGAGAAATTCATGAAAAGGAATTTTAGCAACTTAAAATGGGTATCAGACCACTATTACGTAATTTAAATACAGTATTCAACACTTGACCAAACATCTGGAAAAAAAAAAAAAAAGGAAAAGGAAAAGGAAAAAGAAAAGCTACGGAAGGCAAGCGGCGGAAAATGTCAAAGGAGAGTGGCTGCAATTGCCGGCCCGAGGGCCCTCCTCTCCCATCGGAGGCCATCCCCACTCTCTCTTTCTCTCTCTCCAGCTCCACTCGTCGCACGCAACTACGCAAGCGCAAATGGCTCTACGTCCTCGTATTTGGCTATTATAGTATTTTCGTTTTTATTTGACAATTAGTATTTAATTATGGACTAATCAAATTTAAAACGTTCGTCTCGTAATTTTCAATCTAAATTATATAATTATTTTTTTCCGTCTATATTTAATATTCTATACACGTATCGTAAAATTTGATACGATGACTACTATAACATTTTTTTTAAAGTTTTGAGAACTAAACGAGGCCTAAAAAGTCAACTCCAAACCTAGACTAGACTCCTCTTCACAGAGGCGACGACGCACGCAGCCCAGCGCGACGCCGCCGCCCCGTCCCGTCCCGCGCCGCGCCGCGCCGGCCCCTCCCACCCTGCGCCCGCCGGATCCTCCCTCCACCAGCCGCCCCTCGACGGGTCAAGCGGAGCGGAGATCCATCCATCCGGCCGTCGGTTGGTCGGTCTCGTCGTCTGTTGTTGGTGAGTGACCTCCAGCTGCCTCGTTTGCCTGGATAGATAGATTTGATTTCCCGTTCCGTTGGTTTCGTTTGCAGTCGATTCCCTTCATCGGTTCAGTCCACCGTGTCCCTCCCGTGGTTCATCAGCTCGCAAAATCCGCCCATCTCAGTTGGCGCCGCGCCGTAGAAGTTACTAGTTAGTTGTTGGTGCCCGATTAAGGCGTTCGCGCCGTGTGGTTTATTTTCCGATTTTTTTGGGGGTGGGGGGAAGGAGAGTTCAACTGAACCCCGTCTTCCCTGGGCCACGCGGTATTTTGGGGGTCGAAATCAGATTCTGGCACAGGTGTAGTTATTGATCTCTTCTGGGGGTAAGGATTTTTTCTGGGATTCGTTTGAGTTTTACCAGAACTGGCACAGGTGTAGTTATTGATCTCTTCTGGGGATGAAGGAAATTGTCTAGGATTCGTTTGAGTTTTTACCAGAACTGGAAGTTGTTGTTGTGGCAAATCATTAGTAGTCATGTGGGGTTATAGGGAATTCATTACATGGACTGATTGTGGCATTAGGGTGTTTGTTCCCTGCCATACACCATCATTTATCATATTGTCTTTTGATAGAAATGCTTAGTCTATTCACTATCACACACAGAATTTGCGCACTACATTTTTGAAGGAGCAAGCTTGAATTGATCTGGTTGCCCTATTGGTGTCTTGTAGGTTGTAATGAAAAGCTGGGCCTGCTAGAACCAAGAGTTTTCGTTGCAAGTCTGCGTCTCCGCGATGGGTTCAGGCAACTTGATTGTCAAGAAGGTGGTAAAGCACAGCCCCTTTGATCTGGACATACAGCTCGATAAGAGTTGGATGGAGGACGTTACCTGCCCGATCTGCCTTGATTACCCTCACAATGCAGTGCTACTGAGATGCACGTCTTATGAGAAAGGCTGCAGGCCGTTTGTTTGTGATACAGACCAGACCCGCTCAAACTGTCTTGAGAGATTTAAGTTTGCATATGAACTTCCTTGCAATGCGAAAGTTTCATCCTTAGCTGTGCCTCCTCTTGATAGCGTTATTCATATCGTGCCGTCTAATGCAAACAACCGTCCCAGCTGCCCCTTGTGTAGAGGTGATGTTATTGGGTGGATTGTTATTGGTGAGGCTCGGCTGCATCTTAATCAGAAGAAAAGGTGCTGTGAAGAGGATTGCTGCTCATTTGTTGGTAACTTCAATGAGCTTCAGAAGCACACGCAACAAAAGCATCCTGATTCACGCCCTTCAGAGATTGATCCTGCTAGGCAAGTTGATTGGGAAAATTTCCAGCAGTCTTCTGATATTGTAGATGTCTTGAGCACAATACATGCACAAGTTCCTAATGGGATTGTTCTGGGAGACTATGTGATTGAGTATGGGGACGATGACACTGGTGAGGACTATGAAGTTTTCCGCAGTGCCAGGACTAACTGGTGGTCATGTATATTCTGCAAGGTGTTTTCAAGATCTTCAAGAAGTCGTAGAAGAGCAAGAGCAAGGGAAAGAAGAGGCAGTGGAAGGAGGAATGGGAACCAGGCTAATCTTGAAAATTTTAATCTTGAGGTTCCAACACAATCTGTTGAATTAAGGGAAATTAGATTTGATGAAATTGATGATGAATACATAGTCACAGGGGCCATTCCTAGTATCGCAGCACCGGGAAGAATGGCTAGTTTCCACTACAGGTATGCATAAGTAATCTTTTATATGCTATTGCAATCTGCAAATGTGTAGTACTAAGAACCACAGGTCCTTCAAAAAGAAAAAAACATACACAGTTGCACAACGGGCTCATGCTATTCCAAATAAACTAAATAAAATCATTAACATAGATGATCTACAATACAAAACATGAAAGACAAACATAAGCATGTTGTACCTTTTGTTCTTGTCTCACATTTATGGTGCCAACTTGAGCTGGTGAGCTGTTCAGCTATATATATTTTTTAATCATATCTTACTCTTTGGCATGTTTCCTGTCGCACCTGCTGGTGTTATAATGTGCATGATGAATGCTTCATCTGGATCACAATATTTATTCTGTCCGTCGCATTTTCATGGGGTAGAATTTTAATGTATGTTGTTTAGGTATGCATCACCCAAAAATGCTGGAATTTTGTTTACACCCTTGAGGGAATATTTAGATCTGTTCTATAGAATCAGTGTTATCTGTTGATAGTATTTGCATCTTTTAATGGAACTCTGGTAAAATTTAATTCAATTTTCAAATCTGACTTTCATATGATTCTTCTGTGGATGTAGGGATACAAGATATGGACGTTGATGCATAGAATCTGCAGTAAAAAAAAGGAATAGCTGTTATGCAATGTATCGATCATCATAACCATTGTACCTCCGTTCATTTGAATTTCTTTTCCACCTGTCCTTGGTAGGTGCTGCCGCAGTTTAAACTTATCTGTGCATAAAAAGTAGCAACAGAACCCTGCTGTTCGTTTGAAGCAGGCCTCATGATCCTAGTTTTTATTTTGTATATATTTAGCACCCATCTATATAGGATGTTGGTGACAGTTGTTTTTGGAATGCTTCTTCGATGTAGCGCAGTTTTTTTACATAAAAACCTGAAACAAACTTCAGTCAGCTCTAAAGGATTTGTTTGGAAACTTCTGCCTCTGGGTAGTGCTTCAGATAAGGGCTTCTGAGCCGGGCATTGCTGGTGTGGTATGTGTTTTCCTGAGAAGACACTGGATAAGACACACCATCTTGAGCTAAATCATGTGTAAGTTTTGTGTCACGAGTTGAAGCTTTCCCCCTGGCCCCGTCAGACAGTTGTCTGGAAAGCTACATGCCCCATATATACAGACATACAGTGCTTCATTGCTTGTGCTGGTGCCTGGTTATCTTGTTCTGACGAGCTCCCGTGGTGGAAGCGCTGAAAACTGCTACCAGTAGCCTCTGGTTTCTCCCATGCCATCCATTCGGATGATTGGATCCATCATCCACGGCGATGCTGTTCAATTTGTTTAAGATGCTATCGCTCGGAGACGTGTTGAGAATTGTTAGAAACGCGTGTCTGGAGTCTGGTACATTCTCCATCGTGCTCCACATTATTGAGCTTCGTGCTGCCTTCGTGCTAGAACTACAATTGTTTTAGGCTACGTTTAGTTTCAAAACCAAATTCCCAAAAAGAGCTACAGTAGCCATCACATCGAATCTTGCGATACGTGCATGGAGTATTAAATGTAGATGAAAAAAAAAACTTATTGTATAGTTTGGTTGGAAATCGCGAGACGAACGTTTTGAGCCTAATTAGTCTATGATTGACCACTAATTATCAAATAAAAATAAAATACTACAGTAGCCAATTTTCTAAATTTCACCTAACTAAACACATCCTCAGTGATCTTGCTAACTAAACACATCCTCAGTGATCTTGCCGGTGAGGTCCATGACAACTGGCAAGGACCTTGCAAATCCTTTCAGCTAATTTCTATTCCTGTCGATTTGTCTGTCAGTTTGACTGACCACGTCGCTATCGTTATCTGAGTGCCTATCTTGATCTGCAAAGAACCAAATCGAAGTAATATATTTTCGCCGACACTGATGCCCGAATGGTCAGCGGTCTGTGGGTGGGGTAGCAGAGCACATTTGGAGCAAAATACTCTGTCGAGAATCGCTTTGTGGATGACGTGGAGCACGGCTAAACAGCAGAGCTTTTATTTATGTTAGTATATAAGATTAAAAAAACGTGGTACCAGTAACTAAAATATTTGCAAAATGTGTACATTATTCGAGACAGGCGACCGAAATGGAGCCCTAGAGCATGGGACCTGGCCTTCTCCTTTAACCTTGTCCAGGCAGTTGGGCCGAGTACACGTGACAAACAATTATGCGCCTTTGGAGCAGATTCTGGATCCGTCGTCCATTGCCCCATCTCCGTCCTCCAGCTGAGCCATGCCTCTGGTGCTCGCCATCTGGGATCCTCGTCACCGGACGGGTGCCCATCCAATCGGGATTGACGCGACACAGCCGCCGCCATCCTTCTCGCAGACGACAACTCGATGCTCATCCTCCCCGATGGTTCCCTACCCCAGCGGAGACGGAATCGGCGCTGCCATCTCCAATCCACTGCATCCTCCCCGGCCCTGTGCTTGATGCCGTCGGCTTGAGGTGCCCGCCAGATCCAGCGCCACCACCGGTGGCCGCACGCACCACGACGTCGTGCCATGGCAAGCCGCAGGTCCTGTTGACTGAACTTTCTCTCCTGTTGAGTGGGCGTGTGCCTCTGCACTTCCTCTCTAGTACTAATTCATGTGGAGTACTGGAGTTTGGTTTCCTTGTCTTGCTGTGAATGATTGCGGCCAAGCAAACCCAACTTGGTTCGTTCAATTCATTCCTATTTTGTTTGCTGCTGCTACTGTTGTGTGCAAGAAACTTGTGCCGGTTGTAGAGGGAATAGAGACATCGTCATCCATAGAGCAGCCTCTCAATAGTGCAAATTGCATTAAGGTATATGGATCAACATTGTTCAGCTACTTGTTGCCTTGGAATTAGATAATGAAATCTGTATATTTTGATGTCTCTGATATCTAGGCTAATCTTCTCATTACATACAGTCCACTTTCACCATCCCGGGCATTCTCATTTGATCATGCACTGTTTATGGCTTTAGTTCAAAATTAATGTTCCTGTCCTCCAGGATCGCATCCTCTAATTCTGTATCAGTAACCACTCATTCTATACTCTCGGAACTTAATTTATGTAAAAGAATTTTAGAAAAGGGGCTTGCAGTGGCATAAGTACTAGCATAGATTTACCAACTCTACTTTAAATATATATATATATATATATATATATATTGATGTGAAAAAATGGACTTCAACTGTAAAAAAATGGATTACAAATGGACTTCAAATGTATCATTAACCAGTAGCATAATGATTTTCAAACTTGTTTTGTAGATGTTTTTCTGTCTATAATCTAAAATCTGTGTCAGCATATAGGTTGGCATGAATAAAGGTTCCACACATTTGTAATTAATGACTCACTATTACTTCCCATGTGTTGATATTTTTTTATTTAGAACTTTCTGCAATTACTGAAGTTGCAAAATTTTGAACAGAAGAGGTGCACAGTGCCGAGGAGGTCCAAATGACATCGATTCAGTTGAGGTATTACGGAATATTGGTCATAGCCATTGTACCTTGCCGGCCTTTTAGGTTTAGTATTAGTTTTGGTTCAGATTTGAGGCACATCATAGTTTTAGGTGCTCTGCTGTTTTAGTCTTTCTATTGCCTCCATTGGTTATGAAGGTAGTGTTATGTACATCCATACTTGACATTGTATATACATGAGAAGTTGAGAGCAATGCATTCATGTCTTCTTTTGGCTGCATGAGAAGAATATATAATCCACTATGCCATGTTTAACTCTTGATCTTATGCTATGATCAGTTGCAAGTGAGAATACTGGAATTGATTGGTTACGTCTTTTTTTTTGCAAGGAGAACTATGAAATATTGACAGTCCATTGTATCCAATGTCAAGCATAAGCTCCAGGCTGATTGTGGGCATGACACTGTGATATTCTGAGCCACCAGGATCGAGGAGGTGGCAGAGCTCCAGCATGATTAATGACGGGCCCAACATGTGGACATAGCAATAATAAGCTGAAGAATTCTCCTTTTGAGAACATTGTGGACAATTAGAAAAAAAAACGATACATTTTCATGAGCCTTCATCTAAAGAATTGCTCTGGATCACCCTATATATCCAAGGTTGAAGGTTGCACCCTATATAATCTTGATGCCATTCGCATCAGTTGGTGTTGGCTTCTCATGCAATAAGAAATCGATTTTCTTACGGTTGCCATCACTATCTTTGTTATTTTTCTTCAAATAGAATGGATATTGGTACATAATCGATCATATATATAATATCTTCATTTGGTAAAAATCTACATCGATCCAAAATTGTTCCTTACTAATGATGCTTGTTACTTCATTTTTCCAATTTGGGTAACTAGCATTGTGCATAACTGAATTTCGGTCCTTATGCACCGGAAAACATGACACTTACTTTTGTGTCAGTAGCAACCTACGAGCCATTAACTAGTAATCGTAAACCAATACTAGTACAGGAGCACCATATCCATGCTTTCAAATGATGGTACTAAACAACATTGCAATACACAGGCACGATGCGGTGCAACTGTGAGAATCCCTCGCTCAACAGCAGGCCCAAGTGCTGCTGGCCACCGCGCTCATTGGCCGACACCACAGCTGGGAGCGCCGCTGCTACCGCCTGAATCTTCAAGGTGTCAGTCTCTCTGAGACCGTGACGTCGCCGTCCTTCCGTCGGACCTGCTGGGCCGGGAGCATCATGTAAAGCCAGACACATTATTTTATTTCTCTACGGCGTTTTGTTTGACTTGCCTTTCCTGAAACAAATTTTTATCGATGCGAGCATGCAAAGCCATAAACGCATTAATTCTCGATGTGAGCATGCAAAGCCATAAACGCATTAATTCGTTGTGTCACAACACAACCGGTTCGACCAAAATGAACATCATAAGCAGTGCAAGCATCCGGACCTTCTAAGCTGAGCCACGTAGTCCTGCCAGGTCATGTTCATCACCTCTTCCAACTCCTCCCTGTAGTTCTCCATCTGCATCCCCGCACGTCAAACATTGGAACGAAACAACAAGAACAACAATTAGTACATTGTGAATGATGACAGACACCATATTCATTCAGACTGTCCTTGTGTTAAATTTATCGCCGGGAAATTTGTTTTCGTGGACGTGCCAAAGTACTTGAGGGACGCCAGGTCATGCGCTCTCGCTGCCTCCTCCTCCGTGTCATACATGCCTAGTGGCCAACCAAAACAGAAGAAGACAAAATCTGAAACGTCTTGTTCATAGAGACACAGAAACCTTGCGTTTTAAGATAGGATTGCTGATCCTAGTGATGACCAGTAATTAAATACGAAATGCAAGTACTTACCGAGATGAACCTTAACCGCAGGGACAGAGGCGGTAGTACGTTTCAGAAGTTAACCAGTCCCCAGGAGCAAGGTTCAGAGAGACACACAAGTGACAGTTCATTAGGTTCAAGCATATGGAGTTTACACTACTAGGTGACACAGAAGATTGGAAAAATGGCATAGGCTGCCATGGAGGTAGTGGCGTGTACCTCGGCAACCTTTCTTCTTGTGGTTCTTCTCAATGATGCACGCCCTATACCTCCCGGAGGGTTGCCTGCTTTATTTATTTACGGGTAGACATGCACGTGCGACACGCAATGCACGTGCCTAACCAAAATATAATACAGTGATTTTCAATTTCAAACAAAGGTACATGTAGCAATGGTACAGGAGATCAGTTATTCAGTTCATCAGATCAATGGATTTGGTAAACATGTGCAGTAAAAATAAACCAGCCACAAGTGTAAATCTTCCAAAACTGATGCAATCATGTCTACCAAATTGATTTATCTGAAACAAATCATTGATGAAGCAAGACAAGGTGGCTTCTTTGAAACAATCTTCAGGGTAGGACAATAAGATATTATTATACATAACACAGCATGAGTTAAGACTCTGCATTGTTGGCCAGAACACCATAGAGTAAAGAAATAACTACACTACTGCAATCCTTTATCAGATATCAAAGAAATTTAAACAGTTTGTGGATGGGCCTAAGCCATTCAAATGATTCTCACATATTAAAAAAGGTAGAGGATGAACTAAAGCACAGAGCCATAGGGTAAGAAAATATTTTAGACTGATTCTCAGCATTTTCAAGTGCTGTAATAATTGTACATAAATGATTTACATTATAAAAATATGACGAAGATATTTGACTATCTATAAATCTGAGTATTTTTGATACATCTAGTGAGGTCTCGAACTCCAGTAGGTAAGTTATCTTCACATTTATTTTCGTTGGCGGGGCAGCTGCAGAGGACGATGAGGTGGCAGCACGGACGCTGCATAATTAACTCATACAGGTAGCATGCGATCAGAATAATTCTAAATTGATTTCAGGGTGTGAGCCATAGAGTCTATGCATGTAATATTATAATGAAAGTACATATATATGAGATAGGAATACTCTTTTTGTATTTACATAATAATTGGATGTGTGTACATTTGTTTAAATCATGTTTCCTAGTGTTGTTTCCTTAAACGGAGGTTTGAACTCCCAACAGAAGACTTCTTGCAGCCCCGGGACTTCTGTCAACGACAACAAACAACTTGTCTTTTAATTTTCTCATCCCGCAACACCTTACACATATCCTTAGGAAGTTGCTGAAATGGTGGTTTATCAACGTGCTCAGGGTCAAATTTCTCAACTGCAATGTTTTATATATTCGAAAAACGTGATTAATATAGCCATGCAACAACCGAAAGATATAGAGCAAAAAACAAAGAAGTGCTGAAGAAGGTACCAGCTGTACACAATGAAGGCAACATCGATCAACATGTTATTCATCAGGAATCCAAGATACAGTATAGTAATTATGTCTAAGATATGATAACCATGAATAAAAGTATTGAATGTACTGGTGTCACATCTCTAATATATCTCTGAAGACAATATTTTTTGTGCTCTTTCCGGTGAGGTCGACGTCCTTATTTGTGTTGTCCAAAACCCACGTACTCTTCCGAGAAACACCTCTTGACACTGCTACATAGATTTTTTATTTATTTTTAATACTTTTTGTAAACTAATTTTAAATCTAACACTGTTTTTTTTCTTCAAAACTAACACTTTTGGCCGCGCCTATTGCCATGGCGTGGCAAAACGCCTGTGCCGCGCCATGCATGGTGGCGCGGCGGGAGGATGACGTGGCGATGACCGGAGCTGCTGACCGGTGCCGTGGCAGGGTCTGCTGCGCCACCGATCTTGACGCGGCGCCGCCGCGCCACGGCGCATGGCGTGGCCACCTTTGACACGGAGAGACGTATGACCCATGCTTCCATATAAATAATATGGCAATTCTGTCGCTTGTGTCACTCGATTTTTTTGGCTGTCCGATCGCGGGGCTCACACACCATGCCGCGCTCCCCTCCGACACGGGACGGGACTGGCAGTGGAGAGTGTGGAGATAGCATGCATGGTGGTCGAGCGCCTCGATTTTGCGAGCGGTGCTGTGTGCTGCGGTGTACTAGTACTCCTACTCTGTTTTGCGATGCATGCTGTGCCAAGACCACCGGCTAGCAACTTGCTAGGCATGCATGCATGTGCTGATCCGTCGCTATCACGTCACCTCGTCCTTGACACAGATTTATTTCTTTAATATGAGCACATTACATTGTATTGAACCGCATTTTACTATTTTTAGTTAGGTGTAAGTTTTATATTTAATTAGTGTAAATCGATTATCGGATCATTTTTTGGCTCTTTTTTGTTTGTCTGTATGTTTTATTTGGTTCCCTTTGAAATCTTAAGACATACAGACAAATAAAGGACATGGGCTTTATCCAGCCTGCCACCTGATGATCGACGATTAACACTTTAATTTGTACTACTTCCACAATTAATGTTGTATATACTTTCTCATGCATCTACTTATATATCTATACATACATACATGATCCATATTTTTTTTTGAAACAAAAAGAAAATATAGCAAATTAAAGAAAACATGTCTTTTACAATTTGATATGATTAATTCATCAACCCGTGCTCTCGTATTAGGTACTATTTAATAATCCCTTTGTCCTTTATTTGTCTGTATGTCTTAAGATTTCAAAGGAAACCAAATAAAACGTACAGACAAACAAAAAGAGCCAAAAAAATGATCTGATAACTCTTTGAATAATTTTGACTATTCTCATTTATGAATAATCGATTTACACTAATTAAATATAAAGCTTACACCTAACTAGAAATAGTAAAATACGGTTCAATACAATGTAATCTGTTCCTATTAAAGAAATAAATCTATATCAAGGACGAGGTGACAGTGATAGCGACGGATCAACACATGCATGCATGCCTAGCTAGTGGCTAGCCGGTGGTCTTGGGATAGCAAAAAAGAACAGCCTTGCTGCAGCACTGCTAGGTAGCTGCACACATGCATGCCTAGCTAGTGGCTAGCCGGTGGTCTTGGTCTTGGGACAGCAAAAAATGAGGTGCACAAAGCATGCATCGCAAAACAGAGTAGGATTATTAGTACACCCCAGCACACAGCACCATCCGCAAAATCGAGGCGCCCGACCGCCATGCTCGCCATCTCCACCCTCTCCACTATCTCACAGCTCTACAGCGCCCCATCCAGTCCCGTCCCGTGTCGGAGGGGAGCGCGACATGGTGTGTGAGCCTCGCGATCGGACGGCCAAAAAAATCGAGTGACACAAGCGACAGAATTGTTAGATTATTTCTATGGAAGCATGGGCCATCAGTCTCTCCGTGTCAAAGGTGGCCACGCCATGCGCCGCGGCGCGGTGGCGCCGCGCCAAGATCGGTGGCGCGGCAGACCCTGTCACGTCACCGGTCAGCAGTCTTGGTCGTCGCCACGTCATCCTCCCGCCGCGCCACTATGCATGGCACGACACAGGCGTTTCGCCGCGCCATGGCAATAGGCGCGACCAAAAGTGTTAGTTTTGAAAAAAATAGTATTAGATTTAAAATTAGTTTACAAAAAGTGTTAAAAATAAAAAAAACTACATACAACTGGCCATGGAAGAAAACTGGTTCAGAGAGATAAACACCAACATTTGGTATGGTCTAACCTTAGGCTTTATTTATTGTCATTGCAAAACTCAATCTTATTGGGAACTGCTTTCGCTTGAACTTGAGTGGCAATGTAAGGTCTTCGGAGAGGGACATGGGAATCCTTGGTATGAATACTCTGGTTCTTGCATGATCTCCATTAACTATTTTAGCATCAATTGTATTGTTCTGAAATCCTCTAATGACCAACCTATTACCGCTGCAAAGACCATTGTGAGGATCAAGATTACGTAGTAGGATAACAGGGCAATCTTTTTTTAACCTTAAGCTCATGAGGAGACAACCCATTAGGTGTAATAGAATTTAGAAAATCAAGAGGGTAATTATTTCTTGTATCATCATCCACTGAGTCGAAACTGTAGTATACCTTCTCATTTTCAGGAAACCTCTCGATCATTATTGCATTCATTGCATCGACATGCTCATTTGTAGTAGAAAGAATCGCATGTTCACGCATATAATCTGCAGAGGTACAATTTGCCTTGAGTTTGGGAAACACTTGTTCGATAAGGTTGTCAATTGGATTATCTTCTAAACTTATTTTATTTGCATTCTTACTGGAAATTTGCCTCCATTCCACGATGATATCATCAGGCAATTGAACATAATTATCACCAAATGTTTTTTAGTTCCATTCCCAATTCTTAATAGGTACTCCGTAAACCAATTATTATTTTTAGCTCGCATGTTTTGGGTAAGCCGAATCCTTCGTAAATTGTCCCATATATATGACTTTAGTAAAGTAGCATCAATGATCTGTGCTCTTGTTCCTCGTGTCACAACGGGAATAACTTGTCTAAAGTCACCTCCAAACAACATGACCTTACCACCAAAAGGTTGATTGCAACCCATTATATCTTGCAATGTTCTGTCGAGTGTTTCTACTGCTTGTCTCTTTGTCATGGCTACTTCATCCCAAATTACCAAGGTAGCCCTACAAAGCAATTCAGCAGTACCACTCTACTTTGTAAAGCTAGACATAGAGTTATTATCTAGCTTTATGGGAATCTTGAAGCGGAAGTGTGCAGTGCGTCCGCCAGGCATGATACTTGCTGCAATACCAGATGTGGCTGTAGCAATTGCTATAAGATTCATGGAGCGCACCTTTGCAAGCAAAGCCTTATAAATACATGTCTTGCCGGTTCCTCCTGGTCCATCGACAAAAAATACCTGGCCAACTTCCTTCTCCACATGATTCATAATCAAATCGAACCCAACTCTCTGCTCAGCATTCAGTGTTTGTATCATTTTCAGATGTTCTTCTTCATATCCAATATTCGATTCTTTTGTAAGCTCTCTATAATGGTCTCTTGACATCTCATCTAATCAAATAAAGTGTAAAGGGTCATGTCAAAATTCAAAATGATGAATAAGAAACATTAATTTATTAATAAAAAAAGTTTTTGGGAATTTTAATATTTATCAATTTACCCGAGGCATCTAGTTCAGGAAGTCCATAGTTTGTAATGTCTCTACCCATATCTTTAACATGTATAGATATATCTCTAAACACCATTTGTTCAACCATTTTGGAGTTACAATTTGAGCGACGATAATCCTCAGACATTGAATCAATGTGTTTGTCCCATAGTGCTCGGACATTATTACACTCGCAGAAAACTATGATAGTTGCAAATAGTCTCCTCAGAGCACAAGGCATCTTAAATGGTGCAGATTCAGTGAGGCAGTCATCTAGGCTCTTGTCAGTTTCCACATAGCCCAAGGTCTCACAAGCATCTCTAAATGTTGCATATGTAGTTCCATGTAGACTTCTAAGATGCTCGAATAAAGTTGCACCGCTCACATGGTTAAGAAGCACATGGAGATACTATCGCCCTCCTTCAGTTGGATGGGCATACACCAGTCTTCCAATCTGACCACCTCTTTCTCTAGGTTTGCAAAAAAAATTTGACTTTATCCAAGTGAAATGCTCAGGGAACTCTCTATATAAATACTTTCGTGCACCAGGATTATACATGTTTGTGCTGAAGTACTCTGTAAGCATGGACCTCTGAGAGTTAGGATTTCACACAGCATTGTTTAGATTATCCCTAGCTTTATAGGCAACCATATGCTTTTCTGGAGGGTGAACTTGCATTTGTAACACAGAAGGTGACATATCATACAAAGGAAAACCGTATAATCTATAGATTGCCTCTATAGCTGTTATACACCTTCCATCTCTATATTGCTTAATCTCATTAATAACCAGTGGTTGTCCATCCATATTTGCCCGAGCTTGATTTATCGAAGCCGAAACACGGTCGTGGCCCTTAAAGACATACGTGTATAGATACTTGGCACACTTTATGTTGCTGCAAACCTCTACATTAATATGATAATTATACCTCGTTAGAAGGATTGGATTGTATGTCACAACCCATCTGTTGTCCAACCATTTGCTTCTTATTTTCACTTTTTGTCCATCATCTCTCCTTCTATAAAGAGGATATGAGTTCTTTCCCTGCAGGGTGGTTTCATAAAAGTCATGGGGATAATGAAAATCGGCAATTACCATCTATCATACATGGGCACTTACGGTTGAGGACACCACATGGTCCGTACATCATATGTTTGCATACAAGTCTATGCAATTCTGGATATTTCTTCTGATCAGGAAGATATATACTTGTCATAATGATCGAGAGTACGTACTTTGCTCTCGTCTTTCATAACCAAAAGGAAGTGTTCATGTGGTAATCCCCTTTTCTGAAACTCAGTGACATGCGCCCAGGCAGCGACCTTGCCCAAATGATGTTTTTTAAGAAGGAAATCTTGGAGGTCTCGTAGCTTTGCTCTATAAACTCTTGCCATGATATCTGGATGATCTTGCGGCATTTGTCCTGGCAATAACTGTTCTACTATCTCATCCCAATAAGGAT
The DNA here is from genome assembly GCA_904845875.1 of Miscanthus lutarioriparius. Classification (NCBI taxonomy): domain Eukaryota; kingdom Viridiplantae; phylum Streptophyta; class Magnoliopsida; order Poales; family Poaceae; genus Miscanthus; species Miscanthus lutarioriparius. The sequence continues at coordinate 7,924,870 of CAJGYO010000019.1, read as the reverse complement.
TGGATGTCATTGTCACAAAAAAAATCTTGCTTTCCATATCGAGTAATCAAAACCATGGCATCCATATACCTTGAGTGCACATCACGGTCACTTCCTGAGAAATCTTTTGATAGTATAATTCTACAACCAACTTGTGAAACACAGGCATCTCCAGCTGCAAGAGTGTCTAGAAGGCCCCGGTGAATATATGTGTTAAAACATTATAGGCTTTCTTTGGGTTTGAAAATAGAAAAAACAACTTTTAACCTGAAATACTTCTAACCTGGTATAGATAAGCACGAATTAGATCTTGATGCGCCGGTTTCGAGTACCATTCTAAATGCATTGACTCTACCTTGACATACATATCAACAGCCCATTGCTAGAAAAGCCTCCCACCATGAAACATGACATTAAATTCTCCCTCACGAATTTGAAGCCTGAAACATATATATTCCCTAGCGCTGGCGTATCGCCATGACTCTAAAATTTCTATTCGTAACAACAAATAGATTAAATTTCATTCTGCCTTTAATGGCAGAAACATCTTAACATCATCATGCTGAGGAGGAATTAATATTAATATTAATATTTTAAATAGATAAAATTATTGCAAAGAAAATAACCTTCTTCTTCATGTACATTTGCACCTGAGACATCATTGATCTCAACAAGCGTTGGACCTATGTAAAAGTAAGAAAATTTATAATTGGTTGTTAATGAGATTTTGAGGGTAAAAAATTGTTTATGCTGATAACAAATTAAAACACCTTTTTGTGCATGCTTAGTATATTTCCTCTTCGGTTTTGATGGAGGTGAGTCTTGATATAAAATCTTCTTATCCTCCCATCCAGTTTCACCATTAGGATTGAATACAGGATATGCTAATGGATCATAACATCCATGGTACGGCCTTATATAATGAGGTTGATTTTCTTTACCGTAAATGATTATGCTTCTCTCAAACCTTTATTGTGGGTCATTTCCATCAAACCAAATAGCAACCACTTGCTCCATTGCGGGCGCATTATATCTTCTCTGGTCAACAGAAATACTTGTATTTAGCTCAATAGCATAGCAATCTAAGTTGGTAAGAGTGCCAAGACTCTGAAATGCCTGAACATAAGGATTGTGTTGCATGATGTTCAATATAGTGCGGATCACATTAGCATCAAGGTGTGGTGATCTTTTCATCCTATGATGCATAGTCTCATTTGTGTCATAAAAGTATAACTGCATGTGGCGTGGCCCCTTAACACCGGGCACAAGTTTATCCAACTTGTGATATATTTGGCCATGAGCTTTAAATGTATAAATTCCAGTACCCTTTGTTGTTGCCAAACTACGATCAATGGAAACCCCTATGCTGGTGAAAGAAAAGTGTGAACTGAAGTACCCAACGTTCATTCTGAAATACTTTGCATCCCTGTCAGTTTGACTTGTGAACAATCGACGGAGCTCAGCTGGCACCTCTGGTATAAATATATTGATCTGTCCGTTACGACAACAAAATGCAGGACCTTTACCTTCAAACCTCTTTGCACGATAATAAAAACAGTTTTGCACTTTCTTCAAAACATGATGGGTCTCAGGAAGACCCACATTTATGAAGTTATAAGGATCTTGACCATTCGTTCTTGTTGTGGGTTCTATAGAATACTCATATTGAAAACCTGCAATTATAAATTAGAAATTTTTAAGTTTGCATGAGCATAAATCTCTAAAAATAATATATATAAATGGGCGAAGTGTCATCACAAGCTCACCTTCATCATTAAACACTCTAACTTCATCATCCAAGTAGATGTCTGGGTCATCTTCACATGGGTTCTGTTCATCTAAGTCATTTTCTATTAAACAAATTAATAAAACATTACGCATTGCACATATACAACGTATGTTTTAGATATGCACTTATGCATTTTAAACTTTACATACCCTCTATTCCATGCAATGTGTCTTCTGGTTCCCAAATGCCAGAATCGAAAGCTTCATGGTTAACATTTTGATCAACCTTTTTTAGCACAATTATAACGTTGATATACACATTTTCCAACACCTAAAACAATTTGGATTAAGTAGGGAACATTATTATCATGCCTGACATGTTTGACGCTATATAGTAATTAACGACAAAATAATATAATAATTTCAAGATTAAAGATTTAGAGAAACCAATCCAAATTTTTCCAGCATAGCAAGCTTTGTGTTACCGGTATCCTTCAAACAGGCTCGGCGATTATATAGTAATTAACGACAAAATAATATAATAATTTCAAGATTAAAGATTTAGAGAAACCAATCCAAATTTTCCATCATAGCGAGCTTTGTGTTACCAGTATCCTTCAAACGGGCTCGACGATTACGCTGATAATCACGCCTTTTAACCCGAGCTTCATCCTTTTTGTCGCCAGGCAATGCGGCATCGGATGTCATTTCCATAATCCTCACTGCAGTGGCAAATGGTAGAGCCATTAAGAATGATGGATCATATGAATCAAAACATACAAGAGCTGAGGCAATATTTTTTATTTATAATCCTACTGTAATATAAATCTCAACTCTGATTGTAGGTAACTATCACACCAGTCTCTATGTTACCAGTTTCCTTCAAATGGCCTGACAATTACCCTGATATTCACGCATTTTAACCCGAGCTGCCTCCTCCTTGTCATTAGGCCATGCAGGGTCTAATGTGATTTCCCTTCTCCTCTTACCACTGGAATCTTGCTCACCTATATTTATGAGAAGGCGGACATATGCATATATAAAGGATATTAAATGCTAATGCAACACAAGTAACATTCGTGAGTCAAGGTCAAGGTTAACATTTTGATCAACCTTTTTTTAGCACAATTATAACGTTGATATACAGATTTCCCAACACCTAAAACAATTTGGATTAAGTAGGGAACATTATTATCATGCCTGACATGTTTCACACTATATAGTAATTAACCGCAAAATAATATAATAATTTCAAGATTAAATATTTAGAGAAACCAATCCAAAATTTTCCATCATAGCAAGCTTTGTGTTACCAGTATCCTTCAAACGGGCTCGGCGATTATATAGTAATTAACAACAAAATAATATAATAATTTGAAGATTAAAGATTTAGAGAAACCAATCCAAAATTTTCCATCATAGCAAGCATTGTGTTACCAGTATCCTTCAAACGGGCTCGACGATTACACTGATAAGCATGCCTTTTAACCCGAGCTTCATCTTTCTTGTCGTCAGGCAATGCAGCATCGGATGTCATTTCCATAATCCTCACTGCAGTGGCAAATGGTAGAGCCATTAAGAATGATGGATCATATGAATCAAATCCAAGAGCTGAGGCAATATTTTTCATTTATAATCCTACTGCAGTATAAATCTCAATTCTTATTGTAGGTAACTATCATACCAGTCTTTGTGTTACCGGTTTCCTTCAAACGGGCCCGACGATTACGCTGATATTCATGCATTTTAACCCGAGCTGCCTCCTCCTTGTCGTTAGGCAATGCATGGTCTAATTTGATTTCCCTTCTCCTCTTACGACTGGAATCTTGCTCACCTATATTTAGAGAAGGCAAACATATGCATATATAAAGGATATAAAATGCTAATGCAACACAAGTAACATTCGTAAGTCAAGCAGGACCTTGGATGTTCATCTTTTGGTTAATTATGAGGTGAGATGATTCAACCAATTTGGTTGCTTTGACCTCTGCCTTCAAACGAGCCCTTCGATTATGTTGATATTCACGCCTTTTGGTGAGAAGTTCTTTCTTCTGGCATAGCTATCCCGACTGTGTTTGTTTTTATATTCACGTTCGTGATCCACCGAAACAAACAAGCAAACGACAATTAACAAAAGATGAATATTATAATCATATATTTTTATCTATCTATACTATAAAGGAACGAAGACGAATATAATAAGATATAATCAGATTTTTTTATAAGCTCTTAAAATGCAAATCACCTTGTTGCATATTACTATGTCCATCCACATGTTCATTCATCGGTCAAGTCTGAGTTTTTGCTAGTTCTTTGGTGTGCAACCCATGACCCTTGGGCCTTGACGTGCCGCGTCAGAGCTGCGGACTAATATAAGCAGTTCATTACTTTCAAATCTTTAATAAAAGAAAGATTGCCTACTTGCAGATGTGCGCTTTTAAACCAGCAATCAAGCGTTGATGATTGGCCTTTTTTGGGCAATAATTGTCTTCGAACAAGGTTATCTAATCTACAGAGACAGGTCTGCTACTTTGCTCCTCCTTTGGCCTTTCACACATGCAGGTCCGTCGATGGCAGGCCCGCTCTTCCCGCTGCCTTCTCCTTGCCGCGAGAAGCCCCTTCTTGGCGCGGCCTCCATGGACGCCGCTGACGCTTCTGGACCTTGAAGGGGCAGGACCGGGTCTGGTTGTGGCCGCGACTCGTCAGGTAGGGCGTCGCTTGGACCGAAAGCGAAGGAGCGCGAGAGCAGCTTGTTGAGAAAGGGCGGCGACGCGCGGAGGACGGCCATGGATTCAGAAAGGACATAACGTGATCGCCCTCACCTGCTCTCTGCCTGTGATGCCTCCAAGACGCCGTGTCAGTGCCGGCCCTGGGGTGGGGTGGGGGGGCAAGCCCAAATATATAAGACCTCGTACCCCAAGTATAAGTCCATTGGATTTTAGAATTAATGCAGCAGCCAGCAGGCCAGTGGCCCATCAGCGCCGGCGCAGTCTTTCTTTTTCTTGAATCAAAGGCCAGGAGCCCGTCGGTCTCTTTTCAATGTTTCTTTTCAGCAGGAGGCCAGAGCCCGTCGGCCTCTTTGTCTTTCTGCCCTTTTTGTGATCACCACGCAGACTTCCGCTCGGGCCAAGCCCAAATATATAAGACCTCATACCCCAAGTATATAAGTCCATTGGATTTTAGAATTAATGCAGCAGCCAACAGGCCAGCAGCCCATCAGCGCCGGCGTAGTCTTTCTTTTTCTGGAATCAAAGGCCAGGAGCCTGTCGGTCTCTTTTCAATGTTTCTTTTCAGCAGGAGGCCGGAGCCCGTCGGCCTCTTTGTCTTTCTGCCCTTTTGTGATCACCACACAGACTTCCGCTGATCGAGCCGCTCAGACTTCCGCACGACAATCCGCAAACGGCGAGACGTAGCCCCACATAGACTTCCGCAAACAGCGAGACGCAGCGCCAATCGAGCGATCACCACGCGACAAGGCAGCCGAGGGCCCGAGGTAGGGCTCGACGAGGACAACGAGTCGACGACATCTGAAGATTTATCTTGGTTATTGCCTTCTGTCCTTTTTATGATTTGTGAATCTTGGTTCTAAATCAGTTCATGTCTAAATTATCTAGGTCCTAGGTTTTTTTCCTTGTTCAAATTTTGTCTAGTACTTTGTACTCATATAGTCATATTTTTCTTATAATTTAGGTTAGGTATAAGAATTTTAGAATGTTACCTAAGAAACATTTGTCAGGGGCTACGAAAAGAAAACGGAAAAGACAAGAAGAACAGAGTTTGTTCAGTCACAACAAGGTGCTTTAGATAATTTTTTTTTTCAGCTTCAAGTAGTGTTGTGCGTGATGACAACCCTATAGATGCACCTGATAATCAAGAAGAAGAGCAACAACAAGTTAATGATAATTTAAGTGAACAAGTTGATGTTATAGAGAATGAAAATTTACAGCCTTTCTCTCAACCTGAAAATTCAATTGATGATATGTAGCATTCTATTCATGATGTCTTTGATCCTAGAACTTGGGAGAATCTTGATAATAAGGGTAGAGATATTTTGATTGAAAAGGACCCGGAGAGAATTGAATCTTGAGTTCCCTTTAGATGCTCACAATAGACATTTTTCATATGCTTACTACTCCAGAAAGTTATGCAATGGTGAGGTGGTAGATAGAAAATGGTTGGTTTACTCTAAACATGTGGACAAAGTTTTTTTATTTTTGCTGCAAATTATTCAAATCAGACCAGAACAAAAGTTTGGTAGCACACGATGGATTGAGGGACTGAAAACATCTTAGTTTAAGACTCAAGGAACATGAAAATAGTGTTGAGCATATAAGAAACATGAATACTTGGAATGAACTTAGGCTGAGGTTGAGCAAAAATAAAACAATTGATGATGATTTGCAACGAGAAATTGCAAAGGAGAGAGAGCGTTGGAGACAAGTTTTAGTAAGAATCGTTTCTGCTCGTCAAGTTTCTTGCTAAACATAATTTGGCATTCCGAGGGCAAAATGAGAAATAATATCAAGCTAACAATGGTAACTTTCTGGGCACAGTTGAAATGATGGGTGAATTTGATCAATTGATGCAAGACCATATTAGGCGGATTCAAAATAGTGAGATTCATCATCATTATTTTGGGCATAAAATTCAGAATGAGATGATTTCTCTTCTTGCAGATTATGTAAAACAAACTATATTAAAGATCATTAAGGATGCCAAGTATTTTTCTGTGATTTTAGATTGTACTCCATATGTGAGCCATGAAGAACAAATGACTCTAATTATTAGGTGTGTGAATATATCGAGGAATGTTTCAAGGGTAGAGGAGTTCTTCCTAGAGTTTTTGAAGGTTGATGACACATCAGGATTGGATCTTTTTAATGAATTAAAGAGTGCATTGGCCTCTCTTGGTTTGAATATTGATGATGTGAGGGGTCAAGGGTATGATAATGGTTCAAATATGAAGGGAAAACACCAAGGTGTTCAGACACGCTTGCTTGAAATTAATCCAAGAGCACTATATATGCCGTGTGCATGCCATAGTCTAAATCTTACTCTTTGTGATATGGGAAAATCTTGCAGGTAAACTATTATTTCTTTTATATGTTATATATTGTTTTCATATAATATGACATTATTTGGGATCTTACTATTTGTGATATTTGAAATATTGCAGGCAAGCTATTTCTTTTTTGGCATTATCCAACGTATATACACCATGTTTGCAAAATCTACCAAAATGTGAAAGATTTTGGTTGACAATGTCCCAAGAGTGACAGTTAAGTCATGGTCTAATACTCGCTGGAAAGCCGAATAAAAAGTGTTCAAGCTATCAGATTCCAAACTCCTCAAATAAGATCAGCTTTAATAGCGCTAGAGAAGGCTACAACTGATGACCCAATGGCAGTCAGTGAATGTCAATCTTTGGTGAGTGCACTTGAGAATTTTGAATTTATAGTTGGTTTGGTTATCTGGCACGATATTTTATTCTCTATAAATAAGGTTAGCAAGAAGTTGCAATCTAAAATTGTGAGTATAGATGCTACTCTCAAACACATTAAAGGTGTCATATCATATTTTAAGAAGTATAGAGATGAAGGTTTCACTTCTAGTATGGATACAATAAAAAAACATTGCATCTGAATTGAATATAGAGCCAATATTTCCTATAAAACGTCAACAAAAGAGAAAGAAACATTTTGATGAACAAGATGACCAAGACAAGGAAATATAACAGTCTGCTGTGGACTCCTTTAGAAGAGAGTACTTCCTAGTTATGATTGATTCTGCAATTGCTTCATTGACTAGTAGATTTAAGCAGATGACAGCATTTGATAATGTTTTTGGGTTCTTGTTCAACTCAGAAAATTTGAAATCCTTGGATAAAGCTGATCTTTGGTTGTGCTGCAAGATTTTTGTGGAAAACTTTTCTCATGATAACTCATCCGATGTTGAGATCAATGATTTTTTTAGAATTAAAGGTGTTGCAAGTGACTTTGCCAAATTCTTTGATGTCGGCGCTAGAGATTCTGAAGTTTGTTATGGATGCAGATTGCTATCCAAATATTTCAGTTGTCTATCAAATTCTTTTAACTGTACCTGTAACTGTAGCTTCGACCGAAAGAAGTTTCTTAAAATTGAAGGTGTTGAAGAACTATTTGAGATCAACTATGTCACAAGAAAGGTTAAATGGCTTGGCTATGTGCACCATTGAGAAGGATATCTTAGACACTATTGATCTCGATACCGTCCTTGATGATTTTGCATCAAGAAATGCCCGAAGAAGTATCTTTTTATAAGAAGTAGTGGATATGATGTAGTTCTATTCTTCTTTAAGGTAAACGTATTAGTTCTAGAAGTACAAATATATTGCTCTTTTAGTCTACGTTGTTTCTCGCTCTCGATAATTATTAGACATATTAAATTAAAAATATATTATTGGATTTGCTTTCCCTATACAAGTAAAATTAGCCTATATATTCTAAAATTTTATGGTCTAGAGGGACCGTCGCGACGAGTTCGCCAGAGGGCCCTCAAAATCATAAGATCGGCGCTACGCCGCGTGAATACTCCAGCGCTAGGTTAGGCGCTGCTACTACGCCGCCGTATTAGCCTCCGTTGCCGCTGTGGAGTCCACGCGGTAGGGTGAATGAAGTCGGCGTCTCCATCTCCGTGATTGGTGACCAGTGTGAGGGCGAGAGTGACTCCAGTGCTGGGTTAGGCGCTGATACTGTGCCGTCGTATTGGCCTCCGTCGCTGCCGTGGAGTACGCATGGCCGGGTGAACGAAGTCGGCGTCTCGGTCTCCGTGACTGTGATCGGTGTGCAATTTTTTTATTTTTAAAATATTTTTAAACTATTTTTAAAACTGACACTATTTTTAAAACTATTTTCAAAAATGACACGGCGCGGCTAATTCACGCTGCCGCACCATGCATGGAGGCGCGGCAGGGGGCAGTCAACGGCTGCGGCGACCACTGACGTGGCGGGTCTGATGCGCCACCCGTCAAGGCACGGCGGGCCTGCCATGCCACGCAATACGGCACAAGGCTACCACGCCACGCATCATGGCGTGGCAGCCTCTTGTACCGGCCTCGCTTCCCTTTTTCTCTCTGTCTCACTCGGCCCGTTTGAACCGGTTGGAGAGAGGAGGCGCGCCCTGAGCCGCCCCTATGCGCCCGCCGCCGCGCCCGTTTGCCACGCCGTGCCATGCCTTGCCGCCCGCCGCGCCGCCACCACGCCGCACCCACCGTGGCCGCGCCCGCCAAGCTCGACGCGCCCCGCCCAGCGCGCTCCGCCCGACGCGACCCTGGCCACCACGCCCACCGCCACGCCCGGCGCCGTGTGCCAGTCCTCCCTAACTCCATCTCCATCTCCCCCCTGTCTCGTTGCCTCCGTTACTGCCACCATCACCCTCCATCTCCCCACTACCACGCGCCGCCCGTCCTCGTCGCCGCCCCTCCATCTCTCCGCATTGTCTCGAGCCGTGAAGGACATTGCTGCGCTGCCCATCGTCGTCCTCCAGATGGGAGGATTGCCGCTGCCCTCCAGAAGTAGGCCGCTGCTGGTCGGCCATTGCCGTCTGCGACCATCTCCTTTGCATTGGTGGATTGTGGTGACCCATAATCTTTGTCGAGGTAGTGCTCTTCTTCATCTCTGCCAATTTTTTTTGTTAGGGTTAGGATTCAAATTTAGTTTGACTGGATAGAGATTTATACAATTAGTTAGCAAAGATATTTAGTGAAGTTAGTAAATATAAGTTATGTATAGTTTTGCAGTTAGTTTTGCAGTTAGCTAGATATGTATAGTTAGTAAAGTTACTTAGTATAGTAAGTATAGGTATTAATATTAGTGTGTTTAGTGTAGTTAGTTAGAATTGTTGGTATATGTATTAATATTAGATTAGTTAGTATAGTTAGTTAGTATAGGTGTAGTCAGTTAGTTAGTACGCACGACGATTTCGATGACCTGATGAAGTTTCTGAAACACTTTTGTAGATGGATTGTTGTGTTAGAGTTTTCTACGGAGGAAGTGTTAGGAGAGAAGATGGTATGTTTGAGGATATGGAAGAAGAATTGGAATGGTTTGATGAACCTCCTAGATTCAACGACCTTTGTGTCCGTTTGGATGCAAAGTTTGATGGTGATTTCACACTGAAGGGGAGGTTTGATACTGGGAAGACTAGGGCACACTATGTCCTGATGCCCTTACGCGACCCTGCTCACTGGTCCCGCTACAATAGGGTGCTCCAAGGTTCTAATGTGCCCATAGCTAAGGTGGTGGTGGAGAATGGGTACAGGATGCAGGGTGTCCTAGACGGGCCGTCCATTGACGGTGTTGGAGGCAATGGGCAAGAATTGGGGGTCGAAGGGGAAGCAACTCAGGGTAACATGGATTTGGACGGTCAATTGATGCATGAGCAGTTTCATTCAAGTCATGTAGGCTGTATAAGCAATGACTTCGATGTGAACGAGTTCAAACTGGAAGAGGAGTAGGAGGAGGAGGACAGGATCGGTGATGTAGTTTGCAGTGATTCGGACGATTCAGATGATGACCAGGGAGGTAGACATGCTATGCCCACACCGGTTGATGCTATGCCAGTACCTGTTCATGGTATGCCATTACTAGTACCAACTGAGGTTTTGTATGCTATCCAGGCTCAGGGTAGACTAGTCATAAATTTGCCAGCAGATGATACCCCCTATGATTCATGGGGCAGAATTAGCGAAGCGCAGCAGTATGTTCCACCACCACCTTACACAGTGACTGAGCTTGGGCAACTAAGGTCGATGAACATACCTTTTAGGGGCGTTCCAAACTATAGGGATGTCAGCATGATGGATATGGTAGTTTGTGACATCGGTCTCCAGATATGTAGGAAATTATTGTATGACCATGAGAAAGAAATCCTTAGTAAGGGGATGATATTCAATACAATGTCAGAGATGAAGCTCTTCCTTTAGGACTATGCCGTGTATCACCATAGGCCGTACAACGTCACTCATTCGGACTAGGAGTTGAGGTACCACGTGATATGCAAAAATGGTTGTGTGTGGAGGTTAAATACACGAAAGAGACAGAGTGATGGCAAGTGGAGGATAAGTAAAGTGGTCGAACCCCACACTTGCCTAATAAATAGGGGGAAGGAAAATCATCATCAGCTCACTACACGTTACCTTGCCCGTCGTATATTGGGGCTCATTGATGATAATAACAATATTTCGGTATCTTTGTTACAACAGTGCATATCTGGATTTGTTAAGTATGATGTGAAGTACGGAAAGGCTTGGCGTGCTAAGCAAATTGCCCTGGCGATTCGTTGGGGTAGTTGGGAGGAAGCGTACAACAGGGTGCCCCGCATCTTATGTGCAATGCATTACTACAACCCTGGCTTGAAATGGTTTGTGGACACTAGAGGGATGTATTTTTGGGATCCGTTGAGGCATGTCCTCTATCGTGTGTTCTAGTCATTCGCGCAAACAGAACATGCATTCTAGTTTTGTCGGCCAGTAATACTTGTTGATGGCACTTTCCTGATAGGAAAGTACAGGGGCACCTTGATGATGGATGCTGCTGTTGATCCTGAGGACCAGATAGTACCCATAGCTTTTGCGTTGGCAGAGGGAGAGAACAATGAATCGTGGTCATGGTTCATGCGGCTTCTACGTGTATAAGTGCTTGGCCCATCTCGCACTATATGTTTGATCTCAGACCATCACCCAGGGCTTCTTAATGTTGTAGCTGAGCATATAGATGGGTTTCTGCCTCTAGTGCACAGATGGTGCATGAGACACTTTGCCGCTAATTTCTGGTGGTGTCAGAGGAAGAAGGAGGTATGTGACAAGGTAAAGGCTCTATGTTGTGTACGTACAGAGCACCAGTTCATGGAGACAAAGAGAGAACTAGACAAGATGCTAAATGAAGCGGGAAAGGCCTGGTTAGAGGCGCAGATGGAACATAAGGCTAAGTGGACGTTAGCATATAATGAGGGGGTTTCAGGTATGGCATCATGACCACTAACTCCTCAGAGTCTTTCAACCGTGTATTCACCGGAGTTTGATCGTTGCCTGTGTCTGGAATTGTTGAGTTCTCCTTTCATAAGTGCAACAAATATTTTGTCAAGAGGTGGGAACTTGCTCAGAGGAATATAGCTGAGTAGGGGTGTTTTGGAAAGGCTGGAGCAGAACATTTGAAGAAGGCCGAAGAATTGGCCAAGCAGTACACCGCCGAGCCGTATGGACCCCGCCACCATATCTTTAGTGTACGGGGCAAGGGTGGCACAAGCTTGGGCGGCGAATTTATGGTGGACAAAACTACCGAGTTGATCTTGAAAAAGTAGAGTGCAGTTGCAACGTCCCTCAGATCATGCATGCCCCTTACTCTCATATGATCATGGCCTGCAGGGTTCGTGGGTATAACTATGAGGATCTGCCATATATGTCACCCTTGTTTCTCCGTTCGAACACCGTTAGTATTTGGGAGAGGAGCTTCGAGCCATACCTTGACCCAACACAGTGGCCACCTTATCATAGTTATGACTACGTGCCATATCCGGATCTAATGAAGGTAGGCAATGGTAGGAGGAAGAAGAAGCGACTCAAGGGGGACATGGACGCTATGAGAGGGTACGGCGAAGACATGTACAGAGAGGGAGACTTCAATGAGACCCATGGCAGTAATCTTTGCTCTGTTTGCAAAGAACCTCATCACAAGGCTAGCAGGCATAGAAGACAAGGGCAGCAGGTGCATATATCATACATTTTATTATATTAATGTTAATTGTTTGCTATGCTATTTAAAACTACTATGTTAGTACATTGGAACCTTGGAGCTATGTTTATTATGATATATGTTTATTCTCTAATTTTGCATAATAGTTTATTCCTTTTACATTTACTTTGTTTTTATGCACTAATGTTCCATCATATTATAGTACTCTTAATGTTTGTTCTAACATATCCATTTGAAATTTGAACCAGGATGGGGGATCATCATCCGTAGTACCCCATTCTTGAGGTGCACTACGACAAGGACCACCGAGCCAAGCACCTGTCAGAGCTTCAGGAGGACTTGGTACCTCTTAGACTACGCATGCACCAGCCACACCGCTGGGACGAGCGATACCGGCTGTACATACAGCATGCCGGCTTCCTTGAGATCGTCCGGGTCTTCAACACTGGGCTACCTATCCTCGACCCTACACTTCTCACTGCTGTTGTCGATAGGTATCATTTGATACACATTTGCGATAGTAAAACACATTGATTTGTCTCATTATTTGAATTAAAAAACTTGTTGTATTGAATTAAAAACCAACCGGTGGAGGCCAGAGACCCACACCTTCCACCTTCCATGCGGCGAGATGACTATCATGATGCAGGACATGAAGATGATACTGTGTCTGCGGTTGGGGGATCTTCTAGAGACTGGGATCCTTGATAACGATCACTGGATGGACTTGGTGGAGCAGTTCTGTGGTAGAAGACCACCCGAGGACAAGGATACTAAGAGAGCAAAGTAAGAATTTCTACGTTCCAAACATTTACCATTTTGACACCAGCACATATTCTGCAAATTATTTTGCTATTTAGATGGAAGGTGTAGTACATAACTTTTATGATAAGAATTGTCTTTGTCTAATTTAATGTTTGTTTTTGTTCCCTCGACTCTCATGTAACATCCGGTGTCAGCTCTAATTTAATGTTTGCAAAATATTTCAGGAAAACATTCGGTGTCAGTTCGGTCTGGATAACAGAAAACTTTGGGGCGCCGCTGCACCCAAACGCTCCAATGCAGGAGATCGAGAGGTATGCTAGGGTGTGGCTGTGGCACTTCTTAGGCGCCTTCCTGTTCCCCGATGCATCGGGTAACACCATCAGCTGGGCCTTCCTCGACATACTGAGCCATCCATGGGAGAATATAGGAGCGTATAGCTGGGGCAGCGCGGTCCTAGCATGGATCTATCATCAGCTCTGCGTTGCCTGCTGATGTAGTACAGGAGGTGCCAACCTAGGAGGTTGTTCCCACCTACTACAGGTTTGGTGTTGGGAGCGATGGCCAGTCGGGAGGCCCGTTGTTCACGGTTTACCTATAAGTGCATCGATTTTTTATTTTCCTCAAACTTGATGCCGCACTTGTGACTGACTATCCTATTCAATGCAGGCATGGAATCACGTGGACGTAGGACCGACTACTCTGTACGTCTAGCAAGAAGCGGAGGTAGTTAGAGGGAACCCGAAGCGGCGGTACAGGCAGTACTCGAACACGCTAGACGTCCTAACACAACACCAGGTAATGACCACTTTGCCACTGCTAGTCGGTGTTGTTGCTTTTTTATTATTCAAAAAACCTAACTGTAGTTACATAACTTTTAGGTGAATTGGTGTCCTTGGTCCAGATTCAAGCTAGAGGGGTACCTGAGTCCTCGCACTAAGAAAGAGTCGAACGAGTGGCTTTTTAACGGGCCACTAATTTTCTTCCACGTGGTTAAGATGCACTACCCTATAAGGGTGTATAGGCAGTTCGGAAGATTGCAGCCATGCCCACCGCTGCTGTACACAACCAACAGAAAGTTACACGGGTGCGACAACTAAAATATAATAATTTAGCAGTCATGTGCATACATACAACCACTAACTTACGTTAAACTTGTAGGTACGATCGAAGGAACAGGTACAAGGAGAAGAATTGGGCCGTGATGCACGCCACATTCATCCACGACTGGGACAGTCGGCAAAGGGTCCTGATCGCTGAGATACCGCCGCACGACCAACACAACTTTGACCGCTACCTCCAATGGTTGCATAGGAGTACCCGCACACATATACAGGCCCCCTACACTAACAAGCCAATTGATGAGGACAAAGATGAGGATGACATCGCTGATGCATACGATGAGGTGACAAGGATGGAGACACAGCTTCAGAGAGCCCCGCTACAGAGATACGTGGTAAGAAATTTGAATTTTAATACAACTGCACGTCGGCATTCCTATGAATTGTAGTGATACGAACTTAGCTCGCTTGTGTATGCAGGCATCATAGTTGACAAGTCTGTCCAACGAAGTAGCCGTGCGACCTCACAAGACCATAGGGGAGTCGCACGGCATTCTACATGTCTTCGTCGATGTACATTCTATTCTTAAAGCCATGATAATGGTTAAATGGTTCCCATGACTCATTTATCCATGTTTTCTTTTTTTTACAGAAAGTGAGGAGGAGCTGCAAGAAGCTGTCATAGAAGCTCAGCTGCATGGATACTCCATGGGAGATGCCCTATGACCCAGACCTATCTAGTTCCTTACGCTTGAGCACTATGCCGACACGAGCAGGTTCCTCCGACACGATGGCTGGTGGGACCTCTTATATTCGTACTCCCGGCAATGCAGGCAAGGGTCCTACGGAGCACGACATTGAGGAGGATGAGGACAAGGACAAGGAGGAGGACTACGATGAGATTGGGATGTCTCAACTTGGTGATGCACCATTTCCTACACAGTTCGATGAACAGGTACTTGAAACAACCATTCGCTATATACGTCGCATTTAATTGAACATTGTAAGTAATGATGCCTATATTGTAATTGCAGGGTCCTAGTTACACTCAGCAGTACCACCGGGTGTACCGCCAGCGAGACCGTACTAACATTGGGTTCACCCCTAACGTGCTACCTTCACGTCCAAAGAGGCAGCGACATCCGCGGTACCCATATACTCCTGGGTCATAGGAGTTCTTTAGGATGACATGATGCACTTGTACTCGGACACCCATATACTGATTGAACATGTAGTATGTTGAGTAATGTTGAACTTATGTATTGATGAACTTGTGTCGTAGTTATGACTTGCTGAACTTATGTCAAACAGAGGTATTGTCGAACTTGCGATGAACTTGGGACGTGTACAAGTTAGTATTACTGAACTTGTGTATTGATTGTCTTGTGCACTTAACCTTCCTGCTGACCTATTCGTTAAACCAACACGATGAAATAACTTGGCTCATGTGAGAACATAACAGAAGTGCCATGTTTCATTTGTTGCCGCTTTGACCGCCGCGCCATGGCTGGGGGCGCGTCATCCTTGCCGTGCCATGGCGGCTGGCGCGTCAGCCTTGTCGCGTCGTGGACGATGACGCAGCAAACACATGCTGGGCACTGGCCAGACTCCCTTCTGAGCACATCAACAGCAGCAAGATTTTGATGCATATAATTTAGGGGTTTTGAAAGATCACAATGGTGAGAACAGTCTTCTAGATAACGTTTGGACAAGATGGACACAAAACTAAGACCCAAAAGTAATATCCGAATGTGTGACAATGACAAAAGCAAAAGTATTATATACCGAGAACGTAACAAATACATGCAAATTGTAGCATTGTAATACATTTTTTGTGGTGAAAGTTTTATGAGATAACACAATGTCCGTTACAAAAATTAAATAGTGTTTGTTATATGGTTACAATACATAAATAGTTCAAATGAAACACAATACAACACCGAGAAAGTTCTATTGCAATACAAATACCAAATCTAAAGCATTGAACTACCACACCTATACCAATCCTCTACCACATTTGTACCAATCCTCAGTCTGAAACATACTGAGTAAGCAACTCATCGTCCGAGTACCAGTCCTCTACCACAACCTCGTTGCTGTGGCTAGGCTCACCTGCATTACCCTAATCTACCTGTCGCCGGTAGTAAGCTACGCCCACTTCACCTGCGACCTGAGTCAAGAACGTGTCCTCCTCCATCTGGCTCATGTGGCTAGGCTCCCCTGCATTGCCTTGATCTGTCTATCGCTTGTAGTAAGCGGCCTCCGCTTCATCTGTGGCCTGAGTGAAAAACGCGTCGTCATCCTCCTCCGCCTGCAAGCCCACCTCTGCTAGAATGATGAGCTCTCTAAGTCTGCCAGTGTTGTCCTTAGCCTCCTCTGCCTGTAAGCCCACCTCAGCAAGAGCGATGAGATCACTCAACTGGGCAGTGTCGTCCTCATCCTCGTCCCCATCATCAGCCAACACAATCGAAGATTGGATGGTGTGACCTGCTCACGTTCTGTGCTTATCTAACTTCTTTTCCTCATACTTTGCATGGGCCACCTCTGCGGCATGATCCTCGCTGCATCCAATCCCTTCATGTATAAATGCAACCATTTAGCAGCACGATTATATTACATTTAAAATCAGGCAACAAAAATAAAAAGGCTTTCAAGCACTCACTGGCACACAATGCAACAACATGGTCATTCAAGATCTGCATCTATACTCTTGTCTCCTCCCTTGCCTCCTTCCTTGCCCTCTCCTCCTCTAATACCCTCCGTCTCTCCAATCCCCATTTGTCAAGCACAACATCGATCGGGTTACGAATACCGCGCTGTCTAGCAAACTCATGCATCTTGTTTTTGTGATGTTTAACGAATAGGTTGACGTAGTCAGGTCCATATCCCCTCTTTCGTGCAATTACTTGCCTCCCCTTAAGTTCATCCAAGAACTTAGCTTGACCATCATAACATTTCCACCTGCATTTCCTAGTGCTTTGTTCAAACGAAAAATTATATCATATATGTCTTAGCAAAAGAAACAAAATACGATTTCATGTTTATCACAAAAATAACCAACCTCATCATAGTCAACCATATGGCTGCAATAATGGCCTATTCCAAGCTCCGAATGGACTAGACCGTAGTTGGATTTAACACCACATTCGCACTTGACTGGAGGTGCTTTGTAAATTAACCTTTCTTTCTTCTTTTAATTTGTCTCTGGTGGCTCTAGCCATTGATTCTTAGGACCGTAGAGCTACTCATTGAAACGACACTTCAAAAATCCATAACACTACAAGAGAATACATTAGTACACGCACACATATGGAGATAAACATTTAAACAGATACACTTTTCACTTACTTCGTGTTTGTTCAGACACACAAACTCCAACGTATTCTCAGGGTTAATCACAACTCGATCTCCGCATTCGCACAGAGGAGGTTCCTCGAGTCATCTAACTACGGCTAGGTGCTTCTCCTTAGTGATCATTGGTGGGGGTTAGGGGGGTGGAACCCACCCTGGAAGTGCTCACGTGGATGTCTCCCTCTACACCAATCGTCGAAAAGGAGGTACCTAGGGTCAAACTTTTCTGCACCGTTGATCCACTGAAAGAAAAAGCACCTCTCATGGGCCTACACAACAAGATTCCAATAAAATATTAGTAGCCTACTTACACAAATGAAGAAAAAAAGATAGTGGAAACAATTACTTACATTAAAACGACTGCATGTGTAGAAGCAACGCGCCGCTGTGTCTAGATGTCTCGATTGAAACACGTCGGCCAAAAAACCACAGTCACAGTTAGGGACAGGGAGGTCAGGAGGGATGGGGCATCTTTTCTAGACGCGTCAGGGTATAATTCTCGAGGACGACCCTGTTTTTGCCAAAACTCCTGATACATTTCTTGCATCTAACAAAACAGTTGTAATTTAACAAACAAAAATCAGAACATCACAAATTAATGTCAATGAGAACCATTTGCATTACAACAAATAAAATATAACCTACACTTTGGTGCAAACTCTATCTTAGATGCAAACATCAAAACTATATAAAAACTATACTTTGTTCAGTAAAAAAATAAAATTTGGTACATCAACAGTGTGTCCATATATTTATTCACATATAAAAGTTGAGATGCAAACTCAAATAAGCAAAATTCATATCAAAATTGACCTTAGAATACCTAGTAATCATAATTCTAACTAACCAATTAACCTTAACATTGGCAATCCTAATCTTAATCCTTCAATCCAATGTTCTAACGAACTCATATTTTCCTCCATACCCTAACTACTCATTCAAATCCTTCAATCCATCGTGGAGGCTGAGGAGAAGCTTCATTACCTTGACAATGCCGAGGAGGAGCTTCTAGGAAGGTAGGGAGGTGGCCAGCAAGGGAGGGAAATTCAGTGGCCGACCGTGGGGGGAGCCGGGAGGCAATGGCGCGGCGGTGCAGGCTGGGAGGCACGGCGGTGGCGCTGGGCGGCACAGAGGCGGCTGCTGTGCGGCGTGGAGTGAAACAAAGATGGAGGAAAGGGACTGGGCTACGGGCCTCTATTTGGCTCTGCCACGCCCTGACGGGTGGCGCGTCACAGCCGCGCCATGATCGGTGGCGTTGCAAGGCCTGCCACGTTAGCGACCAGCGGGGTAGGACATTGCCACGTACGCACCCCTGCCGCGCCATCATACATGGTGCGGCAGAGTTGTTTCGCCATGCCCTGGAAATAGGCGTGGCCAAAAGTGTTACTTTTGAAAAAAAAACAGTGTTAGAATTAAGAATAGTTTAAAAAAAGTGTTAAAAAAATCACTGGTGTGAGGGCGAGAGCGCGGGAACCGCCGAGTGGGTACCCAAACCATCAGTGAAAAGGAGATCGCGGGTGGGTATAGGCGGTGGGTAGGTTCTACCGCGCGTGAGAAAAAACAGAGGGAGGGAAAGATCGTCAACAGGAAGGGTGTGTCAATGTAAAGAGTTTATGACTTGTTTCTGACTAGGTCCACTTGTCAGGTCTGATCTAAGAGACAAGAAACAAGAAACAAGGTGGGTATAAAATATTTGGGTGAGAGTTATTTCTAAATCGTTCACTCCTTTATAGTATAGAGTATAGATATAGTAGGATAGAAACCCCTTTATTATTTTATATAGGATAGAAACCGCACAACTAGTGAGCGACTCACGCGGAACGCATAGGCAACGATTGGTGCAATAGTGAGGGCGATGGTGTAAGGATGGTTGGGGGATGCCGGGGATACCTGGTGATGTCGTGGTACTGCGATGTGTGTTGGTCGGATGTGTTGCTCGACTTGCATTGGACGATGGGCCGCTTCCTGCCGGTGCTGCCATCGTCGTGGCAGCACTGCTTCTTGCTCTCATCCACGACGACGATGTTGGCATGGGGATAGCGGTGGGCATCGTCACCACATAGGTGCAACTAGTCTAGGACCCAATGGTCCTCGAGCTCATGGACAGGGCAAGCGGGTGTGGGTGGCCCTTCAATTGTTGGTGTAAGCCAGGTGCACGATGACGTGGTGAAGCGAGGAGGAGTGCTGGACAACTGTGAAGGCGAGAAAGACAAGAATTCAAATTCAAGTCTAGAGCGTGAGCGGTTCGCGTAGCCTGGAGGTGGTGACCGCGCCCATGGCATGATCTGGAGCTGGCAGTTACGCTGACATTCCTTTGTATTATGTTTTTATGGTTTCTGTGTGCATCACAGTGTGTATTAGCTATCAGTATAAATAGCTAGGTGTTTGGTGAGCATGTGTGTGCTTTGGTTATGTTGTAACCATGTTTGTAATCGAACATCTGAATAGTGAAAAGGGGCACTGTCATCCCTGGCGGTTGCCGTGGGTGTTCATCGTGTTCATGCGCGTTCTTGTGAATTAGGCTTAGGCACCGTGTGATTTCTTGTGATTGTTGATCCTATGCAAACATTTGTTATCGAAGCCATCAATCACTTGCAAAAGCATCGTGTGATCGTGTCATGGGTGACTAGAGCATCGGTGGCGGTGGCGGAGGCGGTGGTGATCAGATTATGTATCCGTCGCTCCCCACAACCAATTATACAAGCTAGAGCATCCGCGTTTAGGTGATCATGGAGGATCAGGTCATTTGGGAGATCATGGAACCGTCAGGGGAGACGTTCGATCAGGGCGCGATGGCGGTTGCGGCGACGAAGGCTAAGGATAGGAAGGCGAGGGCGCACTTACTCCAGTGCCTACCCGACGATCTGCTAATGCAAGTCGTGATGAAGAAGACCAAGAAGGAGGTCTAGGACTCACTCAAGGCGAGGTTCGTCGGCGAGGAGCGCGTCAAGGAGGCGCGGTTGCAGACGTTGAAAAGCAAATTTGATGGCTTGTGTATGAAGGAGTCGATCAATGTGTATGCTAGGAAGCTAACGGGGATGTCAGTGAGGTATGCAAATCTAGGCAGCGTGTTGGATGACGCTGCACTGGTGAAGAAGCTCTTCGACACCGTGCCAGAGCGCTACATCAACATGGTCGCCGGGATTGAACAATTCTACGATCTTAAGAAGCTCGCATTCGATGAAGATGTTGGGCGGTTGAAGGCATATGAGGAGTGCACCAAGCGGGGAGCGGGTGGTGCAAAGTCAGACACCGGCTAGGCGCTGCTGACGCAAGCTGAGTAGGAGGCTCAACAAAAATGGACGGCCGATGAGGCGTCCGGGAAGAATCATTCACATGATGGTGGTGGCCGTGGATGGGGTCATGGCCGCGGTGGTGGTACGATGGCTGGGGCAATCATGGAGAAGGTGGAAAGGATGGTGCGGGGAAGCATGACAAGAGTCACATCAAGTGCTTCAATTGTCATCTCTTTGGGTAATATGCCAATAGGTGCCCTAGCGAGAAGAAGAAGGAAGAAGAGGCACACCATGTTAAGACGGTGGAGTATAAGCCTACAGTGTTGCTCGCTAAAATAGTGGAACCAAGATAGCTCGACCACCTATTGTCAGAAATGGTTCAGGAGGAGTTGTGTCTGAATGAGGTGCATCTGGATACTAAATTGCACTTCACTGGTGATGGGGAGTCTTGTGTTGAACTGTGGTACCTGAATAATGGAGCCAGTAACCATATGACAGGTGATCATTAGAAATTCAAAGATTTAGACACCACTGTTGGTGGCAAGGTACGTTTTGGAGATGGTTCTGCAGTAGAAATTCATGGTAGAGGTTCCATTTTATTTCAAGGCATTTCTAGAGATCAGTGGATACTGTTTGATGTCTATTTTATTCTAAAGCTTAAGAGTAATCTTATTAGTTTGGGCCAGTTGACTAAAATTGGGCATAGAATAGTGATGGATGATGATCTGATAGAAGTGACTGAGAAAACAACAATGAGAATGAGAATGAGAATGAGAGTACAAAGAACTAGGAATGGATTGTACAAAATTGAGTTGAAAACTGTAGAACCAGTGAGTCTTCTAGCCAATGTGGATGATGAGTCATGGTTGTGGCATGGCAGGCTTGGCCATGTCAATTTTTAGTCAATCAGGATGTTGGTAGAAAAGAAGATGGCAGGGGGTACCTATGATTGAGCACCCAGATCAAGTTTTTCATTCTTGTTTAGCAGTAAAGCAAACAAGAAAATCTTTTCCACAATGTGCTAAGTTGAGGGTAGATGAGCCTTTAGAGTTGATTCATGTTGATTTGTGTGGATCCATTACACCTAAAATAGTTGGTGGAAACAAGTATTTCATGCTATTAGTTGATGATTGTACTAGATGGATGATAGTCTCAATTCTAAAAACAAAAGACCAAGCTTGTGCTGCATTTGTCAAGTTTAAGGCTGAGAATAGCTTGGGTCACAAAATTAAGATGGTGAGATCAGATAGAGGTGGTGAATTTTTAGCAGTAGCGTTTAGGGATGTATGTGAGCAGGTTGGCATCAAAATGCAGTTCATTGCACCCTACTCACCATAGCAAAATGGTGTTGTTGAAAGAAGGAATAGGACTGTTATGGAGATGGCTAGATCATTACTAAAATGCATGACTGTACCAGGATGTTTTTGGGGAGAAGCAATGAGACACTTAGTGTACTTGTTGAACAGGTTGCCAACTAAAGTAATGGGGAGTAGAACTCCATTTGAGGAATGGTGTGGTAGAAAACCTCAACTTGGGCATCTAAAGGTATTCGGGTGTAGAGAAAATGTTAGGCCAGCAGTGCCACATTTGAAGCAGTTAGATGACAGGAGTGTGCCTATGATTTATTTTGGTGTTGAGGAGGGCAGTAAAGCTCATAGGTTGTATAATCCAAAATCCAAAAGAATTGTAGTCAGCAGAGATGTTGTCTTTGAAGAAGGAATGGCTTAGGAATGGAGAACTGAATTTGGTGAAAATTCAAAATTTGTAGTGGATGAGTCTACGGGTGTTGCAGCTCAACCATGGACTGGTGGTGTTGTTGGTGGTGGTAATCAGCAAGATCACTCAGATGAGAATTCAGGGGGAGCAGGAGGTGCATTTGATGGTGTATAAACCACTGGTGAAGTGGTTGAGTCAGTTCAGCAGGGAACTGAGACATAGACTGGCACAGTTCATGGTCAGACAACAGATGCAGAATCAGCTCCAGCTCAAAATGCAGACTTGGATCAAGGTCATATGGACATGGGAGATTCAAGTGGCTATGATGAGGAACCTTTGAGGTTTAGAAGCCCGAATGAAGTGTATCAGGATAGTGTGGAAGTGGAGTTAACTTTTGACACAGAAGTTGATGCACTATTAACAGTGATGGAGGAACCTAACTGCTACAAAGACGCAGCTGGTGATAGAGATTGGGTGGTAGCTATGGAGAGTGAGATCCAATCTATCAACAAGAACAAGATATGGGAGTTGGTGAATTTACCAGCTAGTCACAAACCTATAGGACTGAAGTGGGTTTTCAAACTAAAAAGGAATGCAGATGGAGAAGTGGTGAAGCACAAAGCCAGATTGGTTGACAAAGGATATGTACAAAAACAAGGAATTGATTTTAAGGAAGTGTTTGCTCTAGTGACAAGACTTGACACTGTGAGACTAATTTTGGCCTTGGCAGCTAACAGAGGTTGGGAGGTGCACCATCTAGATGTCAAAACTGCATTTCTCAATGGGGAACTTGCTGAAAATGTATATGTGTCTCAGCCAGAAGGGTTTGTGAAGAAAGGAAAGGAGCAGATGGTGCTTAAACTAAGCAAAGCTCTATCTGGGTTGAAACAAGCTCCCAGAGCTTGGAATGTGAAGCTAGACAACAGTCTGAAGAAACTTGGTTTCAGAAAATGTGTGACTGAACCAGCAGTTTACATCAGAGGAGTAGGCTTGTTAGCTGTGATGCTCGGTGTATATGTGGATGACTTGATAGTGACTGGTGGTGATCCAGTAGATTTCAAGGAGCAGATGACTTTAGTGTTTGAAATGAGTGACTTGGGTTTACTGTCATGCTATTTGGGAATTGAAGTTGAGCAGAAGAAAGACTACATAACTATCAAGCAAACTAGTTATGCCAAGAAAGTTTTGGTCAGTTTGGAATGACTGACTGCAATGCCACTAAGTGTCTAATGGATCCAGGAGCTAAACTTGATGCAGATAAATAGGGAGAGAGAGGATTGATGCTACAGAGTATAGGAGGATCATTAGTTGTCTCATGTATCTGTTGCATACCAGGCTAGATCTTTCTTTCTCAGTGGGCATGGCTAGTAGGTTCATTGTAACACCCTCGGTGTTACACCCTAACTCATTTACTAAAACATGTCATGAGCATCATGTTTATGTGTTAATGCATGTGATAGAATGTGTAGATAAATTTCTTGTAACTCAAAACAATCAATAAAAACGCTAAACGAAAATTGACTCGATAGTTCATGCATAACAAGTAGGGTTTAAAACCAATTTTTATTAAGCAAAAATGCTATAGAACATGTGTGTGATACTTAAATAAAGTTTGAAGTATAAATTTTGTAGATGACAATGAAATACTTGCTGTCGAAAAATGATGTTACTAGCTAGTATTTCTAATAGTCTAGAAACGGAACTTAAAAACAAATTCAGCTCAAAAACTTAGAAATTTTCCAAGTCTATCAACAGCTAGACATTGCTATGTTTAGGAAATTATTTTGAGAGATTGGGTTAAGGGGTGGTGTAGTGTTATAGCTCGATTTGGTAGTCTCTTATGCCATCTTGAGCATGGTGAAGGTGGTTTGGCTCCTGGAGCAACCGTTTAGTCGTGTTGGGCGCTTTAAAATTCGTGCACATCACCTATCTTGGGTTGGTTGGTGCCGTGTGCGTGGTCACCACGTGGCCTCCCCACGCCGCGGACATGGTTGCATCTTGTGTGGTCACCCTATGCCACCGCGCTAGGTCAGTCAGGCCGCTTGGGCTTGGCTGAGGTTGGCCACAGCGAGCCGCTGGCCCCACGCCCTCCTGCCCAACCTCGCGTTGCCACCATTGGTGCCGCCACGACCACACTATCGCTGCCGTCGCATCCGCCCACTGCTGCCTCGAGTCGCAACGCTGCCGCTACCGTCATGTCACTCCCGTACTCACGTCTGCTCGCTGCATCGCGCTGCCCCCTCCCTGGCCCGGTTAGGTGCCGTCCGCACGTGGCCGACCACGTCATCGTCACGCTATTAATGGCGCTGCGGCGCATGGGCCATGGCTGGTCGCGGATGCTCATGCTTGTCCCCTCTTGCTTGGATGTAGGTCCCTCGGCCACAACCGCTCGTGTCCCGCCAAGGCAAGGACGAACCGAGCCCACCTGTCACGCCCTATTTCTCTCTTTCTCCATTTGCTTTCTGCCGCCGTCGAGTCGCGGTCACAGTGAGCCAGAGAGTGAGCACATCTCATCAATTCCTCATGCTCGCGTTTCCGCCTTTACGTCCTCATGTAGACCGCCCCCACCCCACCTTGATCATGGCCAGGCTGAGCTCCATTAAGGCCCAGCCCGCCTCACCTTGGCTAGCTCTAACCTTGCCATCTTGCGTCGATTTGACCGCACCACTAGCCTAGCCTAGAACCCCTCTTCGTCGTACACACGCTAGTCGCAGCTCTAGTACCGCCTCCTCGCTGTTGATGTGGCCGTGCCTTTTGAAAGGTCCTTGTTTGGTTTTGGTAATTGAGTGACAACCTAGGTGGACTAATTGTGTTTATGTGAGATACATAGGTAATTAGTCCATAGGTACATGTGTGTGAGCAACATATGCCATGAAGGTGAAAATGGCTTAGAGATGTTGCAAAGCTCACACATGTGATGATGAAGGAGCTTAACGCACATGAGACATGACATTGAGTCATGTGATCAAGGTGGAGAAGATCAAGACAAGACTTGGCTTGATGGACCGGTTGCAAGCGTGAAAGGGCAAGTCGAAGGCTTTGGAGTGATGGACCACATGGCGGTGAAGCTTGAGCAAGACTTGGCGCCGATGAACGATGGCAACGGTGAAGAGCAAGTGAAGTCAAGATCGATGAACCAATATGATCACGTGATGATATGAAGTGGATCATATCATTGTTGATCATGTTGGTGCATGTGTTGCATCGACATTGGAGGAGATGGAATGGAATGCACAAGGCAAAGGTATAACCTAGGGCATTTCATTTCACCGATCATAGGTGTGTAGAGAAGTATATGACCGGGTTTAGGATAGATGGCCATACTATCAAGAGGGGCAAACTTGTTTGCATATAGGTCATCTAGTGCCACTCGAGTGATCTAACTTTGCATCGTCGCTAGGATCGAGTGGCGTGGCAAGTTGAGTGGCTAACATCCTTTGGGAAAAGATTGTGAAAAGCTAACACACATACACAGGGTGGTGTACACTTGGTGGTGTTGGCACATTTACAAAAGAAGGTGGTGTTTGCAGGGGTGAGATGGATTCGGTGTTTTCGAGAAAATGGAATGCCTATTTTCTATTGCGCCGGATGCAAATTCTTGTGGTTGGCACATTGGAGCAAGGGTGAAGATGTTAGAAGTGAAAACGAGTTGATCGCGAAGATGCTGGCGTCGGTCTACTGACCGGACGCTGGGTCATGCAGCGACCGGACGCTGAAAGGCTGCGTCCGGTCAAACTGACAGGTTGGCACAGTACCGAGGGTATTGCACCGGACGCTGGTCTGTGTCCGGTCAAGGTGGACCGGACGTGTCCGGTCAAAGAAATACGCCTCGGGGAGCTTACTGGAAACGACCGGACGCTGGGGCTTCAGCGTCCGGTCAGTTTTACCATTGCGTCGGTTAGGTCAAGTGACCGTTGGGATCGGGACGCGTGGCCGTCTGTGGACGACCGGACGCTGAGGTCCAGCGTCCGGTCAACACGACCAGAGCGTCCGGTCAGCCCAACTTTTGCCCAGTGAAGGGGTAACGGCTAGTTTAGCCTTTGGGCTATAAATAGAAGTGGCCCTCAGCCATGGCTGAAGCGGAGCACCTAAGGGGACTTAGTGTCCATGCTTGTGAGTGCTTGGGAGCCCTCCATCACACATATACTTGATAGTGATCATTCGATTATGTGAGTGAGCGATTCTAGTGCGATTGCATCGTGAGGTTGCATCGAGTGGCACTAGGTGGTCATGTTGCAAGCCGGTGGTGCTTGTTACTCTTGGAGGTTGCCACCTCCTAGACGGCTTGGTGGTGGTCTCCGTTGAAGCCCGCAAGAAGCTTGTGCGGTGCTCCGGAGAAGTGCTTGTGAGGGGTACTTGTGCTCGCCCCGCAGGAGTCGCGAAGAGCAACTTTAGTAAAGCGTGTCATTGAGCTACCCTCACTCAAAGGGTAGGTTCTTGCGGTGCCCGACGTGCGGGCTTAGCGGGTGATGCTAATTAGCCGCCGAACCACCAAGTGAGCGGTCAACACAACGGGGACTAGCGTGTTGGCAAACACGTGAACCTCGGGAGAAAAATCATCGTGTCAACCTTGTTCTTCCCGTTGGTTTGCATCCCCATTACACAAGCTTGCAATTACTTATATATATCTTAAGCTTGTGTAGTTGCTCTTGTAATTAGATAGCTTGTGTAGCTAGCTAATTACCTTCTTGCTTGTGTAGCATAGAAGTAGCTCCCTTGCGTGGCTAATTTGGTTTTAGTAACCTTGTTAGTCACATTGCTTAGTTTGTGTAGCTAAGTATTTGCGCTCTCTAATTAGGCATTGGTTGCCTTGTTATTGAGCATTGCTAGTGAGCTTAGTTGGCTTTGTGCTTTTGCTTACTAGCATGAGTAGGAGCTCCCTTGTTACTTAAAGTACTAGTGGCATAGGTTTGTGTGACCTTGCTCCTAGAATTGTTTAGGAGAGCTCTAGCTAGTCCGGCACCTTAGTTGCTTTATTAGTATCTTTGCAAGGTGCTAGTGAACATATATAGAGGGGTGTAGTCTTGGCCAGACCGATTATTTTCATTCCGCATTTATATCGGTTAGCCGACACGATTACTTTTAGAAAAGACTATTCACCCCTCCTCTAGTCCGTCATCTCGACCCTTCACCTTTGCAGTCCGCCGTTCACCTCACAGCGCACATGTGGCCAACCTCGCTCGGGTCATCTTCGGCCGAGCCGGCACCTCGGTTAGGTCACTGGTGAGTTGTCGTTGCTCATCCGCTACCCTTACTGCCTTGTTGTTGCTGCGGCTCACCAGAACACCGTCACCATTGCCGTAGGGTGCCCGCCGTCGTGGAGAGGTCCTTCTATGGTGTCCTGGCTCGTGCAACCGCCGCCCATCACCTCACGTCGACCCCTTGGTGAGATTCGGCCTCTTATCTAGGTTAGCATGGGTCTCGGGTGGCCGACACTATGGCCAGTGCCACCGCTCGCCGCGCCGGAGCACGCAGGGGAGGCCAGGGACGATGTCGTTGTAAAGAGGAGATAGTGCAAGGGCCTTTATGCATAAATGCTGTCATTAGGAATAGTAGCGTGGACCGTGGGTTGTTTGTCCAAAAGTCAAGTGCTTTTCTACAAAAGCGTCAACGCGCCTGCGGGCTCCCCGCGTGGGCCGTCTTCGTGCACAGGCCAAGCCCGAGTTGGGCCGCGTTGGGCCGTTTTGGTCTTTTTCTTTTTCTAGCCGAATTAGTAAAGCTTTTCTATTTCAATTCTGAGTTAGATTTGTATATTTCATATTAATTCGTACGAATGTCCAAAAATCATGAAACCAATTTTTTTAGGTTCCTAAAAATATGATCTATCTGTTGGTGTGATTAGTTTATGCCTATCTATGATGATGTTGAGATATATTAAATCAATTGAAAGCATTAAAATTAGTATGATAATATTTGTAGGAATTGTTGTGGTAAATCCGTGATAGCTTTAACCCTGAAATTTTTATAGTAGCTTCATTGTATTATTAGGTGCTCATTGTCATTTTTGTAGCCCTAGAATAGACTACTTAATTTGGTAGCTAAATACCCATTAAAGCTAAAGGAATAATGACATGATATTGGTTTATAAAAGTTAAGCACTTGTGGGGTGAGATTGAAATCTATTTGGTAGAGATAATGATTAGCTTAGTATCTTAGCCATTAGAGCTAGCTTAGTAGCTTAGCATGTGTATTCTTATTTTAAGAGTTGTTGTTGCCAAAATATTAAGTGTTGCATCATCATTACATGCATGTAGAGAATGAGTTGGTGGAGTTCATGATCGCCGGAGAGCAGGAGTACGAGGAGGTGATCGAGGAGTACGAGGAGGATGTTCTCGTACAGGAGGAAGCCCCACAGCCACCGACGATTGACATAGCTGACAATCCGCCTACCCAAGACAAGCCTCGGTGCATAACCCTTATTTTGAATAATCGCTGGATATATATATATATGTGTGTGTGTGTGTGTGTGTGTGTGTGTGTGTGTGTGTGTGATGTGCATTTATGTTACAGGATTTATATTAAAACTACATGCATAGATAAACCTACCTATGAGTCCTACTAGCATAGGTCGAGAAGCCGCTATGCTTAGGCTATCGGTAGCGTGAGTAACCTGCCGTTACTCACAATAGGTGATTATTATTATTACTCTCATGATAAAATGGTGAAAGAAAATGAAGACCGGGCAGGGATATGGTACGAGTATTGGTGAGTGTAATAGGTTGTGTCTCGCGACCAATGGGGCATAGCTTGGTTACACTGTTTTCCCTATCCATGTCGGTTAAGGACCATCCATTGCTGTGGATGGTAGTCAGGGCACATACTTATTATCCTGAGCACATACTTGCTTATGGGAGCGGGAAGGCTCGTTGCTCTCTTGTCGTGGGTTCTGGCTCTTTCCGGACCGACTGATTGGAGACGGGGATGGTGGAGGTCTAAGCACCACACTGAGTTCGAGACTCAGGAGTGGGGGCATAGAGTCCAAGTTTGGACGGGGACCTAGACCCCTTGATAGGAGAGTGATGGGTTGGTCTTGCTTGTGCCTGGGGTACAAGCGGGGCGTGTGTTTCGAGGTACCCAGCTGGGATATATTGGTTTGCGAATCATTGTGTGATATGGTACGACTTGGCTATGGTCTAGCACTGTAGTAATAACTAGAATATGAAAGATGGTGAAATAGATCTGATTGTTCAACTCTTGCTTGAAAGTAGAAACAAGTGCTTACATAGAATGGATAGCTAATGAACTAATCATGACTACTAACAAAACACATACATAAGGATTCACTACTAGTAATGCTTTTCACAAAAAGAAAACCCACCAAACCATAAAGCTTATTATATTCTTTGGAGTCAGGAAATTATTCTCACTAGTCGGGTAAGTCTTGCGAGTATATTGTGTACTCAGGGTTTATTTACCCCTGTTGCAGGTGCAGCTTGAGGAGTGGTTGTTGTGTGGAGGATTCTTCTGGTGGGCATAGACAGATCCTTATATCTTATCGTTAGATGTTTATTTCAATCCCACTGTTTAAATTCCGCACTCTGAACTTGGTATTGTAATAATGTATTTCCAAGAACTCTTGTTGTATGAATTGGACTAAGTATTGTAAACTTGTTCTCATTATTGGATTCTGGATGAAAAAACGTGGATTGTTCGAGTTCTCCCTTGGGGTGTGCTCGACGGAACTGTCTGGTGTAGCTTACTTTCGGGGTGCTTAGTGTCTAGTGAAAGACGAGCGCCTCCGGAAACGTGCTATTTCGGGCGGTTCTATCACGTTCATGGAGAAGCCTACTGTCAAGCATCTGAAAGTAGCGAAGCAAATTCTGAGATACTTGAAGGGCACTTTGAACTTTGGGTTAGTCTACACTCAAGAAGGCAAAGAGGAACTGTTGGTAGGGTATACTGATAGTGATGTTGGAGGTGATCTTGTGGGGAGGAGGTGATCTTGTGGGGAGAAAGAGCACTGGTGGAATGGCTTTCTATGTGAATGAGAGCCTAGTGACTTAGAATTCCCACAAGGAGAAAACAGTGGCATTGTCATCATGTGAAGCTAAGTTTATGGCAGCAACAGCAGCAGCTAAGCAAGCTTTGTGGCTTAGGAATCTATTGGGAGAGCTCACTGGTACTCAGTTGAAGACAGTGACATTGATGGTGGACAACAACTCGGGCATTGCTTTGATGAAAAATCCTATGTTTCATGGCAGAAGCAAGCACATAGACATTAAGTACCATTTCATTAGGGAGTGTGTTGAGCGTGGCTAGATTGTTGTGAAGAGGGTCGGGACTTTGGATCAAAAAGCAAACTCTCTGACAAAGCCACTGCCGGCGATGAAGCTAGGGGTGATGAGGCACCTGTTAGGTATCCGAGAGCTAGAGGTGCATCAGGCTTAAGGGGGAGATTGTTGGTGTAAGCCTGCTGCACTGGTGAAGCGAGGAGGAGCGCTGGACAACTGTGAAGGCGGGAAAGACAAGAATTCAAATTCATGTCTAGAGTGTGAGTGATTGGCGTAGCCTGGAGGTGGTGACCGCTCCCACGGCGCGAACTGGAGCTGGCAGTTACACTGACATTTCTTTGTATCACGTTTTTATGGTTTCTGTGTGCGTCAGTGTGTATTAGCTATTGGTATAAATAGCTGGGTGTTTGGTGAGCATGTGTGCGCTTTGGTTATGTTGTAACCGTGTTTGTAATCGAACATCTAAATAGTGAATAGGGGCACTGTCATATCTGGCGGTTGCCGTGGCTGTTCGTCGTGTTCATGCGCGTTCTTGTGAATTAGGCTTAGCCACCATGTGATTTGCTTGTGATCGTTGATCCTGTGCTAACATCGATGTCATGGTGGCACCGGCGCCGTTGGAATAGTACTTGTCACCACCGCCACTGTCGGAGGCTGAGAACAACCTCGCCGCCATTTCCATGACGAACTGGTCGCCGGTGGCATCATAGCCACCGCTGTTGTCGGGGGCTGAGAACAACCTCGCCGCCATTTCCACGACGGACTGGTCGTCCATCAGCTGCGCGTGCCCATCGTACAAGTCGTGCCCGCCTGAACCGGGGATCACCTCTCATTGTGGCGGCGGTAGGTTAAGCATCTCCAAGAGTTCCCTATTTGCCTTCCTAATACTTGGTTTTTAGGAAAATCAGAAAAAATCTCTCTGCAACAGTTCCTAATCCATCTAATATTTAGGCACTTGGGAAAACTGAGCCAGTTCCGCGTAACTTTACGCGGCTCTTGAGTCGCGCGGATCCTTCTCTGCTCAGGCGCCGGGTTCGCGTCGCAGGACGTCTTCCTCCACGGCTTCTTCAGCGCCGCCATCAAGCTGCCCGCCGACTACGCGACGGGCGTCGTCGTCGTGTTCTACGTGAGTCGTCGTGAACCAACCAAACCTGTCCCTCAGGACCTCTCACCCGTCCAATGATGTTATCTTTGAAAAGACGATGCGATGCAATGCAAATTGTCGAACGGTGGCGATGTACGAGAAGCGCGACGACGACGAGCTGGACTTCGAGTTCTGGACAACGTCTTGGCGGGCGCGAGTGGCGAGTGCGGAACCAACGTGTACGGCAACGACAGCACCCACGCCGGCCGGGAGGAGCGCTACGACCTCCCCTTAGATCCCACCGATGACTTCCACCACTACTCCATCCTCTGGACCAGCGACCGCATCATGTGAGTTTCTTCATTCTCTATCACTCGTCTCCCGTTCAGTAAACATCTTCCGCGTCTCACTACCCTATGCGGCTATGCCCGGCGCGGTTCGGCGCGCCCTGTGACGTCTGGCGAAAGAAAAAAAAAGCCACAAAAAATAGATGTGAGACCCAAATTTGATTTTTATAAGCAATTTATTAGAAACTCTTTGAGATAGCTTTCTTTATTCCCTTCTAATACTTTTTTAGAGTTGTAAAACTGTAAGTTTTAGGAGGAAAAAATAGGTAACTCTGCCAGATGCTCCTTCGCCGTAGTCGAAGCTGCAGTGGTCCAAGCTCGCGCCCGAGAATTCCTCCACCACTCCTGATCGGTCAGGTGACAAAGACTTGTTAGAACCAACCATAGCCTTAGCTTCAAGCAAAATCAACAAGATCGCAACTGTAGCAATAGCAAGTACTGTAGGATCGAACTAGTACTGGACGATGCAGCGCGTACCGTGGTGATCTTGCTCGCTGCACGGGAGGGCCTCCTCCATGATGCAAAGGGAGCCGTCGGATTCGAGCCCGGGGTGCAAGTGGAACTGGAAGCCCCCGCCACCATTGGCGCCGGCCGTGGCGACACTATCTTCGCCGCCGTGGAGAGCATTGCAGAAGGCCGCGGGCGAGGAGCTGACGACGGGAGGGTAGAAGGGGCCTCCGTGGTGGTCCTGTACCGGAACGCCGTTGTTGCCGTCCGCCGGCGCCGCACCATCCATGTTAGGCGACACGTCCAGCAGCCAGTTGGCCATGGCCACCACACCATCATCCATGGTTTGGGAGACAAGGCGGCCGCCGGCCCGGAAGGGAAGCTGCGGACCGCGATGTCCACGGCCGCCGCTTCGTTCTCCGCCTGGGCGGAGGCAGGAGCTAGCGCGGCGCTGGGGCACGCGGGGACGGTGGCTGCAGACCGTGCTGCGGCCTGCGGGTACGGTGGGGGCAGGAGGCGGCGGCCTAGGGGGCGGGGATGTTTCAAAAAAAGGGGGTGGGGCTGGATCAGCAGAGCTGCTGCGCCTGGAAGGGGATGAAATGAAGGCGCCGGTAGTTTTTTTCCCCCCGAGCTTTTGCCTTGTCCTCTGTGTTGAATGAAGCCTTGACGGGGGATTTGTCCTTTTGTGTTTGACTTTGTACGCGGTGCGCCCTCCGTCAGTGCGCTCGCAGCAGAGAGCAAGGGATCCAGCTTCCTTCAATCGACACAGGAGACAGGACTCCTCTCACCGTTGGCTTTGAGCTTCGTGTAGGAACGGTGAACAATTGCGGAATACAAGTTCTTGCTGTCCAAATGCACAACTCTTTTTTAATTAAGGCCTGTGTAGATCAGCATTTGGAGCACAATTGTTTCGGTGTTTTATTTTCAGGGGTCACTGATTGTAGCAGATCTCATGAGAGGCAAATAATCGATACTGGTATCACTACAGCTAGTTTCCAGACAGTGCTGTCAATGTGATAACAGGTAGTTCCGGGGTACTCCTATTAACTTGCTATTCCACATAGAAATAATCCTTGCTTGGTAAAACATGCTGAAGAATAAAGAGTACTACTGTGCTAAGAAAAGATCTCGCATTTTTTTTAACCTTTTCTTTTAGATATGCACAAAAAATATGCCAGTTATTTCATTTGTTGGATTTAGCTGTCTGGCGGTCTGGGTGAGAGTAATTCAGACTAGGGTGCTCCACTGTTCAGTCCTAACAATAAAATCTTATTGTTCCATTTGGTAATTTAGTTTTCTGCTGGTGCTTTTCTGTAATCGTTGCTAGCTTTCTTCAGACAATATGAATGCACCATTTGCATCTATGTAAGTTGTAGATAAGGGAGGATGTATTAAATCAGTATGTAGAATACATGGTGCTTACTGTGAATCAACTTTACATGAGTCAAAACTATTTCGAGCTGACAATGGGCGCGCGATGCTGGCTACTGCTAGCTATCAGCTTGTCATAGCTTTTTGGTTTGTTCTTGCTCCGTTTATCAGTCTTTCTTTTTGTTACGGAGTATTTGAGCGGAACCAATTTCTAAATATTTGCTATGGAATGATAAGTGAGCGGAACCAAAGGCCAAAGTGGGGCCCCCAAAAAAAAACATCGATTTTTTAATACAATTATTAATAATACAATACAAAGCATATTTAGCTCATTTTAACTCGTACTTTATCACAATGTTGTGATTTTTTGTTATGAACACTAACTACATATATAGAAGCATAGAAAAATATGTTGAAATGTACACTTATGTACATATTTATCACACATACGATGTGTCATTATGTTTGTCTGGCCCCCCTAATCAAAGTTGCTGGTTTCGCCTCTGTGTCTATGATTCACTATGTAGTTTTTGATAAGTTAAAGCTTTTCGTGCTTATTGTCTTCTCATGGAACCCCTTGCTAGATTGCCAAATAATCTGAATCATTTAATACCAGCTAGTGTTTTTGTCTGAAATATTATTAATGGCTTCGCAAATGCTAAGTCTAATAGTCTTCTGAAATTGTGAGCACTTTTTTGAACTAGAACTGTGGAGCAAAGCTCCCCCGCACTTGCATTAAAGGAACTGAGGCAACAAGAATAGAAACGGTTTGCCAAAAGCTAACTGAGAGCTACTTACCAAGCTAAAAACTAGCGGAAGAAAGGAAAACGGCATTACAAGTGGTTTAACAAATTCATGATGGAAGGGTGTAAAGCTACATTTTGATCCTATACAAATGGAGCTTAACTTCATTTGTAAAACTTTGCTTCCAAGCAACAACCGAAGGTAACTTCCCATTGAAAATCAACACATTACTTTCATTCTAGATGCACCAGGCTGCAATCACAAAGGTCTCAATTAAGAAAGGTAACTGCAGGGTCAACATATGTTGATCCAACAGCTGATAGACACTACTTGAGGTGAGCAAAGAAGGCCAAGGCTAAACCATCGAGTAACACTGGATGTGCAGTCAAAGAAAAGGTGATGTGTTGTTTCCTCTCCTCCTTCCTGACAAAGAACGTAGTTGTATCCCTCATCCAGGCTAAACCATCGAGTAACACTGGATGTGCAGTCAAAGAAAAGGTGATGTGTTGTTTCCTCTCCTCCTTCCTGACAAAGAACGTAGTTGTATCCCTCCTCAGCATATTCCTGGTATTTAGATGATCATTGAGTAGCAGCCAAGCAAAGACATTGGTAAGAAGAGGTCTAACGGGTTTGTTGTTTGGATACCCCTGGACAGAAATGGAAGAGTTCCTAACAAATTGTTACAGAGTGGGGAACTTAGCTTGAGGATGTTGATCCAGGAAGCAGTACTCCCAGATACTAACTAAAGCTCCTGAATCCACAACACAAGTAGCAGTACCTCTATATGGTATAATCAGATTGAAAGCATCCTTTCCACCGTATAGAACCTTTAGATGGCATTAAATGGGGCACCTTTGAAGAATAGTAGGTACTCAAGGTACATCCACCTTGGGGCGCGTTTAGTTGGCCAGAATTTGGATGTGCAAAGTTTGCATAGTGCCAGGTTCCCTACTATAGCATTTTCGTTTCTATTTGGTAATAATTGTCCAACCGTTGACTAATTAGGCTCAAAATGTTCGTCTCACAAAGTACAACCAAACTGTGCATTTAGTTTTTAATTTCGTCTACTTTTAGTATTCCATGCATGTACCGCAAATTTGATGTGACGGAGAATCTTTTTTTGCATAGTGCCAAAGTTAGGAGTTTGGGAGAAACTAAACAAGGCCATATTATAAAAATTATAAGATTCTTAGTGAGCAAAGCATCATTCTACAGATAAATGTTCTTGATTCCCAGACCACCCTTGGCATTTGGCATGGTTACATTTGCCCAAGCAGAATGATTACTAAGTCTAGGAAATTAAATAGCACTAATGCAGAAATTGGAGTCCCAAATGAATTCTTATAGACATATAACAAGTTTGATTTCATAATTTGTGTGCTTCTCAGTAGCAATGTGCTTCTAACTAGCAATTAACGATACTATTGACCCAATATGCTTTGTTATTTATGTGGGTCCCATATATATTACTCACTTCATCAGAAAAGAATACAATTCTAGCACAATATCATTTTAAATATCTCAAGTTTCACCAATTATTTCCTTAAAAAAGTTTGACCAATTATATATATATATGATAAAGAGTATAAAATAGTTATAATATTTAATAAGTATCATTAGATTTATTATGAATATAGAAGTATTTTCTGTTTGATCAAACTTTGATCATTTTTAACGAGGATGTATATAAAGTTGCATTATTTTCGGGCCATTTGGCCATGAAGTCGTGAACTCCGGTGGCAAGAAGAGCAAACGAAGCAGAAGGCAAAAACGTATGGATTAATGCCCTACTCCTGTGGCAACGAGGCGATCACGGTCACGGTCACGGTTAAGGCGTCCCGCGTCCACACACGCCCGAAGTGAGCCCACGGCCACATGAGCCACCCTACGTCACGTAGCACAGCATAGGCATACTCCGTACTAGATACTAGAGTAGCATGGCAGCTATCGGCAACTGACGGTGTCGACCGGCCAGACAAGCCTGCCGGTCCGCGCAGAGCCGATAGGGACGGTCAAGGCGGCTCGTGTCCCACTCCACGGTGGCATGGTGCGCCTGCGGCAAACGCTCCTAGATTGGTCTGGAAGGGCCTCACCCATTGCTAGCTGCTGTGCTCGTACTTCTCCGACGCCGTGGAGTTCATCATCACGACTCACGACGTATCTTCTGTCAAAGCTTGGTCCACTGTCCCAAAGGCCATCTTCTTCATAGTACGGCAACACGGTCATGTTGCGTGGGGCGATGGTCAATCGGGGAAGAGAGAGAGAGGATAAGATGGAAGTTGTGGGGATGATAATGAATCATGATATGGTGTTGTAGATATATTTATTAATTATTAGTAATAACGGGACCTACTATGCATGCTACACTAAGGCTAAAGTTGTATTATTTGTGGGACAAAGATAGAGAGCTAGAATCGCATGCTTATTCAAACTGAGGAAGTATCTTTCTTTTTATCAACAGTTCTCGAAGAACAATATCTTTGGGATTAAAGTAATCAAGAGTATATAACACACATGGTATCTAGGATTCATCAACTAGCCCAGTTCGCTTGAGCTGCTCCAGCGGTATTTTTCAGCGAAGGTACAGTGTTTTCCTCTCACAACAAATCATCGTAAGCCAAATCTCAACGAAACGATTTTAATTATTAAATATAAAAATGAAGATCTACAACTAAATAATTATTTCAATCATATATAAAATAAAGAAATTAATGAAGTAAAGTGCGAAAGATATTTTCCAAGAACAATAAATTGAGTGGTGCATCAAGTATAATCTATAACAATACTCAAATTGAATTAAGGCAATATTAAATTAACTTAATATCTGTATTTAAATATTAAATATTAAATTTTATATGATTAGTCATTAACTATTTGTCATAAACATAACTTTAAAATAGTTTCACCATGTATATAATCGATCTGGTATTCTATGACTTTAATGCAAATATAAAATCGGATAGAGAAAAGTTACATGAAGTATATATTTATTTATGCGTCCATATATAGCACAAACGGTTAACCAATTTGCCGGGGCTGGTCTAGGTTTAGGGCCACTTGGGCGATGGCCTGAGTAGCTTGGGAATATCTCTGTAAAGGTCCAACAAAACAAGCACTCGCTACCATGCCTAGTCGCCCGAGCATTCAATGCTCACCCTTGTGTCGCCCCTCGTAGTTGCCGAGAGCGAGGTACGTAGAATGTAATGGTTCTCCTTCAGTTCTATTGTAATGTTTTGGTTGAAAGATCGGAGCCGTTCTATAAGACCGAAGTTGCATTTTGTGAGACAAAGGTAGAGAGCTAGCTAGAGTTGCATGGTTATTCAAATGGAGGGGCTATATTTCGAGTATTTAAATAGTTTTGGAAGATGGCTATGCAAGTGAAGATTAGAGTACGAGTATATAACACATGGTATTCATGGTTAATCAACTAAATATTTTTGGAGGGAGGGAGGGAGGGAGTACTACATTACACGGTGGTGGATAAAAAGCTGGTGTACGGAGTAAATGTCTACTCCATCTTTTTGTGTTGAAACGTATTACTCCATCTTTATTAGCGCGCAGTGCAGCGGTCTTCACTAGCCAGTCAGGTCTAGCAATTAGGAGTGGCAGGCGTGTAGTGTTGAGGCTGTGGTCCGTGTCTCACTCACCCTGCTCAGTGCCCACTTTGCCAGCTCTTCGGTACTGGCATGCATGCTGCCTCCGCCCTGCTCAGCTGCACGCCTGGGCCGTTGCTAGTGACATGGAGCAGTCCTCCTGTCCAAAAAAACAACAACAACAATTCTACCACAGTCTCGTATTTTAGTACAGTATAGTAAACTTATTCAACTATGTATATAAAAATATAAATAGTTGTGATATAAAATAAATATCATTTGATTTGTCACGAGGTATATTTTCATAATATGCTTATTTAGTGTCAAAAGCACTATATTTGGTCAAGCTTTGGATATCGAAACAAAAAATGCATCTAAAATTGCGTCTCTTTCAAGACGGAGGGAGTAATTTTACGCTCGAGCGTAAAAGGAGCTTGACACAGAGTCATGATCCTATAAATACCTTATAATTTGAATGGATAGACGCATACTGCTCGCTTGACTTATAAGCGGTATTTTTTCACCAACGAACAATATTTTTCTCTCATAACAAATCAGCCAAAAAGATTTTTTTTCGCCATGGCTTATCGCCCAAACGAACATGGCATAGAGTTTACTCCTGTGTTACATTAAGTGAGGAGGACACAAAAACACAACTTCCGTGATGAATGAAGCACGACTCCTCCGTCGTTAATATCTGTATCTCTAAAGCGCGTTTAACTATGAGAATGCATGACATGATGATTGATCTAATATGCCTATTTGACATTATAAATATTTGTATTTTTGTTCTATATTTTTTTGTCAAACGTAAAAATATTTAACTCCTCGAAGTGCGAGATAAACACTTATTTTGGAACGGAAGGAGGACCGTACTAAATTTATATTCTGTTGCGGACTGAGAGAATAAGAGGATTCAGACCTGTTTTTCGTTCAAGTGTGTCTAGTTAAACGGATTTACGCCTGTGTTACTCCCTCCGTCCCATAAAAAAAAGGCCGATGGCGTCTGGACGGTTGGCTCGCGTCCTCACGAGGCACCCCTCCCGAGTACTGTAGCACAGCATAGCGCGGGATCAGAAGTCAAGACTGCTGCAGGCCAGTTTGCATCATAGGGTCCTGTCGGCCTACCGTGAGGCCGACAGGACGGAACGGACGTCAACACGGCTCGCGTCGCGTCCACATGAGCCACCCTACCACGTACTGTAGCACAGCACAGCGCGGGATCAGTAGACAAGACAGATGCGGTGCTAGTTTGCATGATGGGGTCCTGTCGGCCTACCGTGAGCCGACAGGCCAGCGACGACGACCAGCTTCTGACCGAAGAGGAGGGAGTTGTGTCCTGGAGGGTGATGTCACTGTGCTTCTAACTAGCAACTAACGATACTATTGACCCAATATGCTTGGTTATTTATGTGGGTCCCATATATATTACTCACTTCATCAGAAAAGAATACAATTCTAGC
Source organism: Miscanthus lutarioriparius (assembly GCA_904845875.1). Taxonomy (NCBI): domain Eukaryota; kingdom Viridiplantae; phylum Streptophyta; class Magnoliopsida; order Poales; family Poaceae; genus Miscanthus; species Miscanthus lutarioriparius. Next base: position 7,885,027 of record CAJGYO010000019.1, on the reverse strand, counting down.
GTAATATGATTTTAAATATCTCAAGTTTGACCAATTATTTCCTTCAAAAAAAAGTTTGACCAATCATATATATAGAGAATATAAAATAATTATAATATTTAATAAGTATCATTAGATTTATCATGAATATAGGAGTATTTTCTGTTTGGTCAAACTTTGATCATTTTTAACGAGGATGTATATAAAGTTGCATTATTTTCGAGCCATTTGGGCATGAAGTCCTGAACTCCGATGGCAAGAACAGCAAACGAAGCAGAAGGCAAAAACGTATGGATTAACGCCCTACTCCTGTGGCGACGAGGCGATCACGGTCACGGTCACGGTTAAGGCGTCCCGCGTCCACACACGCCCGAAGTGAGCCCACGGCCACATGAGCCACCCTACGTCACGTAGCACAGCATAGGCATACTCCGTACTAGATACTAGAGTAGCATGGCAGCTATCGGCAACTGACGGTGTCGACCGGCCAGACAAGCCTGCCGGTCCGCGCAGAGCCGATAGGGACGGTCAAGGCGGCTCGTGTCCCACTCCACGGTGGCATGGTGCGCCTGCGGCAAACGCTCCTAGATTGGTCTGGAAGGGCCTCACCCATTGCTAGCTGTTGTGCTCGTACTTCTCCGACGCCGTGGAGTTCATCGTCACGACTCACGACGTATCTTCTGTCAAAGCTTGGTCCACTGTCCCAAAGGCCATCTTCTTCATAGTACGGCAACACGGTCATGTTGCGTGGGGCGATGGTCAATCGGGGAAGAGAGAGAGAGGATAAGATGGAAGTTGTGGGGATGATAATGAATCATGATATGGTGTTGTAGATATATTTATTAATTATTAGTAATAACGGGACCTACTATGCATGCTACACTAAGGCTAAAGTTGTATTATTTGTGGGACAAAGATAGAGAGCTAGAATCGCATGCTTATTCAAACTGAGGAAGTATCTTTCTTTTTATCAACAGTTCTCGAAGAACAATATCTTTGGGATTAAAGTAATCAAGAGTATATAACACACATGGTATCTAGGATTCATCAACTAGCCCAGTTCGCTTGAGCTGCTCCAGCGGTATTTTTCAGCGAAGGTACAGTGTTTTCCTCTCACAACAAATCATCGTAAGCCAAATCTCAACGAAACGATTTTAATTATTAAATATAAAAATGAAGATCTACAACTAAATAATTATTTCAATCATATATAAAATAAAGAAATTAATGAAGTAAAGTGCGTAAAGATATTTTCCAAGAACAATAAATTGAGTGGTGCATCGAAGTATAATCTATAACAATACTCAAATTGAATTAAGGCAATATTAAATTAACTTAATATCTGTATTTAAATATTAAATATTAAATTTTATATGATTAGTCATTAACTATTTGTCATAAACATAACTTTAAAATAGTTTCACCATGTATATAATCGATCTGGTATTCTATGACTTTAATGCAAATATAAAATCGGATAGAGAAAAGTTACATGAAGTATATATTTATTTATGCGTCCATATATAGCACAAACGGTTAACCAATTTGCCGGGGCTGGTCTAGGTTTAGGGCCACTTGGGCGATGGCCTGAGTAGCTTGGGAATATCTCTGTAAAGGTCCAACAAAACAAGCACTCGCTACCATGCCTAGTCGCTTGAGCATTCAATGCTCACCCTTGTGTCGCCCCTCGTAGTTGCCGAGAGCGAGGTACGTAGAATGTAATGGTTCTCCTTCAGTTCTATTGTAATGTTTTGGTTGAAAGATCGGAGCCGTTCTATAAGACCGAAGTTGCATTTTGTGAGACAAAGGTAGAGAGCTAGAGTTGCATGGTTATTCAAATGGAGGGGCTATATTTCTTTAAATAGTTTTGGAAGATGGCTATGCAAGTGAAGATTAGAGTACGAGTATATAACACATGGTATTCATGGTTAATCAACTAAATATTTTTGGAGGGAGGGAGGGAGGGAGTACTACATTACACGGTGGTGGATAAAAAGCTGGTGTACGGAGTAAATGTCTACTCCATCTTTTTGTGTTGAAACGTATTACTCCATCTTTATTAGCGCGCAGTGCAGCGGTCTTCACTAGCCAGTCAGGTCTAGCAATTAGGAGTGGCAGGCGTGTAGTGTTGAGGCTGTGGTCCGTGTCTCACTCACCCTGCTCAGTGCCCACTTTGCCAGCTCTTCGGTACTGGCATGCATGCTGCCTCCGCCCTGCTCAGCTGCACGCCTGGGCCGTTGCTAGTGACATGGAGCAGTCCTCCTGTCCAAAAAAACAACAACAACAATTCTACCACAGTCTCGTATTTTAGTACAGTATAGTAAACTTATTCAACTATGTATATAAAAATATAAATAGTTGTGATATAAAATAAATATCATTTGATTTGTCACGAGGTATATTTTCATAATATGCTTATTTAGTGTCAAAAGCACTATATTTGGTCAAGCTTTGGATATCGAAACAAAAAAATGCATCTAAAATTGCGTCTCTTTCAAGACGGAGGGAGTAATTTTACGCTCGAGCGTAAAAGGAGCTTGACACAGAGTCATGATCCTATAAATACCTTATAATTTGAATTGGATAGACGCCCTGTTCGCTTGACTTATAAGCGGTACTTTTTCAGCCAACGAACAATATTTTTCTCTCATAACAAATCAGCCAACAGTACTTTCTGCCATGGCTTATCAGCCAAACGAACATGGCATAGAGTTTACTCCTGTGTTACATTAAGTGAGGACACGCAAACACAACTTCCGTGATGAATGAAGCACGACTCCCTCCGTCGTTAATATCTGTATCTCTAAACGCGTTTAACTATGAGAATGCATGACATGATGATTGATCTAATATGCCTATTTGGCATTATAAATATTTGTATTTTTGTTCTATATTTTTTGTCAAACGTAAAAATATTTAACTCCTCGAAGTGTGAGATAAACACTTATTTTGGAACGGAAGAAGGACCGTACGAAATTTATATTCTGTTGCGGACTGAGAGAATAAGATGATTCGGACCTGTTTTTCGTTCAAGTCTGTCTAGTTAAACGGATTTACGCCTGTGTTACTCCCTCCGTCCCATAAAAAAAAGGCCGATGGCGTCTGGACGGTTGGCTCGCGTCCTCACGAGGCACCCCTCCCGAGTACTGTAGCACAGCATAGCGCGGGATCAGAAGTCAAGACTGCTGCAGGCCAGTTTGCATCATAGGGTCCTGTCGGCCTACCGTGAGGCCGACAGGACGGAACGGACGTCAACACGGCTCGCGTCGCGTCCACATGAGCCACCCTACCACGTACTGTAGCACAGCACAGCGCGGGATCAGTAGACAAGACAGATGCGGTGCTAGTTTGCATGATGGGGTCCTGTCGGCCTACCGTGAGCCGACAGGCCTCTACGCCCTATGGCAGGCCAGTTTGCATCATAGGGTCCTGTCGGCCGACCGTGAGCCGACAGGACGGAACGGACGTCAACACGGCTCGCGTCGCGACATGAGCCACCCTACCACGTACTGTAGCACAGCACAGCGCGGGATCAGTAGACAAGACAGATGCGGTGCTAGTTTGCATGATGGGGTCCTGTCGGCCTACCGTGAGCCGACAGGCCAGCGACGACGACCAGCTTCTGACCGAAGAGGAGGGAGTTGTGTCCTGGAGGGTGATGTCACTGTGCTTCTAACTAGCAACTAACGATACTATTGACCCAATATGCTTGGTTATTTTTGTGGGTCCCATATATATTACTCACTTCATCAGAAAAGAATACAATTCTAGCGTAATATGATTTTAAATATCTCAAGTTTGACCAATTATTTCCTTCAAAAAAAAGTTTGACCAATCATATATATAGAGAATATAAAATAATTATAATATTTAATAAGTATCATTAGATTTATCATGAATATAGGAGTATTTTCTGTTTGGTCAAACTTTGATCATTTTTAACGAGGATGTATATAAAGTTGCATTATTTTCGAGCCATTTGGGCATGAAGTCCACGAACTCCGATGGCAAGAACAGTAAAGCGAAGCGTAAGGCAAAAAACGTATGGATTAACGCCCTACTCCTGTGGCGACGAGGCGATCACGGTCACGGTCACGGTTAAGGCGCCCCGCGTCCACACACGCCCGAAGTGAGCCCACGGCCACATGAGCCACCCTACGTCACGTAGCACAGCATAGGCATACTCCGTACTAGATACTAGAGTAGCATGGCAGCTTATCGGCAATCGACGGTGTCGACCGCCGGATCAAGCTGCCGGTCCGCTGCAGAGCCGATAGGGACGGTCAAAGCGGCTCGTGTCCCACTCCACGGTGGCATGGGTGCGCTGCAGCAACGCGCCCTAGATTGGTCGGAAGGGCCTCACCCATTGCTAGTCTGCTGTGTTTCGTACTTCTCCGACGCCGTGGAGTTCATCGTCACGACTCACGACGTATCTTCTGTCAAAGCTTGGTCCATCGTCCCAAAGGCCATCTTCTTCTTCATAGTACGGCAACACGGTCATGTTGCGTGGGGCGATGGTCAATCGGGAAAGAGAGAGAGGATAAGATGGAAGTTGTGGGGATGATAATGAATCATGATATGGTGTTGTAGATATATTTATTAATTATTAGTAATAACGGGACCTACTATGCATGCTACACTAAGGCTAAAGTTGTATTATTTGTGGGACAAAGATAGAGAGCTAGAATCGCATGCTTATTCAAACTGAGGAAGTATCTTTCTTTTATCAACAGTTCTCGAAGAACAATATCTTTGGGATTAAAGTAATCAAGAGTATATAACACACATGGTATCTAGGATTCATCAACTAGCCCAGTTAAGCTTGAGCTGCTCCAGTAGTATTTTTCAAATGAAGGTACAATGTTTTCCTCTCACAACAAATCATCGTAAGCCAAATCTCAACTAAACGATTTTAATTATTAAATATAAAAATGAAGATCTACAACTAAATAATTATTTCAATCATATATAAAATAAAGAAATTAATGAAGTAAAGTGCGTAAAGATATTTTCCAAGAACAATAAATTGAGTGGTGCATCGAAGTATAATCTATAACAATACTCAAATTGAATTAAGGCAATATTAAATTAACTTAATATCTGTATTTAAATATTAAATATTAAATTTTATATGATTAGTCATTAACTATTTGTCATAAACATAACTTTAAAATAGTTTCACCATGTATATAATCGATCTGGTATTCTATGACTTTAATGCAAATATAAAATCGGATAGAGAAAAGTTACATGAAGTATATATTTATTTATGCGTCCATATATAGCACAAACGGTTAACCAATTTGCCGGGGCTGGTCTAGGTTTAGGGCCACTTGGGCGATGGCCTGAGTAGCTTGGGAATATCTCTGTAAAGGTCCAACAAAACAAGCACTCGCTACCATGCCTAGTCGCCCGAGCATTCAATGCTCACCCTTGTGTCGCCCCTCGTAGTTGCCGAGAGCGAGGTACGTAGAATGTAATGGTTCTCCTTCAGTTCTATTGTAATGTTTTGGTTGAAAGATCGGAGCCGTTCTATAAGACCGAAGTTGCATTTTGTGAGACAAAGGTAGAGAGCTAGAGTTGCATGGTTATTCAAATGGAGGGGCTATATTTCTTTAAATAGTTTTGGAAGATGGCTATGCAAGTGAAGATTAGAGTACGAGTATATAACACATGGTATTCATGGTTAATCAACTAAATATTTTTGGAGGGAGGGAGGGAGGGAGTACTACATTACACGGTGGTGGATAAAAAGCTGGTGTACGGAGTAAATGTCTACTCCATCTTTTTGTGTTGAAACGTATTACTCCATCTTTATTAGCGCGCAGTGCAGCGGTCTTCACTAGCCAGTCAGGTCTAGCAATTAGGAGTGGCAGGCGTGTAGTGTTGAGGCTGTGGTCCGTGTCTCACTCACCCTGCTCAGTGCCCACTTTGCCAGCTCTTCGGTACTGGCATGCATGCTGCCTCCGCCCTGCTCAGCTGCACGCCTGGGCCGTTGCTAGTGACATGGAGCAGTCCTCCTGTCCAAAAAAACAACAACAACAATTCTACCACAGTCTCGTATTTTAGTACAGTATAGTAAACTTATTCAACTATGTATATAAAAATATAAATAGTTGTGATATAAAATAAATATCATTTGATTTGTCACGAGGTATATTTTCATAATATGCTTATTTAGTGTCAAAAGCACTATATTTGGTCAAGCTTTGGATATCGAAACAAAAAAATGCATCTAAAATTGCGTCTCTTTCAAGACGGAGGGAGTAATTTTACGCTCGAGCGTAAAAGGAGCTTGACACAGAGTCATGATCCTATAAATACCTTATAATTTGAATTGGATAGACGCCCTGTTCGCTTGACTTATAAGCGGTACTTTTTCAGCCAACGAACAATATTTTTCTCTCATAACAAATCAGCCAACAGTACTTTCTGCCATGGCTTATCAGCCAAACGAACATGGCATAGAGTTTACTCCTGTGTTACATTAAGTGAGGACACGCAAACACAACTTCCGTGATGAATGAAGCACGACTCCCTCCGTCGTTAATATCTGTATCTCTAAACGCGTTTAACTATGAGAATGCATGACATGATGATTGATCTAATATGCCTATTTGGCATTATAAATATTTGTATTTTTGTTCTATATTTTTTGTCAAACGTAAAAATATTTAACTCCTCGAAGTGTGAGATAAACACTTATTTTGGAACGGAAGAAGGACCGCACGAAATTTATATTCTGTTGCGGACTGGAGAGAATAAGATGATTCGGACCTGTTTTTTCGTTCAAGTCTGTCTAGTTAAACGGATTTACGCCTGTGTTACTCCCTCCGTCCCATAAAAAAAAGGCCGATGGCGTCTGGACGGTTGGCTCGCGTCCTCACGAGGCACCCCTCCCGAGTACTGTAGCACAGCATAGCGCGGGATCAGAAGTCAAGACTGCTGCAGGCCAGTTTGCATCATAGGGTCCTGTCGGCCTACCGTGAGGCCGACAGGACGGAACGGACGTCAACACGGCTCGCGTCGCGTCCACATGAGCCACCCTACCACGTACTGTAGCACAGCACAGCGCGGGATCAGTAGACAAGACAGATGCGGTGCTAGTTTGCATGATGGGGTCCTGTCGGCCTACCGTGAGCCGACAGGCCTCTACGCCCTATGGCAGGCCAGTTTGCATCATAGGGTCCTGTCGGCCGACCGTGAGCCGACAGGACGGAACGGACGTCAACACGGCTCGCGTCGCGTCCACATGAGCCACCCTACCACGTACTGTAGCACAGCACAGCGCGGGATCAGTAGACAAGACAGATGCGGTGCTAGTTTGCATGATGGGGTCCTGTCGGCCTACCGTGAGCCGACAGGCCAGCGACGACGACCAGCTTCTGACCGAAGAGGAGGGAGTTGTGTCCTGGAGGGTGATGTCACTGTGCTTCTAACTAGCAACTAACGATACTATTGACCCAATATGCTTGGTTATTTTTGTGGGTCCCATATATATTACTCACTTCATCAGAAAAGAATACAATTCTAGCGTAATATGATTTTAAATATCTCAAGTTTGACCAATTATTTCCTTCAAAAAAAAGTTTGACCAATCATATATATAGAGAATATAAAATAATTATAATATTTAATAAGTATCATTAGATTTATCATGAATATAGGAGTATTTCTGTTTGGTCAAACTTTGATCATTTTTAACGAGGATGTATATAAAGTTGCATTATTTTCGAGCCATTTGGGCATGAAGTCCTGAACTCCGATGGCAAGAACAGCAAACGAAGCAGAAGGCAAAAACGTATGGATTAACGCCCTACTCCTGTGGCGACGAGGCGATCACGGTCACGGTCACGGTTAAGGCGTCCCGCGTCCACACACGCCCGAAGTGAGCCCACGGCCACATGAGCCACCCTACGTCACGTAGCACAGCATAGGCATACTCCGTACTAGATACTAGAGTAGCATGGCAGCTATCGGCAACTGACGGTGTCGACCGGCCAGACAAGCCTGCCGGTCCGCGCAGAGCCGATAGGGACGGTCAAGGCGGCTCGTGTCCCACTCCACGGTGGCATGGTGCGCCTGCGGCAAACGCTCCTAGATTGGTCTGGAAGGGCCTCACCCATTGCTAGCTGCTGTGCTCGTACTTCTCCGACGCCGTGGAGTTCATCGTCACGACTCACGACGTATCTTCTGTCAAAGCTTGGTCCACTGTCCCAAAGGCCATCTTCTTCATAGTACGGCAACACGGTCATGTTGCGTGGGGCGATGGTCAATCGGGGAAGAGAGAGAGAGGATAAGATGGAAGTTGTGGGGATGATAATGAATCATGATATGGTGTTGTAGATATATTTATTAATTATTAGTAATAACGGGACCTACTATGCATGCTACACTAAGGCTAAAGTTGTATTATTTGTGGGACAAAGATAGAGAGCTAGAATCGCATGCTTATTCAAACTGAGGAAGTATCTTTCTTTTTATCAACAGTTCTCGAAGAACAATATCTTTGGGATTAAAGTAATCAAGAGTATATAACACACATGGTATCTAGGATTCATCAACTAGCCCAGTTCGCTTGAGCTGCTCCAGCGGTATTTTTCAGCGAAGGTACAGTGTTTTCCTCTCACAACAAATCATCGTAAGCCAAATCTCAACGAAACGATTTTAATTATTAAATATAAAAATGAAGATCTACAACTAAATAATTATTTCAATCATATATAAAATAAAGAAATTAATGAAGTAAAGTGCGTAAAGATATTTTCCAAGAACAATAAATTGAGTGGTGCATCGAAGTATAATCTATAACAATACTCAAATTGAATTAAGGCAATATTAAATTAACTTAATATCTGTATTTAAATATTAAATATTAAATTTTATATGATTAGTCATTAACTATTTGTCATAAACATAACTTTAAAATAGTTTAACCATGTATATAATCGATCTGGTATTCTATGACTTTAATGCAAATATAAAATCGGATAGAGAAAAGTTACATGAAGTATATATTTATTTATGCGTCCATATATGGCACAAACGGTTAACCAATTTGCCGGGGCTGGTCTAGGTTTAGGGCCACTTGGGCGATGGCCTGAGTAGCTTGGGAATATCTCTGTAAAGGTCCAACAAAACAAGCACTCGCTACCATGCCTAGTCGCTTGAGCATTCAATGCTCACCCTTGTGTCGCCCTCGTAGTTGCCGAGAGCGAGGTACGTAGAATGTAATGGTTCTCCTTCAGTTCTATTGTAATGTTTTGGTTGAAAGATCGGAGCCGTTCTATAAGACCGAAGTTGCATTTTGTGAGACAAAGGTAGAGAGCTAGAGTTGCATGGTTATTCAAATGGAGGGGCTATATTTCTTTAAATAGTTTTGGAAGATGGCTATGCAAGTGAAGATTAGAGTACGAGTATATAACACATGGTATTCATGGTTAATCAACTAAATATTTTTGGAGGGAGGGAGGGAGGGAGTACTACATTACACGGTGGTGGATAAAAAGCTGGTGTACGGAGTAAATGTCTACTCCATCTTTTTGTGTTGAAACGTATTACTCCATCTTTATTAGCGCGCAGTGCAGCGGTCTTCACTAGCCAGTCAGGTCTAGCAATTAGGAGTGGCAGGCGTGTAGTGTTGAGGCTGTGGTCCGTGTCTCACTCACCCTGCTCAGTGCCCACTTTGCCAGCTCTTCGGTACTGGCATGCATGCTGCCTCCGCCCTGCTCAGCTGCACGCCTGGGCCGTTGCTAGTGACATGGAGCAGTCCTCCTGTCCAAAAAAACAACAACAACAATTCTACCACAGTCTCGTATTTTAGTACAGTATAGTAAACTTATTCAACTATGTATATAAAAATATAAATAGTTGTGATATAAAATAAATATCATTAGATTTGTCACGAGGTATATTTTCATAATATGCTTATTTGGTGTCACAAGCACTATATTTGGTCAAGCTTTGGATATCGAAACAAAAAAATGCATCTAAAATTGCGTCTCTTTCAAGACGGAGGGAGTAATTTTACGCTCGAGCGTAAAAGAAGCTTGACACAAAGTCATGATCCTATAAATACCTTATAATTTGAATTGGATAGACGCCCTGTTCGCTTGACTTATAAGCGGTACTTTTTCAGCCAACGAATAATATTTTTTTCTCATAACAAATCAGCCAATAGTACGTTCTGCTAATAGTACGTTCTGCCATGACTTATCAGCCAAACGAACAGGGCAAGAGTTTACTCTGGTTACATTAAGTGAGGACACGCAAACACAACTTCCGTGATGAATGAAGCACGACTCCCTCCTTCGTTAATATTTGTATCTCTAAATGCGTTTAACTATGAGAATGCATGACATGATGATTGATCTAATATGCCTATTTGGCATTATAAATATTTGTATTTTTGTTCTATATTTTTTGTCAAACTTAAAAATATTTAACTCCTCGAAGTGCTAGATAAACACTTATTTTGGAAACGGAAGAAGGATCGTACTAAATTTATATTCTGTTGCGGACTCAGAGAACAAGAGGATTCGGACCTGTTTTTCGTTCAAGTCTGTCTAGTTAAACGGATTTATGCCTGTGTTACTCCCTGCGTCCCATAAAAAAAGGCCGACGGCGTCCGGACGGTCGGCTCGCGTCCTCACGAGTATGGATGAAAATGGTACGGATATTTATTCGACCGTCCGTTCGACCGAACAAATATGAACACTTATCAGGATAGTTACTCGGATATCCGTAATTTTTTTCGGATACGGATACTAAAACGGATATCTTAGGCGGATATCAAACACGGATGTAATATCATCGATATCCGGCGCATATCGGATAATCCGGATAAGTATCGGATATATCCGGATATTTAAAAACGGATATTATCTGGATATTATTCAAACGACCTTGGATGGAGAAATGATCAAAATAAAAATTGTAGATCTCAAAAAGTTATGAAACTTTGTTGTTTACAACTTTTTCGTTTGAAATCATTTAGTGCTTCAAAATTTAAACCGTCCAAACTTTCTCAAATAGAAAACTAGTTTATAGGCGTCAAAATTTAAAAATCACAAATTTGAACCATCCAAACTATCTCAAATGGAAAGTTCACCAAAACCACAATTGTAGATCTTGATGAGTTGAACAAACTTGGTATTCAAAACTTTTCAATTTGAAGTCATTTAGAGTTCATAATACTAGAGTCAAAGTCTTGTTTTTTCATTTGACCAAATTTGACTTGGTCAAACTTGCTCAAATGAGACACTAAATGACCTCAGATGAAAAAACTCTAAATACCAAGTTTGATCATCTCAGCAAGATCTACAATTGTTACATAGCTCATTTTTCTATTTGAGAAAGTTTTATCAAACACTAGTCACAAATTCTTGAATCTCATATAGGCTTTCTGAAACTATATCACACACTTGTGAAATTTGAACTGTATTTTGTTCAAACTTTCTCAAATGAAAAAATAGCCTATATAAGTATTGTAGATCTTGATGATATGAACAAATTTGGTATTCAAAACTTTTCAATTTGAGACAATCTAGGGTTCCGAAAACTAGTTTGTAAACATCGAAATTTAAAAATCATAAATTTGAACCGTCCAAACTATCTCAAATGGAAAGTTGACCAAAACAAGAATTGTAGATATTGATGAGTTGAACAAACTTGGTATTCAAAAATTTTCAATTTGAAGTCATTTAGAGTTCATAATACTAGAGTCAAAGTGTTGTTTTTTTATTTGACCAAATTTGACTTGGTCAAACTTGCTCAAATGAGACACTAAATGACCTCAGATGAAAAAACTCTGAATACCAAGTTTGATCATCTCAGCAAGATATACAATTGTTATATAGCTTATTTTCCCATTTGAGAAAGTTTTATCAAATACTAGTCACAAATTCTTGAATCTCATATAGACTTTCTGAAACTATGTCACATACTTGTGAAATTTAAACTATATTTTGTTCAAACTTTCTCAAATGAAAAAATAGCCCATATAAGGATTGTAGATCTTGATGAGATGAACAAATTTGGTATTCAAAACTTTTCAATTTGAGACAATCTAGGGTTCTAAAAACTAGTTTGTAAACATCGAAATTTAAAAATCACAAATTTGAACCGTCCAAACTATCTCAAATGGAAAGTTGACCAAAACAACAATTGTAGATCTTGATGAGTTCAACAAACTTGGTATTCAAAACTTTTCAATTTGAAGTCATTTAGAGTTCATAATACTAGAGTCAAAGTGTTGTTTTTTCATTTGACCAAATTTGACTTGGTCAAACTTGCTCAAATGAGACACTAAATGACTTCAGATGAATAAACTCTGAATACCAAGTTTGATCATCTTAGCAAGATATACAATTGTTACATAGCTCATTTTCCCATTTGAGAAAGTTTTATCAATCACTAGTCACAAATTCTTGAATCTCATATAGACTTTCTGAAACTATATCACACACTTGTGAAATTTGAACTACATTTTGTTCAAAATTTCTCAAATGAAAAAATAGCATATATAAGGATTGTAGATATTGATGAGCTGAACAAACTTGGTATTCAAAACTTTTCAATTTGAGACAATATAGGGTTCCGAAAACTAGTTTGTAAGCATCGAAATTTAAAAATCACAAATTTGAACCGTCCAAACTATCTCAAATGGAAAGTTGACCAAAACAAGAATTGTAGATCTTTATGAGTTGAACAAACTTGGTATTCAAAACTTTTCAATTTGAAGTCATTTAGAGTTCATAATACTAGAGTCAAAGTGTTGTTTTTTCATTTGACCAAATTTGACTTGGTCAAACTTGCTCAAATGAGACACTAAATGACCTCAGATGAAAAAACTCTGAATAGCAAGTTTGATCATCTCAGCAAGATCTACAATTGTTACATAGCTCATTTTCCCATTTGAGAAAGTTTTATCAAACACTAGTCACAAATTCTTGAATCTCATACAGACTTTCTAAAATTATGTCACACACTTGTGAAATTTGAACTACATTTTGTTCAAACTTTCTCAAATGAAAAAATGGCCTATATAAGGATTGTAGATCTTGAATCCATGACCATGACTCCATGAGACCCATGAAGCCATGAGCTTGGCTATTTCTACTCATGCCGCGAAGATTGGTGCTTGTATGATGTTTGATGTATGATGTATCTCAGTATCTTTATCTTATTTGCTGCTTTACTCTTTAGTCTTTTGGCTTAATCTAGATGGATTATGGACTCATAGAGTGGTGTACTGGTCATGCACGCATGATATATATATATATGCTGCTTTTACTCAATATCCGAATAGATATTTGTATCCGACCTTCTCCGAATCCGATTCATACCGTATTCGATACTCATTATTCAGATCCGTAATCGAAGTCAATCCGTATTCAGATATGTATCCGAACGCTATCCGTGTCCGAATCCGAATCCGAATAGAAATATGAAAACAAATATAATATGAGTGATATCCGTCAGATCCGATCCGTTTTGGCTCTCGTCGCGGCCCACATGAGCCACCCTACCACGTCATCAGAAAGTACAAGACAACACGGATCAAGACAAGACAGATGCGGTGGCAGTTTGCATCATGGGGTCCTGTCGGCCTACCGTGAGCCGACAGGCCAGCGACGGCGACCAGCTTCTCACCGAAGAGGAGGGACTTGAGTCCTAGAGGGTGATGTCACTGTGCTTCTAACTAGCAATTAACGACCCAATATGCATGGTTATTTATGTGCGTCCCATATATATTACTCACTTCATCAGAAAAGAATACAATTCTAGCGCAATATCATTTTAAATATCTCAAGTTTGACCAATTATTTGCTTCAAAAAAAAGTTTGACCAATATATATATATATATATATATATGTATGATAGAGAGTATAAAATAATTATAATATTTAATAAGTATCATTAGATTTATCATGAATATAGGAGTATTTTCTATTTGATCAAACTTTGATCATTTTTAACGAGGATGTATATAAAGTTGCATTATTTTCGGGCCCTTTGGGCATGAAGTCCTGAACTCCGGTGGCAAGAAGAGCAAACGAAGCAGAAGGCAAAAACGTATGGATTAACGCCCTACTCCTGTGGCGACGAGGCGATCACGGTCACGGTTAAGGCGGCTCGCGACCACACGCGTCCGAAGTGATACCACGGCCACATGAGCCACCCTACGTCACATAGCACAGCATAGGCATACTCTGTACTAGATACTAGAGTAGCATGGCAGCTATAGCCTATAGGCAACTGACGGTGTCGACCGGCCAGACAAGCCTGCCGGTCCGCGCAGAGCCGATAGGGACGGTCAAGGCGGCTCGTGTCCCACTCCACGGTGGCATGGTGCGGCTGCGGCAAACGCTCCTAGATTGGTCTAGATGGGCCTCACCCATTGCCAGCTGCTGTGCTCGTACTTCTCCGACGCCGTGGACTTCATCGTCACGACTCACGACGTATCTTCTGTCAAAGCTTGGTCCACTGTCCCAAAGGCCATCTTCTTCATAGTACGGCAACACGGTCATGTTGCGTGGGGCGATGGTCAATCGGGGAAGATAGAAAGAGGATAAGATGGAAGTTGTGGGGATGATAATGAATCATGATATGGTGTTGTAGATATATTTATTAATTATTAGTAATAACGGGACGTACTATGCATGCTACACTACGGCTAAAGTTGTATTATTTGTGGGACAAAGATAGAGAGCTAGAATTGCATGCTTACTCAAACTGAGGAAGTATCTTTCTTTTTATCAACAGTTCTGGAAGAACAATATCTTTAGGATTAAAGTAATCAAGAGTATATAACACACATGGTATCTAGGATTCATCAACTAGCCCTGTTCGCTTGGGCTGCTCCAGCGGTATTTTTCAGCGAAGGTACAGTGTTTTCCTCTCACGACAAATCATCATAAGCCAAATCTCAACGAAACGATTTTAATTATTAAATATAAAAATAAAGAAATTAATGAAGTAAAGTGCGTAAAGGTATTTTCCAAGAACAATAAATTGAGTGGTGCATCGAAGTATAATTTATAACAATACTCAAATTGAATTAAGGCATTATTAAATTAACTTAATATCTGTATTTAAATATTAAGTATTAAATTTTATATGATTAGTCATTAACTATTTGTCATAAACATAACTTTTAAATAGTTTCGCCATGTATATAATCGATCTGGTATTCTATGACTTTAATGCAAATATAAAATCAGATAGAGAAAAGTTACACGAAGTATATATTTATTTATGCATCCATATATATCATAAACGGTTAACCAATTTACCGGGGCTGGTCTAGGTTTAGGGCCACTTGAGTCATGCCTAGTCGCGCGAGCATTCGATGCTCACCCTTGTGTCGCCCCTCGTAGTTGCCGAGAGCGAGGTACGTAGAATGTAATGGTTCTCCTTCAGTTCTATTTTAATGTTTTGGTTGAAAGATTGGAGCCGTTCTATAAGACCGAAGTTGCATTTTGTGAGACAAAGGTATATTTCTTTAAATAGTTTTGGAAGATCGCTATGCAAGTGAAGCTTAGAGAATATAAATTGTATGCTAAGCGGAGCAAGTGTGAGTTTTGGTTAAATGAAGTCTCTTTTCTGGGTCATGTTGTCTCCAATGGTGGAATATCAGTGGATCTAGGCAAAGTGCAAGATGTACTGAATTGGAAACCACCAACAACTGTAAGTGAGATTCGTAGCTTTTTGGGATTAGCTGGATATTACCGAAGGTTTATTGAAGGTTTTTCCAAGCTAGCCAAGCCTATGACAGCTCTGTTGGAAAAGAATGCTAAGTATGTATGGTCGGATAAATGTCAGGCAAACTTTGAAGAGCTAAAGAAGAGATTGACTACAGCTCCAGTATTAATCTTGCCCGATTTAAGCAAGAACTTTTCTATATATTGTGATGCATCCCGTTTGGGCCTTGGATGTGTGCTTATGCAAGAAGGAAGAGTGGTTGCATATGCATCTAGACAACTAAGGAAGTATGAGTTGAATTATCCTACTCATGACTTGGAATTGGCAGCTGTGGTTCATGCTTTGAAGATCTGGAGACATTATCTGATTGGACATAAGAGTGATATCTATACTGATCATAAGAGTTTGAAGTATATTTTCACCCAATCAGATCTGAATCTAAGACAACGTCGTTGGTTGGAATTGATCAAAGACTATGATTTGAAAGTGCATTATCACCTAGGAAAGGCAAACGTCGTAGCTGATGCACTTAGCAGAAAGAGCTATGCCAATGGAATTCAGATAACATCTATGTCAGCAGAGTTGTGTGCTGAAATGGAGTATCTCAACTTGAGCTTGATCACTAATGCAATGAAATTGGTGATAGAGCCTACATTGGAGCAGGAGATACGCAAAGGACAATTGGAGGATGAAAAACTTAAGGAGATAGCAGAGAATGTAGTGCTTGGAAAGGCACCCGGATTTAGAATGGATGAGAATGGTACTCTTTGGTTCGGGAAAAGGATATGTGTACCTGAAGTGAAAGCTATACGAGATGCAATTCTGCAAGAGGCCCATGAGTCTGCTTATTCTATACATCCCGGAAGTACCAAGATGTACTTAGATCTCAAGGAGAAGTATTGGTGGTATGGTTTGAAGAGAGATGTGGCAGAATATGTGGCTTTGTGTGACACTTGTCAAAGAGTGAAAGTTGAGCATCAAAGACCTGCAGGGTTACTACAACCAATGAAGATTCCTGAATGGAAATGTGAAGAAGTTGGTATGGATTTTATTGTAGGATTGCCCCGCACTCAAAGAGGTTATGATTCAATATGGGTAATAGTGGATCGACTCACTAAAGTTGCTCACTTTTTACCAGTCAACACTACTTATAATGGTGCAAGATTAGCAGAGTTGTACATAGAAAGAATAGTGTGCTTACATGGTGTTCCCAAGAAAATTGTGTCGGATAGAGGCACCCAATTTACATCGCAATTCTGGCATAAAGTACATAGATCTTTGGGAACAAAGCTGAATTTTAGTTCTGCTTACCACCCGTAAAACCGATGGATGATCGAAAGGATCAACCAGATTTTGGAAGATATGTTGAGAGCCTGTGCACTTCAGTATGGTGATAGTTGGGATAAGAGTCTGCCTTACGCAGAGTTCTCGTACAACAACAGTTATCAGAAGAGTCTCAAGATGGCACCTTTCGAGGCGTTGTATGGACGTAAGTGTAGAACGCCTTTGTTCTGGAATCAGACTGGAGAAACTCAAGTGTTTGGACCCGATGTCCTTAGAGATGTAGAAGAACAAGTGAGAATGATTAGAGACAATTTGAGAGTGGCTCAATCCCGGCTGTAAGAGTTATACCGATACTCAGAGAAGAGAGCTGACTTTCGAGATTGGTGATTATGTGTATTTGAAGGTGTCACCAATGAGAAGTGTGAGAAGATTCAATATGAAGGGAAAGTTAGCACCAAGGTATATAGGACCTTTTAAGATCTTAGAGAGACGTGGAGAAGTAGCTTATCAGTTGGAACTGCCTAAGAGCTTGTCCGGTGTGCACGACATGTTCCATGTTTCTCAGTTAAAAAAGTGTCTGAGGGTACCAGAAGAACAAATTCCTTTGGAAGAACTTGCTGTCAAGGAAGATCTTACTTATGAAGAGTATCCGATAAAGATCTTGGAAACTTACGAAAGAGTTACTTAGAAGTTTAACAAGTAAAGATGTGCAAGGCAAAGTGGAATCAAGTATATCTGAGAGGATGAGGCTACTTGGGAAAGAGAAGAGGATCTCGAGAAAGACTTATCCCAAACTGCTTGAGTAAGCAATCACCCGAATCTCGAGGACGAGATTCATCTTAAGGGGGGTAGAATTGTAACACCCAAAATTTTTCATTCTTTTAAAATAAGTAAATTTGATTTAATTATGTTATTAAGTGTGCATTCAATTATAGGAAACTAATAATTTTGGGGAATTAAAATCAATTATAAGATTTGAAACTTTTGATGCATACATGTCATTTGCAATATTTATTCATGTGATGATTGTTCTTGAATTAAAGTTCAAATGAATTCAAAAAATTATTGGAAAATGCTTTTGAAAATTTGTTTGGAAAATAAAAAGGAAAATAATTTTTCTTTTCTCCCTCCTTCCTTGTTTTTGGCTCATGAGTTTTTTTTTTCCGCAACCGCCGCCTAGCTCCCTCTCCTTTTCCCCTTTCGGCCCAGCCAATTGCCAAGCAAGCAACCGCCCACGCCCACGCTCACACTTGACCGCTCGGGCCCGCTTGTCGGCGCTGTCTTCACCTCAGCATGACTTGGCAACCGCCACGCGCGGCGCTGGGCAACATCATTGCCTGGCGGCCTTTCGCGTCATGGGAGCGCCCTCGCGCTGGCTTCTTTAAATCGAAGCCCACACCCGAGCCGCCTCACGCCCCTCTCCACTCTGTTTCCCACGCCACGCCTGAGTTCAGTGGTTGCGCGACGGAGGAGCTTCAGCCGACGCCGTCCGCCGCCTTTCCTCAAGACGGACCGCCGCCGCTGCGTGCATCGCCGTCCCCTTCTTCCCATGGTGAGAGACGCCGCCGTTTCCCTCTATCTCCCGAGCATCTTATTTCTCATTTTTTTGGCTTCTTGAGCCTTGGCATGAGCTCATGAGCCATGGTCGCCGCCATGGCGGCCACCGCTGCTTAGTCGTCGCCCGGCCGCCGAGAGAACGGCATGGCGCGACTTCTACCTTCCCCGCGTCCCCGGTGCACTCGGTTTCTGTTTGGCGAACCCTAGCCCCCTAACCGAAAGCTCACCGGTGAGATTTTCGCCACGCCATGGTGCACGGCCGCCGGTGACACTATTCGCCGGCCGTGCCCTCCCAAAGCCGATCCTAACCGCCCATCGCGAGATCAACGGCCAGATTAGAAGTTATCCTTCGGGTAATTTTGCTAAAGAGTCCGGACTTTTCTAAGTCCTAACCCGTAGCCCAAAGCGTATTTCCCGAACGCGCAATCCCGTTTGGAAAGCTTAAACTCCACGGCTTAAGTCAAAATACGTTTTCGAAGAATTACGTAAATGCCATTTGAACTGCTTTTGCTTATAAAATTGTCGCTTTAGCTCCGAATTGATCCATTCAAATCGCGTTAGCTTCGTAATTTCATAAGCTACATGTTGGAGCTACTGTTAGTCAAGTTTGGAACTTTTTAATTTCATGATTAGATTTAATTAAATATATGGCTATAGGAAAACCCGTTTAAATCATAATTTTCGCATTTTAGCTCTGTTTTTCGTGAACTTCGCGTTGACGTGATCGTAGCGAGACATAGATTAGTTTTACAAACATTTTATCTTGATTTCAATACTGTTGGTGTACTGTTCTAATGATAGAAATGTTTGCTTTGCATGAATGCTTTTGGAATGTTGTATGTTGCTGTGTTGATCGCGTTCAGACGGTGAGGAAAACATGGGAGACCAAGAACTCTTCGACGACCAGCAGGACCAGCACGAGTTTGTGAACCATGACAAGTATAGCATGGGCCTTCCTTGATGTCCTATTTCACTTTAATCAATTACTCATTTGCATGTGTCTAATTTTGATACCCGTAAGGACATTCTAGTGATTGTTTATCCTGTTCCTTGACTCCTATGGGTTAAATGCATGTGGGTAGATTGCTAGTGCTCTAACTGAACTTGACATACATGTTGATGAATGATACTATGGAACAAAGTGAGTAACATGATTTATAACAACTGTTCCATAGGGCTTAAAGTGCAAATGACCTTTGTTCATGTTGCTCCTGCCCTCCATAAGGACTTATCTGTCGGCAAAAGTCGGGATCGACAAAGGCAACCGGGAGAGTCATATGGCTCGCTTTAGCTCAATAATATGACCTTTCCTAGCTGGTTAGAGGTTACCTTTTTGGCTAAATGGGGCTTGCCACTTTGGGTATAGGGCTGCCTCTGTTCCTATGAGTATAGCCATGATGGATTTGTGCCATAGGAAAGGGGGTCCCTACATCCGCTCGCCAAGGAAACCTAGCGGCCCTAACTTGTTAGGGAAACCTATGAAATGGCTTCATAATGTACCCGCCCGCCACCTTGGTAGTGACATGGAAGTAATTAACCGGGCATATGTGGATCACGACTCATGCGGTGAATGTGCACCACCTCTGCAGAGGGTAACAAATCTGTTATAACAGCTGTGCTCACTTGTTATGAGCGGCCCGGAAAACTCATGTAATAATCGGATACTTGATGATGATCTTATAAAGTTGTTTAATGATGATATATGGTACACATGACTCGATATATGTTCTTATCGGAATTAAATGGGAGCTTAAGCATAACTTGATAATACTTGAGAATAAAAGCTTGACCTATTAAAAATGCTAACCGCGATAAACCGTAGTCTATCCTTTTGAGCTTCATAACCCCATGTTAGCTTGCTAAGTACGGAATGTACTTACACTTGTTTATTTTCTTTACTTGGATAAAAATCCGGATGGGTAATGTGATGACAACGGGTATGAGGATTTCCGGAGGATTATTAGGCTTGTGGTCAACCAGTTGACCTTCCTCGTGATGACGGCCACAAGAGTTTTATTATCTTTTTATTATTCATTGTGATGTATAAGACTAAGTTTTATTATAACTCTGATGTATGAGACACCGTGATTATACTTTATGTAATTTGTCAGCTTGTGTGTGTGATTGATTCCTGGGCACACACGAGTTTTGTGCATTCAATTTTATCCGTAAAATTGGGTGTGACATGATGTCACTGTGCTTCTAACTAGCAATTAACGACCCAATATGCATGGTTATTTATGTGCGTCCCATATATATTACTAACTTCATCAGAAAAGAATACAATTCTAGCGCAATATCATTTTAAATATCTCAAGTTTGACCAATTATTTTTCTTCAAAAAAAAGTTTGACCAATATATATATATATATGTATGATAGAGAGTATAAAATAATTATAATATTTAATAAGTATCATTAGATTTATCATGAATATAGGAGTATTTTCTGTTTGATCAAACTTTGATCATTTTTAACGAGGATGTATATAAAGTTGCATTATTTTTGGGCCCTTTGGGCATGAAGTCCTCTACTCCGGTGGCAAGAAGAGCAAACGAAGCAGAAGGCAAAAACGTATGGATTAACGCCCTACTCCTGTGGCGACGAGGCGATCACGGTCACGGTTAAGGCGGCTCGCGACCACACGCGCCCGAAGTGAGCCCACGGCCACATGAGCCACCCTACGTCACGTAGCACAGCATAGGCATACTCCGTACTAGATACTAGAGTAGCATGGCAGCTATAGGCAACTGACGGTGTCGACCGGCCGCACAAGCCCGCCGGTCCGCAGAGCCGATAGGGACGGTCAAGGCGGCTCGTGTCCCACTCCACGGTGGCATGAAAGCGGCTGCGGCAAACGCGCTCCTAGATTGGTCTAGAAGGGCCTCACCCATTGCCACCAATTCTTTGCTCAGTATTCGACGCCGTGGACTTCATCGTCACGACTCACGACGTATCTTCTCGTCAAAGCTTGGTCCATCGTCCCAAAGGCCATCTTCTTTCATAGTACGGCAACACGGTCATGTTTGTATGGGGCGATGGTCAATCGGGAAAGAGAGAGAGAGGATAAGATGGAAGTTGTGGGGATGATAATGAATCATGATACGGTGTTGTAGATATATTTATTAATTATTAGTAATAACGGGACCTACTATGCATGCTACACTAAGGCTAAAGTTGTATTATTTGTGGGACAAAGATAGAGAGCTAGAATTGCATGCTTAGTCAAACCGAGGAAGTATCTTTCTTTTTATCAACAGTTCTGGAAGAACAATATCTTTAGGATTAAAGTAATCAAGAGTATATAACACACATGGTATCTAGGATTCGTCAACTAGCCCTGTTCGCTTGGGCTGCTCCAGCGGTATTTTTCAGCGAAGGTACAGTGTTTTCCTCTCACAACAAATCATCATAAGCCAAATCTCAACGAAACGATTTTAATTATTAAATATAAAAATGAAGATCTACAACTAAATAATTATTTCAATCATATATAAAATAAAGAAATTAATGAAGTAAAGTGCGTAAAGGTATTTTCCAAGAACAATAAATTGAGTGGTGCATCGAAGTATAATTTATAACAATACTCAAATTGAATTAAGGCATTATTAAATTAACTTAATATCTGTATTTAAATATTAAGTATTAAATTTTATATGATTAGTCATTAACTATTTGTCATAAACATAACTTTTAAATAGTTTCGCCATGTATATAATCGATCTGGTATTCTATGACTTTAATGCAAATATAAAATCGGATAGAGAAAAGTTACACGAAGTATATATTTATTTATGCGTCCATATATATCATAAACGGTTAACCAATTTGCCGGGGCTGGTCTAGGTTTAGGGCCACTTGAGTCATGCCTAGTCGCCCGAGCATTCGATGCTCACCCTTGTGTCGCCCCTCGTAGTTGCCGAGAGCGAGGTACGTAGAATGTAATGGTTCTCCTTCAGTTCTATTTTAATGTTTTGGTTGAAAGATTGGAGCCGTTCTATAAGACCGAAGTTGCATTTTGTGAGACAAAGGTATATTTCTTTAAATAGTTTTGGAAGATCGCTATGCAAGTGAAGATTAGAGTACGAGTATATAACACATGGTGTTCATGGTTAATCAACTAAATATTTTTGGACGGAGGGAGGGAGTACTACATTACACGGTTGTGGATAAAAAGCTGGTGTACGGAGTAAATGTCTACTCCATCTTTTTGTGTTGAAACGTATCTACTCCACCTTTATTAGCGCGCAGTGCAGCGGTCTTCACTAGCCAGTCAGGTCTAGGAATTAGGAGTGGCAGGCGTGTAGTGTTGAGGCTGTGGTCCGTGTCTCACTCACCCTGCTCAGTGCCCACTTTGCCAGCTCTTCGGTACTGGCATGCATACTGCCTCCGCCCTGCTTAGTGCACGCCTGGGCCGTTGCTAGTGACATCCTCCTTCTGTCCAAAAAAAACAACAACAATTCTAGCACAGTCTCGTATTTTAGTACAGTATAGTAAACTTATTCAACTATGTATATAAAAATATAAATAGTTGTGATATAAAATAAATATTATTAAATTTGTCACGAGCTATATTTTCATAATATACTTATTTGGTGTCAAAAGCACTATATTTGGTCAAGCTTTGATATCAAAACAAAAAAATGCATCCAAAATTGCGTCTCTTTCAATATGGAGGGAGTAATTTTACGCTCGAGCGTAAAAGAAGCTTGACACAAAGTCATGATCCTATAAATACCTTATAATTTGAATTGGATAGACGCCCTGTTCGCTTGACTTATAAGCGGTACTTTTTCAGCCAACGAACAATATTTTTCTCTCACAACAAATCAGACAACAGTACTTTCTGCCATGGCTTATCAGCCAAACGAACAGGGCAAGAGTTTACTCCTGTGTTACATTAAGTGAGGACACAAAAACACAACTTCCGTGATGAATGAAGCACGACTCCCTCCTTCGTTAATATCTGTATCTCTAAATGCGTTTAACTATGAGAATGCATGACATGATGATTGATCTAATATGCCTATTTGGCATTATAAATATTTATATTTTTATTCTATATTTTTTATCAAACGTAAAAATATTTAACTCCTCGAAGTGCGAGATAAACACTTATTTTGGAACGAAAGAAGGACCGTACTAAATTTATATTCCGTTGCGGACTGAGAGAATAAGAGGATTTGGACCTGTTTTTCGTTCAAGTCTGTCTAGTTAAACGGATCTATGCCTGTGTTACTCCCTCCGTCCCATAAAAAAAGGCCGATGGCGTCCGGACGGTCGGCTTGCGTCGCGTCACGTCCTCACGAGGCACCCTCCCGAGTACTGTAGCACAGCATAGCGCGGGATCAGTAGTCAAGACAGATGCAGGGCCAGTTTGCATGATAGGGCCCTGTCGGCCTACCGTGAGCCGACAGGCCTCTACGGCCCTGTGGCCTACCGTGAGGACCAGCTTCTGACCGAACAGGAGGGACTTGAGTCCTGGAGGGTGATGTCACTGTGCTTCTAACTAGCAATTAACGATACTATTGACCCAATATGCTTGGTTATTTATGTGCGTCCCATATATATTACTCACTTCATCAGAAAAGAATACAATTCTAGCGCAATATCATTTTAAATATCTCAAATCTGACCAATTATTTCCTTCAAAAAAAAGTTTGACCAATCATATATATATATGATAGAGAGTATAAAATAATTATAATATTTAATAAGTATCATTAGATTTATCATGAATATATGAGTATTTTCTGTTTGATCAAACTTTGATCATTTTAAACGAGAATGTATATAAAGTTGCATTATTTTCGGGCCATTTGGGCATGAAGTCCTGAACTCCGGTGACAAGAAGAGCAAACGAAGCAGAAGGCAAAAACGTATGGATTAACGCCCTACTCCTGTGGCGACGAGGCGATCACGGTCACGGTCACGGTTAAGGCGGCTCGCGTCCACACGCGCCCGAAGTGAGCCCACGGCCACATGAGCCACCCTACGTCACGTAGCACAGCATAGGCATACTCCGTACTTGATACTAGAGTAGCATGGCAGCTATCGGCAACTGACGGTGTCGACCGGCCAGACAAGCCTGCCGGTCCGCGCAGAGCCGATAGGGACGGTCAAGGCGGCTCGTGTCCCACTCCACGGTGGCATGGTGCGGCTGCGGCAAACGCTCCTAGATTGGTCTGGAAGGGCCTCACCCATTGCCAGCTGCTGTGCTCGTACTTCTCCGACGCTGTGGACTTCATCGTCACGACTCACGACGTATCTTCTGTCAAAGCTTGGTCCACTGTCCCAAAGGCCATCTTCTTCATAGTACGGCAACACGGTCATGTTGCGTGGGGCGATGGTCAATCGGGGAAGAGAGAGAGAGGATAAGATGGAAGTTGTGGGGATGATAATGAATCATGATATGGTGTTGTAGATATATTTATTAATTATTAGTAATAACAGGACCTACTATGCATGCTACACTAAGGCTAAAGTTGTATTATTTGTGGGACAAAGATAGAGAGCCAAAATTGCATGCTTATTCAAACCGAGGAAGTATCTTTCTTTTTATCAACAGTTCTGGAAGAACAATATCTTTAGGATTAAAGTAATCAAGAGTATATAACACACATGGTATCTAGGATTCGTCAACTAGCCCTGTTCGCTTGGGCTGCTCCAGCGGTATTTTTCAGCGAAGGTACAGTGTTTTCCTCTCACAATAAATCATCATAAGCCAAATCTCAACGAAACGATTTTAATTATTAAATATAAAAATGAAGATCTACAACTAAATAATTATTTCAATCATATATAAAATAAAGAAATTAATGAAGTAAAGTGCGTAAAGATATTTTCCAAGAACAATAAATTGAGTGGTGCATCGAAGTATAATTTATAACAATACTCAAATTGAATTAAGGCATTATTAAATTAACTTAATATCTGTATTTAAATATTAAATATTAAATTTTATATGATTAGTCATTAACTATTTGTCATAAACATAACTTTTAAATAGTTTCGCCATGTATATAATCGATCTGGTATTCTATGACTTTAATGCAAATATAAAATTGGATAGAGAAAAGTTACACGAAGTATATATTTATTTATGCGTCCATATATATCATAAACGGTTAACCAATTTGCCGGGGCTGGTCTAGGTTTAGGGCCACTTGAGTCATGCCTAGTCGCCCGAGCATTCGATGCTCACCCTTGTGTCGCCCCTCGTAGTTGCCGAGAGCGAGGTACGTAGAATGTAATGGTTCTCCTTCAGTTCTATTTTAATGTTTTGGTTGAAAGATTGGAGCCGTTCTATAAGACCGAAGTTGCATTTTGTGAGACAAAGGTAGAGAGCTAGAGTTGCATGGTTATTCAAATGGAGGGGGTATATTTCTTTAAATAGTTTTGGAAGATCGCTATGCAAGTGAAGATTAGAGTACGAGTATATAATACATGGTATTCATGGTTAATCAACTAAATATTTTTGGACGGAGGGAGGGAGTACTACATTACACGGTGGTGGATAAAAAGCTGGTGTACGGAGTAAATGTCTACTCCATCTTTTTGTGTTGAAACGTATCTACTCCACCTTTATTAGCGCGCAGTGCAGCGGTCTTCACTAGCCAGTCAGGTCTAGGAATTAGGAGTGGCAGGCGTGTAGTGTTGAGGCTGTGGTCCGTGTCTCACTCACCCTGCTCAGTGCCCACTTTGCCAGCTCTTCGGTACTGGCATGCATGCTGCCTCCGCCCTGCTCAGCTGCACGCCTGGGCCGTTGCTAGTGACATGGGGTAAAAAAAAAACAACAACAATTCTACCACAGTCTCGTATTTTAGTACAGTATAGTAAACTTATTCAACTATGTATATAAAAATATAAATAGTTGTGATATAAAATAAATATTATTAGATTTGTCACGAGGTATATTTTCATAATATGCTTATTTGGTGTCAAAAGCATTATATTTGGTCAAACTTTGGATATCGAAACAAAAAAATCATCTAAAATTGCGTTTCTTTGAAGACGGAGGGAGTAATTTTACGCTCGAGCGTAAAAGAAGCTTGACACAAAGTCATGATCCTATAAATACCTTACAATTTGAATTGGATAGACGTCCTGTTCGCTTGACTTATAAGCGGTACTTTTTCAGCCAACGAACAATATTTTTCTCTCATAACAAATCAGTCAACAGTACTTTCTGTCATGGCTTATCAGCCAAACGAACAGGGCAAGAGTTTACTCCTGTGTTACATTAAGTGAGGACATGCAAACACAACTTCCGTGATGAATGAAGCACGACTCCCTCCTTCGTTAGTATATGTATCTCTAAATGCGTTTAACTATGAGAATGCCTGACATGATGATTGATCTAATATGCCTATTTGGCATTAATAAATATTTGTATTTTTGTTCTATATTTTTTGTCAAACGTAAAAATATTTAACTCCTCGAAGTGCGAGATAAACACTTATTTTGGAACGGAAGAAGGACCGTACTAAATTTATATTCTATTGCGGACTGAGAGAATAAGAGGATTCGGACCTGTTTTTCGTTCAAGTGTGTCTAGTTAAACGGATTTATGCCTCTGTTACTCCCTCCGTCCCATAAAAAAAGGCCGATGGCGTCCGGACTGTCGGCTCGCGTCCTCACGAGGCACCCCTCCCGAGTACTGTAGCACAGCATAGCGCGGGATCAGAAGTCAAGACATCCCTTAGTTCCTGTCATCCAGGCAGGGTTTGCTCTTTTCTTCAAAGTTCGTTCGATAGCTGCCATTCATCCCTTGTGCTGCTCGCCTCAGCGCTGGCTGGGCTAGCATTTTCAGTCTTATTCAGACCCAGAGTGAACCTGGCAAATGGACCATGATCTGCTCTTTTCTCAGCTCGGGGAAAAGAAGAAAGAATGGCACTGAAGTGGACATTCGAGAGAGATGGACAATAGATACAGATGCAAGTCAGGGATGAGATGGCTGAAATGAAGGTATGTGAGTGAGGTTGTTCATGTCACCAAGGCAGTGAAGGAGGAAAGAAGCGAGCACCATAACCCCTTGTTATTCTTCTACCGCTCGGGGATCCACTATCAAGAAGTGTATCCACGGCTTCTTGTACCAATTTTTCCTGGCACATTACTAAATCTGCTGGTGCTAATTCACTTCTTTTTAATAGATAGGCAAGGTTGTTCTTCCTCTAGGTCTCTCCATTCCCAAGGAATATTTCTTCGTGGGCTATAAGACATTAACAACTGGCTCTCGGGTATTCCTATCATCAAGTTTTTCTATTTCCATCAAGTTCGCGGGTATAAGTAAAAAGGTTAGCTCGCTTATTTGGCTAAACCTTCCAAACAAGACATGAAAATACGGCACCGACATTTCCAATGGTAGTCAAGTTCACTAGAATAGGTTCTTTGAGCTATGATCCACTGTCGAATCAACAGTAACGAAGTAAGTGAATTATTCATCGAGAACTTCCTATGGCATTCAGCCTTTTCCTTCAGCTTAGCGCCCTCACTGCTACTTCTCTCTATTAAGCTGCTCTCTGGGTCCGTCCATAAGCATGCATACTGGCGCTCTCTTATTGGCTAGGCCCCTATCTAATTAGCGGGTTATTCTAACAATATAAAAAGAAGATAATGTTTGGAGTTCAATAAGCTCTTTGCAAAAGAATAGTTCCTGCTAGTGAAGTACCTAAATAGTGCAATCTCTTGCATCGAGAATCATCCTACTGGAGAACCTTCTTGCTTTGTCTTTCCCTTATCTTGCTAGCTCTATACCAGTGCTTGAAATAGGCATTTCTTCTTTCTTATCTTAATAGTTGAGATGAAATAATATATATGCAAGAATGATTCTACCGCTGATGTGTCATACTCTACTTCAAACTCTATCTACTCAATGAAGCAAGCAGTTTGATGGACGACACCTTCCTCTTCAATAGCTTTCTTTCTAGTTCTGAGTGTGTAGCATAAACGGAGTTTTTTCTTTTGATAACTAAGAAGGAGAATATGCTGCTGTAATAGAGAATCTTTTCCAGTTCAAACTTTTAGGCCCTTCGCTCTTTCCACGCACGCCAACAACTACAACTAGCCAGCACCCTATTGACTCGCTTGTGGAAGGACTTATAGGACGAATAAAAGCTACTAGCTCGTTTGGACCCCCTGCAACTTCAAATGAAACTGGATAGCTGGCAACTGGTACAGCAATTGGATGGCTGAGAACTCTTTCTACAATAGAAGGGAAGGCCTTGGTAATATAACGGGATTGCTAACTTGCCTAAGATATCTACTTATTTAATGGACTACAGTTAGCTTTACGGGAAATCAACACTTTGTTGAAGGTGGTTTGAGTATTTACAGATACTATCCATATTACCCCCTGCCTTACCCTTAAGGGCTAAGAACTGAATAGGCTGACTCTAGATTCTAACTGAAAATACTCCAAATTTGACCCTGCAGGCTTTCAAGCAGATTGATACCTACTTTACTTGCCAAAAATATTTTCTTAGTAAAAGCTTTAAAACTCAGTTGCAGTAGAGACCTTCCGGCGGGCGAGGGCCTCACAATCGAAGGAGAGAAATTGCTTTATCTGCAATTGGATGAAAGGGAAGAGAACACCAAAACTACTAGCGATAAGAACTTTCACCTGGCTAGCACTTAGCAAGGTTAGTTTGCTTGGAAGGGGAGCATTCGAAATGCATAACTCGAAATGACTAAAGACTAAAGCTAGAACGCAAACTGAGGAAGGCAGAAAGAAGGACAGCAACCGCATTAGCTCCTTCCTCCTCTTACTCTGAAGTCTTACTTTTTGGCCTTTAATATAGGATGTTATATTGACAGCCACTATTGAACAAAAAGCGCAAGATCTCTATTTTGACGAATATCATGTTGATATAACGGATGTTATGACTCAATCATCAATGGCGTTACGAATATTTAGGAGTACATATTATGATGATTCGAACGATGAGACACGGATCTATATCCCTAGCGATAACGAAGACCGTTTTATTAGGTCCGGATACTACGGTGGTCATACCGATGTATATATACCATCTGGTGATAATTTGAAAGTGTATGATGTCAATTCTCTTTATCCATACGCAATGATGAACAGCTGGTATATGCCAGGTGGCAGAGGAGAATGGTTCTCGGATCTGAGAGATACGAAATTCGAAGATTTGTTTGGATTTGTTAAAGCATTGGTAGTCTGTCCACCAGACATTCATAAGCCTTTTCTACCTTATAGAGACAATTCAGGACTACTCATATTCCCAACTGGATTGTTTGTAGGAACCTATTTTTCTGAGGAACTCAAATTTGCAGTAGATTTAGGTTACAAGGTCTACCCAATACAAGCCTTACAATTTAAAAAGATGAAAACCCCTTTCAAGAGATTTGTCAATGATTTATATAATAATAGACTTCAAGCAAAGAAAGAGGGTAATACAGCTTTGTCATATGTCTTGAAGACTACGATGAACAGTCTTTATGGCCGTTTCGGTATATCGCCTGATAGCAGTAGGACAGAAATAGCTGTTGGTCTAGAAGAATATAGAGCTGCCGTAGCGAAAAGAACCTTTAAAGACGATATCCGACTAGGGGATGATGTTTTGTAGTGAATTTTAAAGAGAGCAGAAGAGCACTAGGTCTTCTCGATGATATAAAAACTGACTACTCCAATAATGCAGTTCAGATATCCGCGGCTATTACAGCCTACGCCAGGATACATATGTATCCCCATATAAGCAGGGATGATTGCTATTATACAGATACCGACTCTGTTGTTATTAAAGGGACACTGAATGAGGATTATGTTTCTGAAACGGAAATCGGTAAATTCAAGTTGGAACATGATATTAAGTGTGCTATCTTTGACGCACCGAAGGAATATGTTTTAATTCTAGATAAAGATGATAAGAGTAAAGATATAATCAAATTTAAGGGGCCTGCCCATAAGGCGGCTAACCGTGAGTGGTTCGAGAAGCGTGCGGAGAACCCTAATTATCAACAAAAGGTGACCGTGGACAAATGTTTTCATAAAAATCTAAAATCTTTGGAAATCGAATTTAAGAGAATAGAGTTCACTATGGGTAAGGACAGGGAGAATCAAAAGAGAATACCGATTTTGGAAAAAGGGAAAATGATTCGAATGGATCCTAGGGCATTAGGAGTTGACGATCTAAGAAGTTTGGATATGAGAGGTATGAGAATTTTGTTATACGCATTGTCTCAGTATAAAAACCTTAGGCAAGTATTAGATGATAATAAGATCGTCTATAAGGAAGCTTTGAAGTATTTTCAAGAACAAGAAGATTCATTTGATACCAACAACCCTACCTTAGAGAATATCACTTCTAGCATAAATGAGAGTCCATCTGAAATAATAGCAGATAGCGAAGAACCACTATGTGATGATCTCGATGATGATATATGACGAATTGAATATATAATGATATATGTGGAATTGAATCTCATTCATGTGTTCATGCTAACAGAAGAGCGGATCCAATACACATACCAGTTAGAAGAGGGAAGATAGTGAAGTGACAGAGATTCCGAATATCCTCTAGTCACTCTGCTCATTGAATCCTATTCTACTAATAACAAATATCAATGATAATAACAAATAGAAATGATTTCTCTTCTTTCTTTTCTCTTTCACATATACCTCATCAGAAGAGGGAATCCAATACACCTGAAGGAAGCTCCCGAAACCATGCCTACAAAAAGGCACCACGCAGATCATGGAATGGTGTACAATAAAATAAATAAGTAATGGGAACTTGGGTATCCTACAATAAAAATAACTACATGTTAATTATTCCTAACTCCTACCTGTTTGATATTCATAACACTTAAGGTGTTATCTGCAACTCTGCATCTTTGGCTGTCATTTTCAATTCTTTCTCAATCTGGAGGTCAAAGAACGAAATCACATGGAAGACCAATGGTAAATTGGGGAGTTCTAAATACCTTTATCAACCCGGCAAGGCAGTGCAAGTCAACTTCATTTGGAACCACTCCACTGTTTAATTGGTCCCTGACATAGACTTCCTGGCTATTTTCTGCATTAATCCTAAAGATCCCTTCAATCTAAGACAAAAGTGGGCATATATAAGTGACAGGGTTGAATACTGACATTCTAATTCGAACTTTGTTAGCTTGGTTGGGTATACCTTAAGTCCTTCACGCTCATATAACTTCCTCTGCGTCATTAGCAATATTGTGGGCACACTGTTTCCTCTTCGATCATATGAACATTGCAGAGAGGTAGGTGAAACCCCAAATACACTTACACTGCATGTAGAATTTGACCTGGAAAAAGTTAGAAACTAGCACAAATAGTGAACGGGGACACATGTTTCAACTTGAAAGGCATTATGGCATTCAGGTCACCATAACAGCTAAACACAGTATTGGCAACCACTACTAGTAAAGAGATAGAATGAAACAGCAAACACAAGAAGGAAACTGTCCATAGTCCTTAGTTCAATCGAATAGGTCAACTCTGGAAAGGCTATCTCAACTCCGATATTCTTCCCTCTCCGAGAGGAAACAATCTCTCTCTCTAGAACGATAGAGTTCCCTATTGGTTTCATTGCTTTGGAGTACAATGTTTACCTGTAATACCAGATCCTTTACGTATTATCGATTGATAGCGTATTCTCGATTGATAGCATGGATGAGCCAACTCCTCAATGCCAGAGAGGAGGAATGCGATGCTGTGTCGAAGAAACGTCATAAAGTACAGTGTCCAGCGAAAGAAGTATGGTATGCTATTGCCCCTACTCGAAGAGAAGTATTAAGGACAAGAAAAGATAAGGAAGAAAGTAAGCACTAATATTGCAGGTATTCTCTAATTGTGGGTCTCCCTCTCGGGGTGTTCGTTCCGATTTCCTTGTTGTAAAAACAAACCCTTGTTCGTAAATCTTTCTAGTTGGCAGGTCTAAACTAAGCAGATTCAGGTAATGAAGGAAGCGAAACTCTTGATATCTCTTAGTGAGGAAGAACATGTCGATATCACGAAGTCTGGATAGAGCACCTACTTCTACCAGAAAGTCGGGATAAGCATGATACATTTTTCCATAAGAACCATATTCTTGACTTTGATCCGGTGAATTCCTTATTTGTTGTGATGATTTCCTTGCTTATTAGGTCTTATTTGTTTGATGATACTATTTGCTTTTTAGGTGGGATGTGCACCGGCTCCCTTAGCCCTCGAGCAAGTAACCAATGAGAACATTCGGGTGAGCGCTATATATGACTTTTCCCATTATCGAATTTCAGTATGACTTTTCCTATTATCGAGATGACGTCTTAACTCGAAAGTACTAACTAGATAGGAGGCACGGGAAACCCGTGCAGCCATTTTCTCGCTAGGTGATGATTGGTTGTTTTGTTATCGAACTCTGTATTGGAAACAAAGTCTAGGTATCTGGCTCCTTCCGAAGATAGTGCTCTGGTACCTGCTCCTCCAAGAGGAACTTGGTAATCTAGGGTGGGCCGCATAACTAGTCAAGTGCATTTGCCTATACCACAGGACAGACGAATGCGAATCGTAACTATCGGGTTGGAAACATACTTTTTCCGTTGATTCTTTGGCTCGATTCTTCGATTTAGAATAAGATATGAACAAGTAGGCCGTGAAACATTAATTGCGGAAGCCTACTTTCTTTAGAGAATCTCACTTAGAACTCACTTTGGGTTGCTTTCGAAGGGAATGACCCTAGAGCACATGCAAACCATCTATAAATACTCTTTATTGTAAATCTACCTTTCAGGTGGGAGCCTGCCAAGTAGGGATGAAAACGGATCGGATACGAACGGATATCACTCATATTATATTTGTTTTCATATTTCTGTTCGGATTCGGATTCGGACACGGATAGCGTTCGGATACATATACGAATACGGATTGACTCGGTTACGGATACGAATAATGAGTATCGAATACGGTATGAATCGGATTCGGAGAAGGTCGGATACAAATATCTATTCGGATATTGAGTAAAAGCAAGATATATATATATATATCATCACGTATGCTAAAACCATTACACCACTCTATGAGTCCATAATCCATCTAGATTAAGCCGAAAAACTAAAGAGTAAAGCAACAAATAAGATAAAGATACAGATACATCATACATCAAACATCATATAAGCACCAATCTTCGCGGCATGAGTAGAAATAGCCAAGCACATTGCTTCATGGGTCTCATGGAGTCATGGTCATGGATTCAAGATCTACAATCCTTATATAGGTCATTTTTTTTCATTTTGAGAAAGTTTGAACAAAATGTAGTTCAAATTTCACAAGTGTGTGACATAGTTTTAGAAAGTCTGTATGAGATTTAAGAATTTGTGACTAGTGTTTGATAAAATTTTCTCAAATGGGAAAATGAGCTATGTAACAATTGTATATCTTGCTGAGATGATCAAACTTGGTATTCAGAGTTTTTTCATCTGAGGTCATTTAGTGTCTTATTTGAGCAAGTTTGACCAAGTCAAATTTGGTCAAATGAAAAAACAACACTTTGACTCTAGTATTATGAACTCTAAATGACTTCAAATTGAAAAGTTTTGAATACCAAGTTTGTTCAACTCATCAAGATCTACAATTCTTGTTTTGGTCAACTTTCCATTTGAGATAGTTTGGACGGTTCAAATTTGTGATTTTTAAATTTCGATGCTTACAAACTAGTTTTCGGAACCCTAGATTGTCTCAAATTGAAAAGTTTTGAATACCAAGTTTGTTCAGCTCATCAAGATATACAATCCTTATATAGGCTATTTTTTCATTTGAGAAAGTTTGAACAAAATGTAGTTCAAATTTCACAAGTGTGTGACATAGTTTTGAGAAAAGTCTATATGAGATTCAAGAATTTGTGACTAGTGTTTGATAAAACTTTCTCAAATGGGAAAATGAGCTATGTAACAATTGTATATCTTGCTGAGATGATCAAACTTGGTATTCAGAGTTTTTTCATCTGAGGTCATTTAGTGTCTCATTTGAGCAAGTTTGACCAAGTCAAATTTGGTCAAATAAAAAAACAACACTTTGACTCTAGTATTATGAACTCTAAATGACTTCAAATTGAAAAGTTTTGAATACCAAGTTTGTTCAACTCATCAAGATCTACAATTTTTGTTTTGGTCAACTTTCCATTTGAGATAGTTTGGACAGTTCAAATTTGTGATTTTTAAATTTCGACGTTTACAAACTAGTTTTCGGAACCCTAGATTGTCTCAAATTGAAAAGTTTTGAATACCAAATTTGTTCATCTCATCAAGATATACAATCCTTATATAGGTCATTTTTTCATTTGAGAAAGTTTGAACAAAATATAGTTCAAATTTCACAAGTGTGTGACATAGTTTCAGAAAGTCTATATGAGATTCAAGAATTTATGACTAGTGTTTGATAAAACTTTCTCAAATGGGAAAATGAGCTATGTAACAATTGTAGATCTTGCTGAGATGATCAAACTTGGTATTCAGAGTTTTTTCATCTGAGGTCATTTAATGTCTCATTTGAGCAAGTTTGACCAAGTCAAATTTGGTCAAATGAAAAAACAACACTTTGACTCTAGTATTATGAACTCTAAATGACTTCAAATTGAAAAGTTTTGAATACCAAGTTTGTTCAACTCATCAAGATCTACAATTGTTGTTTTGGTCAACTTTCCATTTGAGATAGTTTGGATGGTTCAAATTTATGATTTTTAAATTTTGAATAAATATCCGGATAATATCCGTTTTTAAATATCCGGATATATCCGATACTTATCCGGATTATCCGATATCCGCCGGATATCGATGATATTACATCCGTATTTGATATCCGCCTAAGATATCCGTTTTAGTATCCGTATCCGAAAAAAACCCGGATATCCGAGTAACTATCCAGATAAGTGTTCATATTTGTTCGGTCGAACAGACGGTCGAATAAATATCCGTACCGTTTTCATCCATACTGCCAAGCAGGAGATCAAGAAGCAAACCTGGCCCTTTCTCTATAAATAGAAACAAGGCGTTTCATTTGAAGGAATGAAAACATGGCACTATTTGAAATACGATTATTCGAGCTTGGAAATGAATCAGTTCTAGCTTGAACCTATGGATCTCAATGAACAGCTTCCCTATGGGCACGCTGAACATGGTGTTACTATACTGGGCACAGAGAGCAAGGTATTCCACACTGAAAACTCGACTAGAGGGCGCCTCCAATGGATGGGATATTTATGAATTGACTCTCCCTAATGTTGACCACTAAGTCCAATCGATCTATTTGAAACAATAACAATCAGGACCTTATTGAATCTCGTGTAGAACTCACTTTTGCTACTGGAGAGTACCTTCCACCAGGTCAGAGCCATGGATCCAAAGCCTACTAGTTAGCTTTGAAGGTTTAGGCTTGAGAGAAATCTTGAACAGAACAGAGCACTCCGGCCTATTGATCTTACGGCACCCTTATCTTTTGTTGGACTCTCAGGTTCACGCCAACCTAAAATTAAAACAGGGGAAAGAAGGTAAATAATAAAATCCTAGAGTTCATAGGGATCCACCACATAGTAACGAGGCCACGGTTCAAGCAAGTACTAATGTCGAGTCAAGACACAAGCGGCTAACTTCCTCCAATTTGGATAAATTGAAATAGAAGCTCTCGAACCTACCTATTCCGAAGTAAGTTTAGGATCAATAACCAAGCTAGCTGTCTATTGAAAAGAGACCCGATCCTTTTGGTTGACTGAATGAAGAAGAGGAAATTGAGAAAAAGTACTACTTTGCCACTAGGGGAGATAAAAAAGTGCAGAACTGGGATGCCGAAAATAGGCATTTCAAAGCATAATTCGATTTTATGTACTTTTGGCCTATGGTGGCATAACTTTTTTCTTGTTTTTGGTCCGTTTTTCGACTGCTTACTAAGGCAAAAGTCAAGTTCTATCTCGCCTAGTGGAAAAAGTCATGATTTTGCATTTGCCTTCTAAAAAGCGGTTTTTGCGGCTCAATTTTCCGATCAGTTCTATCCCGCCTAGTGGAAAAAGTGGTAAATTTTAGATTTCCCTCTAAATTAGCTATTTTTCAGCCTCCATTTTCTGATAACTTCTATCTCGCCATGGGCGAAACCTAGCAAAATGGAGAAATTCTGCAGTATTGGGTTCTTCTTCTGCTTTCACCGCAGGATTGGCTTAATCTTTCCTTTCACTCTACAAAGCTATATCTTTGATTCCGGTTACTGTGTTCTGTTAGCTACTCAATAACAGGCTTTGTGTTGCTTCGCGCTCATAGCTACACCACTCAATATGCTTGAACGGCCTACTGGTGGCCCATAAATCATAGGTTAAGGCTCAGGCTTGCTATTGACTGATAAATAAAGGCTTAAGGCTCTCAAACAATAGAATAAAACAAAGCATAAGGATTGCTTTCACTCTACAAAGGCATACCTAGCTTCTTTGCCGACTCTACTTGGCATCGTATTAAGCAGGAAAGAGCTAAAAGGCTGAATGCAATGCAATGATGGGAAGAAGCATCATTGAGGAATGGGAGCTTAAGCCAGACCTAGGAGATCACAGCTGGGTATTGAGCAGCCAAGCATGCGAAGCAAGCGCTTTAATGAAATCCTGCGGTGAAACCGACAGATAACCTTAAGATAAGTAGGCCGTGAAACCAGTTCATTGTTTTATTAGGTAGATGCTGGATAACCGAAATCATAGCTGAAGGAAATAGAACGCATGGAGGAACCTTAATCAATGGAGAAGTCAATAGTTATTGATAAGCTGATGAATGGCGCAAGGATGGTATTTACTTCTTATCTGGGATATCCATACTACCTACTGCCTATTGTGACCATGAACTGAAGAGGGATCTACTACGATGTGATGATATGGTTTAATTCTACCTTATACACAGACAGAGATGAAATTATACATGAAGTTGTGTTGATAAGATCAGAGCCAGCTACTATTCCTAAGTACCAGCTAGATTGTTTATCCAATTCTTTATCAGAGTTTCATGAAGCAAAACCATAAAATAAATGGAATATTCCGCAAAACAGTGATTCACAAAAGCTTAGATGAAGAAAGAAGCTGATGAAATTCAATCCTACACTATTACCAAGAACTCACTTAATAAAATAAAAGGGAAAGGTACATTGATACTGTTATTACTGGGGAGAAAGAGAAGGTATTTCAATCAAGTAGGCGTCAAACAAAGAGGTTGGCATAAAACATTACCATTTCCAATACTATAATAACCTCATGCCTGATCGAAGCAGTCAGCATAAAGTAGGGATGATATTGAGATAAGATAAGCTAGGTGAATGTTAGTAGCATGCTAAAATATGGGCAGCAATAGATACTGAGAGAATCAAAGGAAAGCATGATCATCAAGCATATCTATGATAATAGCCAGCTTAAATCAAGGAAGGAGCCATCATCAACTCGCTAATTTATTGGTCCCCGGGAGCATAACAATGATAGTGCATTTTCCTCTTGTTTTTGCACCTGGAAAATCAACCAACAAGTCACTAAGGCCAGAGTCACGACGCTCAGGTTCTGGTCTCCAACCGAGAAATACATCTCGAAGGAAGCCTTCGCTATGAAGAAAGTCACGAAGAAAAAGGCAGAAGAAAGCAAGGTATCTCTCCCAAGGGAGTTTTAGTGCCCCTACGGTGGATGCGGATTCCTCCTTTTCCTTTTGGTCGACCGCAGCACCTTGCACGGGGAGGGTATGGACCCTAAGCTCAACTCCGCTCAACCATGAGTAACATAGCTCATGGAAGGCGATGCAGCCGGCTTTTTGCGCCGCTTCCCGGTTCTCCCTTTCAAGTGTCTCAAGGAAGGTTTGATATTCCTTTTGGAGTATCAAAGCACAACCTAGGCATAAAAGAATAAGGAGTGACGTTTCGAGTAAAAAAAATTTATATATGTGTTTTATATTATCTATATCTCTGAAAAACATCAACATAGAGGCACATCTATCTTTGGAAGCTCTGCTCGCGAACCGAAAAGAGAAAGGAGACTGATTTTAGTGGCGTGGGTGATACCCAACGAAAAACAAATTCGAACACGAACATGAACTTCCATTACAAAACCAATAAAAACGAAGATAAAGCCAAATTACAAACCTAATTAAGAAAGAGTGCACCAACAGAAATATACTACGGGGAACATTTCTGAATGGAAAATTCAACTGAACACTTTCCAATACCGATTTAAGGGTGCATCGATTTTTTTTCCATCTTCGTTATATGACGTATAGGTAGGCGTATGCCTGCCTTGCTTAAGGGCGGCTCTTGGGTCAAGCAAGGCAAGTTTTTATAGACCAGAGCCAATCCTAGCCCAAACTAGGATCTCTATACGCATTTCGAGAAAATAAGACGGGGCTACTTCACTTCCTAATTAATAAAGTAGGAGCGAGTACGGAGGTACTAGACCGTGATTCTAGTCCTGATGCGGACACACCTGTCGACAACAGAGAAGGGATTCAATTGAGAGCGGATAGCAAGATCGAATGAATGAATACTCTGAGATAGAACGAGAAAAAGCAAATTTGATTAATCCTACAAAAGCCTTACAAGGCAGGTAAACTTTATGCAGTATCTGCTACAAAAAGAAGGTTAGAGAACAGGTTCCATCTACTTTATCCGCTTTTGGGCATGAAGAACATGCTTCTTTCTCAATTTATAGGAATCGTTAACCGCAACTCTCCTTTTCAGGCTTGGATTGGTTTTTTGATGCAGTAGAGAAGCCGTTTCCTTTGAACTTGGTCCATCGGACAAATATAGACATGGAGAAGCTTTTCAATGTAAATCTTTCACTACTTTGTTTGGACCTTGCTTCTTCACTTAATGCTTGCTTTCCGTCTTGCCTTTGCTGGGCCTACGATAGGCTGTACTCCAATACGAAATAAGATTGTACATGAAGGTTGGTGAAAAGCAAAAGAAGCAATTGGTTCTCAAATGCCGTGACGACACCTAGCTTTATTCCAAATTTATCATTCTATTGGTATGTATAGTGTCTTTCATCTGCTTTTTCATTCATTCTGCCCACAGCCGTTAGGTATTATGACAAAAGGAACCAGCATGTTGCTCCTGAATCTACAGATAGAGAAGAGGGCACGTCTCTTTTTCTAGAAGCCGGTCTATGTTCTTATTCTTAATCGAATTCTAAAGAAACGTCAGTTTCAAATCACTTCCATTGGGCTGAGCGGGTCATATATGCCTTTTGGCTTTCACCTATGTTATGTATTCTCTCACAATCACTCCTAGCAATAAGTGAAAAGGCGGCTATCGATACTGTCCCCTCCTCTTCTTTGTCTACTTCTCCATTAGAATTTCTGACTGGTTCACGCTTTGCTTGTGTATTGGTTATAACCTCCATCTTGTATTTTGTTTGGCTTAAATTGCCAAATGGCGAGACCAGACCCATGAAGCTTCTAAGTCAGATGTAGATTTGCAAGAATCAGATTTACCAACGGGAAGAACGCTTAGTGTATCCCATGTGGGTGAATCTTAGGAAACTCGCCTTGTCCGAACAAAAGCGGGAGGTAGGTAGGTGGTAGTTAGAAGGATTCCTTGGGAGCTGCTTCTTCCTCTGGATTCCTTCTTCTATAGACGGACCCTCGGCTAGGGCAAACAGCGTTTTAAAGAAATACTGAACAGTTTGGTTTTTCAGTGAGCCCGCTTCTTAGTGATAGGTTTCTAAAGTATCTATCGCTATGTGCCCTTCCCCGGAAAAAAACAAATAGGCTCGGGCAATTATCAGCTTAGGGACAGCAAGCGGATAGTAGATCTGGCTCCATCCCTTGAATCCACTGTAACTGATAGAATCTTGTACGAGAGACCCGCAAATAAATAGGGAAACCCGCTTAAAATGCTTTTTAAGTAGAAGCTGAGCCATTACCTGCTAGCATATCTCCCCACCAGGACTCCCCCCAAAGCAAAGCTAAACCCGTTCTTTAATTCAATACCTAGAGACCCAAAGCTCAGGTCCAAGTTGAGGCGCAGTAGGAGGGATTTCTGTCACCATTATTTATGGACCACGTAAACATACTTTTTGAGTTTAGATTCTTATGCTGGACCTGCAGCCCTAGCCTGGGACACCACTGTGCGACATAAAGATCGGATCAAGTTATGATTTTCTCATTAAGAAAGAGTACCCGAGAAGAATAGATATGATCGGAAACACTCTTATTCGACGAGGCGAGAGCGTTTGACTTTCTTCTTTACAATTTCCTTAATGCGCATGAATGAGAGATTACAACACTTAGTATGAGCATATCGGCCTAGCTTCTTAGCCATAAGAATAGTTCTACCTACCAAGTCAACCCTACTCTTGCCCACAAGAAATTCTTATTAGATACTCAATTCTTCATTGACTAGCCCCCCCAAGCAATTACCTATGCCCTCCCTAGCTTATCCATAAGAAGAGACATATCTGAATAGATAGTATTAGACCACTTCTCACAAGCCCAGTCATACATAAAGGAGGATTTCTTATAGGCAAAAGAAAACACATCTATATCGGCGCCAAGAGTTACCCAAGTCCGAAGTAATGCGTCTTTCTATCTAGTCCAACATGCTTACCCAAGACCCAACTTCTTCACTACTTGACCTACTTTCTATAACTCCCAGACTCTGCTTATTATGCCTGAAGGAGGCGTATTTAGACCGAATAAGTAAATAAAGGCGCGAGCGATAGAACATCTCTCAGTTCACTAAGGATGAAATACTCTTGCTAGCTTTCTATCAACCACACTTCAATCTAATCTTTGTCTCCACCCTTCCGGTTCGGTAGCTAACGAAAGGAGTTCTTTTCGCCAAGAACAAGCAACGGCGAGCTACCACGAAGCCGTTATGCGTTAGTCACGCTGCGATACGTTTTCTTGGTTGAGTGAACATCGAATTCCACGGGAAGAATTGGAATAGGAATAGGTCAAAGTGCCCATGTTACGAGAGGACGCCGTGCCTATTCTTTTCTCATCGAGTTCTAGAGGAATGCAATAATAAAGAAAGATCTTGATTTTCTCTTTCCTTCTCGCTTAGGAAAGTTCGAGTTGCTGTGCCTCAGAGCCAATTCCTTAAGGAAAATCTGGTTTCTTACTTTATTTGTGTGGGGACCCATATTTCAATATGTTCAATTAACCTCACACCGGACTTTGTCACTTTGAAGCTATAAGGTATCTCGTACAAATACGCAGGAGTCAGGACTCATCTAACTACTCTTTCAACTATCCCTACTCTTACTTAAACTGTCCCCCTAAGAAGTCATCAAATGGTAACACGATCTGGGTGTGGCGGGGATCGAAAAAAAAAGCATTAGCTCATTCGTAGAGAGAGAATGAGAGAAGGTGGATAATGGTTAGGGATGTAAGTACTATAGTTTGGTAGGTTTGAATTGTGTGTGGCAGGGGTATTGGTTACGATTCCAGTGGTCTTCAAAGCGAGTTGACAAAACTACCCCTATGCGAAAAGAATGAAGCTGATGTGGTTGTTCCAATTTATGAAATTTACTTGCTCTTCTCTCGATTGAACCATTGCAACCAAGGATTGAAAAAAACTTCTATTTACTCGATGGTTTGTTTCCATGTGATAGATTTTTCCTACTGAAACGTTTCCTTTTTTTGTTAGAAACCCAGCTCTTTCCTTTCCCTTCCTAACTATGAAACAAAGCTAGCGCCTTTTATGAACTCTTATCCAAAATCTCTCATCAATCAAAGTCTGTTCCTTCTACTGCACCTCAAGCACCTCCGGTTCAGGTCTTTTATGATTGTGACCAATTTCCTGGCCCGTTGGAAGGCCAAAGCAGCCCAAGTGATTGATCTCTCCCCAGAAAAGGAACAAGTTCGGATAATGATGAATAACATGAGTAGGCAATACCATGACTAGTCCCGTCGGCCTACCGTGAGCCGACAGGCCTCTACGGCCCTGTGGCCAACCGTGAGCCGACGGCCAGCGACGGCGACCAGCTTCTGACCGAAGAGGAGGGACTTGAGTCCTGGAGGGTGATGTCACTGTGCTTCTAACTAGCAATTAACGACCCAATATGCTTGGTTATTTATGTGCGTCCCATATATATTACTCACTTCATCATAAAAGAATACAACTCTAGCGCAATATCATTTTAAATA
The DNA here is from genome assembly GCA_904845875.1 of Miscanthus lutarioriparius. Classification (NCBI taxonomy): domain Eukaryota; kingdom Viridiplantae; phylum Streptophyta; class Magnoliopsida; order Poales; family Poaceae; genus Miscanthus; species Miscanthus lutarioriparius. The sequence continues at coordinate 7,842,392 of CAJGYO010000019.1, read as the reverse complement.
TCTCAAGTTTGACCAATTATTTCCTTCAACAAAAAAGTTTGACCAATCATATATATATATATATATATATATAGAGTATAAAATAATTATAATATTTAATAAGTATCATTAGATTTATCATGAATATAGGAGTATTTTCTGTTTGATCAAACTTTGATCATTTTTAACGAGGATGTATATAAAGTTGCATTATTTTCGGGCCATTTGGGCATGAAGTCCTGAACTCCGATGGCAAGAAGAGCAAACAAAGCAGAAGGCAAAGACGTATGGATTAACGCCCTACTCCTGTGGTGACGAGGCGATCACGGTTAAGGCGGCTCGCGTCCACACGCGCCCGAAGTGAGCCAACGGCCATATGGGCCACCCTACGTCACGTAGCACAAACATAGGCATACTCCGTACTAGATACTAGAGTACCATGGCAGCTATCGGTAATCGACGGTGTCGACCGCCGACAAGCCTCTGCCGGTCCGCGCAGAGCCGATATAGGACGGTCAAAGGCGGCTCGTGTCCCACTCCACGGTGGCATGGTGCGGTGCGGCAAGCGCTCCTAGATTGGTGCGGAAGGGCCTCACCCATTGCCATTGCTTTGTGCTCTTCTTCTCCGATTTGTGGAGTTCATCGTCACGACTCACGACGTATCTTCTGTCAAAGCTTGGTCCACTGTCCCAAAGGCCATCTTCTTCATAGTATGGCAACACGATCATGTTGCGTGGGGCGATGGTCAATCGGGGAAGAGAGAGAGAGAGAGAGAGAGAGGATAAGATGGAAGTTGTGGGGATGATAATGAATCATGATATGGTGTTGTAGATATATTTATTAATTATTAGTAATAACGGGACCTACTATGCATGCTATACTAAGGCTAAAGTTGTATTATTTGTGGGACAAAGATAGAGAGCTAGAATTGCATGCTTACTCAAACTGAGGAAGTATCTTTCTTTTTATCAACAGTTCTGGAAGAACAATATCTTTAGGATTAAAGTAATCAAGAGTATATAACACACATGGTATCTAGGATTCATCGACTAGCCCTGTTCGCTTGGGCTGCTCCCGCGGTATTTTTCAGCGAAGGTACAGTGTTTTCCTCTCACAACAAATCATCATAAGCCAAATCTCAACGAAACGATTTTAATTATTAAATATAAAAACGAAGATCTACAACTAAATAATTATTTCAATCATATATAAAATAAAGAAATTAATGAAGTAAAGTGCGTAAAGATATTTTCCAAGAACAATAAATTGAGTGGTCCATCGAAGTATAATTTATAACAATACTCAAATTGAATTATGGCATTATTAAATTAACTTAATATCTGTATTTAAATATTAAAAATTAAATTTATATGATTAGTCATTAACTATTTGTCATAAACATAACTTTTAAATAGTTTCACCATGTATATAATCGATCTGGTATTCTATGACTTTAATGCAAATATAAAATCGGATACAGAAAAGTTACAAGAAGTATATATTTATTTATGCGTCCATATATATCATAAACGGTTAACCAATTTGGCGGGGCTGGTCTAGGTTTAGGGCCACTTGAGTCATGCCTAGTCGCCCGAGCATTCGATGGTCACCCTTGTGTCGCCCCTCGTAGTTGCCGAGAGCGAGGTAGGTAGAATGTAATGGTTCTCCTTCAGTTCTATTTTAATGTTTTGGTTGAAAGATCGGAGCCGTTCTATAAGATCGAAGTTGCATTTTGTGAGACAAAGGTAGAGAGCTAGAGTTGCATGGTTATTCAAATGGAGGGGGGTATATTTCTTTAAATAGTTTTGGAAGATCGCTATGCAAGTGAAGATTAGAGTATGAGTATATAACACATGGTATTCATGGTTAGTCAACTAAATATTTTTGGACGGAGGGAGGGAGGGAGGGAGGGAGTACTACATTACACGGTGGTGGATAAAAAGCTGGTGTACGGAGTAAATGTCTACTCCATCTTTTTGTGTTGAAACGTATCTACTCCATCTTTATTAGCGCGCAGTGCAGCGATCTTCACTAGCCAGTCAGGTCTAGGAATTAGGAGTGGCAGGCGTGTAGTGTTGAGGCTGTGGTCCGTGTCTCACTCACCCTGCTCAGTGCCCACTTTGCCAGCTCTTCGGTACTGGCATGCATGCTGCCTCCGCCCTGCTCAGCTGCACGCCTGGGCCGTTGCTAGTGACATCCTCCTTCTGTCCAAAAAAAACAACAACAACGATTCTACCACAGTCTCGTATTTTAGTACAGTATAGTAAACTTATTCAACTATGTATATAAAAATATAAATAGTTGTGATATAAAATAAATATCATTAGATTTGTCACGAGGTATATTTTGATAATATGCTTATTTGGTGTCAAAAGCAGTATATTTGGTCAAGCTTTGGATATCGAAACAAAAAAATGCATCTAAAATTGCGTCTCTTTCAAGACGGAGGGAGTAATTTTACGCTCGAGCGTAAAAGAAGCTTGACACAAAGTCATGATCCTATAAATACCTTATAATTTGAATTGGATAGACGCCCTGTTCGCTTGACTTATAAGCGGTATTTTTTCAGCCAACGAACAATAATTTTCTCTCATAACAAATCAGCCAACAGTATTTTCTGTCATGTCTTATCAGCCAAACGAACAGGGCAAGAGTTTACTCCTGTGTTACATTAAGTGAGGACACGCAAACACAACTTCAGTGATGAATGAAGCACGACTCCCTCCTTCGTTAATATCTGTATCTCTAAACGCGTTTAACTATGAGAATGCATGACATGACGATTGATCTAATATGCCTATTTGGCATTATAAATATTTGTATTTTTGTTCTATATTTTTTGTCAAACGTAAAAATATTTAACTCCTCGAAGTGTGAGATAAACACTTATTTTGGAACCGAAGAAGGACCGTACGAAATTTATATTCTGTTGCGGACCGAGAGAATAAGATGATTCGGACCTGTTTTTCGTTCAAGTCTGTCTAGTTAAACGGATTTATGCCTGTGTTACTCCCTCCGTCCCATAAAAAAAGGCCGATGGCGTCTGGACGGTCGGCTCACGAGGCACCCCTCCCGAGTACTGTAGCACAGCATAGCGCGGGATCAGAAGTCAAGACTGCTGCAGGCCAGTTTGCATCATAGGGTCCTGTCGGCCGACCGTGAGCCGACAGGACGGAACGGACGTCAGCACGGCTCGCGTCGCGTCCACATGAGCCACCCTACCACGTACTGTAGCACAGCACAGCGCGGGATCAGAAGACAAGACAGATGCGGTGCTAGTTTGCATGATGGGGTCCTGTCGGCCTACCGTGAGGCGACAGGCCTCTACGCCCTATGGCCTACCGTGAGCCGACAGGCCAGCGACGACGACCAGCTTCTGACCGAAGAGGAGGGAGTTGAGTCCTGGAGGGTGATGTCACTGTGCTTCTAACTAGCAACTAACGATACTATTGACCCAATATGCTTGGTTATTTTTGTGGGTCCCATATATATTACTCGCTTCATCAGAAAAGAATACAATTCTAGCGTAATATGATTTTAAATATCTCAAGTTTGACCAATTATTTCCTTCAAAAAAAAGTTTGACCAATCATATATATAGAGAATATAAAATAATTATAATATTTAATAAGTATCATTAGATTTATCATGAATATAGGAGTATTTTCTGTTTGATCAAACTTTGATCATTTTTAACGAGGATGTATATAAAGTTGCATTATTTTCGGGCCATTTGGGCATGAAGTCCTGAACTCCGATGGCAAGAAGAGCAAACAAAGCAGAAGGCAAAGACGTATGGATTAACGCCCTACTCCTGTGGTGACGAGGCGATCACGGTTAAGGCGGCTCGCGTCCACACGCGCCCGAAGTGAGCCAACGGCCATATGGGCCACCCTACGTCACGTAGCACAGCATAGGCATACTCCGTACTAGATACTAGAGTACCATGGCAGCTATCGGCAACTGACGGTGTCGACCGGCCAGACAAGCCTGCCGGTCCGCGCAGAGCCGATAGGGACGGTCAAGGCGGCTCGTGTCCCACTCCACGGTGGCATGGTGCGGCTGCGGCAAACGCTCCTAGATTGGTCTGGAAGGGCCTCACCCATTGCCAGCTGCTGTGCTCGTACTTCTCCGACGCTGTGGAGTTCATCGTCACGACTCACGACGTATCTTCTGTCAAAGCTTGGTCCACTGTCCCAAAGGCCATCTTCTTCATAGTATGGCAACACGATCATGTTGCGTGGGGCGATGGTCAATCGGGGAAGAGAGAGAGAGAGAGAGAGAGGATAAGATGGAAGTTGTGGGGATGATAATGAATCATGATATGGTGTTGTAGATATATTTATTAATTATTAGTAATAACGGGACCTACTATGCATGCTATACTAAGGCTAAAGTTGTATTATTTGTGGGACAAAGATAGAGAGCTAGAATTGCATGCTTACTCAAACTGAGGAAGTATCTTTCTTTTTATCAACAGTTCTGGAAGAACAATATCTTTAGGATTAAAGTAATCAAGAGTATATAACACACATGGTATCTAGGATTCATCGACTAGCCCTGTTCGCTTGGGCTGCTCCCGCGGTATTTTTCAGCGAAGGTACAGTGTTTTCCTCTCACAACAAATCATCATAAGCCAAATCTCAACGAAACGATTTTAATTATTAAATATAAAAACGAAGATCTACAACTAAATAATTATTTCAATCATATATAAAATAAAGAAATTAATGAAGTAAAGTGCGTAAAGATATTTTCCAAGAACAATAAATTGAGTGGTCCATCGAAGTATAATTTATAACAATACTCAAATTGAATTATGGCATTATTAAATTAACTTAATATCTGTATTTAAATATTAAAAAATTAAATTTATATGATTAGTCATTAACTATTTGTCATAAACATAACTTTTAAATAGTTTCACCATGTATATAATCGATCTGGTATTCTATGACTTTAATGCAAATATAAAATCGGATACAGAAAAGTTACAAGAAGTATATATTTATTTATGCGTCCATATATATCATAAACGGTTAACCAATTTGGCTGGGCTGGTCTAGGTTTAGGGCCACTTGAGTCATGCCTAGTCGCCCGAGCATTCGATGGTCACCCTTGTGTCGCCCCTCGTAGTTGCCGAGAGCGAGGTAGGTAGAATGTAATGGTTCTCCTTCAGTTCTATTTTAATGTTTTGGTTGAAAGATCGGAGCCGTTCTATAAGATCGAAGTTGCATTTTGTGAGACAAAGGTAGAGAGCTAGAGTTGCATGGTTATTCAAATGGAGGGGGGTATATTTCTTTAAATAGTTTTGGAAGATCGCTATGCAAGTGAAGATTAGAGTATGAGTATATAACACATGGTATTCATGGTTAGTCAACTAAATATTTTTGGACGGAGGGAGGGAGGGAGGGAGGGAGTACTACATTACACGGTGGTGGATAAAAAGCTGGTGTACGGAGTAAATGTCTACTCCATCTTTTTGTGTTGAAACGTATCTACTCCATCTTTATTAGCGCGGAGTGCAGCGGTCTTCACTAGCCAGTCAGGTCTAGGAATTAGGAGTGGCAGGCGTGTAGTGTTGAGGCTGTGGTCCGTGTCTCACTCACCCTGCTCAGTGCCCACTTTGCCAGCTCTTCGGTACTGGCATGCGTGCTGCCTCCGCCATGCTCAGCTGCACGCCTGGGCCGTTGCTAGTGACATCCTCCTTCTGTCCAAAAAAAACAACAACAACAATTCTACCACAGTCTCGTATTTTAGTACAGTATAGTAAACTTATTCAACTATGTATATAAAAATATAAATAGTTGTGATATAAAATAAATATCATTTGATTTGTCACGAGGTATATTTTCATAATATGCTTATTTAGTGTGAAAAGCACTATATTTGGTCAAGCTTTGGATATCGAAACAAAAAAATGCATCTAAAATTGCGTCTCTTTCAAGACGGAGGGAGTAATTTTACGCTCGAGCGTAAAAGGAGCTTGACACAGAGTCATGATCCTATAAATACCTTATAATTTGAATTGGATAGACGCCCTGTTCGCTTGACTTATAAGCGGTACTTTTTCAGCCAACGAACAATATTTTTCTCTCATAACAAATCAGCCAACAGTACTTTCTGCCATGGCTTATCAGCCAAACGAACAGGGCAAGAGTTTACTCCTGTGTTACATTAAGTGAGGACACGCAAACACAACTTCCGTGATGAGTGAAGCACGACTCCCTCCGTCGTTAATATCTGTATCTCTAAACGCGTTTAACTATGAGAATGCATGACATGACGATTGATCTAATATGCCTATTTGGCATTATAAATATTTGTATTTTTGTTCTATATTTTTTGTCAAACGTAAAAATATTTAACTCCTCGAAGTGTGAGATAAACACTTATTTTGGAACCGAAGAAGGACCGTGACGAAATTTATATTACATTGCGGACCGAGAGAATAAGATGATTCGGACTGTTTTTCGTTCAAGTCTGTCTAGTTAAACGGATTTATGCGTGTTACTCCCTCCGTCCCATAAAAAAAGGCCGATGGCGTCTGGACGGTCGGCTCACGAGGCACCCCTCCCGAGTACTGTAGCACAGCATAGCGCGGGATCAGAAGTCAAGACTGCTGCAGGCCAGTTTGCATCATAGGGTCCTGTCGGCCGACCGTGAGCCGACAGGACGGAACGGACGTCAGCACGGCTCGCGTCGCGTCCACATGAGCCACCCTACCACGTACTGTAGCACAGCACAGCGCGGGATCAGAAGACAAGACAGATGCGGTGCTAGTTTGCATGATGGGGTCCTGTCGGCCTACCGTGAGGCGACAGGCCTCTACGCCCTATGGCCTACCGTGAGCCGACAGGCCAGCGACGACGACCAGCTTCTGACCGAAGAGGAGGGAGTTGAGTCCTGGAGGGTGATGTCACTGTGCTTCTAACTAGCAACTAACGATACTATTGACCCAATATGCTTGGTTATTTTTGTGGGTCCCATATATATTACTCGCTTCATCAGAAAAGAATACAATTCTAGCGTAATATGATTTTAAATATCTCAAGTTTGACCAATTATTTCCTTCAAAAAAAAGTTTGACCAATCATATATATAGAGAATATAAAATAATTATAATATTTAATAAGTATCATTAGATTTATCATGAATATAGGACTATTTTCTGTTTGGTCAAACTTTGATCATTTTTAACGAGGATGTATATAAAGTTGCATTATTTTCGAGCCATTTGGGCATGAAGTCCACGAACTCCGATGGCAAGAACAAGCAAAGCGAAGCAAAAAGGCAAAAAAACGTATGGATTAACGCCCTACTCCTGTGGCGACAAAGGCGATCATCACGGTCACGGTTATAGCGTCCGCGTCCCCACACGCGCGAAGTGAGCCCACGGCCACATGAGCCACCCTACGTCACGTAGTACAAAGCATAGGCATACTCCGTACTAGATACTAGAGTAGCATGGCAGCTATCGGCAATCGACGGTGTCGACCGCCGAACAAGCTCGCCGGTCCGCGCAGAGCCGATAAGGGACGGTCAAAAGCGGCTCATGTCCCACTCCACGGTGGCATGGTGCGCTGCGTGCAAGCGCTCCTAGATTGGTGCGGAAGGGCCTCACCCATTGCTAGGCTGCTGTGCGTGCTCGTACTTCTCCGACGCCGCGTGAGTTCATCGTCACGACTCACGACGTATCTTCTGTCAAAGCTTGGTCCATTGTCCCAAAGGCCATCTTCTTTCATAGTACGGCAACACGGTCATGTTGCGTGGGGCGATGGTCAATCGGGGAAGAGAGAGAGAGGATAAGATGGAAGTTGTGGGGATGATAATGAATCATGATATGGTGTTGTAGATATATTTATTAATTATTAGTAATAACAGGACCTACTATGCATGCTACACTAAGGCTAAAGTTGTATTATTTATGGGACAAAGATAGAGAGCTAGAATCGCATGCTTATTCAAACTGAGGAAGTATCTTTCTTTTTATCAACAGTTCTCGAAGAACAATATCTTTGGGATTAAAGTAATCAAGAGTATATAACACACATGGTATCTAGGATTCATCAACTAGCCCAGTTCGCTTGAGCTGCTCCAGCGGTATTTTTCAGCAAAGGTACAGTGTTTTCCTCTCACAACAAATCATCGTAAGCCAAATCTCAACGAAACGATTTTAATTATTAAATATAAAAATGAAGATCTACAACTAAATAATTATTTCAATCATATATAAAATAAAGAAATTAATGAAGTAAAGTGCGTAAAGATATTTTCCAAGAACAATAAATTGAGTGGTGCATCGAAGTATAATTTATAACAATAATCAAATTGAATTAAGGCAATATTAAATTAACTTAATATCTGTATTTAAATATTAAATATTAAATTTTATATGATTAGTCATTAACTATTTGTCATAAACATAACTTTAAAATAGTTTCACCATGTATATAATCGATCTGGTATTCTATGACTTTAATGCAAATATAAAATCGGATAGAGAAAAGTTACATGAAGTATATATTTATTTATGCGTCCATATATAGCACAAACGGTTAACCAATTTGCCGGGGCTGGTCTAGGTTTAGGGCCACTTGGGCGATGGCCTGAGTAGCTCGGGAATATCTCTATAAAGGTCCAACAAAACAAGCACTCGCTACTTCGAGTCATGCCTAGTCGCCCGAGCATTCGATGCTCACCCTTGTGTCGCCCCTCGTAGTTGCCGAGAGCGAGGTACGTAGAATGTAATGGTTCTCCTTCAGTTCTATTGTAATGTTTTGGTTGAAAGATCGGAGCCGTTCTATAAGACCGAAGTTGCATTTTGTGAGACAAAGGTAGAGAGCTAGAGTTGCATGGTTATTCAAATGGAGGGGCTATATTTCTTTAAATAGTTTTGGAAGATGGCTATGCAAGTGAAGATTAGAGTACGAGTATATAACACATGGTATTCATGGTTAATCAACTAAATATTTTTGGACGGAGGGAGGGAGGGAGTACTACATTACACGGTGGTGGATAAAGAGCTGGTGTACGGAGTAAATGTCTACTCCATCTTTTTGTGTTGAAACGTATTACTCCATCTTTATTAGCGCGCAGTGCAGCGGTCTTCACTAGCCAGTCAGGTCTAGCAATTAGGAGTGGCAGGCGTGTAGTGTTGAGGCTGTGGTCCGTGTCTCACTCACCCTGCTCAGTGCCCACTTTGCCAGCTCTTCGGTACTGGCATGCATGCTGCCTCCGCCCTGCTCAGCTGCACGCCTGGGCCGTTGCTAGTGACATGGAGCAGTCCTCCTTCTGTCCAAAAAAACAACAACAACAATTCTACCACAGTCTCGTATTTTAGTACAGTATAGTAAACTTATTCAACTATGTATATAAAAATATAAATAGTTGTGATATAAAATAAATATCATTTGATTTGTCACGAGGTATATTTTCATAATATGCTTATTTAGTATCAAAAGCACTATATTTGGTCAAGCTTTGGATATCGAAACAAAAAAATGCATCTAAAATTGCGTCTCTTTCAAGACGGAGGGAGTAATTTTACGCTCGAGCGTAAAAGGAGCTTGACACAGAGTCATGATCCTATAAATACCTTATAATTTGAATTGGATAGACGCCCTGTTCGCTTGACTTATAAGTGGTACTTTTTCAGCCAACGAATAATATTTTTCTCTCATAACAAATCAGGCAACAGTACTTTCTGCCATGGCTTATCAGCCAAACGAACAGGGCAAGAGTTTACTCCTGTGTAACATTAAGTGAGGACACGCAAACACAACTTCCGTGATGATTGAAGCACGACTCCCTCCGTCGTTAATATCTGTATCTCTAAATGCGTTTAACTATGAGAATGCATGACATGATGATTGATCTAATATGCCTATTTGGCATTATAAATATTTGTATTTTTGTTCTATATTTTTTGTCCAACGTAAAAATATTTAACTCCTCGAAGTGTGAGATAAACACTTATTTTGGAATGGAAGAAGGACCGTACTAAATTTATATTCTGTTGCGGACTAAGAGAATAAGAGGATTCGGACCTGTTTTTCGTTCAAGTCTGTCTAGTTAAACGGATTTATGCATGTGTTACTCCCTCCGTCCAATAAAAAAGGCCGATGGCGTCCGGACGGTCGGCTCGCGTCCTCGCGAGGCACCCCTCCCGAGTACTGTAGCACAGCATAGCGCGGGATCAGAAGTCAAGACTGCTGCAGGCCAGTTTGCATGAAAGGGTCCTGTTGGCCTACCGTGAGCCGACACAGACAGGACGGTACATATAATGTAATGGTTCTCCTTCAGTTCTATTTTAATGTTTTGGTTGAAAGATTGGAGCCGTTCTATAAGACCGAAGTTGCATTTTGTGAGACAAAGGTAGAGAGCTAGAGTTGCATGGTTATTCAAATGGTGGAGGTATATTTCTTTAAATAGTTTTGGAAGATCGCTATGCAAGTTCAGGCCCTCGACTTGGTCGAGTAATAATCTTACGTCCTGTTCGGCGTTAGCCTGTTTGCGTCGTATTGCTTTGAGTATTGGGTATGTTCAGTTCTTTATAAGGGATATCCTCACCAGCCCTTTATAGTCCAGGTGCTGAGAGAAGTTGTTTGTGTTCTACTTGGATACAAGGTTAGAGTTCTAAGCTATGCTTTGGGCGTCTTTCCTTGTATAGTCCGAATTGGAGTTTTGGTCTTGCACGTTGCTTTGCTCCGTGTTCTTCTTGGCGATTGGGCTGTGGGCCTTGTTATCAAGGCCCACTTCCCTATAGTACGGTCTATGGGGGCCCGTAGGGTTCCCCATCGATAAGCCCCCGAGCATTTCATGATTGAGCTTAAGGGCCGAGTTGTTGTAGACTTGATCCGGGTTCTTTTTGAAGTGAAATCTTGAGATGGTCTTCTTTGATTCTTCTTCTGACTGATGTGCACTTTTGCTGAAAAAAGTGCACTCTGTGAGTGCAGCCCCCGAGCCTCAGCTGTTTGGCACAAAAAGCTAGAGGGTCTTTCTGCCTTGATGTCCTCCGAGTTCTTTTCCTTTGAGTGCAGCGAGTGCAATTTTTTTGCACTCATTGAGTGTAGCCCCCAAGCCTCTTGTTTTTTGGTATAAAAAGCTGGAGGGTCAAAAAAATAAAAATGTATTTTTCTGTGGTGGGTACTTGCAGCCCCCGAGCCTTCTCTGAGTTCTTTTCTTTGGAAAAGAAATCGAATGAATGGTCTTGATGTGTTGTCGTTTGTTGTAGTCTTGAGTTCTTGTATTCTTGGTCCTTCGTCTTTAAATCTGAGCCCCCGGGCGTGGTTGAAGCGAATGCCGAGCCTTCGAGCTTAGTGTTTGACTAAGCCGTGATGTTCTTCTGAGTTGTTTTTATTCATCTAGGTCGTTTCTAGACTTCTCTAGTTCTTGATGTACCTCTTCCAGGTTGTTTGCACTTCGTCCAGGTTCTTTCTGAACTTGTATGTACCTCATCCGGGTTGTTTTCTGATCACTCCAGGTTCTTTTTTGTCTTGATTTCTATTCCCAACTTGTCTGGGTTGTTTTTCTTCAATATGGGTTCTTTCTGATCTTGACTTGATCTCTGTCTCTCCTTGTTAGGGTTCTTTTCTGATCAATCCGGGTGCTTTCTAAGCTTGTCTTGGTTCTTGCCGTGCCTCATCGGGGTTCTTTTTTTTATCAAACCAGGTTGTTTCTTGACTTATCTTCTTTGTTGGTTGTGGTTCCGCCTTGAGTAAGAAATTCTTTCTTCAATTCTTTCCTCATTCGTAGATATGCTGCTGTGTGAGGTTGAGCAGCCCCCGGGCTTTTGTATACTTGATAACTTTCGCGTTGGCAGTTAGAAGAGTTCTTGTGATGTGGCTTCCATGCTTGCTCTATCTGCCTTTCAATTTTCGGGTTATCGCTGTTGCTGGTCTTGGGTTGGAGGTAACTATATCAGTGTGCTCGTCCAGAACGTGGTTGTCTCCCTGTTCATAACCCAGGATTTGCTTCATCCTCTGTAGTTGTGATGTATCTAGGTTGTGTTTATTCTGCTAGTTATATCGAATCTTGGTGCGGAGGGTTGCAACCTCAAATTCCACTGGGTTCTTTGCTGCCACTCTAGAATGATCTCCTTTGCTTTATCGGATCTTGTACTCTGTTGTAATCCTAGTATCTTCTTGATCAGAGGAATAAAAGATTATATTGTCTGAGTTGTTGTCCGAGCTCTTTTTGTTTCGGTTGCCTTTGTGTAAACATACCCGTCTTGTAGTATATTATTTTCTCAATAACTTTCTTGTGAATGGATTGATAGTCATTGTGGTGTGAACGGACCGTTGCTCTTCTCTGGTGCGTACTGTAATTATTGCTGTAATGGTAACTTTGAAGGGCCTTCCTTTGGCGACCGCGTACTTTAGGCCACGTATTTACCTTGTATAAAGATAACTGCTCTGTTACTATTGGCCTAACTTGCCTTTGCGGTAAAAAATTCCCCAATCTCAGCCAAAACCCTAGCTCCGTTGTACCTTCGATCCCCCGCTATTTCCGTCCAAATCTTGTCTTCGCTTTTCTGAGATGGTGGCGAAGAACAAGAGCAAGAATAAGAGCAAATCTGTCGACGAGGAGGCGGCGCTCAAGGTGATCAAGAACACCAAATTTGTTGCAATGCGGAAAATGCAGAGGCAACTCCCCAAGCCGTCAACTTCGGAGGCGGAGTTGGATCTGCTTGTTGCTCATGGCCTTCTTCGGGAGAAATGTCTCTCTAATTTCTCTGGTCCTGATGAGCACGATGTCCCTTCTCCCACTCCGAATCAATCTGTTCTTTTTGTTCCTTTCGTGCGGGCGGGGCTCTGTTATCTCCCGTCCGATTTCTTGCTTGAGTTTCTTGGATCCTAAGGGATTCAAATCCATCATCTTACCCCTAACGGGGTTCTTTTTTTCTACCTTCGTGCATTTTTGCGAGGTTTTCGTTGGAATTCCTCCAAATCTTCTTCTTTTTCGTCATTTTTTTCGTGTGCGTTTGTTAGACGGAAATAATACTCCTTTTCTCGGCTGCTGGCTTATCCAATCTTGTCAGGGAGTTTCTTTCCCTTCTCCTACCCTTTCTGATTCTGACAGGAATTGGGCGGAGAAGTGGTTTTATATTTCAAAACCTGCTCTTTTCTTTTCTCATGATCTCTCTGTTCTTCCCATTCCCCTCCCTATCTGGAAGGATAAAATCTCTTCTGCTGAGCGTGCTGCTCTGAAGCTTGTGCTCGCTCGAGTTGCAGTGCTTAAACATGCAAGCTTAACTGGCAATTGTATAGTTGCTAGTTTCTTGCGTCGCCGGGTGTAGCCTCTTATGCAGAGGGTGCACTATGGTTTTGAATATACTGGTCCCTCAGATCCTTCTCGGCTTGTTGCTGATGCTGAGTTGACTGAGGAGATGATTCTTGAACGTCTTGAGCGTATTCTGGCGGGTGTTTCTGTGATGCCTGCTCAGGTTGATGAATATGATGTTGCTCATCCTCCTCCTGCGGTATGTGGTAATCTCCTCCAAGTTATTTTGGGTTCTTGCACTTCATATTTTGTTTTTGACTTCTTTCTTCTTCTCTTGCAGGGTTTTGGTCGGGCCTTTAGGCTCGAGGTGGTTGTTGTCGTAGCTGGAGAGGCGGCTGCTGAAGAGCCCACCGGTGATGAGGATGAAGATGATGCCGATGCTGCTGCTGGCAACCTGGCTGAAGCCGTTATTTTAGGGCCGAGTTCTTCTTCTGCCAGGTTGTGTACTGGCTTATTGGAAGGTCAACACTCCTATGTTGAGTATGTTCCTGATCCTCGGATTGCTCGATATATCCTGTTATCTAGGAAGCAGCGGACTGAGGCTGCTTTTAAGCAGTCTTTGCCTAAGAGGCGACGTTCAGCTTGTCAACACCCTCCAACAGGTAATATTCTCGTAGGTGAGCTTGCGCTGAGCTTTTCTCGAGTTGTTTTCCTAGCTTTGTCTTGACTTGACCTGCTTTTGTGTATTCATCCGAGTTCTTCTTGTCTTCTGATAGATGGTCAGTCTGTCGCTGTTGATGAGGAGGTGACTGATGATGAAGTCCCCCTTAATCTTCATTCGTAAGTTTTTACTTCTCGAGTGCCCTTGTATTTTGTAAGATTTGCTCTGACTGAGTTCTTTTTTCTGTAGTCGTGCACGGGCTCCTTGTGTCCCAAATGTAACAATTGCTTCTGCTTCTGTCCCAGAGGCCATCCCAATCCCCCCCTTTGAGGTGGTTGAGGATGATTTGTTTTCCGTGCCACTTCCCGACTTCATTTTCTCGGAGGTGGCTGGTGATTTTAAGAAGGTCATCAAGTGAGTTTTTCTCCTGGTTGTTCTAATTTTGATATCTTATTCTATTTTTGATAGAGCCGAGTTCTTTTTCATTGTAGGCCTTCTGAGGATGCCTCATCTTCTCTAGCCCTTGGGGCTAAAAAAGCTTTTACAAGAATCTGTTGTTGGTGAGCTCTTGTTCTGCCTTGCCTTTCTGTCTCTTGTATAATTTATGTATTCTATATCCTTGTAGACTTATAATTCTGCTTTTTGTAGCTTCTCCTCCTTGTGTTGCTCCTCTTGAGCCACATGTTGAGGAACAGAATGTTGGGGCCCTAGTGTCCTCTCAGGAGGAGCACTGGGTTGTGGATAGTCCCTCGAGCATTTTTGCTGCTGCTCGTCTGCCACTTATTTCATCTCTGTTGTACTCCCTCGAGGCTGCTGAAACGACCTGATTTCCGCGAAGGGAAATCCACAGAGTCAAAGTGTAATAAGACTGTTGTAGATCATATTACCCAAATTCCAGTCGAATATCACATCCATACAACGATAATATCAGAGTACAAATAGTGCGGAATTACATAAATTATTACATTACCACATTGGCGGAATCAAAAGTAGCATTCATTCAGAACATCTTGAAGATAAGATCGCCAAACTTAAGCGTATGAACGAACCCCTCAACCGTCAAACTCCTCGGAGCTATACTCCTCAGTAGAACATGTGTGCCAAAATTTATCAGTACGATTTGTACTGGCCACTCCCACCCTATGAGCATTGCTTTGTAGAAATTGGATGCAAGTTGGATATATTCAAAAGGAACCTATAAGGCTGGGATTTCCTATGTATTTAGCATATCAAGTATATAATAATGGTTGGTCAAGTTTTATAACCATTCCCACACACATTCCACCCCATTCCCATTCCAGAGCCAGGTTTCGATCCTGGGAACGATATACCACCATCTCCACACCATCACCATACCATCGCTCAATCGACAGGCCAACTCCCTCTCGGCACTGTCTCAAGGCCCGTAGCCCCTGGCTACGTCCGAACACTCACTCCTTGGGGGAGAAGAGAATGACTCATCTCACTATCTAGTTTAAGCGAAACCCAGGAAAGGTCCATAGCCGACAAGTTGGCATATGTATCGATCGATCAACCATACACTCTGTAGAGGTTTTACATAACCACAAGATCCGCCTTTCTCGCTGACCGTCGTCAACTGGGCTAATTCCGGCCGCTTGCTAGCCTAGGATAATGCCACTCTACCATTCAGCCCTGGTACACCCCAAGTCTAGTCTGGGGTGGCTAAAACTGTGAGTCATGAGCCGGGTCCACAAGGTCTCCATGAAGTCTCGGAAGGGTGTGGGGGAAATCCTCCGCGCCCCGTACCTCCTTACACTGTCCGCTATCAACCTAGCAATAGTGGCAATATCCTACCCAGTAGTCCGGTCGTCCCGCACCATATTGGGCGAGTGGTACGTAAGGCTTCCCGGTGAATCTGAGTACTAGTAAGTCCTTAGGGATGACCAAGCCAGAATGTTTTCATCATGGTTTCCATTTACCGTGCCACCACAGCACCTCCACCCTGGGCTCCTCCCATCACAGGTTCACACCAGGGCCACCTCATATACCATTTACCCACCATAGGTATCCATTCCAGGGGTGCCCAGGTAGCACCCCACGGCAAGACTTGCCCCAGGCTCGTCGTATACTCCAACTTGGTCGACACAACCCTCACCCTCCACGCGCCCAAGTCAGACACGCAGCACTCTCCCCATAGTCCAGATAACACTAGTTTTCCACCACGCATCAATGTAGTACAAGCGTAGTAGAAGTAATAAGTAATGAAATATAGCAGCAAACGTGTGACTAGCCTAACAGTAGGGTGAGCAGGGGTAAGGTTGCGTTAAGGTAAAGGCCATCAAGAAAGCATACTACCATGCAAGTCCTATCATAGTGTGATCATAACAATAAAGTAAAACAATAGTAGTTCTATATTAGCCATGCGTAATAGGTGCTATGAGATTGGGTGGGATGTGGCACCTTTAGTGTAGTCGTTTCCATACTCCTCACGGTACTCATGATCCTCGTCCGTCCGGTTCTCCTCCGAGTCTACAAACGATCGCATTATAGTCGCGTTAGCGACGTCTATAGAATAGCATAAAGAAGCAATGAAAGTTCAAAAGAGCCAAATGCACTCAAACATGGGTTCATTGCGTAAAGCTCGATTTTAGATGAATTTTGGTCCTAGTTTCATATTTTTCTGAGGTCGTATGAATTAGTTATGAATTTCTAAAGTTTAATTCATCTCTGAAAATGGAAAAGGCTAAATTAATCCTGGGCTGACACGTGTCACACTATGACTGGTCCACGTGTCATGCTGACGTCAGCATGATGTCATCATCTCGGCTTCGAGCTGACAAGTGGGTCATCTTGACGTCAGCATGACGTCATCAACGTCATCGTTTCCGACAGGTGGGACCAGGGGCTCCTGGGTCACTGACATGTGGGTCCGGTCAAGGTCAACGCCAAGTCAACAGGTGAGTCAATGGTCAACGGATCACAGTCACTGACAGGTGGGGCCAGAGCTGCTGTCGTCAGCAGCTGACGTCATCGTGACATCATCATGATGTCACCACGGCTGTGTTTTTACTGACAGGTGGGTCCAGAGTCTCTGTGTCGCTAACATGTGGGGTTAGGTCAACCGTCAATGTTGACCGGTCAACGGTCAACCAGGTTGGGTCTCGACTGGGCTTTGGTGGGCCTGGACAGGGCTGGATTTGGGCCGGGCTCAACCCGCCACGTGGCCTTGTCACAGAGTGCCACGTCGCCTTCCGGGTTTCGGGTCGGGCTCGAGTCCACGGCTCGTGGTCTACGGTGGACGCATGCGCCGTTCTATGGTGGACCGCTTCTCCTTCCGGTGAACCGCGTCCACCCTTCTCCTCGCCTCTCTGTGGTCTACGTGCACCGGGTGTACGAGTGGGCGGTCTAGGGAAGAAATTTCCCCCCTTCCTCCAAGCGGTGGGTTCCTGCTGGTGGCGTACCTCACCGGCGAGCTCTTACGGCGGCGCTGGCGTCTAATTAAGGTGGGGGAATGCTTCACCAGGCCTCGGTGAACACGGTGGTGGGGTCTAGGTAGTGGCCAGGGCTTTCCAGGGCATTGGCCACGGTGGTCGGTGTCTTGGTCGTGGCGGTGCCCACCGGCGGGGCAGCTAGGGGCTGTTCTAGGGGTCCTGGTGCCCCGTTCCCGTCCAGATGGCTAGCAGGCGACAGGGTGAAGTGACGACTGTGACCAAAAGGCGTGGCAGAGTCCGCAAGCGGTGGTGGTGCACGGCGGAGCTCCGGTCGAGGTCCTATGCTAGTGGCCAGTGTGCTGTGGTCGGCCAATGGGGTCTCGGTCTATGCGGCTACCCTCCGGGTGTCACGGTGGTGCTACGACTACGTCCTAGTCCAGCGAGGCGGCCGGGTGCACCAGTGGTGGCCGCGCCATGACGGTGGCATCGTGAGCGCGGCGTGCGCGTGCTCTGCTACGACGTCCATGGGGCTAGGAGGAGTCTCAGCAGCGAGGGACTCACCGCTGGTGTCGAAGATGAAAGGATGGCAGTGCAGTGGCGGGTTGTGGCCGTGTAGACGGAAGCAGTGCAGTGCCGACCCGCAACAGTGATGAAGACGACAGCGTCGTCTTCAGCTCCGATGACTTCGGCAGCACGCGGGTGGCTCCGATCCTCCTCTTCCTTGCTCCTCACTCGTTCCTTCTTCTTCCTCTATCCCCTCTCTCTCTTGGCTTGGGTGTGCGGTGGATGGCCACCAGGTGGTGGCGGGGCACGGGGACGCACTTGGGCAACTAGGGCCGGGGCTTTTATAGCCGAAGCTCGGCCAGGCATGGAGCGAGCGGCTGGGGATGGCCAAGGGGCGCGTGGAGGGCTATGATCGCGTCGAGGCTAGGGCTACGAGGTCGCGACGCGGCCGCAAGTGCGATGGCGAAACTGTTTTCGTGTTCCTTGGTCAGCAAGGCGGGGGATAGGGAGGCGACAAGGTCACGGCTCAGCCATGGCCATGGCAGGCGTGCGTGAGGGGGGGGGGGCAGGGTCACGCTGTGGGCGTGACTTCTATCAGACTTGGTCGGTCCAGCTGGCGTCCTCGAGCGCGTCCGATCGGTTGATGGCGTGATCATGCAGCCGAGGCGGATTGCGTGGAGCTCCCGCTCCTGTCTCTGTTCTACGATCGGGAAAAACAAGGGGGGCCGAGGTGGGTGATGACACCTAGGCCCCTCTTGGCAGCGGCTTCCATCGGGTGATGGCGTGCTGGCGTGCTGGCACGTGGGGTCCAATGGCAGTGGCAGCAAGCGAAGCGGGGAGGTGTGCGGGCATGAGCAGCGCGCTAGCAGGCTTGCTGGGCTGGCCGCGTGAGCTGGGTCGGTCTGCTGCTGCGCGCGCAAGCTGGGCTAGCTGGCTGCTACTGCGCGCTAGCGGGCCGAGCAGGCCGAGCCAGCTACGGGCCTTCTTCTTTTCTCTTCCTTTTTCTGTTTTATTTTTCTTCTCCTTTGTTTAAATTTCAAATTAATTTGGAATTTGAATTCAAAATTGGTGTACCTTATTCATTGGAGTTTTAGATATGAGGCCCACAATATTCTTTTATAAGTGTAGTTTTGTTTTACAAAAATGGAAATAGTTTCCTCTTTAAGCATTTATTCCTTGGTTTGATTAATAATTACTTCATGGTTTATTTCTTTAAAGGAGTTGTTAGGCATTACTTAAAACAAATGAAAATCCAAATCACCATTTGAGTTAACAATGTATGCTATATTTTATTTGTTAGTATTTGAATAAACATAATTAACAAATAACATGCCATGCTCATGAAATTGTCTAGTTGGGTTACTTCTAATGCAACACCTAGGGTTGGCTCCTACAGATGTCACTCAACATTGCATGGGGTAATAACAAAAAATTTTGTAGTTGTGATTTTTGGTGTGTGGATTTTTGGGTTGTTATAGTCCTACCCCCTTAACAGAATCTTGTCCCCGAGATTAAAGCATAACGTACTCTTCGAAGAGGTAAGGATATCGTAGTCGGAGGTCAGACTCTTTCTCCCATGTTGCTTCTCTCTCAGTGTGATTACTCCATTGGATCTTGCACATAGGAATAGTTTTGCTTCGGGTCTCTTTGGTATCTCTTCCTAGAATTCTGATAGAATGTTCTTTATACTCAAGAGTGTCTTGAATGTCAAGTGTATCGGTTGGAACTACTTCATCAGGCACCCTCAAACACTTGCATAGCTGTGAGACATGGAATACGGGATGTACTTCCGCCAATTCCTCAGGTAGCTCAAGTTTGTAGGCGAGCTTTCCAATCCTCTTGCAAATCTTGTATGGGCCAACAAATCTAGGGGCAAGCTTTCCTTTCACATGGAATTTGACAGTTCCACGTAGCGGGGATACCTTGAGATAGACGGAGTCTCCCACATTGAACTCAAGTTCTCTTCTCCTTTTGTCAGCATAGCTCTTGTATCGACTTTGAGCAATCCTCAAATTCTCCTTCACTTGAGCAACTCCTTCTTCTACATCTAGGATCTTAGCGGAATCAAAGAACGATCTTTCGCCCGGTTGAGACCACATCAAAGGTGTCTTACAAGGTCTGCCATACAAAGCTTCAAACGGCGACATCTTGATACTGGCTTGGTAGCTGTTGTTGTAAGAGAACTCTGCATAGGGTAGGCATTTCTCCCAATCAGAGCCATAATTTAGTACACTAGCACGAAGAATGTCTTATAAAATCTGATTTACTCGTTCTGTCTGTCCATCTGTCTGTAGGTGATAAGCGGTACTGAAATCAATTTGGTTCCAATGGACTTGTGCAAGGCTTCCTAGAATCAGGACACAAACTGAGGACCATGATCAGATACAATACTAGAGGGAGCTCCATGCAGTCTGAGAATATGCTCAACATATAGATCTGCTAATTTTTCGACATTGGTCTTGGTCTTAACTAGTACAAAGTGAGCAATCTTGGTCAAACGATCAACAATCACCCAGATGGAATCATTGCCTTTCTGTGAACGGGACAATCCAACTATGAAATCCATAGATATGCTCTCCTATTTCCACTCGGATACGTCAAGAGGCTTTAACAATCCTGCAGGCCTTTGATGTTCAGCCTTGACTCTATTACAGGTGTCACATCGTGCCACATGTCTTGCAATGTTTGTCTTCATGCCTTTCTACCAAAAGTGTTTCTTCACGTCTTGATACATTTTTGAACCTCCAGGGTGAATACAGTACTTGGAATTGTGAGCTTCTGACAGAATTTCCTCTCGTAGCACTGGGTCGGATGGAACACAAATTCTGTTCTTGAACCAGATGGTTCCTTGTTCATCTTCCTGGTGGTTGGTCTTATAGCCTAGTTTCATTAGGCCACGGAGATATTCGATCTCTTCACAATTTTTCTAAGCTTCACGGATGCGATCTGTGAGATCATACTATACGCGGAGCTCATTTAATAAGCCATGCGGTAGTATCTGAAGTTGGAAGTCTTCAATCTCTTCCTTGAGCTCAGGTGGTATGGATTCAGTGATCAAAGTGTGACAGTAACTCTTGCGACTGAGAGCATCTGCGACTACATTAGCTTTTCCCGGATGATAGTGAATTTCCAGGTCATAGTCCTTGATCAACTCTAGCCATCGGCATTGCCTCATATTCAAATCTTCTTGAGTGAAAAATTATTTCAAGCTCTTGTGATCGGTGTAGATATCACACTTGTTGCCTATCAAGTAGTGTCTCCAGATCTTTAAGGCATTCACAATTGCTGCTAACTCAAGATCATGAGTAGGGTAACGGTTCTCATGTTCTTTCAACTATCGAGATGCATAAGCTATCACTCTTCCACCTTGCATCAATACATAGCCAAGTCCTTGACGGGATGCATCACAATAGACCACGAATTCTTTGCTGATATCAGGCAATGCTAGCACAGGAGTTGTGGTAAGCTTCTATTTCAATTCTTGGAAGCTTCACTCGCACTTGGGCGTCCATTCAAACTCCTTAGTCTTCTTCAGAAGGTTGGTCATCGGATAGGCTATCTTGGAAAAGTTCTCGATGAATCGGCGATAATATCCAGCCAATCCCAAGAAACTTCTGACTTCTGTCACATTACGGGGTTATTCCCATTCTTTCACATCCTCAATCTTAGCTGGGTCAACTGCAACACCTTTAGCTAATAGTACATGGCCTAGGAAGGCAACTTCCTATAGCCAAAACTCACATTTGCTGAACTTTGCGTAGAGCTGATGTTGGGTTAGTTTCTCAAGTATATTTCTCAGATGATGTTTGTGTTCTTCAGCGGTGGGTGAATAGACAAGGATGTCATCAATGAATACTACCACGAACTTATCCAGATCATCCATGAAAACCTTATTCATCATGTTCATGAAGTATGCGGGAGCATTCGTGAGTCCAAAGGATACCACAGCGAACTTGAACTGCCCAAACCTAGTTACGAAAGTTATCTTCGAGATGTCACTCTCTCGAATCTTCATCTGATGATAGCCAGATCTGAGATCAATCTTGGAGAAATACTTGGCACCTCGAAGCTGATCAAGTAAATCATCGATCCTTGGTAGGGGGTACTTGTTCTTGATGGTGACTGCGTTCAAGTTCCGGTAATCAATGCACATTCTCATTGAGCCATCCTTCTTCTTAACAAACAGAACAGGGGATCCCCAGGGTGAAGCACTGGGTCTGATATATCCCTTCGAGATGAGCTCATCAAGCTATTTCTTGAGCTCGGCCAGTTCATCAACTGACATGCGATAGGGTCTCTTGGCAATGGGTCCTGTTCCCGGCAAAAGATCAATAATGAACTCTACATCACGGTCTGGTGGCATACCCGGTAATTCTTCAGGGAATACATCGGGATAGTCTCTGACCACAGGCACATCATGAACTGTCTTTTCCTCTTTTTGTGATTCTAAATTTGCTTTAAGGGCACATAGGATAGAGGTGGACTTTCCGGACTAGGGTTCACATCTAATGACTTGGCCTGATGGGTGGGTCACTTGGACGTATCTAGGTGAACATGATATGATGCCTCGGTGAATGGTTAGCCAATCCATGCCTAAGATGACATCTAGGTTAGTGGAAGGTAATAGGGTTAGGTCGGCTTTAAAGATAAGACCCTCAATGGTAAGACTCACTCCCTTACAGATGTGGGTGCATTTTAGGTCTCCTAAAGGTGAGCTGGTGATGATAGGCTTTTTATGTGGGGTTACAGGCAGGTCATGCTCTCGTGCAAACTTGGATGATATGTAAGAACAAGTTGCTCTAGAGTCAAATAGAACTGATGCAGTATTGCCATTAACTAAAAACATACCGTACACAATGTTAGGGGCAGCCTGTGCTTCCTCGGCGTCCAGATGGTTGAGACGTCCACGAGTAGCAGATCCCTTGAACTAAGACTTCTGAGTGGCTTTGTTCTAAGGGCACTCAGCGGCTTTGTGACCTGGTTGGCCACAAGCGAAGCAGGTGAAAGGTGCACCGCCTGTAGGGGTTGGAGCGGGTGCCTTCCAATTTCTAGTGCTTGCTGCGGAGCGGTTCTGTGCTGGGCGTTCATTTAGAGAGCGGGAATGGTTGAAACGGTCCTGAGTGTTGCGGTCCTGAGCATAACAGTCCCGGGTGTAACGATCCTGAGCACGGCGGGAGTATTTGGTAGTGTTGCCTCCACCACCCCTACTCGATCTAGGGTTGTCATCCCTGTTGTGGCGTGAGCGTTCCCTGGATGGTGCATCTATGTGGAACCTCTTGCGATCACGGCCACGGAAGGACTCCTCAGGCGTATGCTTCCTCTCCCTATACTCTTCTCCAGCTTCAGCACGGTCCTTCTCAATCTGGATGCAGCGATCCACCAGAGCACGCAGTGTGCTACTCTCAATACCACCAAACTTCAGCTTGATGTGTGGGTTAAGTCCCTTGCGGTAATAGTACAACTTCTCCTTCTCAAAGTTCACAACATAGGAAGGTGCATAGCGCAGAAGGTTGGTGAAATGAGTAGTGTACTCCGTCACCCTGTCCTTTCCCATCTTGATGTTACGGAACTCCTCGGCTTTGGCCTCCATGATACCCTTGGGAATGTGATACTCAGTGAATGCTTCGGCGAACTCATCCCACGAGATGTTGGCAGGGTCCTCATGGGAATCACTGAAACTGTCCCACCAGGCATGTGCTGCTCCTATGAGCTGGTGTGTGGCAGCTCCAACACACTCATCGTTGGTGAAAGTGGTGAGGTCAAGCTTCTTCTCTATATCCTTGAGCCAGTCATCGGCCACAAGTGGGTCAGGGTCGGTGCCATCATAGGTAGGTGGCCTTAGCTTCAGAAATCCTTCCAGCTTCCTTTGGAAGTCATTTTGCTGACCTCCCTAGCGATGGTTTGCTCCATTAACAAGAGCTGCAAGAAGTTGGGTCTGTTGTGCCATCACCTCTGCCAGGTTCGGTGGTGGTGGTGTAATGTTCTCCTCAGGCAGCGGGGTATTCTCCAGGTTGAAGGGTATCCCTCCACGTCCACGGCCACGGCCACGGCCATGGTTGTTGCCACCATGGCCCCCATTTGGTTCGGCTGGTTCGGGGATGGCGCACGTCCATGGTTCATTAGGCGAGCAGATCGGCGGTTCGGCATCTGCAACACGGATCAAAGGAATTTTAGTGCTTGTGCCATAAGTGCTTATAATTCAATATGATTACATGATTTTGACGATTTAAAGAAAAAAAACATTTATACTATCCAACACTCATTACAAAGAAGCAATAAGATCCATAAGATGCAATAAGATCCAAAACATTCATTACATGGGTTTTATTACATAGCATCATCTCCAGTAGCTACACTTGAAGACGTGCGAGAATCGTACTACGCATAATGTCTCATAAGGGGTACATCATGGGGTACAACTTATGGAAGCCACTGACATGACTCATGACCACGCAGGGTTGTCTACTCTAACTCGTACACCGCTGCTGGGATACGACTGTTCTCGATCTCGATCTCATCGTCAGACTTGTGAAGTCAGGACACGTACTTCAAGGCCTCGGTGAGCTCCTCAGTAGGCTTGGCTCCAGGTAGGGTAGGGCAGGCGTCTAGGTTGAGGCGAGTTGGGGCTAACTCAAACTCCTCTATCCTAGGCTTCGTCTTGCTACGAATCTCCTTGGGTAGCTGATCCCACATACCCTTCATCTCCCTAAGGTGCTTCTTGTCAGACTTCTGCCAAGCCTGCCATGTCCTCTCATATTTGTCCTGTAGGTACTCGTTCTGCCTGAGTGCCTCGATCAGGTGACCCTGGTTGCGAACGGCCTTCTTCCTGAACTCCTCTAGCTCTTGGGTCATGGTCTTGTTCTGAGATTGGATTTTCAGCATATCAATCCCCTTGGACCTCTCTCTGTCTCCTCTGCGGTTGAGCTCGGCCTTCTTGTCGTCCAACTCTCTCTGCAACTCCAAGACCTTGCTATCGAGGTAGCAGTTCCTATTGCCTAGGTCGGCTGCTTTGTCTTGTAAGTCAGCGACCTCGGCTCTGTGGACTTCTTCATGACGATTGAGTTCGTCCTATAGCTTGGCAACTGTCTCGAGCAGACTTGCTCACTCCTGTGCTCCCTGCGAGTCTCGCTCCTGGTACTCCCATAGAAGGGCCCGGTCCTGACGTCTCTTTTGCTCAAGCTGGGTCACGTACCTATCCTGCTCTAGCAGGTGGATAGCCGAGATGCGAAGGCATCTGTCCTCCTCTATAAAGATAACTCTGCTGGCTGCAAAACTCTGCTCACTAGGGGTGAGGCTGAGGTCGAGGGCCTAGGGAAGTAGACGGAACTCTGTCGTCTTTAGGTGCTCATAGTGATCCCTCATCACTTTGCGAAGTGCCTTGTGTGAAACAGCTCGTAGCCCCTCCTCAACTGTGTCCTCTATAGTAAACTCGGTGAAAGCTGGGACAGAAGGTAAGGTAGTGCTAGCTGGGAACTCGACTACGGTGACAACCGGTCCTTCGATTCCTCCTTCCTGAGCTGTCTTCCCAATGCAGGTGACCTTGACAAGCTCATTAGGGACTCCTAACGTGACGAGAACTCGGCAGAGGGTCTGTGCAAAACCCCCAAGCTCATGTAGGTCGAAGGTAAGCTTGGCGTGGTCCAGAGGTAGCGGTCCTAGAGGCAACCATTCGACGTTCGTTTCCATCTACATGTTTCAAGAAACAGGTGTTAGCAGGTCAATAATAGATAAGCCTTGCATAGAAGTAAATGCAGGGTCGGTATATAACCGAAAGAGGGGCTGTTCACGCCCTATTCTATCGTCCATTTCTGAGGGTTTCGTCCTATGGTCAAGTATGGCCTGATACCAACTGAAATGACCTGATTTCCGCGAAGGGAAATCCACAGAGTTGAAGTGTAATAAGACCGTTGTAGATCATATTACCTAAATTCCAGTCGAATATCACATCCATACAACGATAATATCATAGTACAAATAGTGTGGAATTACATAAATTATTACATCGCCGCATTGGCGGAATCAAAAGTAGCATTCATTCAGAACAGCTTGAAGATAAGATCGCCAAACTTGAGCGTAGGAATGAACCCCTCAACCGTCAAACTCCTCGGAGCTATACTCCTTAGCAGAACCTGTGTGCCAAAATTTATCAGTACGATTTGTACTGGCCACTCCCACCCTATGAGCATTGCTTTGTGGAAATTAGATGCAAGTTGGATATATTCAAAAGGAACCTATAAGGTTGGGGTTTCCTATGTATTTAGCATATCAAGTATATAATAACGGTTGGTCAAGTTTTAACACCATTCCCACACACATTCCACCCCATTCCCATTCCAGAGCCAGGTTTTGATCCTGGGATCGATATACCACCATCTCCACACCATCACCATACCATCGCTCAGTCGACAGGCTAACTCCCTCTCGGCACTGTCTCAAGGCTCGTAGCCCCTGGCTACGTCTGAACACTCACTCCCAGGGGGAGAAGAGAATGACTCATCTCACTATCTAGTTTAAGCGAAACCCAGGAAAGGTCCATAGCCGACAAGTCAGCATATGTATCGATCGATCAACCATACACTATGTAGAGGTTTTACATAACCACAAGATCCGCCTTTCTTGCTGACCGTCGTCAACTGGGCTGATTCTGGCCGCTTGCTAGCCTAGGATAATGCCACTCTACCATTCAGCCCTGGTACACCCCAAGTCTAGTCTGGGGTGGCTGAAACTGTGAGTCATGAGCCGGGTCCACAAGGTCTCCATGAAGTCTCAGAAGGGTGTGGGGGAAATCCTCTGCGCCCCGTACCTCCTTACACTGTCCGCTATCAACCTAGCAGTAGTGGCAATATCCTACCCAGTAGTCCGGCCATCCTGCACCATATAGGGCGAGTGGTACGTAAGGCTTCCCAGTGAATCTGAGTACTAGTAAGTCCTTAGGGATGACCAAGCCAGAATGTCTTCATCAGGGTTTCCATTTACCGTGCCACCACAACACCTCCACCCTAGGCTCCTCCTATCACAGGTTCACACCCAGGGCCACCTCATATACCATTTACCCACCACAGGTATCCATTCCAGGGGTGCCCAGGTAGCACCCCACGGTAAGACTTGCCCCAGGCTCGTCGTATACTCCAACTTGGTCGACACAACCCTCACCCTCCACGCACCCAAGTCACACACGTAGCACTCTCCCCATAGTCTAGATAACACTAGTTTTCCACCACGCATCAATGTAGTACAAGCGTAGTAGAAGTAATAAGCAATGAAATATAGCAGCAAACGTGTGACTAGCCTAACAGCAGGGTGAGCGGGGGTAAGGTTACGTCAAGGTAAAGGCCATCAAGAAAGCATACTACCATACAAGTCCTATCATAGTGTGATCATAACAATAAAGTAAAGCAATAGAGTTCTATATTAGCCATGCGTAATAGGTGCTACGAGATTGGGTGGGATGTGGTAGCTTCAATGTAGTCATCTCCATACTCCTCACGATACTCACGATCCTCGTCCGTCTGGTTCTCCTCCAAGTCTGCAAACGATCGCATTATAGTCGCGTTAGCGACGTCTATTGAATAGCACAAAGAAGCAATGAAAGTTCAAAAGAGCCAAATGCACTCAAACATGGGTTCATTGCGTAAAGCTCGATTTTAGATGAATTTTGGTCCTGGTTTCATATTTTTCTAAGGTCGTATGAATTAGTTATGAATTTCTAAAGTTTAATTCATCTCTGAAAATGGAAAAGGCTAAATTAATCCTAGGCTGACACGTGTCACGCTGTGACTGGTCCACGTGTCATGCTGACGTCAGCATGACGTCATCATCTCGGCTTCGAGCTGACAAGTGGGTCCTGCTGACGTCATCTTGACGTCAGCATGACGTCATCAACGTCATCGTTTCCGACAGGTGGGACCAGGGGCTCTTGGGTCACCGACATGTGGGTCCGGTCAAGGTCAACGCCAAGTCAACAGGTGAGTCAACGGTCAACGGATCACAGTCACTGACAGGTGGGGCCAGAGCTGCTATCGTCAGCAGCTGATGTCATCGTGACATCATCATGATGTCACCACGGCTGTGTTGTTACTGACAGGTGGGACCCGCGTGACGTCGTCATGACGTCAGCATGACGTCACTTACTAACATGTGGGTCTAGAGTCTCTGTGTCGCTAACATGTGGGGCCAGGTCAACCATCAATGTTGACCGGTCAACGGTCAACCAGGTTGGGTCTCGACTGGGCTTTGGTGGGCTTGGACAGGGCTGGATTTGGGCCGGGCTCAGCCCGCCATGTGGCCTCGTCACAGAGTGCCATGTCGCCTTTCGGGTTTTAGGTCAGGCTCGAGTCCATGGCTCGCGGTCTACGATGGACGCATGCACCGTTCTATGGTGGACCACTTCTCCTTCCGGTGAATCGCGTCCACCCTTCTCCTCGCCTCTTTGTGGTCTACGTGCACCGGGTGTACGAGTGGGCGGTCCAGGGAAGAAATTTCCCCCCTTCCTCCAAGCGGTGGGTTCCTGCCGGTGGCGTACCTCGCCGGCGAGCTCTTACTGCGGCGCTGGGGTCCAATTAAGGTGGGGGAATGCTTCACCAGGCCTCGGCGAACATGGTGGTGGGGTCTAGGTAGTGGCCAGGGCTTTCCAGAGCGTTGGCCACGGTGGTCGGCGTCTTGGTCATGGCGGTACCCGTCGGCGGGGCAACTAGGGGCTGTTCTAGTGGTCCTGGTGCCCCGTTCCCGTCCAGACGGCTAGCGGGCAATAGGGTGAAGTGACGACGATGACCAAAAGGCGTGGCGGAGTCCGCAAGCAATGGTGGTGCACGGTGAAGCTCCGGTCGAGGTTCGGTGCTCGTGGCCAGGGTGTTGTGGCCGGCCAATGAGGTCTCGGTCTATGCGGCTACCCTCTGGGCGTCACGGTGGTGCTACGACTACGTCCTAGTCCGGCGAGGCGGCCGGGTGCGCTAGTGGTGGCCGCGCCATGACGGCGGCGTCGTGAGCGTGGCGTGCGCGTGCTCTGCTACGGCGTCCATGGGGCTAGGAGGAGTCTTAGCAGCGAGGGACTCACTGCTGGTGTCGAAGACGAAAGGATGTCGGTGCAGTGGCGGGTTGTGGCCGTGTAGATGGAAGAAGTGCAGTGCTGACCCGCAACAGTGATGAAGACGACGGCGTCGTCTTCAGCTTCGACAACTTCAGCAGCACGCGGGTGGCTCCGATCCTCCTCTTCCTTGCTCCTCACTCATTCCTTCTTCTTCCTCTATCCCCTTTCTCTCTCTTAGCTTGGGTGTGCGGTGGATGGCCACCAGGTGGTGGCGGGGCATGGGGACACACTTGGGCAACTGGGGCTGAGGCTTTTATAGCCGAAGCTCGGCCAGGCATGGAGAGAGCGGCTGGGGATGGCCAAGGGGCTCGTGGAGGGCTGTGATCATGTCAATGCTAGGGCTACGGGGTCGCGACGCGGCCGCGGGTGCGATGGCGAAACCGTTTTCGTGTTCCTTGATCAGCAAGGCAGGGGACAGGGAGGCGACAAAGTCATGGCTTGACCATGGCCATGGTAGGCGCGCGAGGGGGGGGGCAGGGTCACGCCATGGGTGTGACTTCTGTCAGACTTGGTCGGTCTGGCTGGCGTCCTCAAGCGCGTCCGATCAGTTGATGGCGTGATCATGCGGCCGAGGTGGATTGCGTGGAGCTCCCACTCCCGTCTCTGTTCTACGATTGGAAAAAACAGGGGGGGACCGAGGTGGGTGATGACACCTGGGCCCCGCTTGGCAGCGGCTTCCGTCGGGTGATGGCGTGATGGCGTGCTGGCACGTGGGGTCTGGTGGCAGTGGCAGCAAGCGAAGCGAGGAGGCGCATGGCATGAGTATTGGCTACTGCTTTGGCTTGGCCGGGTGGCAGCGTGAGTTGGGCGGTCTGGCCGCTTGCGCGCAAGCTAATTAATTTGTCGCTCGCCATCAAGGCATTATAGCCGAAAGGTGAGCCGAGCCACCAAGGGCCTTCTTCTTTTCTCTTCCTTTTTCTGTTTTATTTTTCTTCTCCTTTGTTTAAATTTCAAATTGATTTGGAATTTGAATTCAAAATTGGTGTACCTTATTCATTGGAGTTTTAGATATAAGGCCCACAACATTCTTTTATAAGTGTAGTTTTGTTATACAAAAATGGAAATTGTTTCCTCTTTAAGCATTTATTCCTTGGTTTGATTAATAATTACTTCATGGTTTATTTCTTTAAAGGAGTTGTTAGGCAGTACTTAAAACAAATGAAAATGAAAATCCAAATCACAATTTGAGTTAACAATGTATGCTATATTTTATTTGTTAGTATTTGAATAAACCTAATTAACAAATGACATGCCATGCTCATGAAATTGTCTAGTTGGGTTACTTCTAATGCAACACCTAGGGTTGGCTCCTACAGATGTCACTCAACATTGCATGGGGTAATAACAAAAAAATTTTGTAGTTGTGATTTTTTTGGTGTGTGGATTTTGGGTTGTTACAATTCTTGCTTTCGAGTTGATCTGACGATGGGTGAGGGTTCGATAACTACCCTCCCCCCCGCTTCTCTCTGAAGGTCGACCGGCGACAAGACATCGGGCCGAGTACTCTTACGCTCGCTCGTTCGCTCAGAAAGGAAATGGATTAGCTTGGCCGAGTTGAACGGTTGGCCAAGTTGGGTTCTTCTTGGGCAACCTTTTCTAGTGCTTATGGCGCCGAGCTCAAGGTATCCGAGTTCTTTTTTGACTTTCAATATTGGTTTCTTCTGCTTCTGTCTCATATAATTTTGTTTTGCAGTCTTTACTTCAAGATCAGGATGTCTTGTTCGGTCCTCATGAGGCGCAATTTACTGCCATTGCTGAGGCTAATTTGAAAAGAAAGGAAGATGAGATGGCTCAGACTCAAGTTGTCCTGACTTATGAGAAGGAGCAGCGTGCTCTGACGGAGGCCGCCCTTAATGCCAAGGTGCTTGATGCTGAGAAGGCGTGTGATACCGCTCAGGCTGAGAATTCTGACTTAAAGAAGAGGCTGGCTGGTAAGTTAATCTTTTGTTGATCGACTGCTTTCCCTTGGTTTTGCTCTTTTTTCTTTTCTGAGTTGTTGATTTGCTTTCTTTTAGCTCTTGCTCGTGAAAAAGAAACCTGGTTGAAGGATAGGGAGGCGATGACTGACACCCTCCGTACTTCACAAAATCAGGCTGAGTCTGTAAGTACCCTTCTTGATTCGAAGTTGAAAGAAACCTAAGATATTCTTGCTCAGGCAAAATTGATATGATCTGGCGCTGACCGAGATCTTGTTTAGGCCATAAAATCTGTTCAAGATCTGCAGGGGAAGTTGAAGGCTACCCATGAGCAATTCCGGGCTCTTTATGCTGCAGTCGCTCCAATCATTGCTTTAGTCTGTCGGTGAGAAGACAGAGATCTGGGCCTTGGAGGCATAATACCGGTGCTTTCTTCCTAGTTTTATGATTTTGTAAGGGGTGGCTTTTACTAATGCATCAACAATGTGGTTTCATATATCCGGGTTGTTGCTCCTGATGCCCCTCTTGAGCGGATTACTGAAACTTCTGTAACGGCTGAGTTTTCAAAACAGTGGGAGGAGGCCAAAGTAGAGCTTAGTGGTCTATCAGACCAAATCTTGAAACAGATGAATGTGCTTCTTGATGTGCCTCCAGCTCCTTAGACATTTTATGTAATGAACTTGTGGTTTCTTGTAATATATACTTGTTTCTATGAATATGATCAGGCTTTGCCCTGCTTTTGAATATGTCTTTGACTGCTATGAGCAGGCTTTGACCTGTCTTTCTTTTACTGCATTTGTGTAATTTCTGAGTAGTCCTTCCACTTTGTGTGACTGGTTTTGTCGCTCTTCGGATAACAATAATCGGCTGCATGTTGATATCCGGCTTGTAGAGTTGTTTTTTGCCACTCTTTTGGGCATGGGATTTGATCATACAACTTTCTTGAGTAGATAGCCATCCTTGTAGGGTTGTTTCCTGCCGCTTTTGGGGCGAGTTGGTCGGCCATTCTTGCCAGATTGTACAATTGTTTTGGCTGCTCTTGGGCCGAGGTAGTTGGTCATGCTGTTCTTGGAATATGTAGCCAAGTTGACTTTGATCATGCTGCTTGTTGGGCGAAGTTTGTCGATCGTACCGCTCTTGGGGTAGGCGACCGAGTTATAAATTTGTAGATGCTGCTTGCTGGGCGAAGTAGTCGATCGTATCGCTCTTAAGGTAGGCGATCGAGTTGTTGGAGTGATTGTGCCGCTCTTTGGGCGAAGTAGTCGATCGTACCGCTCTTGGGGTAGGCGACTGAGTTGTTGGAGTGATTGTGCCCTTCTTTGGGCGAAGTAGTCGATCATACCGCTCTTGGGGTAGGCGACCGAGTTGTTTTTGTAGATAGTGCCGCTTGTTGGGCGTAGTAAACGATCGTACCAGCTCTTGGGGTAAGCGATCGGACCTGTATAGCACAACCATTTCCGGGTTGGCTATTTGCAGGGTAAGTAAGCAATCGTACTAGCTCTTGGGGTAAGCGATTGCGCCCGTTTAGCAATAACCGTTTCCGGGTTGAGCTGTTACAGGGCTGCCCCTTTTTCCCCAACCTGATTACGGGTTGGTTCAGTCCGTTGGACAGGGCTATCAGTCGTACCATCTCTTTTATGGTAGAGTGACAAAATTGCCCGTGTAGCGCAACCATTTCCAGGTTGGCTGTTAACAGGGAAGCCCCTTTTTCCTCAACCTGATTACGGGTTGGTTTTGTCCTGTTGGACAGGGCTTAAATCTGAAGTCGTTCTTCTTGAAGAATTTCTGCTTTATTTCTCTTGAAGCTTGAGTACAATATGTTGTACTAATGGTAGAATCTTTTGAGTTGGCTAATATGCCAAGTATTCTTCACTAGTATTTCATTTGGAGTCATCAACT
This sequence comes from Miscanthus lutarioriparius, assembly GCA_904845875.1. Lineage (NCBI taxonomy): Eukaryota > Viridiplantae > Streptophyta > Magnoliopsida > Poales > Poaceae > Miscanthus > Miscanthus lutarioriparius. Next base: position 7,809,731 of record CAJGYO010000019.1, on the reverse strand, counting down.
CGTATGTGCCGGGTCCTGTTGCGTTTTTCACGATGAAGGGTCCTTCCCATGGACTGAGTAGTTTGTGTCGTCCATTTTTCTTCTGGATTAGTCGTAATACTGAGTCCCCTGGCTTTAGTGATTGGGGCTGAGTACTTTTGTCATAATGTCTTCGTAGTCCTTGCTGATATCTTGCATTTTGGATTATTGCACTGTCTCTTATTTCTTCTATTGAATTAATTTCTAACCGCCTTGTTTCTTCGGCTTCGCCTTCTTCGTATTGTTCTATTCTTGGAGATAGCCATATCAAGTCGGCTAGTAGTACTGCTTCTGATCCGTAGACCAAAAAGAAAGGTGAGTAGCCGGTGGCTCTGCTGATCTGGGTTCTTAAACCCCATACTACTTTTGGTAGTTCGTCGATCCATTTTCCACCATAATCTTTCAAATCTTCATATAATCTTGGTTTTAAGCCTTGTAATATGAGTCCATTTGCTCTTTCTACTTGTCTATTGGCCTATGGGTGTGCTACTGATGCAAAGTCAATTTTTATCCCACAATCTCTTGCCCAGTATTGGAATTCTCTTGCTGTAAATGGTGAACCAAGATCTATGATTATTTTGTTGGGCATGCTGAACCTATGCATGATGTCTTGTATGAATTCCACTACCTTTTCTGCATTGTATTTGACCAAAGGTTTGTATTCAATCCACTTTGTAAATTTGTCGATTGCCACAAATATGTATTCGAAGCCTCCTTTTGCTTTTTTGAGTGGTCTGACTTGATCCAGCCCCCAGCATGAGAACGGCCAAGCTGGTGGTATGCATATCAAATTATGAGCGGGCACATGTGATTGTCTGGTAAACATTTGGCAATTCTTGCATGTTTTGACGAGTTCCTCTGCATCTTTGAGTGCTGTTGGCCAATAGAACCCGGTTCTAAATGCTTTGCCGACCAGTGTCCTAGAGGCTACATGATTTCCACAACATCCTGAGTGGATTTCATCCAAGATTTCCTTTCCTTTGTCTGTTGGAACACATTTAAGTAGTACTCCAGATGATGATGCTCTTTTGTATAGTTTGTCTCCCACCAGAACGTAGTTTTTGCTTCTTCGTATAACCCGGGTTGCTTCTGCTTTGTCTTCGGGTAGTTTCTTCTCTTTGATAAAATCAATGTATGTTTGTCTCCAATCATTTTGTATGACCATGATCTGTCTTGATTGGTCTGGTTCTTCTGCTTGATCTATTTCCATTGGATCTGTTGTCTCCTTCTCCTTTTCTGTGTTCCCGGGTTGTTTGATAGATGGGGCTATGAGTTCTTCTACAAATATACCAGGTGGTACTTTTGCTCTATCTGATCCCAGTTTGGCTAGCACATCTGCTGCAACGTTGGAATCCCTTAGTACATGATGGATTTCGAGCCCTTGGAAATTTTTCTCCAATTTTCTGACTTCTGCACAGTATGCATCCATATTGTCTTTTGTACAATCCCAATCCTTGTTGACTTGATTGATTACTACAGCTGAATCACCATAGACAAGTAGCCTTTTGATCCCAAGTGAGCTTGCAACTCTTAGACCATGTATTAATGCTTCATATTCTGCTTCATTGTTAATTGCCTGCAAAAGTATTTGTAGCACATACTTTAACTGTCTTCCTTCTTGTGATATGAATAGCACTCCTGCTCCGGCTCCTCCTAACTTTAGGAAACCGTCAAAATACATTTTCCAATGATCAAGTATTGGTTCGGGTTCTTTTTGACTGATTTCTGTCCATTCAGCAATGAAGTCGGATAATGCTTGAGATTTGATTGCTGTTCTTGGTTTGAAGTCTAGGTTGAGAGCACCGAGTTCTACTGCCCATTTTGATATCCGACCTGTTGCATCTTTGTTGCGTAGAATGTCTTGAAGTGGAAAATTGGTTACCATTGTAATCTTGTGTTCATGGAAATAATGTCTCAGCTTTCTTGATGATATCAACACTGCATAAAGTAGCTTTTGCACATGTGGGTATCTCACTTTTGATTATGTTAGTACTTCGCTTATGTAATAGACTGGTCTCTGCACTTTGTATGCATGTCCGGGTTCTTCTCTCTCAACCACAATTGTTGTGCTGACAACGTTCTTGGTTGCTGTAATGTATAGCATCATGTCCTCTTTGCTTTTTGGTGGTGTCATTACTGGTGATGATGCCAAGTATTCTTTTAACTTTTGGAATGCTTCTTCTGTCTCTTCTATCCATTCAAAATTTCCTGCCTTTTTCAACAATTTGAAAAAAGGTAGCCCTTTTTCTCCTAGTCGGGAGATGAATCTGTTGAGTGCTGCCATGCATCCTGTAAGCTTCTATATGTCTTTAACTTTCTTTGGAGGTTTCATATCCATGATGGTTTTAACCTGTTTTGTACTTGCTTCAATTCCTCGGTTGCTGACTAGAAATTCGAGTAGTTGTCCTGATGGGACCGCAAAAACACATTTTGTGGGGTTTAGCTTCCACTGCCATGCTTTTAGATTCTTGAAAGTCTCCTCGAGGTCTTCTATCAATGATCTAGGTTCTTTTGTCTTGATTACTACATCATCAATGTATGCTTCTGCGTTTCTTCCGACTTGACTCCCCAAACAAGTTTGAATTGCTCTTTGATATGTTGCCCCTGCATTTTTTAGCCCAAAAGGCATTGATTTGTAGCAATATGCCCCAAAGGGTGTAATGAACGATGTCTTGCTTTGGTCTTCTTCTCTTAGAGATATTTGATGATAGCCTGAATAGCAATCCAGAAAGGATAATAGAGCTGATCCTGCTGTTGAGTCGATGATTTGATCAATCCTTGGTGGAACATATAGATCTTTTGAGCAATGTTTGTTGAGGTCTGTGTAGTCAATGCACATGCGCAATTCTTTTGAATTCTTCTTCTCTACTAGGACCGGGTTGGCAAGCCAATCCGGGTTGATTATTTCTCTGATGAATCCTGCCGCCATGAGCTTGGTGATCTCTTTTTTTATTGCTGCTTTTCTGTCTGGAGCGAATCTTCGTAGCTTCTGCTTAACGGGTTTGGACCCTTTGTTCACATCAATTATGTGCTCAGCCAACTCCCTTGGGACCCCTGGCATGTCGGCCGGCTTCCAAGCGAAGATGTCTTTGTTGTCTCGAAGAAAGTTGGTGAGCGCGAGTTCCTATTTGGGATCGAGATTTGCACTGATGATTGCCGTCTTCTCCGGATCACCAGTCAATAAGTCAATAGTCTTGGTAGCGCCTTCTTTTGGTGGTGCAAAGTTGCTTGGCTTCTTAGCCGGTATTTGAATCTCATCCGGGTTCATTTCGCTGGCTAGCATTGCAATCTCTTTTCCTTCCTTTATGTCTTATAATCTTTCAGATATTTGTACTGCTTATACGTCGCAATCATGTGCTTTCTTTAGATCTCCCTTCAATGATAATACTCCCTTTGTTGTTGGCATCTTGAGTAATAGATATGGATAGTATGCTACTGTCATGTATTTTGTTAAAGCTGGTCTCCCAAGTATTGTGTGGTAGCATGATTCAAAGTCTGCAACTTCGAATTTGATGAATTTCATCCGGTATTTGTCTAGTGTGCCAAAGGTGACTGATAGAGTTATCTACCCAAGTGGCATGGCTGCTTTGCCGGGTACTATTCCATAGAATGGTGTGCTTGTTGGTGTCATTAGTCCTTCACAATCTAGATTCATCCTTCTGAGAGTATCTACGAAAATTATGTTAAGCCTGGCTCCTCCGTTGATGAGTACTTTAGTTATTGCCACTCCTGCGATAGTTGGACCCAGTACCAATGGGTAGCATCCTGCGTTTGCTGCACTGGTCCATTGGTCTTCTCTTGTGAAGTGGATGGGGTACTCTGACCAATCTAGATACCTTGGGGTGGCTGGTTCAGCTGCCATGATGGCTCTGTGAGCTAATTTCTCTTGCCTTTTACTTCGTGTGTTAGGAACACCTGAGAATATTACTGCTAATTGGCATTGGGGTTCTTGATAATCTCCTTCAGCTTTCTTTTCTTCCTTCTTAGAATCTTCTTGCTTTTGCTCCGAGTTGTTTTGATTTCTGTTTTCTCTCTTCATGAATTGCCGTTGAAAAGTGCTGCATTCAACTAACTTGTGTCTGGCCCCTGGGTGTATGTGACACGGCATGTTCTCTATGTTCTCTGGCACTCTTCCTCGGTAGTTGTTGCTCTGATAGTTGTTATTACTGTTGTAACCGCTGTTGCTACGGTTGTTGCTATTGTTGTAGTTGCTATTGTAATTACCACCGTTGTTATCGTTGTTGTTGCTATTGTATCTTCTCTTGTTATCTGTGGTTGCCACCATGTTGTCCTGCCTTGGCCTTTTGTCTTGTTGTCTGTAATCGGGTCTTCCTCTATTCTCCGGGTTGTCCCTAGCAAACCGATGTCGGGTTCTTTCTTCTGATGAAATCAGCTTTTCAACAACCCTCTTGAAGTCTTCATTTGTCCTTGGGTTCTCATTGAAATAGTCTTTGTATTGCCAGTTTGCTAAGATTCCTTCCGCAAAGGCTTCTATCACTTCTCTGTCGGTAATGTCGTGGACTTGAGCCCTGAATTCTCCGAATCTTCTATAGTATTCCCTTAGACTTTCTCCTCTCATTTGCCTTACTCCTTTCAACTCGGCTGCGGTCATTGGATGGGTAATAATGCCTGCAAAGTTGTTGCAGAAAGCTTCTTGCAAGTCTTCCCAATATCTGATTGATCTTGGCCTCAATTTGTTAAACCATTGTAGTGGCATTGCTTCGAGGGCCATTGGGAAAAATAGAGCCTTGATGTCGTCATCTCCTCCGGCTAACTCAATAGATTGGGAATAAATTCTTAGCCATTGTCTTGGTTCTACTTTGCCATCGTACTTGGAATGATTTCCTGGTTTAAATTTGTGTGGTAGCTTCAATGTTTGTAGTCTTCCTGCGAAACAAGGGAATCTGTCGTATGGTTCCGTTCTTCCATAGTCTGGCGATCTTGCCCTTCTGTAATAAGACCTGTCTTCTTTTAACTCGGATTCTCCGTAGTCATCTTCTTTGTCAAATCTTCTTAATATTTCTTGGTAGCATTGGCTCAATTCTGGTTTGCCTCTTTCTTGTTGCTTTGAGTAATGTTCCTGCCTTCCATTAGCATCAGCACTTTCTGTTGGTACTAGCCTTTGAAATTTTGATTTTTTGGGTGGTTGCTCTCCTTGAAGTTCTTGTGGATTTTCTTCACCGGGTTGTTTTTCTGGTTCCCCAACTTCTTTTTTTGGTCTTCCTTTACTTTGCCTTTATTTGTGAGGGTGTGCAGCTCCCTTGTCAATTCTTCAATTCTTTCTCTCTTTGTATTCCTTGCAGTCTCTTTCTCCGCCTTCTTTCTGTTGTACTCGGTCAATTCCGCCTTGTATTTATTCTACATTAGCTTCCTTTGTTTGGCCTGGTTTCTTCTGCCAGCCTTCAATTTATTCTTCTTCAGCCTTGTTTGTCTCTGCTCATCAGTCTCATTGCTCTCGCTCTTCTCATCAGGTGAGATGTTGCCTTCTGATTCGTCTAAGGATTTTATATCCGGAATTTGTGGTGGTTCCAGAGCTTGCTCTGATAGTTCCGCCATGTACACAGTGTATCTCTTCCGAGCTCTTCTTGTACGGTATTTCATCCTTCGTTCGGTTGAGCTGTCGGTAGTTTCTGAGTTGTATCCGAGTTCTTTTCCCTCTTGATAAGGTAGTTCTTCAACGTTTGTGCTAGTCTAGGCTTTGCTTGAGAGCAAAACACAGTCTTGCGATGTAACTGTCATGATCATCCCTTCTTGCGCTCCCTCCAGGAATATTTTTCTTGCTGAATTCATCTTGTCTTGGATAAAGTGTTGGTAGATTGATGCTGTGTTGTACAGTCCGTACGCCCCTGAGTTCTTCTTGGAGTTGTACGGGTTGTATTCCTTCACGATCGTTGTTGTGTCTCCGAGTCCAATTAGGCTTGGCTCTTTCGCTGTGAAGATTGTCTTGGAGTCGGGTTGTATCTCTTTTAAAGAGTCGGTTTCGTGTCCGCTTTCTTCTTCATTCCGAGTCGGATCCGAAGTTGAAAATTTCATCATTTTTTCGACGAGTTCTTGCTCGATGGGATTGTTCTTGTCGTCGAATTCTTTTTCTTCTCGGAGACGGGTACGCAGCTTGCCGTCGCCGCCTGCCTCGCATATCCAGGTTCCGAAGAGAAAGGTTGTTCCCGCTGAATAAGTCATCTTGAGGTCGAGGTCCGCCGAGCTCTCGAGAAAAAAATCATCGAAAGCCCCTACCTGGCGCGCCAGCTGTCGATGTTTTATCACCGATAACTTTGTCACGGGGTACCGGAGCAGATTGTTGAAGCTTCGGTGAATAGTGGAACTTCGGCGTGATTACGCAAAGAGACTCACGATTTATCATTGGTTCGAGCCCTCGACTTGGTCGAGTAATAACCTTACGCCCGTCGAGTTGGCGTCACTGTTTGCGTCGTATTGCTTTGAGTATTGGGTATGTTCAATTCTTTACAAGGGATATCCTCACCAGCCCTTTATAGTCCAGGTGCTGAGAGGAGTTGTTTGTGTTCTACTCGGATACAAGGTCAGAGTTCTAAGCTATGCTTCGGGCGCCTTTCCTTATATAGTCTGAATTGGAGTTTTGGTCTTGCACGTTGCTTTGCTCCGTGTTCTTCTTGGCGATTGGGCTGTGGGCCTTGTTACCAAGGCCCACTTCCCTATAGTACGGTCTATATGGGGCCCGTAGGGTTCCCCATCGACATCAACTAAATATTTTTGGACGGAGGGAGGGAACTAGAACTGTGGAGCAAAGCTCCCCCGCACTTGCATTAAAGGAACTGAGGCAACAAGAATAGAAACGGTTTGCCAAAAGCTAACTGAGAGCTACTTACCAAGCTAAAAACTAGCGGAAGAAAGGAAAACAGCATTACAAGTGGTTTAACAAATTCATGATGGAAGGGTGTAAAGCTACATTTTGATCCTATACAAATGGAGCTTAACTTCATTTGTAAAACTTTGCTTCCAAGCAACAACCGAAGGTAACTTCCCATTGAAAATCAACACATTACTTTCATTCTAGATGCACCAGGCTGCAATCACAAAGGTCTCAATTAAGAAAGGTAACTGCAGGGTCAACATATGTTGATCCAACAGCTGATAGACACTACTTGAGGTGAGCAAAGAAGGCCAAGGCTAAACCATCGAGTAACACTGGATGTGCAGTCAAAGAAAAGGTGATGTGCTGTTTCCTCTCCTCCTTCCTGACAAAGAACGTAGTTGTATCCCTCATCCAGGCTAAACCATCGAGTAACACTGGATGTGCAGTCAAAGAAAAGGTGATGTGTTGTTTCCTCTCCTCCTTCCTGACAAAGAACATAGTTGTATCCCTCCTCAGCATATTCCTGGTATTTAGATGATCATTGAGTAGCAGCCAAGCAAAGACATTGGTAAGAAGAGGTCTAACGGGTTTGTTGTTTGGATACCCCTGGACAGAAATGGAAGAGTTCCTAACAAATTGTTACAGAGTGGGGAACTTAGCTTGAGGATGTTGATCCAGGAAGCAGTACTCCCAGATACTAACTAAAGCTCCTGAATCCACAACACAAGTAGCAGTACCTCTATATGGTATAATCAGATTGAAAGCATCCTTTCCACCGTATAGAACCTTTAGATGGCATTAAATGGGGCACCTTTGAAGAATAGTAGGTACTCAAGGTACATCCACCTTGGGGCGCGTTTAGTTGGCCGGAATTTGGATGTGCAAAGTTTGCATAGTGCTAGGTTCCATACTGTAGCATTTCGTTTGTATTTGGTAATAATTGTCCAACCGTTGACTAATTAGGCTCAAAATGTTCGTCTCACAAAGTACAACCAAACTGTGCAATTAGTTTTTAATTTCGTCTACTTTTAGTATTCCATGCATGTACCGCAAGTTTGATGTGATGGGATATCTTCTTTTTGCATAGTGCCAAAGTTAGGAGTTTTGGGAGAAACTAAACAAGGGCTTATTATAAAAATTATAAGATTCTTAGTGAGCAAAGCATCATTCTACAGATAAATGTTCTTGATTCCCAGACCACCCTTGGCATTTGGCATGGTTACATTTGCCCAAGCAGAATGATTACTAAGTCTAGGAAATTAAATAGCACTAATGCAGAAATTGGAGTCCCAAATGAATTCTTATAGACATATAACAAGTTTAATTTCATAATTTGTGTGCTTCTCAGTAGCAATGTGCTTCTAACTAGCAATTAACGATACTATTGACCCAATATGCGTTGTTATTTATGTGGGTCCCATATATATTACTCACTTCATCAGAAAAGAATACAATTCTAGCACAATATCATTTTAAATATCTCAAGTTTCACCAATTATTTCCTTAAAAAAGTTTGACCAATTATATATATATATATATATATATATATATGATAGAGAGTATAAAATAATTATAATATTTAATAAGTATCATTAGATTTATCATGAATGTAGGAGTATTTTCTGTTTGATCAAACTTTGATCATTTTTAACGAGGATATATATAAAGTTGCATTATTTTCGGGCCATTTGGGCATGAAGTCGTGAACTCCGGTGGCAAGAAGAGCAAACGAAGCAGAAGGCAAAAACGTATGGATTACGCCCTACTCCTGTGGCAACGAGGCGATCACGGTCACGGTCACGGTTAAGGCGGCTCGCGTCCACACGCGCCCGAAGTGAGCCCACGGCCACATGAGGCACCCTACGTCACGTAGCACAGCATAGGCATACTCCGTACTAGATACTAGAGTAGCATGGCAGCTATCGGCAACGGACTGTGTCATGGCTTATCACCAAACGAACAGGGCAAGAGTTTACTCCTATGTTACATTAAGCGAGGACACGCAAACACAACTTGCTTAATGAATGAAGCACGACTCCCTCCTTCATTAATATTTGTATCTCTAAATGCGTTTAACTATGAGAATGCATGACATGATGATTGATCTAATATGCCTATTTGGCATTATAAATATTTGTATTTTTGTTCTATATTTTTGTCAAACGTAAAAATATTTAACTCCTCGAAGTGCGGGATAAACACTTATTTTGGAACGGAAGAAGGACCGTACTAAATTTATATTATGTTGCGGACTGAGAGAATAAGAGGATTCGGACCCGTTTTTCGTACAAAGTCTGGCTAGTTCAACGGATTTCATGTATGTGTTACATCCTCCATCCCATAAAAAAAAGGCTGATAAGGAGCCGCTTGGCCGATAGGGTCCTGTAGGCCCACCGTAAGCCGACAGGCCGGCAGGGGCGGTCAACACGGCTCGCGTCGCGTACACATGAGCCACCCACCACGTATTGTGCACAGCATAGCACGGGATCAGAAGACAAGACAGCTGCAGCTTGCCTCCTGTCCCACTCCACGGTCTGACGCAACGAGGGTGGTTTGTATGGTACGGTGCTGTCGGCTTACCGTGAGCCGACAGGTACCGTAAACCGACTGGACAGCGACGGCAACCGGCTTCTGACCGAAGAGGAGGGTCTTAGTCCTGGAGGGTGATGTCACTGTGCTTCTACCTAGCAATTAACGATACTATTGACCCAATATGCGTTGTTATTTATGTGCGTCCCATATATATTCCTCACTTCATCAGAAAAGAATACAATTCTAACACAATATCATTTTAAATATCTCAAGTTTAACCAATTATTTTCTTAAAAAAAAGTTTGACCAATTATATATATATATATATAATATATATATATATATAAAGAGTATAAAATAGTTATTATATTTAATAAGTATCATTAGATTTTCTATGCTGAAGAAAGGAGAGGGATTCGGCTAACTTTAGAGATAGCATTGTGGTCTGTTTTTCTATGACTCTTCTGCTTGCTTGTGCAGCATTTACAGACTTCTCTATACTATCAGGTTGGAGACCAATTCTGTTCTCTTATCTCCTGATGCAAGATGAATCATATTTAGTTCTTCATTTTTGCATGCTCAGTGTTTGTCCTACTGAATCTAATTTTGTCGGGTTTTACTTTATTTCTTACAGTCCGGTGTGTAAGCACTGATGTTTCTTGCATCCTGCTCCATAAAAGGTATGATGCTCCCTCATAATAGTCCTCTTATATAATGATGCTACAGTAAAGCTTGCTTATTTTATGAACAATGGGAGGTCAGGCTGTCACTATCTACAAAAGACTATAGTGCACAAAGCTACTCATTAATGCATTGTAGGAAATAATAGGGCTGGTCTGATTATCGTTGCCTGTGTTTCATTGTTAACATCTTCTTGCAAATATCCAGAAACATATGCTCTTGAACAAACTCCCTTGGTTCAAAAAATTGCCACCAAACACCATGGATCAGATTTCGTTTTGGTCGAGGAGCCAAATGCTATAGCGGAATTATGAAAGGTCAGCAGAGCATTTAATCTGAAGATTCTATTGATTCCCCACTTTGGTTCTATATATATGATCTTGCGCGTACGTGAATGTTGCAGATATAGTAAATTAGCCTCCATCGTGCATTGGAATGGATCTATATTATTGAAATATATTTGTAACAATACTCAGCCCTTTAAATCCAGATCAGGAAGGAGGCACTTTGGGCTGCTTTTGCTATGAAGCTATGCTAACGGTTTGTTTACCACTTGATCAATATCTGATACACATCCTCTGAAACTTTTGGTACCCTGTTCTTACTAAACCTAAGCACAGCTCTTTTCACAGGAAGAAACAAAATCTCACAAGCATTGAAGATGACAACCATGCTTGGAGCCATGCAGTTAGAGCACGCTGTCATCACAAAGTCCTCAGACTACGTCAGGCATGACATCTTCCCAGAGACTACTCAAGAGGCAACAAAGATGAATTCCAAGTTACCATCAAACTGCAGGCGTTGCTAAACACATGTGACCCTCCTTTTGTCATGAACCCAACAAGGACCACCCAGTCAGCATATGTAGTAATATCTCCATCACTTCCCAAACTTAAAAACTTACGTGATATATACATCCTATTCGTCGCACTTTAAGTTCAAAATTTTCACTGACTGTATGCACGCGATGGCGCGCGCCTTTCACTAGTTGTTTTATGAGGACTGAGGACAGGATGCGACGCGGAGCAGCCGAGCTGGTGTGGACTCGGCACACGATGGTTGACGGGCTCTACACGTAACACGCCCGCGTCCAGCAGCCCTCCACCCAGCAGAACATAAAAATGTTGACCACTAAAAAAATATCCAAAATTTTGCAACAAGTGATAAAACACCTAAAAAGCACATGAATTCTTTCTTAGGGTGTTGCACACACGGTTACAAATTTGGGTGACAGTCAGGCTAGCACCCATTAGATTTGATCCAAAACTTTGGATGTGAGGAAGGTAAAACGCTAACATGCAAAGTAAACGCCCCTTATGCTATCATTTGACTCTACAAAAGTTCTCTGGCAACCTGCAGGCTGTCGAGGAACTGGAACCTCCTCTCGATACGTTACCATCGAGTATGATCCTATCAAGTTTCTCCTGAAAACAATTAATTACACTTGAAGTTTGGCATTGTTTCATATACATAACCACTGTCCTTAATCATGTCCATGATAATACAACATGCGAAATAGAAGACAAGTAAACCGATACTGAGCTAAGCTCACCAGACTGAAATTTCTACATATTACATGTTCTATACAAAAACATGGTTGATCGGTGATCACCATGCATCACGCCTTCTAGCTGTTCGCCTGTGCCACAAGACAGCAGCCTCAAGTTTTCCATGTACCGTGCATCAAAAGATTAAACTATATACAGGGTAGTCCTTTGTTTTCCTAACATATTGCAACTCAGAAACATCTGAGAATACATATAAAATTTGGTACTCATTCCACAATAGTAGCTTATGAGTTGTAATTATCTGGTAAAAAAGGCCAAACAAACGGCAATAAAAATGAACATATCACTACCCTTTGTCTACATTAAGCGAGCAAACCAGTGGAAACCATTTCATCTTCCAAGTAAAGCCAAGTAGCTGCCAGAAGATTCAGTATGCTCATGGTTCATTCTTCTAGTTCTGCTGGTGAAGACAATCAAGCTTCGGGTTGCATGAGAAGCCGCATTAATTTGCAAGGAACTTTACTAGAAACCCCTCAGGAACTCAAACTGGATTGCTTGCCAAAGAAAGCTCATGTATTTCTGTAAGCATCCACTCTTCTCCAGTTTGTCCACCAAGCACTATCGCTTTTGTTCCTCCAACAACACAGGTGCTGTGGCCCCAGGCGAACCGGGGAGGGCGCCCAGGAACATTCAGTATTCTCCAGGTCGGCTTTTCTTCAGTTGGATCCAACAGATAAAGCTGTGATGCCGAGTGAAGACCTGCCACTGAGCCACCAAATATCAAAATTCTTCCACCTGGCAGGCTGACAGCAACATGATCCAGGCGAGGAGGTGGACCTGCACCAGCTGGATTACCAGCCCCAGGCATTCCACTACCAGTGAGGCATCGCCAGCAAGGCTCTTCTTCACTTAAGTCCATTGTGTACACATCACTAGACCGGAGCCGCAGAGGGCCGCTCTTAGCAAGACCACCAAACATCAGGATCTTCCTGCCACCATACACAGACATTGAGTGCCCCAGCCTAGAAGGCGGTTTCCAGGATGCAGGAACTTCTCTCCAAACTGGTCTATCCATGGTTACATCAAGAAGATATGTGTCACTGAGGAGTACACCTGAATCAGCACAGCCACCAGAAACTACCAACTTCGTTCCATCCAAAGTGCAGGAGCTGTGCCATGAACGCGGAACTGGGGGTGCAACTCCAGGTATTTCACGCCAGGTTGGTTGTTTTGCATCCAAATCCAACATGAATACATCGTTAAGCAGACCCTGCCTTCCACATCCACCAAAAACAACCAACCAAGAGCCATTTAAGCATGACAGAGTATGGCCCCAGCGACCTGGAGGAGCTGCGCTCACATTGATATGCCTCCACTCTGGATTGCTAGCATTCAAATCCAATACAAACGTGTCATTCATCGGTTGCATGTTAACACCTTCCCCACCAAAGAGAACAACACGGTTCCCCACAGCACAGGCACTGAAATTGCATCGAGATGGCTCCACTGCACCCCCAACTGTCAATTTCCTCCAGGCAACAGCTTCCAGGGTTGTCAGTTCTCTTGCCAGCCGACCCCAGCCCAGCCATCTTGCGGCAGGCACTGTCTCAAGAGCTCGAGTAGTCTCACTACCCCAAGCATTCTGGCAAACCATTCTCCAGAGATCTTCATTTCTTGTCAAATGATACAAGCGCCTGCACACAGAGCTCACAGACGCTATATCTCTTGGTGACAACCTTGACAGTATACTTTGGCAAAGCACTTCATCTGTTAATTGGAAGAGGCTAGAATATTCCCGGCAAAAATTGCTGTGCTCTGGCCCCGTAGAAATGGGTCGAAATGAGTTATCTGGAGCAAACCGTGTTGACCTCACTGGTTCCTTTGTCATTGAACAGGGCAATGGTCCCAAATCAACATTAGCATCAGTGAAGAACTGAATGCCCATATAATGGGTTATGGTTTCATCATCTCCATATATAGGGGTCAGATGCAACCTGTTCATCAATGGAGTTCCATCTTTTCTGAAATTTAGTAAATCGCCACGGAATTCAATGCCGTTGTCTATGCATCTTCGAATCTCTGACACCACTGCAGCATCAACTAGGGGGTGCCTCCTTCGAGCAAATGGTCCTCTGCACTGAAGGAATCGGCTGAAAGAGAGAAGAAATATCACAGTAAATAAAGCAATAAATAAATTGCATAGGTTATATTGTATTATTGTGGCATAATTTAGGAAAATTATGAAACAATCGAAGATGAGAGATGCATGCAGACAGGAGCTGCCAACCACAAAAATCCGAGTACCATACATCATAAGCACTGCCAATAGAATTAAGGTTGTCTTAGCCCATGACAATACCTAAATCCTTGCATGTTTTAACATGAACAATGGTGTTTGGCAGCCAAACACAACAAATGCGAAAAACATACTTAAATACACAGGGTAAGAATGTTGATATGGAGCCAAAACAAGGTAACCAACTAAGCTACACCACAGGACGCTAAACATCTACTCCCTCCGGTTCTCTAAAGCAAGTCGTTTTGAGGTTGTCTTAAGTCAAATATTTTAAACTTTGACTACAAATAACTTCTTTTGGGTTGAGTTTGAAAATATGAAAGTGATGTAAGTAGATTCATCTCGAAATGTAGTTTCATAAAAGTATATATTGACTATATTTTATAGCAAAAAGTTGCAGTCAAAGTCGTTTCTTAAAGACCGTGTCGATGTCCAAAACGACTTGCTTTAGAGAACCGGAGGGAGTACTTGCATAGGGTGTAACATATAAATCCTGGAACTTGAAAATTGCCCAGGTCCCGACAAATATGTCAGTCCAAATATCTTCGAACACTAAAAATTTGCTACTAGACATAAAGTGGCATGTTCGGCTCTCTCTAAATTCCTATTTGTCAATACAACGGCATTATATCAGATGGATAAGTATTGTATCTATTTGGATACGAACGGAATTTTAAATATCTTAGATATCTTTGAACTATACAACAACAACAACAACAACATAGCCTTTCTGTCCCAAGTAAGTTGGGGTAGGCTAGAGTTTAAACCCACCAAGAGCCCCAAGTCATGGTTCAGGCTCTTCAATAGCTGCTTTCCAAGTACTCCTATTCAAACATAGATCTCTAGGTATATCCCAAGCTTTCAAATATCTTTTTATTGCCTCCCCCCATGTCAATTTCGGTCTTCCTCTACCTATCCTCATATTATTAGCTTGGCTTAGGACTCCACAATGCCCTGGTGCCTCTGGAGGTCTCCTTTGGACATGGCCAAACCACCTCAACCGATGTTGGACAAGCTTTTCTTCAATTGGCGCTACCTCTAGGCGATCACGTATATCGATGTTGGACAAGCTTTTCTTCAATTGGCGCTACCTCTAGGCGATCACGTATATCATCGTTCCAAACTCAGTCCATTCTTGTGTGACCGCAAATCCATCGCAACATACGCATTTCGGCAACACTCAGTTGTTGAACATGTCGAATCTTTGTAGGCCAACATTCTGCTCCATACAACATAGCCGGTCTAATCGCCGTTCTATAGAACTTGCCTTTTAGCTTTTGTGGTACCCTCTTGTCACAGAGAATGCCAGAAGCTTGTCGCCACTTGATCCACCCTGCTTTGATTCTATGGCTAACGTCCGCATCAATATCTCCATCCTTCTATAGCATCGATCTCAGATACCGAAAGGTATCCTTCTTAGGCACTACTTGACCTTCCAAACTCACATCTCCCTCCTCCTGTACAACTCCACCAAAGTCGCATCTCATGTATTCGATTTTAGTTCTGCTCAATCTAAAACCTTTAGACTCAAGGGTCTGCCGCCATAACTCTAATTTCCTATTTACTCCCGCCTGGCTTTCATCCACTAACACTACATCATCAGCGAACAACATACACCAAGGGATATCCCCTTGTATGTTCCTGGTAACCTCATCCATTACCAAAGCAAAGAGATACAAGCTTAAGACTGACCCTTGATGAAGTCCAATTTTAATCGGGAAGTAATCTGTGTTACCATCGTTTGTTCGAACACTAGTCACAACATTGTTGTACATGTCCTTGATGAGAGTCAAGTACTTTGATAGGACTTTATGTTTGTCTAAAGACCACCACATAATATTTCTTGGTATCTTGTCAATGAAAACCAAGTGGAGGTCCTTCTGCTGCTCTCTAAACCGCTCCATAACCTATCTTATTAAGAAGTTTGCTTCTGTGGTTGACCTTAAGGGCATGAAACCAAATTGGTTTGTTGATATCTGCGTCGTTCCTCGCAGGCGCTGCTCGATGACTCTCTCCCATAACTTCATAGTGTGGCTCATCAACTTAATTCCCCGATAATTAGTACAACTTTAGATATCTCCCTTGTTCTTGTAGATTGGTACCAATATGCTTCTTCTCCACTCCTCAGGCATCTTGTTCGATCAAAAGATATTGTTGAACATCTTGGTTAGCCATACTATAGCTATATCCCCGAGATATCTGCACACCTTGATTGGGATAACATTAGGGCCCATCGCTTTGCCCCCTTTCATCATTTTCAAGGCTTCTCTGACCTCCGATTCTTGAATCCTCCGCACAAAGCGCCTGTTGGTGTCATCAAACGAGTCGTCCAGCTGGACGGTGGTGTTCTCGTTCTCACCATTGAACAATTTATCAAAATACTCTTGACATCTATGTCTGATCTCATCCTCCTTCACCAAGAGCTGCTCCCTCTCATCCTTTATACACTTGACTTGGTTGAAGTTCGTTGTCTCCTTATCGCGAGCCCTAGCCATCCTATAAATGTTCTTCTCTCCTTCCTTCGTACTCAAACGTCGGTAAAGGTCCTCATAGGCCCACCCCTTTGCCTCACTCACCGCTCGTTTTGCAGTCTTCTTTGCCACCTTGTACTTATCTATGTTGTTTGCACACCTGTCATGATACAAGTGCTTATAGAACTCCTTTTCCTTAATAGCCTTTTGCACATCTTCATTCCACCACCAAGTGTCTTTCGAGTCGCATCCGCTCCCTTTGGTCACTCCAAGCACCTCTGAAGCAACCTTCCGAACGCATGTTGCCATCTTCTCCCACATGTTGTTTGCATCGCCTTCATCATTCCAAGGGCCCTCTTCAATGACCTTTTCCTTAAAGACCTTTGATGCACCCCCTTCTAATTTCCACCACTTCGTTCTAGCAACCCTAGCTTGTTTGTTCCCACGAGCTTGCACCAGAAAGCGGAAGTCAGCCACCACCAGCTTGTGTTGAGCGACCACACATTCTCCAGGTATCACCTTACACTCCACGCATGTTCGTTTATCCCTCCTTGTAAGGACAAAGTCGATTTGACTAGAGTACTGACCGCTACTAAATGTCACTAAATGGGACTCTCTTACGGAAGAAAGTGTTAGCTATCATCAGATCAAAAGCTATGGCGAAGTCTAAGACTTCCTCTCCCTCCTGGTTCCTACTACCATATCCGAAACCCCCATGAACCGCCATATATCTTTGAACTATAATCCAACATAAAGAACACCAAAGTGCACTTGGATTACTAGTTACTGATATGAATCATGTATCTGCAAGTCTTACTCAAATACAAGGTTTTAAAAGAATTGATGTGCAATCATCAAGAAGCAAAATCAAGTTTAGGACCCAATGTGCATTCACGGTATTTTCCAATCTTCACTTTTATCTACTACTTTTAGCAGAATTACAGATTCCCAGTTAATCATTTCCTTACACTACTCTATGTTCCCTGTTTCGAGTTACAGCTTGTTGGTGCTATTTTCGTCTAGGCTAATTATCTTGGAAATCCCTCTAAATCACATGTACCTACCATAGAGCAGCTACCATAGTTTTCAGAGTACAGATGAAAATCGCATCAGACCTCTTGAGTATCAACCATTATCAAGTATTAACTGTTCAATCATCAATTACTAAATTATTCCAGCAAACTGGACAGGTAAAAGACTGACTAAACATAAACCCTCGACTAATCAGGTCCATCATTTTCTTTCCCTAGAAATCAATCTATTGATTCACATCTGAAGTGCTAACTTACCTTAGATATTTCTCTCTCCAAACAATATTGAAGGACATGACCTCAAAACATCAATATCATGCCAGTTAAAGCCAAGCGTACAATTTTCTTTGTAATCAGTAGTATGTTATCATGCCAAACAATCCTAGAATGAAATCATTATAATTGAGAAGTATCAAAGGTAACCCACATACTGGAAGAGAGATGATTAAGTAATTCTAATCTAGAATAAATAGACTTGATTCTAATCTAGAGTAAAAAGAATCAGAACGTGATTCTAATAAATTTTCAATTAGGCAAACCCTGCAGTCTGCACAATCAGATGCCTGATTCTAAGCAGCAGCAATCCTTGCACCTAAAAACAAAAGGATGCCACTCCATTTTGCTGAAGGGAAGAGTATTCCAACAGCTAAACTGAGCACCTCCTAGTCTAAGCTCGCTTCTAATACTCAAAATCACAACAACAGATGCTTAAAACCTATTAGCTAACAAAGAACCATCGACTCTACGTGGCAGAGATGAGCCATTGGAACCAAATGAAAGTGTGTAACGAATTGAAAGGAAAGCATATTATGGGATAAAATAGCAGCAACCAGTTCATGCCGAACACCTCCTCGGCGTGGTAACCCGTGGCCTCCTCGAAGCCGTGGTTGATGTAGATGATGGGCCAGTCGGGCTCGAGCGCATCAATGACGACCACCCCGCACGGCCTAGATGAGCACAGCATGCCTTCAATGCAGAGATGGAGGGTTCACGCTTGGCTGGAATCTCAGGGAGTGCTTCGGACACTGAGGAGTGGATGGGACAAGGGTACAGTGGCCGTCAACCGTAAGAATCCGGTCCGCTACACCATTGGGTGATGGCCATGACCATGAGGGTACATGGACTGGCTGAGATGCGATTAAGTTGGCCTGGTTGCTTGCTTCCTGTAGTATTCACTCGTGCATCGTACATACCAGCTGAGCTACCCAGAGAGCTGTGGTTTGTTCGCGCAGATTTTATACCAGCTAAATAAACAAAAACAGTAGAGGGGAAGCCCAAAGTAGCAAAAGGATGTCACTACTTTCCATTTCACTGAAACTGCAAGTCTTGTTACAGAAAAACCAAACACCTGTCATTCTAACCGAAATTCCAATACTCAAATTGCCAAAACAGTAACCCATGACGAAACAGAAAAAAGGTAATAGTACGCTTTCGCTGAAATGGATGCCATTTGCACTTAATAATAGCAAACTGATGCCACTTGCTATTTCACTGAAAGGAAGAGCATTCCAGTCTAAGGTCACTCCTAGTACACACAGCGATAGCGGGAAAGGCTTTTCTAGCAGCTAATATAACAGAAAAATCAAGCACCTATCATGCTAACCGCATTTCTAATACTCAAAATCGCCAAAACAGGAAACCATGACGTCAAGACAGAACAAAGAAAAAGTACTACTACGTTTTTGCTGAAATTGATGCCACTTGCACCTAATAATAGCAAATGGATGCCACTTGCTATTTCACTGAAAGGGGGAGCATAATAACAGCTAAATAAAGAACCCTCCAGTCTACTCACTTCTAATACACAAACAGCGCTAGCGGGAAAGGCTTTTCTAGCAGCTAATGTAACAGAAAAACCAAACAACTACCATTCTAACCTCATTTCTAATACACAAAATCACCAAAACAGGAACCCATGACGAAACAGGAAAAAAAAAGCACTACTATGTTTTTGCTGAAATGGATATCACTCCACCCAATCATAGCAAATGAAAGACACTTACTATTTTGCTGAAAGGAAGAGCATTATAACAGCTAAATTAAGAACCTTCCAGTCTAAGCTCGCTTCTAATAGACAATCAGCGCTAGCAGGAAAGGCTTTTCTAGTAGCTAATGAACACAAGTAGTAGAGAGGAATCCCAAAGTACCAAAATGATGCCACTATTTCCAGTTCACTCTGTGTGTGTGTTCTAATAGCAAAGCCGAATAACATCTAATAATATTTAAAATTATGAAAACAGAAACCCATGACAACAAACAGATAAGCAATACTACATATTAGCTCGATTCTATGTGGCAGCAATCCTTGCACCTAGAAGTAGCAACAGGATGTCACTTGCTATTTTGCTGAAAGGAAGAGTATTCCAACACCTAAACTGAGCACCTTCACTCTAAGCTCACCTCTAATACTAAAGGATGCTTGTAACGTAGGTAACAAAAGAAATAACAGTAAGCTCTGCTCTAAGTGCCACAGACCCATCTTTGAAGCCAAACCAAATTGTTGTGAAACAAATCGAGGAAAGCACATGAGATAAGGTAGCACCGACCAGTCCTGCTACATACCTACTATTGTAACCGCATTTCTAATACTCAATCACCAACACAGAAACCATGACAAAACAAACAAAAAGTAATACTACGTTTTGCTTCCTTGCATCTAACAATAGCAAGAGGAGGCCAACCCTTGCACCTAACAATAGCAAGAAGATGGCACTTGCTATTTCACAGAAAGGAAGCGTATTCTAATAGCTAAAATGAGCACCTCCCAGTCTAAGCTCTCTTACTCAAATTCATGACAACAATCGATGCTTACAACGTATAGCTAAGTAAAGACCTAACAGTAACAGTAAGTTTTGCTCGATTCTAAGTGGCACAGATTAATCCTTCCAACCAAATGAAACTGGTGTGTGACCAGTTGAAAGGGGAGACTAGTCTAACAGCAAAAATGAGGACCTACCAGCCTAAGCTCGTTTCTAAGAAACAAAATCATGACCGCAGATGCTTATACAACGTATATATAGCTAACAAAAGAACTAACAGTAGGTTCTGTATGATTCTAAGTGGCACAGAGCAATCCTTGCAACCAAAATGAAACTAGTTGCGTGACGAATTGAAATGAAAGGATATGGGATAAGGTAGCACCGACCAGTTCCTGCCGAGGACCTCCTCGGCGCGGTAGCCCGTGGCTTCCTCGAAGCCGCGGTTGACGTAGATGATGGGGCAGTCGGGCTCGAGCGCGTCGGTGACGACGAGCCCGCACGGCCCGGACGCGCGCAGCATGCCTTCAATCGCGAACGTGAACATCCCACCAGCTCCCCCGGCGTCGCCACCTCCACCCTCGCCTCCCCGCTCCTCCCCCTCCTCCTCCTGCTCCTCCTCGCCGGCGCCGACGCTGCCGGCGCCGTCGGACTCGCTGTCCCACTCCATGGCGGTGCCGCCGAGGACGGCGGAACCCTAGCTCCGGATCCGGGCTCCCCACCGCGACGCGGTCAGCCCATGGATGCCACGCGCGCGAGGCGTGGCGCGGGTGGCCTAGGGTTTGGTTGGCCTGGCCTAGCTCTGGAGTCTGGATTGGGTTTTGGGCGGAGGCCGAAGGGCGGAAGCAGCCGCGAGCGGAATGGACGGCTTGGAATCGGGAGAAAATTGAATATTTGACACCTAATCTAGAGGCATGTGAATATTTGACATCCAATTCATGTATAGTTGAAAATTTAACACTCTGACTGCGAATTCATCGAAAACAGGTGTTTTCTCTTCCTTTTCTTCATTTAACATTTTTTTTCTTTTTTCTTTTACTTTCCAAGGCAACGTATCTTGGCTTTATCTATCCATTTCTTCTAAGAAACGAACGCATCTCTCTCCCGTGCTCATTTTTCTTCGGCTCTGTTCGTCACGCCGCTGCCGCTCTTCTTTGTTCTTCACGCGCCGCCATTGGTGCGGAAGAAGCACCGCCATTGGGCTGTGTGTGAGGCAGGTGCTGGGCCGGTCAGCGGTGCTAAAGGCAATGGCCATGCGTCTGTGGACGGTCGCCGGTCTTTGGCCGCCGACGCTAGCCAAAGACGCTGCGATCTTGGCTCCTTATTGATGGAGGCCGTCGTGGCAGCGAGGCGCCGCAATGATGGAAAGCAACAAGCGAAGTTAAGGTACTTTGGTCTCCTTGGAAAGCAAAAGAAAAAAGAAAAAAAATGTTAAATGGAGAAAAGAGGAGAAAACATCTGTTTTCAACGAATTCGTAGCTAGAGTGTCAAATTTTCAACGACACGCGAATTAGATGTCAAATGTTCACGGGCGTCCAGATTGAGTGTCAAATATTCAATTTTCTCGGAATTGGGAGGAAGCCTCGCTGTCTCGGCGGGGACGCAACAGGCAAGTGGGGCGCAACGAGTGGACCGGACAACAAGGGCACCCGTGCACCCGAAGCGTCCGGTCCGGGGGATCTGAACAGTTGGATCGTGACCGTGGGGTACGTCGACGGCTGCGATAGGATCAAGCTGGTCGGGTTGCTTGCTCATGCTGCCCGTAGTTTTCGCTCGTGCGTGCGTCTGTCTGCTGACGCTGCCCGTAGTATTCGCTCGTACTTGTACTTTTTTTTTTGAAACATGTCATACTTATTTTCTTCCCAAACATTATTAAGGTAGATGCAAAAACTAACCACTGTTGCAGGCGAGACGAAGAATGGTAAGCGTGAATTTTTACAGTGAAGTGTGATATCACCAATGCTTATTGTGTTTATTATGGGTGCCATGTTGCTTAAATGATTTTTTCGAAGATTCATGGTTTTTCTGCTTTTATTTGTACTGTATTTGCCAAGCTTTTCCGTTGATAGTTACACTCCTAATACCGTGTGAACTCTATCCAAAATTGGTTAAAGCTGGGATAACTAGAAGAGGACTGGAACGATCTGCTGGGAGGTGAGGTACAGCTTATAGCGTTCCTGCCACCTGCCCTGCAATCCCAATCGTGCTTCCCATAAAAAAAAAATCCCCACCGTGCTTTCCCTGTGGGCCTGTCGCATACGACCTGGACTGGTCCCCGGTGGTGCGCGTGCGCGGTAAAACTTAGTCGGGCCTGTTCATGTGGAAAAGATCGTTGTATTTTGGCCCAGCTGGCCCAATTAATAATTTTACAAAAAATGGCAGGTGGAGTTTTACAAAGACGACCCTTCATTGACGCCGGCGCCGGCGACGAGGCGCTCCAGGCCTACAACCCTCCAGTCCGCCATGCCTCACGCCGCCACCACCGCCGCCACGGCGCTCCCCCGCACCGCTCTGCTCACTATCTCCGCGCCGCTCCGTGACTCGCTCGCCGCGGCGCCGTACGAGCCCCCCGCGGGCTCATCCGCCTCCGTCAAGTCCCTCCTTGCCTCCCTCCTCCCTTCGCCTTCCCCTCCCCCGCCCCCGCCCCAGGCCCAGGCGCCGGCGGGAAAGGAGGCCGGGGACCTCCTCCTCTTCTGCGCCGCCGTCCTCGCGGCCTCTCTGGAGTACCCCGCCCTGCACTGGGTCCCGGCGGGCCTCGCGGGCGCGGCCGCCGCCGCGGTGAAGGAGATGGCGGCGGCGGGAGGTTGGGGCAGCGTCGGGGAGATGGTGGTGGCCGTGGCGCTGGAGGTGGTGCCTCCTCTCAAGGCCGTGGTGAAGGACTCGTGCGTTGACGCTGACAGCGACGAGATTGGCGCTGTGAAGCCGCCCAAGGAGCACGCTGCGGTCGCCGCGCACCAGTTTCGGTGGCTGGTGTCTCAGGTTTGTGCTCCGTGATGGGTACTGTGGCATTGTTCTTGCCAATCGTTTGGTTATGACTTTTATAGAAGTTCAAAAGAAGCTGATGTTAGGAGAATTTGGTACTGCTCTTCGGATAAAATGTTACTGCTATGAGAACATTTTGCACTGGAAACTTGTAGTACTAGGCTACTAGCATAAGCAGCAGCAGAGCTGTATCAGTAAGTGAAGCAGTAGTGATATGGCTGCATAGAGATGTTTACTTCAGTTTCTATTTTTGTATTTCAGGTAAGTTACCCTAAGCTTAGGGATTTGTGTTGGTTAGTCATTCCATGTGCCCTGACAACCTTGGATCATTGGTCGCCAGAAGTTAAGGTACAGTGCTGTTTTGGTTTCTCTACTGGGGATAACAGTAGTATAGACTGTATGTTAGTGCCAACTTTGTCTCAGTAGCATTCATTTAAATTTTGATTTGGCCTTGTTGATGGACATTGTTCCATATAATTGACAGGAACAAGGAATGGTTAGTTTTGTACACATAGCGAAGAATGTGAAAGTGACGGAATTAAGTTTGTACGAAGACGCCATACTTGACGCGTGCTGCCAGAACATTCCTGTGGATGATCAGTCATGGTACCAGGTTATTGAGGTATCTGTGCTGTTGCTGACATGCACTCAGCGGAGCAATCCCCGTAGTCCTTGGTAAAGTTTCTATCTAATTTAAATCATATTTTCCTTTTATAGATAGTTGTGATCAAGTCTGTTCTTCCTAGCTTACAGATTCCAAATAGGTAAACCTATTCTGCTGTGAGATTATACTGGGCTGTGGATATTCAGAATTTTATATGATAATATGTTATTTCTATCACACTTCAGTTTATGAACTGTGAACTATAGTATCCCTTTTAAATTTTGTACCAAAAAATTAGACGAAGATGACACAGGGAAAAATTATTGCCTTATATGTTTAAATGAGGCACAGCTAGCTTGTGAAAAACAAACATTTGCGAATTGAATGGTTTGGACCAAAAATTTCAACATATTTAGGGAGATATAGCATTTGTTGCAGTTATATTGAGATACAGAATCATTGCTGAACAACCTATAGGTAAAACGTTAGTGGTTACTGTGGAGAACACAGCCTATAATTAAGTGATTGAGTTGACTATTGGCTGATATTTTGCATTCTATATGACTTTCATATGCTTGCATTGCAAATTTTGCTCGACTCTAGTATGAACATCCACAAAATATGTTTATATTTCTTGAACTCCCTCGTCTTTCTTTTATTCAACTTCATTTTTTAAATTGGTTACAGGTATGATCGAATGCTTAGTGAGATGTTGGGCCACCTGGAACGGCAGCCACTAAATAAAGAGCGCCGTGTTGCGTGGCTGACCCTTATTGGGCCAGTTTTCGATGCTATGGGCCTCTTCCTATTGGCACATTTTCGCCGCCTTTTATCACTCTTTTTCCAATGGATGCACACTGATGATGATAAAACAGTTCTTCTGGTAAGGAAAATGTTCGAATTCTTAATTAGCATCAAAAGAAAGTACTATAATACATCTTCACATTTTTGTTCCTATCAGATAATGTCACCAATTTATGGATATGGAATTTGTTAACCTAATTGATTATGGATTTTTTCTATGAATTTGATCCATGAATATTTTTTCAGACTTTAAAGCAAATCCATGCCATTATCAAGCTTACCTGGATCAGGAAGTCACCTTATACTTTAAGGTATTAGAAGATGTGATATATGTCTTCTTACTTATCAAATTCTGCTTGCTGTGCTCCCTATATTATAGCATCAAGTATTCCTGATCCAAAGTCAGAATTATTCTTTTGAAGTTTGGAATAATGCATTATTAACTAACTAGTGATTTCAAATCCATTTCTTTTGTGTATAGACTGGTGGACGAGCTTGTTCTATTATATAAAGAATCAGCGACAAGGAGCAACCGTGAAGTCATGCGAGGTCATATCCTGGAGATACTTGTACTGCTTCAGAAGTAAGTAACTCTCCTTTAGTAACAGTTCTTGTGCATGCATAGTGGCACAGTAAGAGCTACTTTAGTGGCAATCAGACTTGCTCTATTAAAATCCATTTTGTTCAGAGTAGTTCATTAAAACAGAAACAGTGCACTCTGTCTTGCTGGCTGCTGTTCTATTTCCCAGGTGCCACTACCTTGCATATTGCCTACCTCAACTTGCTTGGGACTAAAAGGCTATGTTGTTGTTGTTGTTGTTGTTGTTGTTACCTTCTGATGTATCCAACTCAGCAGTTGGGATTATTACAATGGAACTTAGCATAGAGGTTACATTATTTCATTTATGGGATGGGTCTGATTATGTATTTATTCTCGTTATCTTCTCATCCTTTTGTGCTAAACATCCCCTTTTCCCCTGAGGGATGAGGGTACAGTGTACTGTGCAAACATGGCGAAGTTCTTTTTTCTTCTTAATGAGGACGTAACCTATTGCCTTTGGTATTGGTTGTGCCACATGAACTAGGAAAAGGTTGCTGTATCAACTTCCATTTTTGCCCTGTATATCCCTGTTTCTTATAGTATAGTAATAGGTTTACTGATGCAGCTGCAAGGGACAACAATTTGAGGAAGCTTGGAAGAAGCATGAACTAGACCCAGACTTGACGATGCTGCTGTCCACTTTCAATGAACTTTGTATAAAGAATAGTTCACCATGATGTTGAGTTTAACTAGGTGTTATCAAATCAGTGTAAATATTTCACCATCGCCTATTCTGCCATCAAATATTTCACCATCGCATCAAATATTCTGCCATCTTTTTAAAATATTCACAACAAATCCCATTAAAACAGGAATTCTGAACGAAACCCTTGATTCTTGTGGCAAATCCCATCCCATTAAAAAAAAATTCTAAGTACATGTAGGGGCAGCAGGACAAGGTATGAACAACCCATGCCTTGTTGACAGTTTCTTCCTCTGCATCCATTCTGCTACACACGTTTGTATTCTGTGTTCATCATGGATTTTGTGCAGCTGACTGCACCAGCTGGATGCTGGAGGACCGCAACGTGTATTTTGCTCACAGCTTGATGATAGCATTACTTTAAGAGTACAGAGCTCATAGCATATAGTAATATACTACCGATACAGCTGACTGACGCTCCCAGATCCTAGCACTACCAAGACAGCTAGCTGAACCAATCGGAGTCTTATTTGTAGCCGGAGTTTCGAGTGTATTTCTACCTAAATTCTATATATGGTGATGATGCGAGTCTACGTCTGGCCGTATTTCTCCGGGAAGCTCAGTATCTGCGGCTGCAGGTACTTGCCGTGGTAGATGAGCCTGGACATGACCCCGTACGCCGCCTGCGTCATGTGTATCCCGTCCCAGCTCAGGTACGTGGACGGCTCCGCGCACGCCGCCGCCCCGTCGAAGCCGCACATCCGCCGCCAGTCGAAGTTGTACTCGCCGCCGCCGCCGCCGCAGCAGGCCTTGCGCGTGCTCGCCGCGTCGAAACCTGTGAAGAAGAAACAGACAGAGAATGCTTGCGCGTCAAAATGCACTGCACGACTCGCGTTATGCATGTCGCCATGTTGCCATGTGTGTAGGATGAAAACGGTTGGAAAACCTTTCTACTGCTACATTTAAATATGAAAACGAAAACAAAAACGAAAGCGGTAAAGCTGGACATGAAAACAAACACGAACTTACGGAATATCAAAAATTTCGAAAACGAACTAATTCGAGCGGAATTATGTCGATCACGGTCGGTATACGAAAAATCAATACGGAATATTGACCCGTAGGACCAAGTGCATAACAATTAATAAGTACATAATTATTAACAAGTCCTACAACTTTCATAAAAAGTATCTCCATTCGACACGACGTGACGAAGTTATGATTTTTTTAAGGCAGCAAGGGCTTTTACGCGATTAATATATCGCTGACTTTGTTTATTTTTTTGAACATCTTTAAGACATCAAATGAAAAAACTAAGAACTAAAAAGTTGTAGATCTCGTCGAGAGCTATAATTTTCATATAAAAATCATCTTCATCCGAGATCGTATGAAAAAGATATAATTTTTCTAAGGCTAGACTTATAGTGGGCCAAATTTGGTTTAAACCGAATTTCGAAACCGAATTTCGAATTCGAAATATTCCGAATTAAAAGTAGAAAAGTAGAAAACGGTCGAAAAAATATATAAATCGTTTTCGTTCCGATTTCGAATTTGGTATTCCGAATTTCGAACCGAATTCGAATTTGTCGGAAAATACGAATTCGATCGGATTAAATATAGAAAACGATGCGGTTCGGTACGGGATATTTCCGTACTGTTTTCATGCTTACATGTGTGTGACCGTGTGTGCGTACCGAGCGTGGAGGCGTTGTGGAGGAGGGTGAGGAAGGAGCCGAAGTAGTCGGCGTAGGCGACGGCGGCGTGCGGGTACGACGCCTGCAGGTCGGCGACGGCGCGCCGGAGCCGCGAGTTGTGCTTGGCGGCGAAGTCGTTCAGCTCCCGGAGGCACCCCACCGAGTCGTAGTCGGCGGGCTCCGACTTGGCGGCGTTCATGGCCAGGTACCCCGGCACGCAGCCGATGGGGAAGTTGCCCGGGACGATGACTCGGCTGGCGCCCATGTCCAGCACCTCCTTGGCGGCGTCGATGATGGTCTTTACAACCCCCGGGATGAGCTTCTCCACCTCGGCCACCGGCTTGTCCTGAGAGAAGGCGTAGTTGTAGTCGTTTCCACCGATCTCCCCGACCAAAACCAGAGACTTCTGAAGTCGTCTGCGTATCTCTGCGTGCATGCAGTCACACAATGCAAAGAATTTGAGCCTTGCAGTGCATCGATCCATGGAGGGAGCTGAGGACGGTTGATCGAGGAGGAACGAAGTGGTTGCCTTGATCGATGCCGAAGGTGTACTTGAGGAAGTCCTTGAACCACCGGAGCTGCACCTTGAGCGAGTTGGAGGCGACCGGCACGGGGACGGTGAGGTTGTACTGGTCGGCCGGGTCCACGGCGGTGGCTCCGGCGACGGCGAAGTTGACGCCGTGGTCGAAGCTCTTGTTCTTGCCCAGGTACGGGTTCAGGAACGGGAGACCCAGGTCCTGGGCTGCATCCATGCCATGCATTGCGCATATATAGACGCAGATCACGAAAGCAGATCGATCAGATCAATGCATTGTGCTTATGCATGTCACGAACTCACGATCACGACTGTGTATACGTATGTACTAAGCTTAGCCTCTGTAGAGTGACGTCACATATACATACCCAGGAAGTCGATCATGAGGAGGCCGTCAGAGTACCGCCCAGTCGGGTACCCGAACGTGACGCCGTAAGGGAGGTGCATGATGGTCTCAAACATGCCCGGAGGCGCCTCCATGACGAGGTTCCCCGTGTCAGTGATGGAGTCGCCGAGGCTGTAGATGGCAGTGATGCCATGGCCGGCATCGGCACCCTGCCCATGGCGGCAGCACAAGTGCAGAGCGGCGAGGGAGACCGCCAGAAGGAGAGCTGAAGCAGAGGAAGCCATGGCCATAGATGATTACTCGGAAAGAGATGGCGCTCGAGCTCGAGTGAAGACTGACGAGGAGTTACATGGCGGCCACGAGGGCCTTCTTATAAAGCATGTTTGGGTGGATGGGCGAGAAGAGGAGGCAGGAGATCCAGGATCGGCCACAGCATGCTCTAGAACGCGAAAGCATGGATGGGTGGATCGGATGGCGATTTCGCCGTCCAGAAGGCTCGGTCGGGCGCGCGTGCAGATGGAGATGGCTTTTCGTCGAGGGGCCATGCTTTTGTCACCTTGTGAGCGAAAAGAATGCGCCATAAGATCGGATCGAGTCCGAGATTACGGCGGGCTCTCTTCTTTTGACTGACAACGGTTAGTCGGTTAGTTCCTTTTCACCAGTTTTAACCGTCGGTGAATCAAGCAGAGGAGGAATAGGACATGCAGAAGCAACAAACACGCCTGATTCTATGATCTACTAAACTGTCTATACATTTATTATTACAATAAATAAAAAGAGAAAGGCATATACAGTTGAGTGTTACATGATACTAGCAAAATGTGTGTTCATACGTTGCAACAGGTTGTTATTCGCTTCTAAAAAGTGACATCCTCTCCTAAGAGGTCATTTGTCATAGGTCTTTGGTGCTCTAGCTCCGACTACTGAGTCACTGTAGTTAGCACTGTATCACGGAGCCACTTTTTTTCTCTCTTTCCTATATCAATGTGAAGTTGGGGGACAAGCTACGATTTTGTGACTCCTTCGATATTGCAGCACGGAGCTCTGGAGCTGAAGGAGCCCTTCTAAAGAGAGCCTAAGTGTCCCGTTCATTTCGCTGAAAAAACAAGTGAAAACACTATTCCGGTTGATTTGTTGTAAGAGAAAAACATTGTTCCGACTGAAAAAACAAGCTAAAAAATACGAATTATAAAAACAAGCGAGCAGGGTCATTATCATCAACTTGCATAGCTCTCTTGCCCCGACCCCACCAGTTGGTACGTTTGACGGCGAGAGCTGACAACTCCAAACATGTAGAGACGTATATTGCTCAGTTGTGCACCTTCGTCCTAGTAGTTAAGCATGGTTGGGTCTCGGCCAAATTTACCACAACGCCTAGATGTTAGCTGACCTCCATGCCCACGTGATGCCTCTCGGCTGGTAGACCTACACTGAAGTTGTCTTCTTGGTCGCACTGAGGGAGCTGAGCTCGCCATGCTAGATGGGTGCACTAGGATTTACATGTCTATCAAATCTGTCATGGAGGGCATCGTAGATGTTAGACATGACTGCTCGACGATTTGTAACTAGACTGGTCTGAACATGGAAGGTTCAGAGATTTATCTAAATATATTTCTCGGCAGGTTCGAAAAAAAGGCCATGTCTCATGTACAGCCTGTTCGGTTGGATTTATACGATCGTAAACAATCGTAAATTTTCAGCCGGAACAGTATTTTTCTTCACATCAAACCAGCCAACAGTACTTCTTCACGATCCAACAACGAACAAGCCCAGCCAAACGAACAGGCCGGTAGACGATAGTATCACCCGCTTATATACCAAGTCTAGAGTTCGTCCACTAAATGCAGGACTATTCCTATGATTGCCGAATTTCCTTAGCTGTTGCTATTAGTATAATATTGCTAACATATCCGCAAAAATATATTTAAAAGTGTTGGTGTAAGAAGACCACCCTTTCCGAAGCCATTTTGTTCGAAAGTAGTGGCCAATATTATTATTCCCTTTAACTCCCACACATCCCTTTTGTAGCAAAAGTCCTCGATTCAACACCAATACTGAAATTCCATTCATTTGCAAATAATGGTGTACAAGGACGATTTCACTTTATATTATGGTTTCCCAAAATCCAATTCGGGAATGACACCATTATTTGATTTTTTTTCATTTCAGAATTTTATTTAGTCGAGGCACCAGTTAAGTTAACAATGACAATCTTATACTCGTAGAAAACTAACCCCCACTAGAGATTTCTCTCAACAAACAAGCTATCCACATCAACAATCCGCTAGAACTTACAATTATAGCCAACTAGCACATATAATTATGATAGTTATCTCTTCATCCTACTAACATGCATTTAGCTATCCTCATCGATATGTCAAACTATTCACCAAAATTAATTTAAGATAGTTTCATTTATATAACTATAAATATAAATAGTCTAATTTCTTTATAAATTATTTAGAATCCCCACAGCAACGCACGGGTTATTCTCCTAGTTATATTATACTAGTCCATCACGCGCGCCCTTACGAGCCTAGTATATTAAGACGATTATCATATACAGATGTAGAATTTTTGTTGGCAAAAATTTGTTTCTCTTTATGGAACATACACACGTACAAAAACTACAGAGGCGGCAAAAGAAAACTGCTTTGATAAGAGTAGATATCATAGAATGAAAGAGTGATAGGTGAACAGACCCTGTCTCATATGATAGTAGAGGGTATACGTAGTTTCCTACATGGATGAATCAGGTTGTGAGGTTGTCTTCACATAGGTACAGGTACGGTAACCTAAGCACCAAATCTACAACCTAAATTTTAGAACAGTGTCTTGGCACCTCAAGGCCACACAAAAGCATTATAAGGTAACATTGGTGATTAAGAACTTCCACACTATTAAAAACCTGACAGCCGTAACATACCTAAAATCATTTCAATGTTACGAAGCTGAGTTAAAACCCTCATGGCATACTGAAACCTGTAGAAAATGTGCACATAAATTGGAGCATCAGTTTAGGAACTAAGAAAATAAATCTGTCAAAGATTTTTAGAATAGGAAGATAGGAGGAAGCAAGGACAACATAAACATAGCTGCGGCAAGAGGTATATTTACTGTGAATAAATGAAATTGATGCTATATCTATACATCACACTCACTGGGCTCAGCAACAGTCACATGAATAAGGACATGAACCATTTTATTTTATTTTATTTTGTGATAGAAGCGTGAAACAAAGTGGCATGATTAATAAATGTTCGCCAAGAATCCTATAAACTGAGTAGAAATCTAGAGTGAACATTACAGATAAAATCTCAGACTTGGACAAATAAAAGAATGTGTGCAATATTCTCCGTATTCTCTGTTGGATAAATTTCAGTTAGACCACTGGACCATTGTTTATAAAAATTTAGCAATCCTATGCCAAGCTCAAGATGGCATAGTAATCACCTGATATTTCGAATTCGGAGGAATCACCCTTGGCAGAAAATTCTTTGTTTTAGCTCCTAGCTCACAAAATCCAAACAAAAGCAAATAGGTGATATTAGCACTTACCTAATCTCTCTAGAATGAAAGAAGGGTAACTCTTAATTCAAGCTGGTTGTAATCCTCGTCGCCATTTTTTTGTTGTTGCATTGCTCGCCATCCACGTGTACAAATTATTTGTTCTCAAACACAAAGCACCTACATTGGCAAACTAGTAAGGCAATTTCGGAAATAGTGAGCACTGGAAATAAAATTGTAGTCCAGGATTGCAAGCTGCCATGGTAGCAGTCTAAGTAGGAAACAAATTCAAGCTGATTGTAATCCACATAAGCTGTTTTTTGTGACCTACATCGGCAAACCAGCGAGTCATGTAAAAACTAATCCTGTAACCTATTATTCAAGCAATAACAAGAGCACCATTCCTCTTATTCTCATATATTATATACCTTAGTTGCTGTAAATGTCTGCAAAAATTCTCCCATTCCATTGACTACTTACTGAAAGTAGAACACTGCCACAATAACATAAACCACCTAACAAGCTCACGATTTAGTAGAACATTTTCAATAAATATACTCTACATATAAAACATGAACTAATTAACTAAATCGGACATAAAACGGGGAAACCCAAAATCGAGGGGCCCCCCAACAAATCATTGGGGAGAGCTAGCCCACGTCACTCCAGCACGAGCATTACGCCAAAATCAGAAAGGCAGATGTAGCTATGGGAAAAAAAGAAAAAAAAGATGTAGAGAGAACGAATGGAACTAGAGGATGGGGGGAATAGAAGGGGAGGAGAGGAGGAGGCGACGACGCACCGCGCTGCCGGCGCCTGGGAAGGCGGGGAGGTGTGCCGATGCAGGAGCATCCGTCACAAGACACCTATTCGGGACCATCCGCAAGACATCGCTTCTTCAAGGCCGCCCCGCAATGTCGCCGGGGCACGCGCGGGGGGGGGGGCATCCACGCCATCCGACCGGTGCAGCGCCCATGCCGCCGCCACGCCGCCGAGAGAAAGACGCCACGCATAGCCGGACCCTCGAGATTGTGTACCTAGGGTTTCCACGAGCACAGGCACCTAGGGGCCATGCGCGCGCGGGGCATGGAGGGCGGCAGCGTTCGGCCCCAACCAGCAAGGCCGAGGAGGAGAGAGGGGAGGCGCAGGCGCGGGCAGGACGCGAGCGGCGGCGGCACGCTACGGGAGGAGCGGACGAGGACGAGGACGAGGACGAGACGAGGCAGAGGCACGGCGTTTTTTTTTCTGCGGGAAGGATCACGATGGAGAATCGGAAGCCCGCGTATATATTTGGTGGGCCGGCTCCGAAAGAGAAGTCGGATAGTAGCGAGAGAAACAGAGAGGAAGCCGGTGGAAGGCAAGAAGGAGCGGCGGAAGCTGCTTCCAGCTAAAGCTGCTCCGAGCTTTCTGGGCCACAGGATGGAAGATCCAACGGATGAGAGAAATGGAGGCGACATGGACAGCCTGGTTGGAGGTCAAACCAAACTGCCTTAGTATATTAGAATGCCAAAGGATGGACTTTGACAATGTTACCACAAAAGATTAACACATATAACTTACTAATTGTAAATGACGGACATATCCAAACTCTTTGCACGCGACTTAGGGACATAAAAGTAAGACATTATGTTGTAAATTATAGATTTCCCTTTACTTGTATTCAAAAAAATACAATTCTAGTTTTATCATAAGTCGTACACAGCCAATTTATATTAGAAAAAGGCTACCAAATTTTAGGACCAAATAAATATTATTAAATCTATCATGAAATATATTATCATAGTATATCTACTTGGTTGTTACTCTTCTCTACAAATTGGTTAAACTTAATAATAGCTTGAATAATTAAAAAATAGGATTGTATTGATTTTTTATGATACAATACGTGCTAGAATAATGTGTCACACACCACACTGTCACTCGAGGAGTGGAATAACCACCACCCAATGGTACGACATCACGACAAATGACCACGACCACGAGCATCATCTGGTTGTCATTGCTTGCTAGGGTCGGCGTGTCGACTTGGCCTCTCGTTATTAACACGATATATATGTGAACGAAGGGTACTAACCTTTATATAAAAACCCAGCAATATATACTTTTTTTTCTTAATCAGTAGATTGTGACGCTAAAAAAGGTACTGTAATATGTATATATAGCCACGCTATTTGCACGAGTGATCTCGAATTCTCGATAGATGATCGTCTTGATACTTGGGTGCACATCTTGAGAGCATTGCTAGAAATGCAAGTTTGTATGCGCTACCGAGATGCTAGTGATGCACTTGTATGTAAGTTGTAACAGCACCGAAGAGAACCTGGACCTGAAATAATAATGCACCCCATTGGACGCATTATTGCTGCCGATTTGCGGTAAAAAGACCAAACTTTAAGCAACGGAAACAACGGCCTCGCACGCGCGCGCACGCACGCTGCGATCGACCGTCCGTTCTCCGGGCTCCGGTGCGCTGCTTTTTTTGCTCCCAACTTTTCCACCGGCCGATATTGATAGGGCGGTGCGTGGATGCGATAGGGCTGTGCGCGGATTTGCTCACCACTCGGGCCTCGGGGATCGAGTCGAGTGCGCGCGATCGGAGTGGCCGAATCTTTGCCGTTTTTCCGTGTTGGGTGGAGGCAGCCACGCCTGGTTTTATTTGGGTGGCGCACCTTATTATACAGGGAGAATTATGAAGAATTATCTATTTGGTATTAGTCTTTTATATTTGGTATTAAAATTTTTGGACTTTCTTATCTGACATTAAGTTGAAATTTTCTTCCGTAAATAGCACTACCGTATATTTTCACCTGTAACGATGTTAAGTGGCTTGTAAAATGACGTAAGTACCCTTATTTGTAGTAGGCGTTTGGAGCACGCACACACGCTGCTGCTACTTCTGCACGCATGCTGCTGCTGCTGCACAAGGCTGCTTGCTGCGTTCATCATGACCTTGGACTCGTCGAAGCTGAGCACGCCGTCGCCGTCGAAGTAGTAGGCTAGCGCACTCTTGCTGCTGACGGTCGACTCCGGTGAGGAGACGTCGCTGGTGGGCAAGTTGCTACTCCACACGGGGTGGTGTCGCCGTCATCGTCATTGCAGGCACTGCCTAGTTCTCTGCCAAGGCCGCTTGCTAGCTTCCTGCGATCTCCACCATGTGCACCGTAGCTCCTTTCGTCCTTCCCAGCCTCGCGCGGCGCAGACATGATGAAGAGGACGACGATGGCCACGACGCACGCGGAGGTCGCTCCTGCCACGGTGCGCTGGTGCGACTATGGCGTGGACGACGACGCCGACATCGACGCGTTGCTTCGGGACATACACGCCGCCGTGCGCCCTCGCGCCCCCGCTGCCGCGGACCTGCTGATGCCGCCTCAGGAGTTTCTTGCGCGGTCTCGGCGACACAACTATCACTACAACTACGAGGACAGCGACTTTCAGGCCGTTCTCCACGGTATTCGGAGCGTTCGGATCCCAGCCGCCGGCTTTGCTTCGATGCCGGTGGATGCTTCTGACGGCTCCCCAAGGACACCAGCAGCAGCGGTGGTGCTTGCAGCGCCGCTCAGCTACGGCGACGATGCCACCGAGGCCGATGTGGTCACCATCAAGATGTCGCCCAAGATGAAGCAGCCACCGCAGTACGACTACGACGCCGACATCGACGCCATGTTCCGGACCATGGAGATAGAGGCCATGGAACGTCCCTCGCCAGACTACCTCAGCCATCGACAGGGAGGGGAGATGATGATGATGGACCGCGCCGATCTCATCGACAAGATGCATCGCTTCTCCACACACTACGACCTCGCCCCGAGAGCGTTCCACCGCGCAGTCTCCTTCGTCGACTGGTTCCTGTCGGCCAAGAAGATCAACCGCGACGAGCGCCAGATTTGCCTCCTCGGCGCCGCAGCCATCTTCGCGGTGGCCAAGTACGAGGACAGGAACACCGTGCTGAAGATCAACTCCGACCACGTCGCCATGTACGCTGGTGCACCCGAAGCGAGGCTGTCGACCAGGAGCGCCAGCTGGTTGCCGTGCTCGGCTACCGCCTGAGCGGACCCACGGCCTACACGTTCGTCGAGCACTTCATGAGGCACAGCCAGGAGGAGGAGGTGGTCAGGCCCTGGCGCATCA
The DNA here is from genome assembly GCA_904845875.1 of Miscanthus lutarioriparius. Classification (NCBI taxonomy): domain Eukaryota; kingdom Viridiplantae; phylum Streptophyta; class Magnoliopsida; order Poales; family Poaceae; genus Miscanthus; species Miscanthus lutarioriparius. The sequence goes on along the minus strand of CAJGYO010000019.1, from coordinate 7,773,759 downwards.
CCTGGCCGACATGGCGTTGCTGGACTACAGGTGTGTGGCGTTCCTGCCATCCGCCGTGGCCGCGTCGGCGATCTTGCTGGCGAGGACGTCCCTGTACTATTCGACGGCGGTGCCGGTGGATGCAGGCTATACGCTCGAGGAGCTCAGCGACTGCATACAGCCGTCGAGGGGAAAGAGGGACTGGACGAGGGCACGCACGCACTCTGCTGCTACTTGACGTGTGCTGGTGGCGTCGGATGTGCTGGTGGCGTCGGCGGCCGCGGACGGCGACGGGCTCCTTGACGCTGCGGAGTTCGCGCGGCTCGTGACGCGCCTGCACGTGGAGGCCGGCGGGCTCTACTACTAGAGCGCCAAGCTCGCCGGCAAGGACAGGACCTCGCCCAGCGGCCGTTCCTTGGATCTGGCGCCGCCAGCTGCGGCTTCTCCGCACGCCCCGGGCTCGCCGCCGGCAGCGGATATGGCTCGGCTCCCACTCCCCCGCCGAGGCCGCCGCGCGCGCCTACGACGCCGCGCTGCTCTGCCTCAAGGAATCGGCGGCCGCAGTGGATCTCAACTTCCGCTCCGCCCCGTTCGACACGCCTCAGTAGCCATGTCGCCCAAGGCCATCCCGGTAGCGTGGCGCGCATGGTCGCGCTTTTGCACAAGACTGTTGTGGCACCGGCGACCTGCGCTTAGAAGAATAATGGCGATTGCTGCGGCGACGATGACGGCGACACCACCCGGCGTGGAGTAGCAACTCGCCCCAAATGACGTCTCCTCCCCGAGTCGACCGTCAAGAACGAGAGTGAGCTGGCCTACTACTTCGACGGCGACGACGGCGTGCTCAGCTTCGACGAGTCCAAGGTCATAATGAACGCAGCAAGCGGCCTTGTGCAGCAGCAGCAGCATGCATGCATCAAACGTCTACTACAAATAAGGGCACTTACGTCATTTTGCAAGCCACTTAACATCGTTACAGGTGAAAATAGACGGTAGTGTTATTTACGAAAGAAAATTTTAAAATGATGCTAGATAAGAAAGTTCAAAATTTTTAGTGCAAAATATGAAAGACTGGTTTGTTTCAGTGTCAAATAGATAATTCTCTCTATTATATATCAAAGTTCCTTTGCAATTGATTGAAGCTAGTGGCCGTGCGCCTTCGTTGCGCTGCTTGCTTGGCCGGGGTCGGTCGGTCGGTCACCAAGTGTGATAGATCGATCTGCATGTAAAGCAGACGCAGATCGTGTGATGACCAGGGGAAGGGAAGGTATCGTATCGCTCGAGGATATACGTGTGTGCCTGTGTGTCGTTCGGTTTGCGGCCTCCAGTGCTCGCGAGGCATCCGCATCCGCATCCGGGTAGGAGGCGACGTGAATGAAGAGAAAACGAACCAGGAGTTTCGGAATCAGTAGCCTTGGAAAAGAGATGGATCCATCATGCGGTTGCAGCGTCGTGAAGGTGAACTCCTGGAGATGGAGCCCAGCAGGCCCAAACCCAATCTGCGCGCGATCGACTCCGTGGGCATGCAAACGATGGGCCTGGCCCACGCTGCACCGCTCCCGCCCGCCCGAAACGGCCGATGGCCCCGACGTCCACACAGCCCAGAAGAGGATTTTGCATCCCTAAGCCCGCCGGCCCCCGCGAACGACAAACCGCCCGTTTCGAAACCAACCAACCTGCCGCGCCCGCGACGCTCGTCCGCCTCCGTCTCCATGGCGCCGCACCTCGCCTCACGCCCGCCGCGCGGTGGCGCGGCGCGCCCGTGACGCCGCTGGGCCGCCGGCATGGTTCACCTCGCCCCGCGCCACGACCACCCGCCCGCGCGGCTCCCCGCTCCACAACCGCGCCCGCCGCCGTCGCTGGCCTCGCTGCTGCTCGCCGCGGTCGCGTCCTCGCCGTCCCTCCCGCACCTCCGCCACCTACACGGCCTCCTCGTCCGCCTCCACCTCCCTCCACCCTCCACCCCGTTCCTCCTCTCCCGCCTGCTCCGCCGCCTCGCCGCGCTCCCGCTCCCGCTCCCGCTCCCACCCACGCCCACGCCGCTCCGCTACGCGGTCGCCGTCTTCTCCTCGCTCTCGCCGCCGGACCCGTTCCTTGCCGCGGCGCTGCTCCGCTTCGCGCACCTCACGCAGCCGCCGCTGGAGACCTTCCGCGTCTTCTCCGGCCTCCGCGGCGCTGCTCCGCTTCGCGCACCTCACGCAACCGCCGCTGGAGACCTTCCGCGTCTTCTCCGGCCTCCGCCGCGCGCACGGCCGCGACCTCCCGTTCGCCTTCTCCCCGCTCGCCAAGTCCGCCGCGGCCGCACGCTCGCTGCCCGCCGCGGCTGGCGCGCACGCGGTGTCGCTCCTTCTCGGAGGCTTCGATAAGCACCGGTTTGTTGAGAACTCGTTGATCGGCGCCTATGTCGCGTGTGGGGACGTTGGTGCCGCGCGTAAGGTGTTCGATGAAATGGTGGTGAAGGATGTCATTTCGTGGACGAGCATTGTGGCGGCGTATTCTAGAAGCCGTGATATGGGTTCGGCTGAGGAGGTGTTTGCGCTCTGCCCGGTTAAGGATATGGTGGCGTGGACGGCGATGGTGACGGGGTATGCGCAGAATGCCATGCCAGTGAAGGCGCTCGAGGCGTTTGAGCAGATGGCGGGGGCCGGGATGCCCATTGATGAAGTTTCACTCACCGGTGCTATCTCAGCCTGTGCTCAGCTCGGTGCGGTGAGGCGAGCCGCCTGGGTTCAGGAAATTGCAGAACGGAGTGGTCTTGGGAGGAGTGTGGTTGTCGGGTCGGGGTTGGTGGACATGTATGCCAAGTGCGGTCTCATTGACGAGGCGCGCAGGGTTTTTGAAGGGGTGCAAGAGAAGAACGTGTATACCTATAGCTCAATGATTGTTGGCCTAGCATCGCACGGGAGGGCCAATGATGCAATTGCTTTGTTCAAGGACATGGTTAGGAGGGCAGATGTGGAACCCAACCATGTTACCTTCATTGGAGTATTGACAGCCTGCAGCCATGCGGGGATGGTAAAAGAAGGGCGCTACTACTTTGCGCAGATGAAGGACAGGTATGGGATATTGCCTTCCGCAGACCACTACGCTTGTATGGTTGATTTGCTTGGTCGGGCTGGATTGGTGATTGAAGCCCTTGACCTTGTGAAATCAATGACCGTGGAGCCTCATGGTGGTGTCTGGGGGGCACTTTTAGGGGCTTGCCGAATCCATGGAAATACTGAAGTCGCTAAGGTTGCAGCTGAACATCTTTTTAAGCTTGAGCCAGAGGGCATAGGGAACTACGTGTTGTTATCAAATACACTTGCATCAGCAGGAGAATGGGATGAGGTCTTGAAGGTTAGGAAACTGATGAGAATTCGGGGGCTGAAAAAGGATCCTGCAGTGAGCTGGTTTGAAGGCCGTGATGGTTGTGTGCATCAGTTCTTTGCTGGTGATAACACGCACCCATGGATGCATGAAATAAAGAAAACATTATTGGAGCTACGGGCAAAACTGAAGCTTGCAGGTTATGTGCCAATCCTTAGTTCAGTTGTTTATAATGTAAGCGAGGAAGAGAAAGAAAGGTTGTTAATGGGTCATAGTGAGAAGCTTGCTATGTCATTTGGGTTGCTCACACTTGAGTCTAGATCCCCAATTAGGATAGTAAAGAATCTAAGGATATGTGACGACTGCCATTTGTTTATCAGATTGGTGTCAAAAGTTGAGCACATCGAGATTATAGTCAGGGACAATATGAGATTTCATCACTTCAGAGATGGAGAATGCTCATGCGGCGGATTCTGGTGAATGCAGGATATGTATTATTTTATTGAGAAAAAAATAAACATGGGAGAATAAACCTCCATCAATTAATAGTACCGTGTCCAACTTATTTATCTGACATGTTTTTGAATATAGGAAGGTCAACTCTGAACAGCAGGGCAAAGCTTGGAAAGACGCTTATGAATTCAAAAAAAATAAAATAAATAATGGCAATCTTTGTTTGCAATGAAGAGCTATGCAGGGCAGATCTAGTTGGCAATGCATGGGTAATGAGGAAGTGGGTGTTTGATTGTAAAAATGGACATGTTGATTTTGAAAAATGATACTTAAAAGCATGGAGTTCACACAATACAAATGCAAATAGTAAAGCATCAATCATGGCGGGTCATTCAAAACTACTAAGTATATTATTGAATGTAACTATAGTATTATTATTGCTGTAGGAGAACTGAAAGGGAATTTTCTTTTGGTTCTTTCAAATTCAATACTTACCTAATGTTTTTTATCGCTTTGTTCTGAAACTCAAAATTATGCACAAGACAAGCAAGAACTGAATTGTCACCAATCTTTTGCTTGGCATTACATTAGTGCAGTCCTACTGTCCTAGCCATAGCAAGTATTGGTACCTGTGAGAGACTACATTTTTGGCGTACAGATCATTAGTGACTAAAGAATTCTGATCTAAATCTGATGGAAGCATTTATGGGCCTTGTTTTTTTGGCCGAGGTGCCATGGGAGTTAGAAGTGCATTTTTCTTCAGATCTGTATTTCCACAAATCCACATGCCATTTTTAATGGAGGCTTCAGCTTTCTCAGCATATGAAACTGTGCTGTATTTTGCTTCTCGTGCCATCAAACTAAATGATCAGATGTTTACTAGCTTGCTCTCATCGATGCTGACCAGAAGGGTTTCTTTCCCTGCTTCCTGAGAATAGCCAGTGCGGTCTTTTTGGTGAATGTGAACTGGGGCCAATGCTTAGTTTGAGGTCAAGATCACTCTCTACAGAGGCATTCCAACTTTCATCTTCAGCTGATTTATGGTTCTCCCTGTGAAATCTTTCTTTGACTGTTGAGTTTTCTTCACTAAAGAGGCTGAGGCAATTTACTGGCTTGCATTCATGAAGACTCAAATCTTCAGTTACTTGCTGGGGAGTTGAGTGTTGGGCATTACCAAGGTGAGCAGATTGATTTGTCCCTGAGGTAGGACTACTCTTGAGATTCGACCTTGATCCCTGCACCATTTCATGAGTTTCTTCTGTTCTCGGTTGATAACTATGATTATCGCATTCAGCCATCAATGCTTTTTGTACATGATACAAACGATGCAGCTCATGCACCTGATGCAAAGAAGCAGTATCAGATGCAAAAGTTCTTGTTGCATGAATGACAAGACAACTTAGGTCTGACTAACAACTGGTTGTCAACTTATCACTAGAAAGATGAAGGTTTAATGCAGCATAAGCAGTAGTATGCACTACAATATATTACAAAACTGGAGGAGTATGTTAACTTCTCGTCTATGTGTGCAAAAATACATCAGCAAATTCAAAAGGCTCAGGAGTCAAGACCTATTAGGGTGCCTGATCTCCTTGCTTTCTTATGTTCTATATATTTGGTGAATCCTTGTGATTTGGATAACTGGAGTACAAGGCTACATACTACATACCTGCTGTCTGAAGACCTTATCATGCTCCATGATTGTTCTCCGAATTGAGTCCTTGCTGTCTTGTATGCAGTGCTCGTCCATTGGCTCTTCCAAGGTGCATAAAAGCTTTTGCTCACCAGCTTTCAGCAATAATTTGGTTATTTTCTGGATATTATCTCTACCTTTTTTATATCCCGCGATGATTATTCCCTTTATCTCCAACAGGGTGGAGAGGATTCTGTGAATATGAAGCAAATCAATAGCCATGCCTGAAACAGTCAGTTTGAAAGATCAGTACCTTGTGTAGTACGCATCAGTTAGAGCCGGAGAGATTTGCCATAAAAATTATAACTGTAGCTTGAGTCAATTGCACTATGCTTACAAGTGAATATGGATACTGAGCTAACAGCCTAACACTGAACCAAGAATCAAACAAAGAGAAACTGAAGATTTACTCACCTGTATCCCTGATTCTCATGGTCCAGCTGCTTATGTCGCATTTTTCCTCTTCTTTGGTTACAGATCATAGCCAGTGGCAATCTCCATATGTTAGCAGGGACACAGAATGGGAGGTGACTTGCTCAACTCTATCCTCAGCACCCATTACTCATTTCAGAGCCTAACTGCGGGAGAGTTCACTTTGTGGGGGTAGCTTCCACGCTCTCTCTCTCCTTGTGCTTATGAAGCAAACAGCATCCTTTTGTACTAGAAACAAGAGATGCCAACCAAAAGTGAAGAAAAGCTAGTAATGCAATGGCTGACAGGCTGTGTGAAGCTGAAGGGTAAGCAGGATATAAGGGCGGCAGTAGTGCAAAAGGATGAGAAGCTGGAGATCGTTAGTTAGCAGGAGGTATGCTGCGTCGCTATTTGTTTATCGAACTCGAGGAAAGATCAGGGAAGTGCAGGCAGCAGCCAATTGGAGAGCCAAATCTGGTTGGTTTAATGAAACAACAAGCCAACCTAAAAACATGTGAAGCAGATATGCCACGCAGGTTTTGCCGGGATTAAAGATATCAGGATTTTTGGACTTGGGCAACCTCTCTCTCTCCATCTGATAGATAAGCTAGGCCATACATATCTTCACATGCTTGTAGTTTGCCGTAGAGATCTGAAGATACCAGGGGCCCACAGCCATGAGTTATCCTAGGCTGTCCATCCTCGTTACAATCCCAACTCTGGGATCTGCCCACAGCCTCAGAAAAGTAAATTGCCGTTTAAGCTTCCATGTGCGTTGCAAATCCCTTACTTTGTGTGTGTGCGTGTTTTTTTAACCTGGACAGGTTGCTCTACTGCCGCCTCTGCATGTTCCGTCACTGTCCCTGGCTTCCCAGTATTCTTGGACGGCTGGATCTCAAAACCAAGATCTTGTTAATTCGTTCATCCCACCGACACAGGTGTTAGCTAATCTACTGCCACCTTATGTGAACACAGCAGATGAAGGCGGTGTCGACTTAGCTGTCCTGCTGTGTGTGAACACAGCAAGGGAAGGCGGCGCCGACTTTGCCCCCTCATGTGTGATACAAGAGTCGTTGTGCAAGGTGCAAAGGCCGCATGGCTCACCTGCTGACCTTTGTAAAGAACAGGCGAACAAAGCGCAGTCGACCGCACAGAGGGTTATCAAATATCTAGTTATCGCAGCAAGATGGGTTTGCACATGGACTAGATAGTTAGAGTTGTATAAATAGACATGTATGGCAACTCAAGAAAGAGAATCGATTTGCCATCACACGACGGGGCCTCGGCCAACGTTGTTGTCTTGTATTGTGCGTGCTTGCTCTGTTCTCCTTCTTCTTCTAGCTTGATCCGTAGTGTGTGGGTACGGACAACGCCGCAGATGTGTGGTCCGCACGGCTAGTGTGTGCTCGGCAATACTAGCGTGCGTGCTCGGCGAGACCGTCAAGTGCTCCACACTCGCCGAGCCGGTGTGCTCGACAAGATCGGGTGGAGTGGTTCACCGTCGTGAGCCGGTGATCCTATGAGACCAACGGAGTGGTGCGGGAGACTAGTGGTGCGGGGCTAGTGGTGCGGGAGACTAGTGAGTGCGAGCGAGGCGGTGGTGCAGGGGAGACTAGTGGTGCGGGAGGCTAAGCGTGGGCCAACAAGTGGTATCGAGCCGTCTAGCGCGCCCCTTGTCATTCTAACCAATGGCGAGGACAGACGGTTTGGAGTTGGGCGATGGCGATGGCAAGCAGCATCATAGCCATAGCTGCCCACCACTACCGGAGATAGTTGTCCCGACGGTGCGGGAGGTCGGTGGCACCACTTGGCCGACGCCGACTCGCACTAACTATATGGAGAGTGGTCGGTGACCATGAAGGTCAAGCTTCGAGCCAAGACGGCTCTGGAATGTCTTTGTTGACAAGGGCACCGACGTGGAAGAAGACGACATGTCGGCGTTGGAGGCTATCCTCGCTGCTGTCATGCGTGAGTATAGGGAACCGTTGGGGACGAAGAGCTCAGCTAAGGAGGCGTGGGAGGTCATTGCGGCGATCTTGGCGCCGGTTCCGACCGCGCAAGAAGGCAACGGCCCGCCCGGCTTCAAGCGAGAATATGCAAACCTCAAGTTCAAGGATGGTGAAAAGCGGTGGAGGACTTTCCCTCCGCTGCAGACGCTCATCGCAAAAGTGAAGAGCCCACGGCGTCACCATCGGACGAAGAGGAGGCGGTCTCCAAATTCCTCCACTCCGCTTCGGCAAAGTACATCCAGATCGCTCTCTCCATAGAGACAATCTTTGGACTTGTCCACCCTCACCATCGAGGATGTGGCAGCCGTCTGCGGGCGGTGGGCGGCGCTGCGAAGGCGGTGGACGAGCGCCTAGAGCAGGCGACGAGAACTTGAACGGCGACGCGGGAAACTCCTGGCGACGGAAGAGAGAGGGCTGCTCGGCGAAACTCCGGAAGGCAAGCCTCCTCCGGTCGCGGTGGCAGCGGCAAACATCATGGCGGGGCTTCTTCGGAGAAGAAGCAAATCGACTCAACGCCGCCGGTGTTGTGGGAAGATGGGCCATTGGGCACGGGAGTGCCCAAATCGCAAGAAGGAAAAGAAGGCTCAGGCTCACCTGGCGAAAGCCGATGATGAGGATGAGGCCACTATCCTTATGGCGACGTTCTGTGCACTGCACGACGTCGAGGCCATGGAGAGGGAAGAGGCGACGACGGTGGAAGGATCTAGCAAGGTCCTAAAGACCGTCAACCTCGACGAACCACGCGCCCAAGTCCATCTTGGGCATGTGGGCGTCGACCAGGAGCAGCGGTGGTATCTGGACTCTGGTGCCAGTAACCACATGACGGGCTCCAAGGACTCCTTCTCCGAGCTCGACGGTGATGTTACCGGTACGATGAAGTTTGGTGGCGGCTCAAGGGTGGCTATCCAAGGGCGCGGCACCATCGTCTTCAGATGCCAGAACAGGGAGCACCGCGCGCTAACGGATGTATACTACATCCCGCAGCTGCGTTCTAGCATCATCAGCATTGGTCAGCTGGATGAGCGCGGTAACGAGGTTCTGATCAAGGACGGCGTTCTGAGGATCAGAGACCGGGAGCAGCGACTTCTCGCCAAGGTGAAAAGGTCCCTGAACCAGTTGTACCTGCTCGACCTGAAGGTAGAGCAGCCGGTTTGCCTGGCGGCAAGGCACTCCGAGGAACCGTGGATGTGGCATGCCCGGTTCGGACATCTCAGCTTCGACGCGCTTGGTCGGCTGGGGAAGATGGTCCGAGGGCTACCCCACATCAAACACGGAGGCGAGCTGTGTGACAGCTGCCTGGCCGGGAAGCAGAGGAGGCTACCTTTCCCAAAGGCGGCCAAGTATCGCACGAAGGAAGCTCTCGAGCTTGTTCACGGCGACCTCTGCGGGCCGATCACGCCTGCTACATGCGGTGGTCGGCGGTACTTCCTCCTACTCGTGGATGATTGCAGTTGATACATGTGGCTGCAACTCCTGACGAGCAAGGACGAAGCGGCAGTGGCGATCAAGAAGTTCAAGACGCGCGCGGAGGCCGAGAGCGGCAAGAAGCTTCGTGTACTGAGGACTGATCGGGGTGGCGAATTCACTTCGGTGGAGTTTGCTACGTACTGCGCGGATCAAGGTGTGGGGCAACATCACACCGCGCCGTACTCGCCACAACAGAATGGCGTGGTGGAGCGACGGAACCAGACAATGGTCGGCATGGCCCGATCCATGATGAAGGCCAAAGGGATGCCGGCAAAGTTCTAGGGAGAGGCGGTGACCACGGCGGTGTTCATCCTCAACCGTGCTCCAACCAAAGCCCTAACGGGCAAGACGCCGTTCGAAGCTTGGTACGGGAGCAAGCCGAACGTGTCATTCCTCCAGACATTCGGTTGCATCAGCCACGTCAGGAAGACGAAGCCGAACCTCACCAGGCTGGAGGACAGGAGCACACCCATGGTGTTCCTAGGCTACGTGGAGGGTACCAAGGCGTACCGGCTCTATGACCCACGCGGAGACAAGGTGACTGTCTCATGCGACGTTGTGTTCAACGAGGAGGCAACTTGGGACTGGCACAGTCCGAGCACAGGGGAAGCGGGAGGCTTCACCAACACCTTCGTCGTCGAGCACTTGGTCATCCACGGCGGTGGAGACGCTGCGGAATAGGTGTCACGCACTCCGGGAGGAGCGCCGAGCACTTCGGCGGTAGAGTCGAGCACTTCTAGGGCAGTGCTGAGCATTTCAGGAGGGATGCCGAGCACTCCAGGAAGAGTGTCGAGCACTTCTTAAGGGATGCCGAGCACGCCAGGAGTGGAGCCAGAAGGTTCTGCAGTGGTGGCGACCACTTCAGGACGGGTGCTGAGCACTCCCGTGGTGGTGCAAAGACGTCTTACTGTGGTTCCGACCACTCCAAGACTGAGGCTGGGCACTCCTACGGTGTGGCGAACACGCTGGGAGTTATGACGAAAGCGATCGTAAGCGATGCCGAGCACACCCGGGTGCTATGCGAGGCACTCCGGCGGAAGAAGGAACTCCATCACCCCGATCAAGTTCACCTCACCTCCAAGTGACATCACCGAGTTCGTGGACGCCTACCACGAAGGTGAGGAGTTGAGGTTCCGACCGGACGACATCGTCGGCGCACAGTCCCTCAGTCTGGGCGGGTAGGTCGCTCAACGACGCAGAGCCGCTACTCGTCGGTCGCAGAGGAACCACCTACGTTCGCGCTAGCCGAGCGCGATGGAAACTGGCGACGGGTGATGTTGGAGGAGATGAAGGCGATCGAGGAAAACGAGACTTGGCAGCTCGTCAATCCACCTCCAGGATGCCGTCCAATCAGCCTAAAGTGGGTATACAAAGTCAAAATGGACGAGCTCGGCGCCATTGTCAAGTACAAGGCGCGCCTCGTCGCCGAGGCTTTGTCGGTAGCGAGGGCATCGATTTCGAGGAGGTCTTTGCACCGAGAGCGCGCGATGGAGTCGGTCCGTTTGCTTTGCTTGCTTTGGCGGCAAAGAAAGGACTAAGCGCGTCCATCACTTGGACGTTAAATTGGCCTTGCTCAACGGTGAGTGGGGAAACGGTCTTCGTCGGGCAACCTCCGTGGTTCGTTGTCAAGGGAGAGGAGCACGAGGGTGCTCGATCACAAGAAAGCGCTCTATGGGTGAGACAAGCCCCTCGAGCATGGAACGCCAAGCTTGACACCACGCCGGGCGAGCTTGGGTTTCAGAGGAAGAATCGAGCACGCGCGCTCTACACGACGACGACGGGGAAGGAAGAACTCGTGGTCGGCGTGTATGTAGATGACTTAATCGTCACCGCACGCAGCGCATACGGAGGATATCAACAGTTTCAAGCGAGAGATGGTAGCTCATTTTCGAATGAGAGATCTCGGCGCTCTCTCCTACTACCTTGGCATCGAGGTGAGACGGGGAAGGAGGAACTCACGCTCGGGCAAAAAGCGCGTATGCCTCCAAACTGTTGGAGAGAAGCGGCATGGTGGAGTGCAAGCCATGCGTGACTCCGATGGAGGAGCGGTGAAAGTCGACGAAGGACAAAGACCACGGTAAAAAGTAGATGCAACACTCTCATCGGAGCATCGTCGGCGATCTCGCGCTACCTAGTCCACATAAGGTCGGACATTGCGTTTCGCCGTGGCTACGTCGATCGCTTCATGGAGGATCCCGAGAGATCATCACGGGGCTGCGGTGAAGCGGCTACTACGCTACGTCAAGGGGACGGTGAATCATGGAATCATCTTCCCAAAGACCGGGGAAGTAGGTGCAGCTCACGGTGTTGTTCGCCGATGCGAGACATGGCGGGGACATCGACGGACGACGAGCACCTCTGGCGCGCATTTCGTCTTCCTGGGTCAACCCCAATTTCATGGTCGTCATTTGAAAATGTAAGGTGGTGGCGCTATCTACGTGCGAGGCGAGTACGTAGCGGCGGCACGGCATGCATGCCAAGTTGTGTGGCTACTTGCCGCCGGGTGAGCTAACCGGCGTGGAAGCTCACCCACCAAGATCGATGGTGGACAACCAGCCCGCCATCGCCCTCGCGAAGAATCCGGTTACGCACGACCGAGTAAACACATCGACGTGAAATTCACATCCTTAGGGACTGTGTTGATGGAGGGCGATCGTCATCGAAGTTCGTCGAACCGCTTTCGGCGGCTTGTGGACGTCCTCACCAAGCCGCCAGACGACTTGACTCACCGAGATTTGAAGGAGATGATCGGCATGGAGGGGTACAAGGGTTAGCGATGAGGATTAGGGAAGATTGTTAGCTAATCTCATCGCCACCTTGTGTGAACACAAGCAGATGAAGGCGGCCGACCGATTTAGTCTGCTCGTGTGTGAACACAAACAAGGGAAAGCGGCGCCGACTTTGCCCCCGCTTTGTGATCTGATGAGTATTTGAGGTGCAAAGCGCCGCATGGCTCACCCGCAAAGATCAGAGGAACATGCATCGGTGGGCGGCACGAGTCACCTGCCAGTTATCTAGTTACTGTGCCAGCATGGGCGCTGCACATCGACTAGATAGTTAGAGTTGTATAAATAGACATGTATGGCAACTCAGTAAAGAGAGCTCAGATTTGCCATCACACAGACAGGGCGTCGGCCAACGTTGTTGTCTTGTATTGTGCGTGCTTGCTCTGTTCTCCCTTCTCCTTCTAGTTCGATCCGTAGTGTGTGGGTACGGACAACGCCGGTACGTGGTCTGCACGGCTAGTGTGTGCTCGGCAATACTAGCGCGTGCTCGGCGAGACCGTCAAGTGCTCCACTCGTCTGAGCCGGTGCTCGGCAAGATCGGTTGGAGTGGTTCACTGTCGTGAGCCGGTGATCCTGTGAGACCAACGGAGTGGTCTGGGAGACTAGTGGTCTGGGAGACTAGTGGTCTGGGGCTAGTGGTCTGGGAGACTAGTGGTCTGGGACCAGTGGTCTGGGAGGCTAACTGTGGGCCAACAACATGTACTAAACTAACACCTCTTTCTGATCTAAATCACACTTGAGTTGCTCAGTTGACTTGCTACACACCAGGCTGTTGATCCGTTCATGATTCGATGCAGTAGCCAGTACCTATGAAACTCCTGATGTGCATGATATTCTAAGCGTTAATCGGGTTTGAGTTTTTTTGAGTTCCTGGATGCCCTTGATCAATCTTTCCCTGCCTGTATGTCAGGCAGCCTTGCCACATGAATGTTTTATCTAGAGCTAGCAACATTGCTGGAGAGCTTAACACGACTTTCTGTTGTGTAGGAGTACAACATAGGATAAGATTATGCCGCCCATTACTTGGCTTTCCCAGATTCCTTTGTCAACAACTAAAGATTTAATGCCGGGACCAATGATAGGCCTATATATGGTGCTTGCTATCTATTCCAACTCCAATACGCATTCACTTCTAAGGGGTTTCCTAGCTTCCCTGCAAAAGAAGGGATTCTGAAATCACAGTCGCTGTTCCCTGAAAAGGATAAGCACTTAGATAGCATCTTTAAACCCTTGACGTTCATTTTTTTTTTCCATTTGGAAAAGCAAAAGTTCCATTTAGGTCGAGTCACAACTAAACACTAGTATGCCTCATTGGCTAGAGTAGCATGTAGGCTTAGCATCCGAAAACTAAATATCTTGTTTCGAAAGTTGGAAAGGAACTTTGCAGCGCCATGACCATCCACGTACCACGCGAAAGCAAAAACCAGCAGCATCAGCTCATATACGCAGATAAGCTTGACAGCGATCAGATGGTTGTTGCTGTCTGTTGTCATGGACATCAGACAGAGCTGACTAGCTGTTGATAAAAGTTAGAAACGAATCATGTTTAAATTTCCTTGGCACTGATTGGAAATCCTGTTGCACATGGCAAAGATTTGCAGCCAGAGCTAACCTGTATATTCTGAAAGAAAAATAGAAACTGCAGGTACACATGGAAATGAGCATGTGCAGACGCCAAATCGCAGACTCTGATGCTACCGCTCTGAGATGGAATCAAACGCAGGGGCAGAGATCCCAAATGAGGAGGACCAGCAAGCAGCAGCAGCAGGAGGAGGAGCCAAATAATGTAAGCAACTATCTGTCACAGCAGCGCTCCCCTCCAAAGGCCGACAGGCTACCTGCCGTTAATCCTTTTCACTGGCGTCGTGATCTGCACAGGTGATGCAGCCATGTATGTGTCTGCGCTTGGGCTAGAGCAAGAGCGCCATCAAACTGGCTGGCTGTGGGCTTTGGCTCACATGGACCACACACCCACGATGTGGCATGCAGTCCACGCTTCGTGAAAACATCTTTGGATGCACGTACCCATCACTCCATCAGCTGCCGGCCATGGCCATGGGATACTTTGCTGCCGTTGCAATTTGCAAACTCCGCTCCGGTTCCGGTCAGATCTATATATCTACTTGCAGATGCAGATCAGGCCAATTGTTCAGTGGAGTGCAGTTTTCGTGCGCTTTCCCGGTTAAAGTCTTTATCTTTTTATTTATCTCATCAAGTGGATGGATTGCAAGTAGTGGTATGCATGGTAAGCGATTCAATTGCATTGCGTCCCCTTTGGGTGGCGTTTCTGTGGCCAGGATCAGTTGGGAGATATCTGCGCCCACATCGCTGATTTGGACAGACTTCTGACCTGAAAACCTGAAATGGACTCGCATTTTCACCCAGGTTCTGCTCTATCCATGTTGGTAGCGAAGACTTTTCTGCTTCCTTCCATATATGGGTGCTGTGTATTCCGCGGCAGCACAAAATTGAAGGTGTATTTTTTTTGCGATGAATTGAAGGTGTAATTGATAGAGTACATGTGTCATTTTACAGTTTTTACAAGCTTTCTTATATTTTCTCACCCTATGGAATTTTACATACTCCTCTGTCCCAATTTAACTACACGTCTAGAATTAGAGGGAGCAAATTAGCAGAGCTGCAAAATTACCATACTATCACTATAAAAGAGGGGGCACCCGTGTATAGATTCATCCGTAGCTTTTCTAGTTTTATCGGATATTTATATATAATATAAATACCTGGCGGCTGGCGCATCAATTATATATGGTCTAGCCTCGAATGCACGAGATAATGATGTCTCGGAATAATTTCCTCGTGTTGATGTCATGTCATGTTGGTTGGTGCTCGTAACAAAATGTTGTCTCCTGCTATGCATCGGTTGCAGATCGTGTCGTATGCTCATGCTGACTGTAGTTTGTGTTTTAAAACATATTGTAAGTGGTTAGATCTTTTTCTCTCTGTCTTTCATAATCAACACAATAGATAAAAGTAGAAAATAAATAGACATAAGATAGGAGAACTATTCTTTATTCCTCTAAATATTGGTAATTACAATATAGAGCTCCCGTGTATATATAGTTCT
The DNA here is from genome assembly GCA_904845875.1 of Miscanthus lutarioriparius. Classification (NCBI taxonomy): domain Eukaryota; kingdom Viridiplantae; phylum Streptophyta; class Magnoliopsida; order Poales; family Poaceae; genus Miscanthus; species Miscanthus lutarioriparius. The sequence continues at coordinate 7,758,567 of CAJGYO010000019.1, read as the reverse complement.
GTCAATGCCTAAAGATTTGGTAAGAGCCCATATACAAACCGACTAGAATTAGGATCCTTCATTCTCCTTTCCTTCTAGGATAGAGTATGTATATTTTACCACACTTCTCCTTGGGAGATTACCACGATATGCACATGTCTCATTAAAAACTTCATCCGACAACCCAGTGGAAAAAAATAGTTCTCGGAGAAAAGAGTACATCACATTCGTTAATTGCATTGCACATGTTGTCTCATTCAAAACCTTATGTGAGAAACCTTCAAGTAAAAACTCACATAGGGAAAAAAGAGTACAACATTTAACCTTTTTGGTCATGTATTCTTCAGGATATTCTATTCTTCATGAATAGATATTTATCTTCATAATAAATGCATAAATTTCAATATTTTAGTAAATATGATCTCCTTGATCTTTGTAATTCTAGTAGTTTTAACTACGTTCATAAATATATGCTTAATGATGGTATATAGTACCACAATACGATATTTTTCAAAATATTAGCTCACAATTCTTCTATAAATTATAATATGAGTAAATAAGAGCAATATGCTTCATGCATAAATGACCACTTATTAGTTATGCAAAACAAATAAAATTTATCTTTTAGAATAATAAATTTTTTTAGAGGATTAAGGGGGTAAATAGTTTACAATATTCAATATCTTCTAGATAGTGCATCAAACTTATACTAGAGTTTGAATACTTATAATTCTTTCTTAGTGAATTTTCAAATTATATGTTCTACAAATTTTCAGGATTTTTATTGTACCACTAAATAATAAATCCAGTCTTGGAATTTAGTAGATAATTCAATTGCCAAAATCATCAATATTCTCATACCTTCTATGGTATTTAGAGGATACCAAAACTTCATTGCTAGCCTTACAATATACACTTTTCTGAGTGTTTGTATGATACCTTCATGGTATATATGATTCCTCATTTTCTTTCTCTCGGATCAACATTCACTTCAGGGATTGACGGTGTTTTTCAAGAATCGACTGATAAATCCTTCATAGATTAAATTCTTTAAGGATATTCTCATTCTTAATGAATAATTATTCTCTTCTATGAGATATAGTCTCTACTACATGAGAGATTATTATGTGACATATACAATGAGATAGTGTTATTCACTACAAAGTCATTCGATGACTATTCCTTCTAGGACATGCTCTTCTTGAGACTTCAATATTCCTTCAGAATATATTATACCTTAGACTTTTTAATACTTGGTATGAGATTTAATTTTCATATGTTGTGGTTTATATTCTTCAGGAACAATATGGATCTTCATAATCCACTTATTAACTACATATTTCATATTCATTCATTACATTTGTCAGAGATATAGCAGAACATTTATTTTTCTTAGTAGGAGATTCATCCTCAATTGTTTTCTTCATTGACCCCGAAATAATCGCATCAAGTGACTTTGCCATGAACTTTAGTTTTTTGGATCCGGGTTCTCATAAGATAATTCTTTGCAATTTTAGAGGTAGCGTTGTTGACAACTATAATTCTCTCCCAATATTCTCACAATGTGAGATTATTCTATCTCTTTGTCATTTCCCAAACAAGAGATGATTTGTTGTTCTGCATATCAACACTTCATACTGTAACAACCCAAAAATCCACACACCAAAAATCATAACTACAAAATTTTTTGTTTAAACCCTATGTGATGTTGAGTGGCACATGTAGAAGCCAAACCCTAGTTTTGGATTAGATGTGACCCAACTAGGTTAAAATCATAAGCATAGCTTGGTTTTATACCACATGTGTAATTAAATTTCTAAATAAACAAATCATGCATGCATCCTTAATTCCTCTTGTGATTTGGATTCTTTTACCTTATGTGATGTTTAACTAACTTACTTAATATTTATGATAAACCCTAATATATGGGATGTATTTTAACCACCATTTAAAACACCTTGTGGGACCCACTACATAACTCGAAGCTCAAGTTTAAACTCTAACTAAATTTGAATCGAAGCAAAAAGAAATAAAAGAGAAAGGAAAGAAGAGGGAGCAGCTCAGCCCAGCCTGCCTCGACCGGCCCAGCTAGTCCAGCCAAGCCTCGCCTGCCCTTTCACGCCAAGACAATACGTGATGACCGGACCCGCCCGTCGGCCATCCTGGCTTGTTACGCTTGCATACAACGCTAAGCGCTGACGACCGACCCGCTTGTAAGCACAGTAGCGTCTTCTTCCCCTCGCCCACGCATTCTCCCCGCGCGACCGGTGGCCGACCAGCGTGGCAGGTGCGGGCTAGGGGGGGTCACGCAAGAAGCATGACCCTGTTTCCCCTTGCGCCGCGCCTACGCTACCGCACGTGGACCGTCGGATGCGCTGCACGCATCACCACCGCCCGATCGCCGTCCGCCATTGGAGCTTGGCTATAAAAGCCAACGCCCGTGAGCCCTAACCCTCAGCCCATTCGCCGCCGCTGCTGGTGGCACAGCACCACACTACGCCAATCTGAGAAAGAGGGAGGAGGAAGAAGCAAGAAGCAGAAGGAAGCCGCTGTGGAACTGGACCTCGCCGGAGCCAGGAGCGCCGCCCCGATCGGCTACAGCGACGTAGCTCCTCGGCACGACACTGCATCGCCTCATCATGGCGTCGCCTCGCCACCGCACCGCCATCCTACCGCCACGAGCCCTACGGTGAGCCACGTCGTTCACCGCTCACCGCGCTAGCCGTACTCGTCATGAACGCCATCGCGTTCCCCCACCTAGGGGACGCAGAGGTGGATTATTCCCGCTCCTAGACACGCTGCACACGCACCGCACGTGCACAAGCCCAAGGCCTGGCCTCACCGACCCCTAGCGGCTCGGGAACACCGGCACGACCACACCTAGCCTCTCGGACGCCGTGAATGGACCACACCAGAGCACGAGCTCTTGCTCTGGCTTAGCCAACCAGTAGCATAAAAGGACCACCACGACCCTCTTGTTGAGCCAAACAGAAACACAAAGCAAAGGGAAGAAAGGGGGCGACGCGGAGCCCTCTGCTCGGGAACGCTAGCGGCGAGCGCTCTGCTCATGCCATGCATATGCATCGCACGCACGCACGCGCTCGCCATGGCCGAGAGTACAACCATGGCAAGACCACCGTGTCTTCTACGTCATGGTAAAGGCGACGTTGACACACTGACTGGCTCCGCCATGACGAGAGACACACCGCGCTCATCTTAGCCGAGGATGAAGGCCACCGGAGCCCTGTGTTGCCGCACCGCACCTCGTCGAAGCGCCACCGCCTCCGCTTTGCCCCGACCAGGCATGAAGCCAGCGGTGGGGCTAGGGGGGCTCTAGCCCCCCCTACCCATCCTGCGCATGTGGAGCCCCTTAAGCCCCCCTTAAAATTTTATGCATATATATATCAGGTAGGAGGGGCTAAGGTTAAGAGAAGATAAAAAAGCCTCTATTCTTTTGTTTCAGCCCCTCCTAAATTTTTTTCTGGCTTCGTCACTGGCCCCGACCACCGTGGCCGGAGGCGTTGAGAGCTCCCGGAGCCCCTTCGACCTGCTCGCCATGGCCGTAGCAGCATCGGGGAGCTCGTGCGCACCATCAATCTCTGGTACCGCCGCCACAGCCACCACACCACCGCTCGCCGGTGTACGAGGACCGCCGCCACCGCGGCCAGCCAACTGGAGCCGCCCGACCACCACGTTAACTTCACCGGGGCACCCGCCATGGCAAGGCCAAGCTTTTGCCCACCTTAATTGCACACCCGCGCCGCTAGAGGGGCTCGCCGGTGAGCTCACCACCCACGGGAGCACGCCGGGGAAGAAGATTGGGATTTTCCCCTCGCCGGCCACACGTCCATACACTTGGTGCACGTGAATCGAACCTTGGGAAGGAGTAAGTGGACCAAGTCCTTTATAGACCGGCTCTGCGGTCTATGGACCAACGCAGGCAGGTTCACCATGAACCGTGCCTCACCTGTCAGTCACCGTTTGACCCCGGACCCACCTGTCAGCCGTGGTTTAGCTCGGATGGCGCCATGCTGACGTCATGCCGATGATGTGACCACGCCAGTGTCGGGGACTTCGGTAATCTCTTCGACCACGTCGGTGACCACTCCGACCACCTCTGTGATCTCACCGACCACCTCCGCGATCTCACCGACCACCTCGCTGAGCTTTCCGACCACCTCGGTGACCTCTCCGACCACCGCACCAGCCGATACACCACTCCAAGTCCCTACATGCCACGTGAACCAATCACAGTGTGACACGTGTCAGCCCTAAAATAATCAGCCTTAATTTAATCTTCGGAAATTCATAACTAATTCATACGAACTCAGAAAAATACAAGACCAGGACCAAAATTCATCTAAAATCGAGCTCTACGTAATGAACCCATGTTTGAGTGCATTTAATTCTTTTGAATTTTCATTGCTTCTTTGTGCTATTCTATAGACGTCGCTAACGCGACTATAATTCGATCATATGCAGACTCGGAGGAGAACCAGACGGACGAGGATCGTGAGTACCGTGAGGAGTGCGGGGACGACTTCACTGAAGGTGCCACATCCCACCCAACCTCGTAGCACCTATTACGCATGGCTAATATAGAACTGCTATTGCTTTACTTCATTGTTATACTCACACTAAGATAGGACTTGCATGGTAGTATGCTTTCTTGATGGCCTTTACCTTGACGCAACCTTACACCTGCTCACCCTGCTGTTAGGCTAGACACACGCTTGCTGCTATATTTCATTGCTTATTACTTCTACTACGCTTGAACTACATTGATGCGTGGTGGATACTGGTGTTATCTAAACTATGGGGAGAGTGCTGCGTGTGTGACTTGGGTGCGTGGAGGGTGAGGGTGTGTTGACCAAGTTGGAGTATACAACGAGCCTGGGGAAAGTCTTGCCGTGGGGGGCTACTTGGGCACCCCTGAAATGGATACCTGTGGTGGGTAAATGGTATATGTGGTGGCCCTGGGTGTGAACCTATGATGGGAGGAGCCCAGGGTGGAGGTGCTGTGGTGGCACGGAAAATGGAAACCCTGATGAAGACATTCTGGCTTGGTCACCCCTAAGGACTTACTAGTACTCAGATTCACTAGGAAGCCTTATGTACCACTCGTCCTATATGGTGCGGGGAATGGGACTCTTTGGGTAGGGTATTGCCACTCTTTGCTAGGTTGATAGCGGACGGTGTGAGGGGAGGTGCGGGGCACGGAGGATTTCCCCACACCCTTCCGAGACTTCTTGGAGACCTTGTGGACCCGGCTCATGACTCACGATTTGACCACCCTGGACTAGACTTGGGGTGTGCAGAGCTGAATGGTAGAGTGGCATTATCCTAGGCTAGCAAGCGGCCGGAATCAAATTTGATTGATTTGACGGTGGCGAGGAAGGCGGATCTTGTGGTTATGTAAAACCTCTCTGAGTGTATGGTTGATCGATCGATACATATGCCGACTTGTCGACTATGGACCTTTCACGGGTTTCGCTTAAACTAGATAGTGACATGAGTCCTTCTCTTCTCCCCACAGGAGTGAGTGTTTGGACGTAGCCGGGGGCTACTGGGCCATGAGACGATGCTTAGAGGAGTTGGCTGTCGGTGGCGATGGTATGGTTGTGATGTGGTGATGATGTGGAGATGGTGGTATATCGATCCCGGGATCGAAACACAGCTCTGGACGGAAATGGGGTGGAATGGGTGTGGGAATGGTGTTAAAACTTGACCAACTATTATTATATACTTGATATGCTAATACATAGGAAACCCTAGCCTTATAGGTTCTTTTGATTATATCCTACTTGCATCCAAGTTCCACAAAGCAATGCTCATGGGGTGGGAGTGGCGATTACAAATCGTCTTGATAAATTTTGGCTTTACGTGGTTACGCTAAGGAGTATAGCTCGAGGAGTTTGACAGTTGAGGGTTCGTTCTCACGCTCAAGTTTGGCGATCTTGTCTTAAAGTCATTACGAATGGATGCTACTTTTGATTCCACCAATGCGGCGATGTAATAATTTATGTAATTCCGCACTATTTGTACTCTGATATTATCCTTGTATGGATGTGGTATTTAACTGGAATTTGGGTAATATGATCTACAACGGTCATAATACAATTCGACTCTGTGGATTTCTCTTCGTGGAAATCAGGTCGCTTCAGTTGGTATCAGAGCCATACTTGACCCTAGGACAAAACCCCCAGAAATGGACGATAGAATAGGACGTGAACAACCCTTCTTTCGGTTATATACCGACCCTGCATTCACTTTTATGCAAGGCTTATCTATTCATTGACCTGCTAACTTTTGTTTCCTTAAAACATCTGAGATGGCAACGAGCGTCGAATGGCCGCCTCTAGGACCGCTACCTCTGGACCACGCCAAGCTTACCTTCGACCTACGTGAGCTCGGGGGTTTTGCACAGACCCTCTGCCGAGTTCTCTTAACATTAGGAGTCCCTGACGAGCTTATCAAGGTCACCTGCACTGGGAAGTCAGCTCAGGAAGTAGGAATCGAAGGACCGATTATCACCTCAGTCGATTTCCCAGCTAGCACCACCTTACCTTCTATCCCAGCTTTCACCAAGTTGACTATAGAGGACACAGTTGAGGAGGGACTCTGTTTGTCTCACACAAGGCACTTCACGAGTGATGAGGGACCACTACGAGCACCTGAAGACGACAGAATTCCATCTACTTCCCCAGGCCCTCGACCTTAGCCTTACCCCTAGTGATCAGAGTTTCACAGCCGGCAGAGTTATCTTTGCAGAGGAGGACATATGCCTTCGCGTCTCGGCTATCCACCTACTAGAACAGGACAGGTACGTGACCTAGCTTGAGCAGAAGAGACATCAGGACCCGGGCCCTTACGTGGGAGAGTACCGGAGAGGGACTCGTAGGGAGCACTGAGGAGGCGAGCTAGTCTGCTTGAGGCAGTTGCCAAGCTACAGGACGAGCTCAACCGTCGTGAAGAAGTCCACAGAGCCGAGGTCGCCGACTTACAGGACAAGGCGGCCGACCTAGGCAACAGAGGCTGCTACCTCAACAAGCAAGGTCTTGGAGTTGCGAGAGAGAGTTGGGACGACAAGAAGGCCGAGTTCAACCCACAGAGGAGAGAGAGAGAGGTCCAAGGGGATTGATATCTTGAAAATCCAATCTCGAGAACAAGACCATGACTTAGAAGCTAGAGGAGTTCGGGAAGAAGGCCGTTCGCAGCAGTGGTCACTGATCGAGGCACTCGAGGCGAGCAGTACCTACAGGACAAGTGTGAGAGGACTTGGCGGGCTTGGCGAAGTCGACAAGAAGCGCCTCGAGGAGATGAAGGGTATGTGGGATCAGCTACCCAAGGAGATTCAGTAGCAAGACGAAGCCTAGGATAGAGGAATTTGAGTTAGCCCGACTCGCCTCAACCTAGGCGCTTGCCCTACCCTACACAGAGCCAAGCCTCTTGAGGAGCTCGGGGAGGCCTTGAAGCACGTGTCCCGACTTCACAAGTCGACGAGGAGATCGAGATCGAGAAACAGTCATATCCCATTTTGCGGTGTGCGAGTTAGAGTAGATGACCTGCGTGGTCATGAGTCATGTCGATGGCTTCCATAAGTTGTACCCATGATGTACCCCTTATGAGATGTAATATGAGACACTATCGTGTAATGCGATTCTCTCATGAGTCTTCAAGTGTAGCTCTTTGGAGATGATGCTATGTAATAAAACACATGTAATGAATGTTTTGGATCTTATTGCATCTTATGGATCTTGTTGCATCTTTTGGATCTTATTGCTCTGGTGGATCGCTACATCCAGATTGAGAAGGACCGTCTTTGAAAATTTGGAGAGAATGAGGGGAGAGGAAGCATAAGCACTGAGGAGTCCTTCCGTGGTGCGTGATCGTAAGAGGTTCAGAGATGCACCATCCAGGAACACTCACGCCTAGCAGGGATGACAACCCGAGGATCGAGTAGGGGGGTGGTGGGCTACACCATCAAATACTCCCGCCCTACTCGGGATCGTTACACGGGACCGTTATGCCGGGACCGTTTCAACCGTTCCGCTCTGTGAATGAGCGCCTTGACCGCAGAACCGCTCCACACCAAGCCTTGGAAGCTGGAAGGCACCGCGCCAGCCCCTCTGGTGGTCGCGCCTTTCACTTAGCTTGTGGCCAACGGGTCACAAAGCATTTGAGTGCCTTATAGAACTCAGCCACTCGAGAATCTCGATTCAAGGGATCACTACTCATGGGCGTCTCAACCATCGGGCGTCGAGGAAGCCTGAGTTGCCCCTGACGTTGTGTACAATATGTTTTTAGTTGATGGCAATACTACATCAGTTTTATTTGACTCTGGAGCAACTTGTTCTTACATATTATCCAAGTTTGCACGAGAGCATGGCCTGCCTGTAACCCCACGTGGAAAGCCTATCATCACCAGTTCACCTTTAGGAGACCTAAAGTGCACCCACATCTGTAAGGGAGTGAGTCTTACCATTGAGGGTCTTATCTTTAAAAGCCGACCTAACCACCTGTTACCTTCCACAAACCTAGATGTCATCTTAGGTATGGATTGGCTAACTATTCACGAGGTATCATATCATGTTCACTAGATACGTCCAAGTGACCCACCCATCGAGGCCAAGTTATTAGATGTGAACCTCGGTCCAGGAAAGTCCACTTCTATCCTATGTGCCCTTAAAGCCGATTCGAGAATCACAAAAAGAGAGAAGGCAGTTCATGATGTGCCTATGGTGAGGAGACTATCCCGATGTATTCACTGAAGAATTACGGGTATGCCACAGACCATGATGTAGAGTTCATCATTGATCTTTTTGGAGAGCAGGACCTATTGCCAAAAGACCCTATCGCATGTTAGTTGTGAGGCTGGCGAGCTCAAAAGCGACTTGATGAACTCATCTCGAAGGGATATATCGGACCTAGTGCTTCACCTTGGGGATCCCCATTACATTTGTTAAGAAGAAGGATGGCTCAATGAGAATGTGCATTGATTAGGAACTTGGCGCAGGTCACCATCAAAGAACAAGTACCCTTTGCCAAGGATTGATGATTTTCTTGATCGACTTCGAGGTGCCAAGTATTTCTCCAAGATTGATCAAGGATCTAGCTATCATCGGATGAAGATTCAAAGTGACATCCAAAGACAACTTTTGTGACTAGGTATGGGAAGTTTGAGTTCACTATGGTGTCCTTTGGACTCACGAATGCTCCGCATACTTCATGAACATGATGAATAAGGTTTTCATGGAAAGCTGGATAAGTTAGTGGTAGTATTCATTGATGACATTCTTGTTTATTCACCCACCGTCGAAGAACATGAACATCATCTGGAGCGTGCTTGAGAAACTAGCCCAACATCAACTCTCACGCAAAAGTTCAGCAAATCGAGTTTTGCTCTGAAGTTGCCTTCCTAGGCCATGTACTATCAATGAAGGTGTTGTAGTTGACCCGGCTAAGATTGATCTTTTTGTGAAAGAATGGGATCAACCTCGTAGCGTGTTGAAGTCGAAGTTTCTTGGGATTCATTTGGATATTACGCGAGTTCATCAAAAACTTTTCAAGATAGCCGGGTCAATGACCGACCGAAGAAGACTAAGGAGTTTGAATGGGCGCCTAAGTCATGAACAAAGCTTTCAAGAGTTGAAATTGAAGCTTACCACAACTCGATCTGCTAGCATTGCACGATATCGACAAAGATTTATCGTGGTCTCTTTTGTGATGCATCCGTCAAGGACTTGGCGTGTATTGATGCAAGGTGGAAGAGTGATAGCTTATGCTTCTCGACAGTTGAAGGAACACGAGAACCGTTACCCTACTCATGATCTTGAGTTAGCAGCAGTTGTACATGCTTTGAAGATTTGGAGGCACTACTTGATAGGCAGCAAGTGCGATATCTACACCGACCACAAGAGCTTGAAGTACTTTTTCACTCAAGAAGATTTGAATATGAGGCAATGCGATGGCTAGAATTGATCAAGACTACGACCTAGAAATTCACTATCATCTTAGGGAAAAGCTAATGTATACATGAGATGCTCTCGATCGCAAAATTCTTGTCACACTTTGATCACAAGAATCCATACCGGTGAACTCAAGGAAGAGATTGATGATTTCCAACGAGATACTACCATGGCTTGTTGAATGAGCTCCATATACTGAGTATGACCTCATAGATCGCATCCATCAAGCTCGAGAACAATTGTGAAGAGATCGAATATCGAGGGTGGTCTAATGAGACTAGGCTACAAGACCAACCACCATGAAGATGAAAAGGAACCATATGTGTCCTTGGGCGATGATGGTTCCTTCCAAAGGCTTGGTGCGGAGGGTTCGGGTCATGCTCATTCAGAGAGAGCTCGAACGGTTGAAACGGTCCAGAATGCATAATGGTCCTGTGTAACGATTCGAAGGGTGTGCGGAGTATTTGGTGGTGTAGCCTCCACCACCCCTACCGATCTAGGGTTGTCATCCCTGCTGTCTGTGGCGTGAGCTGCCCCTGATGGTGCATCTCTCATGCCTCTTGCGATCATGGCCACGGAAGGACTCCTCTGTGCTTACGCTTCCTCTCCTCGCATTTCTCTCCCAGCTTCAAAGATGGTCCTTCTCAACTGATGTGATCCACCGTGAGCACGCAACATGCTACTCTCAATACCGCCAAACTTTAGCTTGATGTGCGGGTTAAGTCCCTTACGGTATTAGTACAGCTTCTCCTTCTCAGAGTTCACCACATAGGAAGGTGCATAGCATAGAAGGTTGGTGAAACGAGTAGTGTACTCAGTCACCCTGTCCTTTCTCATCTTGATGTTGCGAAACTCCTTGGCTTTGGCCTCCATGATACCCTTGGGAATGTGATACTCAGTGAATGCTTCGGCTTACTCATCCCACAAGATGTTGGCAGGGTCTTCATGGGAATCACTGAAGCTATCCCACCAGGCGTGTGCTGCACCTATGAGCTGGTGTGTGGCAGCTCCAACACACTCATCATCAGTGAAGGTGGTGAGGTCGAGCTTCTTTTCCACCTCCTTGAGCCAGTCATCGGCTACAAGCGGGTCAGGGTCGGTGCCATCATAGGTAGGTGGCCTCTGCTTTAGAAATCCTTCCAGCTTCCTTTGGAAATCATTCTGCTGACCTCCCTGGCGACGGTTTGCTCCGTCAACAATAGCTGCAAGAAGCTGGGTCTGTTGTGCCATCACCTCTGCCCGGTTCGGTGGTGGTGGTGGTGGAATGTTCTCCTCAACAGGGGGCGGGGTATTCTCCAGGTTGAAGGGTATCCCTCCACGTCCACGGCCACGGTTGTTGCCACCATGCCCCCCATTTGGTTCGACTGGTTCGGGGGTGGGCGCACGTCCATGGTTCATTAGGCGTGCAGATCGGCGGTTCGGCATTTGCAACACGGATCATAGTAATTTTAGTGTTTGTGCCATAAGTGCTTATAATTCAGTATGATTACATGATTTTGACGATTTTTAAGAAAAACATTTATACTATCCAACACTCATTACAAAGAAGCAATAAGATCCATAAGATGCAATAAGATCCAAAACATTCATTACATGGGTTTTATTACATAGCATCATCTTCAGTAGCTACACTTGAAGACTCGCGAGAATCGTACTACGCATAGTGTCTCATATTACATCTCATAAGGGGTACATCATGGGGTACAACTTATGGAAGCCACTGACATGACTCATGACCACGCAGGGTCATCTACTCTAACTCGCACACCGCAGCTGGGATATGACTGTTCTCGATCTCGATCTCCTCGTCAGACTTGTGAAGTCGGGACACGTACTTCAAGGCTTCGGCGAGCTCCTCAGTAGGCTTGGCTCTAGGTAGGGTAGGGCAAGCGTCTAGGTTGAGGCGAGTCGGGGCTAACTCAAACTCCTCAATCCTAGGCTTCGTCTTGCTGCGAATCTCCTTGGGTAGCTGATCCCACATACCCTTCATCTCCCTAAGGCGCTTCTTGTCAGACTTCTACCAAGCCTGCCAAGTCCTCTCACACTTGTCCTGTAGGTACTCGTTCTGCCTGAGTGCCTCGATCAGGTGACCCTGGTTGCGAACGGCCTTCTTCTTGAACTCCTCTAGCTTCTAAGTCATGGTCTTGTTCTGAGATTGAATTTTCAGCATATCAATCCCCTTGGACCTCTCTCTGTCTCCTCTGTGGTTGAACTCGGCCTTCTTGTCGTCCAACTCTCTCTGCAACTCCAAGACCTTGCTATCGAGGTAGCAGTTCCTATTGCCTAGGTCGACTGCTTTGTCCTATAAGTCAGCAACCTCGGCTCTGTGGACTTCTTCACGACGGTTGAGCTCGTCCTATAGCTTGGCAACTGTCTTAAGCAGACTAGCTCGCTCCTGTGCTCCCTACGAGTCTCGCTCCTGGTACTCCCATAGAAGGGCCCGGTCCTGACGTCTCTTCTACTCAAGCTGGGTCACGTACTTCTCCTGCTCTAGTAGGTGGATAGCCGAGACGCGAAGGCATATGTCCTCCTCTGCAAAGATAACTCTGCCGGCTGTGAAACTCTGATCACTAGGGGTAAGGCTAAGGTCGAGGGCCTGGGGAAGTAGATGGAATTCTGTCGTCTTCAGGTGCTCGTAGTGGTCCCTCATCACTCTGTGAAGTGCCTTGTGTGAGACAGCTCGTAGTCCCTCCTCAACTGTGTCCTCTATAGTCAACTTGGTGAAAGCTGGGATAGAAGGTAAGGTGGTGCTAGCTGGGAAATCGACTGAGGTGATAATCGGTCCTTCAATTCCTACTTCCTGAGCTGACTTCCCAGTGCAGGTGACCTTGATAAGCTCGTCAGGGACTCCTAATGTTAAGAGAACTCGGCAGAGGGTCTGTGCAAAACCCCCGAGCTCACGTAGGTCGAAGGTAAGCTTGGCGTGGTCCAGAGGTAGCGGTCCTAGAGGCGGCCATTCGACGTTCGTTGCCATCTGTATGTTTTAAGGAAACAGGTGTTAGCAGGTCAATGAATAGATAAGCCTTGCATAAAAGTGAATGCAGGGTCGGTATATAACCGAAAGAAGGGTTGTTCACGTCCTATTCTATCGTCCATTTCTGGGGGTTTTGTCCTAGGGTCAAGTATGGCTCTGATACCAACTGAAGCGACCTGATTTCCACGAAGAGAAATCCACAGAGTCGAATTGTATTATGACCGTTGTAGATCATATTACCCAAATTCCAGTTAAATACCACATCCATACAAGGATAATATCAGAGTACAAATAGTGCGGAATTACATAAATTATTACATCGCCGCATTGGTGGAATCAAAAGTAGCATCCATTCAGAACAGCTTTAAGACAAGATCGCCAAACTTGAGCGTAGGAACGAACCCCTCAACCGTCAAACTCCTCGGAGCTATACTCCTTAGCAGAACCTGTGTGCCAAAATTTATCAGTACGATTTGTACTGGCCACTCCCACCCCATGAGCATTGCTTTGTGGAACTTGGATGCAAGTAGGATATAATCAAAAAGAACCTATAAGGCTAGGGTTTCCTATGTATTAGCATATCAAGTATATAATAATAGTTGGTCAAGTTTTAACACCATTCCCACACCCATTCCACCCCATTTCCGTCCAGAGCCAGGTTTCGATCCTGGGATCGATATACCACCATCTCCACATCATCACCACATCACAACCATACCATCGCTCAGTCGACAGGCCAACTCCCTCTCGGCACTGTCTCATGGCCCGTAGCCCCTGGCTACGTCTGAACACTCACTCCTAGGGGGAGAAGAGGACTTATCTCACTATCTAGTTTAAGCGAAACCCAGGAAAGGTCCATAGTCGACAAGTCGGCATATGTATCGATCGATCAACCATACACTCTGTAGAGGTTTTACATAACCACAAGATCCGCCTTCCTCGCTGACCGTCGTCAACTGGGCTGATTCCAGCCGCTTGCTAGTCTAGGATAATGCCACTCTACCATTCAGCCCTGGTACACCCCAAGTCTAGTCTGGGGTGGCTGAAACTGAGTCATGAGCCGGGTCCACAAGGTCTCCATGAAGTCTCGGAAGGGTGTGGGGGAAGTCCTCCGCGTCCCGTACCTCCCTCACACTGTCCGCTATCAACCTAGCAGTAGTGGCAATACCCTACCCAGTAGTCCGGCCGTCCCGCACCATATAGGACGAGTGGTACGTAAGGCTTTCCGGTGAATCTGAGTACTAGTAAGTCCTTAGGGGTGACCAAGCCAGAATGTCTTCATCAGGGTTTCCATTTTCCGTGCCACCACAGCACCTCCACCCTGGGCTCCTCCCATCACAGGTTCACACCCAGGGCCACCTCATATACCATTTACCCACCACAGGTATCCATTTTAGGGGTGCCTAGGTAGCCCCCCATGGCAAGACTTGCCCCAGGCTTGTTGTATACTCCAACTTTTTCGACACACCCTCACCCTCCACGCACCCAAGTCACACACGCAGCACTCTCCCCATAGTTCAGATAACACCAGTATCCACCACGCATCAATGTAGTTCAAGCATAGTAGAAGTAATAAGCAATGAAATATAGCAGCAAGCGTGTGTCTAGCCTAACAGCAGGGTGAGCAGGGGTAAGGTTGCGTCAAGGTAAAGGCCATCAAGAAAGCATACTACCATGCAAGTCCTATCTTAGTGTGAGTATAACAATGAAGTAAAGCAATAGCAGTTCTATATTAGCCATGCGTAATAGGTGCTACGAGGTTGGGTGGGATGTGGCACCTTCAGTGAAGTCATCCCCGCACTCCTCACGGTACTCACGATCCTCGTCCGTCTGGTTCTCCTCCGAGTCTGCATACGATCGAATTATAGTCGCGTTAGCGACGTCTATAGAATAGGACAAAGAAGCAATGAAAATTCAAAAGAGTCAAATGTACTCAAACATGGGTTCATTGCGTAGAGCTCGATTTTAGATGAATTTTGGTCCTAGTCTTGTATTTTTCTGAGTTCGTATGAATTAGTTATGAATTTCCGAAGACTAAATTAAGGCTGATTATTTCAGGGCTGACATGTGTCACACTGTGATTGGTTCACGTGGCATGTAGGGACTTGGAGTGGTGTATCGGCTGGTGCGGTGGTCGGAGAGGTCGCCGAGGTGGTCGGAAAGCTCAGCGAGGTGGTCGGTGAGATCGCGGAGGTGGTCGGTGAGATCGCGGAGGTGGTCGGAGTGGTCAACGACGTGGTCGGAGAGATTGCCAAAGTCCCCGACACTGGCGTGGTCACATCATCGGCATGACATCAGCATGGCGCCATCCGAGCTAAACCACGGCTGACAGGTGGGTCCGGGGTCAAACGGTGACTGACAGGTGAGGCGCGGTTCATGGTGAACCTGCCTGCGTTGGTCCATAGACCGCAGAGCCGGTCTATGAAGGACTTGGTCCACTTACTCCTTCCCAAGGTTCGATTCACGTGCACCAAGTGTACGGACGTGTGGCCAGCGAGGGGAAAATCCCAATCTTCTTCCCCGGCGTGCTCCCGCCGGTGGTGAGCTCACCGACGAGCCCCTCCAGCGGCGCGGGTGTGCAATTAAGGTGGGCAAAAGCTTGGCCTTGCCATGGCGGGTGCCCCGGTGAAGTTAACGTGGTGGTCGGGCGGCTCCAGTTGGCTGGCCACGGTGGCGGCGGTCCTCGTACACCGGCGAGCGGCGGTGTGGTGGCTGTGGCGGCAGTACCGGAGATTGATGGTGCGCACGAGCTCCCCGACGCTGCTACGGCCATGGCGAGCAGGTCGAAGGGGCTCCAGGAGCTCTCAACGCCTCCAGCCACGGTGGTCGAGGCAAAGCGGAGGCGGTGGCGCTCCAACGAGGTGCGGTGCGGCAACACAGGGCTCCGGTGGCCTTCATCCTCGGCTAAGGTGAGCGCGGTGTGTCTCTCATCATGGCGGAGCCAGTCAGGGTGTCAACGTCGCCTTTACCGCGACGTAGAAGACGCGGTGGTCTCGCCATGGTTGTGCTCTCGGCCATGGCGAGCGCATGCGTGCGTGTGATGCGTATGCATGGCATGAGCAGAGCGCTCGGCGCTGGCATTCACGAGCAGAGGGCTTGGCGTCGCCCCCTTTCATCCCTTTGCTTTGCGTTTCTGTTTGGCTCAACAAGAGGGTCGTGGTTGTCCTTTTATGCTACTGGTTGGCTAAGCCGGAGCAAGAGCTCGTGCTCCGGCGTGGTTCGTTCATGGCGTCCGAGAGGCTAGGTGTGGTCGTGCCGGTGTTCCCAAGCCGCTAGGGGTCGGTGAGGCCAGGCCTTGGGCTTATGCGCGTGCGGTGCGTGTGCAGCGTGTCTAGGAGCGGGAATGCTCCACCTTTGCGTCCCCTAGGCGTGGGAACGCGGTGGCGTTCATGGTGAGTACGGCTAGCGTGGTGCGCGGCGAATGACATGGCTCAACGTAGGGCTCGTGGTGGTAGGATGGTGGTGCGGTGGCGAGGCGACGCCGTGATGAGGCGATGCAGTGCCGTGCCGAGCAGCTACGTCGCTGTAGCCGATCGAGGTGGCGCTCCTGGCTCCGGCGAGGTCCGGTTCCGCAGCGGCTTCCTTCTCCTCCTTGCTTCTTCCTCCTCCCTCTCTCTCGGCTTGGCGTAGTGTGGTGCTGTGCCACCAGCGGTGGCGGCGAACGGGCTAAGGGTTAGGGCTCACGGGCGTTGGCTTTTATAGCCGAGCTCCAAAGGCTCCAATGGCGGACGGCGATCGGGCGGTGGTGATGCGTGCGGCGCATCCGACGATCCGCATGCGGTAGCGTAGGCGCGGCGCAAGGGGAAACATGGTCATGCTTCTTGCGTGACCCCCCTGGCCCGCACCTGCCACGCTGGTCGGCCTCCGATCGCGCGGGGAGAATGCATGGGCGAGGGGAAGAAGACGCTACTATGCTGACAAGCGGGGTCAGGTCGTCAGGCGCTTGGCGCGTTGTGGCTGCGTGCGGCGCGTGATGGCTGATGGGCGGGTCTGGCTCATCGGTGGTGTCTTGTGTGAAAGGGGTGTGAGGCTTGGCTAGACTATTTGGGCGGTCAAGGCAAGGCTAAATTTGTTTGCTGCCCTCTTCTTTCCTTTCTCTTTTATTTCTTTTTGCTTCGATTCAAATTTAGTTAGAGTTTAAACTTGAGCTTCGAGTTATGTAGTGGGTCCCACAAGGTGTTTTAAATGATGGTTAAAATACATCCTATATATTATGGTTTATCATAAATATTAAGTAAGTTAGTTAAACATCACATAAGGCAAAAGAATCCAAATCACAAGTGGAATTAAGGATGCATGCATGATTTGTTTATTTAGGAATTTAATTACACATGTGGCATAAAACCAAGCTATGCTTATGATTTTAACCTAATTGGGTCACATCTAATCCAAAGCTAGGGTTTGGCTTCTACATGTGCCACTCAACATCACATAGGGTTTAAACAAAAAAATTTGTAGTTGTGATTTTTGGTTTGTGAATTTTTGGGTTGTTACAAATAATGCGCGCGCTTAGTGTGTTGAATTTCATCTTTATGATGATCCTCTTCATGAGGTGTTCTCTTCATGAGAATGGAGGAATTTGTTCTTATTTCATTTAACAAATATACCCTAAACTAGAACCTATAGGGGTCCCATAGATTTTAACTTGATAGTATATAACATTTAGTTTACTACTAATAAACATAACTTCTGATTTATAACTTCAAGTTACTCCTCTTATTTTCAACAATATCTGGCATATGCTCTGCTTCATGTTTCATAAGAGCATTAGTCAAACTTTTGTTTGATTTAGTGCGTGATACTATTTCTGCTTTAAACTTCAAGAAATATTTTCTCTTAAGATTATTTTTCTTCTATGGAAATAATATTTGGCATTCAATATAGGTTTTCTCCCCTCTAATGCCAATATTAGATCTTTAATAGCATACTTCAAAAGATATCCCCTATGATGGGCTTAAAATAATTCAAATTCATGTATCTCCAACTACAAGTGGAGGCCCATTCATGTATGTTATGATAGACATTTATGAGAAATATTAACGCACATATTTAAACACGGGGTTATTATTCATTAATGCAGTGAGCTAGAATACATAAAGTGCACTTAAGAATATTCAACATTCCTACAAACTCAGGATGTTCTTCCCTGATTTGTACATATCATAGTTTAGAAAACTATTTTATTGTCTAGCTTCTTTATTGTTTAGCCAAAATAATTGATCCAAGTACTCATACATAAAAAAAATGGACCATATACTTAAAAATGTAGAATACGCAACAATCAAACTCACATGGAATTTCTTTTAGATTTTCTAATTGCCATTAATGCAAAATTCTCCAAATACCTTTTCTTCATAAATCCCAAATCATCATAAGCGTGTTATCAATTGGGCTAGTCTTCGTTGAGCAAATTTCATATTAACTCGCTCTCCCTGATCTTAGGCTGCTTGGTCCAAGACCAATCTATTGCTTATGCATATGATGCATTGAGAAAGCAAATTATTCTTTAATTCAACGAGAACTATATGGACATAGCGTGCTAGCTAGCCAATTTAATTACGAAGGAAGTGCAAAGGTAGCTACTAGATACAACTATAGCTGCTATGCTAATATTTATGCAAGAGTGGAGATAGTTGCGGCTCGACGAGAGTGCACAACATAGTGATACACATTCATGTGTAATGTGAATGTTGGTATTCAATTCAACATAATAGATAACAACAAAATGCAAAGCTACAAGCTTGTAATTACTGGAATGTAGAGAAAGTTAACTCAGCAGGAAGAGACACGGCCAGGACTTCAAGTCCTGATACATGCCCTTAAAGATAGATTTAGGAAGGCTATGCCTATTAAATATATATTACTCATATTTTCTTATGTATTTACCCAAAATTCCTTCCCCTTTTTACGCCATAATTACTTCAAGCGGTAATATGCTACAAGCATCATCTATAAATAATCATTTCTAATGTTTCATAGATTCCAATCATACTTCTAGTATTTATTGGTGCTGGTATGAAATTCACATATCCAGTGTACTATTCACTGTACAACAACAGATTAAAGGTAGGACACAAACTTCTAGTTTCTGGGCTGAAGTATTAAATACTTGGTATATGGATTATACTATTTATTGGCTAAATTGATCCTTCTAAGATCACTTTATATGTCAGTATAGTTCAATTATTCATGTGCTTCTAGAAAATTCAATTTCCCTTCTACCTATATGGTAGTAGTGCACAAAGAATGATAACCTTCATGGTAAACTGATGCTTCTTTGTGGATAAATTAATGCAAAATTTATTTAGATAGGCAATAGGCAATTGTTTTATGCAAAACATAATTCATTTCATACAAGATTAACATATATTACTACAAATAAAAATTATAACTAAGAATATGCTTCATATTAG
This sequence comes from Miscanthus lutarioriparius, assembly GCA_904845875.1. Lineage (NCBI taxonomy): Eukaryota > Viridiplantae > Streptophyta > Magnoliopsida > Poales > Poaceae > Miscanthus > Miscanthus lutarioriparius. The sequence goes on along the minus strand of CAJGYO010000019.1, from coordinate 7,739,233 downwards.
TCTTCGAGCCAATAGATTAACCATTAACTCTTCTACGAGTATACGAGAACCACTTAATTTAACGGAAATTAAAACTTAATGCACCACCGCTACTACTAATACTTCAGGATAGTAATTTCAAAGACAAAATAAATATGTAAGCACATGATTCAAGTTCTCCTTTAAGAAAAACCCTTAAATATTCTAAATAATATCCATTCTTGTATGTCTTTACTTCTATATATGACAGGCGGTAGCTTTATGCTTTATTCAATAGTTATGATATACAGTCACAAGCCTTCGAGGGGTGTAACATATGCAAGCTAACAATATTCTGGTTTATAAAGCTGTCTAAAAATTCCAACTCAATTTCTATTTGAGTACTTTCTGATGGTAAATTCAAATACTTTATGTATTATATTGCTCTTTGATATTCTATACACAAGAGATATTTCTTCAAGAATATACATTGATAAAATCTTATTACCATCTTGTCTTCTAGACATTCAATACAAAGCTTTAAGCTATTGTTTATTTATAGATCAGCATTATACCTCAGTCTATGTCATACAAGCTTGAAAATTTGACTTTCAATGCAATATGATATTCTTCTAAATCATAATTTGGGATTTTTCTCGTGCGGTGAGTTCCACAATACATTTGTTATTTCTCTCGGCCATATACTCATTCTAGAGAATAATCAGGAAATATATATCCTGAATTCACTACACTTCAATGGTAGCAAAATATTCTATATGGATTTAATAATGGCCATAATGATAATTCTACTATTCAAAGTAATTCTAGGATATTTCTTCTTCACGAGGGTATGCATATACAGTATGTCATTATAACCAGAATCATCATGTGCGTATAGATTTACTGCGTGTAAACAAGTAGCAAGGTGCAGAAAAATAGTGGATGGTTATATAAAATATTCTTAGAAGCATCTTAGCATTTTTCAGGATTATGGTATATGCAAATTTTTAGAATTAATACCAAGCATTCGTGCATCCCAAAAATTAATTATGCTAGGAAAAAATATGAGTCTCTCAAAGGTGATAAGTCTAAGGTTTGCAAGATTTAGAGAGCCCATATACCTTATAGCATGTTTCTAATGTAATCATTCAAGATTTTATTCTTACAGTTGCATGGTATATAATTGATAATGATATTGCGCTAGCATTTTTCATAACTAAATTCAAAGTGTAGTTTTTTTCAGAATTAATCTACTATTTAATCCGGAAAAATAAAGGTAGGCAAAACAACAATGTATACTTACACATACGGGTATAAGCAATAAATATGCATCGGCAGGGATAATTAATCAGTGTAAAAACTAAAATTTCCAAAGAATTTTCATGTGAAAAATACGCTCATTCCACAATTTCTCAAAGTATAGGACTTATATTCTACCAGAATACAAGACTTATATGTAAAATCTACAGGATTCTTAATGAGTCCTTTCTCATTTTATGGATTTCTTAAATTATCCTTTTTCTTGGCTAGTTTTCACCGACAGCCCTTCTCTCTTTTTATTACCTTTCTTAACTCCGTTCGGCGGAGCAGACAAGTACGGATCGGCAGCGCGTCTGCTTGCGAGAAGCCGCGCGTTGGGGCGCATGCTGGTGCAAGTGCGGATGCTCGCGTGCGGGCTGGCGGCGTCTTACGTGTGGCCAGGCTGCTGCAGCTCGCGTACAGGCGAGCAATAATGGCCAAGAGACAAGTCGCTTGCAGGCGGAGGTGAGTTGTGGTAGCTCACATGCAGTCGGGCAAACGGCATCTGCGACTCGCTTGTGAGGGGGTAGATAGACATCGAGGCGCGGCAGATCTCTTGCGGGTGAGCATCGGCTCGCTGCGGGCGGACGAACGGCGAGGCGCGGCAACGGCAGGTGTAGGTTTTCGCGTGGAGGCGCTTCGGTGAGGATTAGTGCTCGGTTACCAGCCGATAACAACCTGCGAGGCTGCGGCTGTTTGCTATGACTCAAGTTCGCGATATGGCTTTGATCAATAGCAAAACGTACGTGATGCTTCTAGGCAACTAGGCCTCAGGAAAAAATCACATCGGCAACGTAAAAAAAAACGCTATGGTGGCTTCAGTGCCAATAACGCATTGGCCGGTGGTGACATGAATTTGTCCCATCGTACAGGATTCATATACGTATATACAGCTTCATGCTGGTGTCGGCCTTCACGTTACAATCCAAGAAGACAAGATGCGTACGTGTTTTTCGTGGCCGAATTGCGGTAGTAGATTAAAAAGCAAAAACACAAATAATTTTATACTCCCCGTTCGGCTTACCTTAAAAACTGGTTTGTTCGGCTTCTTTTTTAACCGGAACAGTATTTTTCTCTCACAATAATTCAGCTTTGGCTTATTTTTTTAGCCAATTTCAGCCAAACGAACGGGGCCATGCGATGCTAATTTAATAAGGTAATTATTCATACCCCAATTGATTAATGATGCCAGTTGATCAACTTCACGTGCCGCGTAGGGCAGTGGTCAGTAGATACATACCGCGTAGGGCGTTTAGCATTGTCGTAGAACTGTCTGCTTGACGACGACGGTACATGCCGATGCAGTGCAGATTAACAGCAGGTAGAGGTAGCAGATCCGTTCCGCTAATAACGTCGGGGCACGTCGATGTTGTCGAAGTAGTCACGGTAGGGACGTCTGCATGAGTGTCGAAGTAGAGCTCATCATACTGATAACGTTTTATAAAACATGTTACCAGTGGTTAAGACCTTCCCCTCTCTGTCTCTCATGATCAACAAAATAGATGAAAGTAGAGAACAAATAGACACAAGATAGGGAGACTATTCTTTATTTATCTGAATATTGGTAATTACAACGTAGAGCTCCTTCGTATATATAGTCCTGCCAAAATCTATGAGTTTGATAAAAGCTCGTATATAAACCGACTAGGATTAGGATCCTTCTTTTTTTTTCCTTTTAGACAGAGTCAGTATATTTTACGACAGTTTGCATGGACGGGGACCTACTTCTCTTTAATAAATCAGTCTATGCCCATACTGGTTTAACGCGATCCTAGGTAATCATCGTCGTCCTCATTCAACAATCGAAATCTGCATTTTGGCTGCGTTCGGGCCCGTTCGTCTCGCTGAATTTTAGCTGAAACTGACTGAGAAATACTGTTCTGGTTGAATTGTTGTGAGAGAAAAATATTGTTTTGACTAAAAAAAACCAAACAAGTCAGGTAAACCGAACGGGGCTAAGCAGATAGCACAATCCACAGTCCAAGCTAATTGTCGGCGAGTTCAGCTGGCCTTTGGGCAGAGGTTTACCTCCGTCCAAAAAAAGTAAGTGGGCCATGGGCTCTAGACCGTGGATCAGCGTACTCAAAAGTTTCAGCCCAACAAGGCCTCGGTGACGGCGAACCACATCCAGAAAGAGGAAACGAATGAATCAGCAACGGAGAACTCTCTCTCTCTCTCCTCCCCACCTCCCTCCCCCCCTCTCATCACTTGCCTCGCGACGAACGTGGCGAAAAAAAGGATCGGCAGAGATTCAGATGAAGACCAACAGGGTTAATACCGAAATTTTTTTTTGTCACATTTACAAATTTCAGTATTGGCGTGCATCAGAATTAATCTTTTTGCACTAGCGTAATCCAGAATACATTACTTCTAGAAGACTAAATTTCTCACTGTATGATATTCTTCGTAACAACAATTAGGTTCCTGAATTTAGAATGTTGCTGCTTACTACAGAATCCAAACAGCAAAACCTGCAATTTATTCTCGGATCACAACTAGCGAACAGATGCAAGTAGTTGCTCTCAATCAGAATACTATTAATATGTAATGCTGATATATGCAAGTAGGATATGTGCCTGGCGTGCAATTTGCCTTTAATATCGCCCCCAGGATTCTCATGATAAACATGCATAGATTTCCCTTCTTCAAAAGTAAAGAATGATAATTTCAAGAAAGTGAAATGAAACATAGCTATTTCATTTTCCATCGAGACTATAAGGCTCCAATCTGGCACCCTCACATTAATCAGAAACAGTATTGTTCGCTATGAAAGGGAAGCTTGCGAAAGCCGAGAACAGTCGAACCGACAGTTGATGCGCTACACAAAGTACAAATGGGATTAAGAGATGATAAACACTAGGGGGGACATGGAAACTTCCAGTTCCAGCTACCGGCCTGCCTGCCTGTTCGTGTACCTGCAGGCTCTAGCTAGAGGATCAGCAACCGGCATCGAGATGGAGTTTTCTTTTAAAGAAACAAATGGGATATAGTCTTTTATTTCTGTGAAATTTGTATCATATTGTATGGTTGACTCAGCATTAGAATAAGATGGCTGACCAGCATCTGGTGTTAGAGTAGCAGCAATATGCTATAGCCATTTGCTGCATCTCATGTAAATGTAGCAGCAGCACCAGGAGAAGGATTCTCTAGAATTGCCAGAAGATAAACAAGGAAGAATTATGCACTCAAACCAGATTGAGTATAGACTATAGAGCAAAGTCATACCATGTTTGTTTCCACCTTGTTAGGATCAACTTTTATATTTGAACCCCATAACTTCATGTTGCATGCTTACGACGTTTGAAATCATTAGCCAATTCATGTACTCAGAGCTTACCAAGACTAGCATAGAAAGGCAGAACAGCCATAGGGACATAAGTTTCACAGATCCAGGGTTCAACATTGCAGAATCAGCAAATCAGGTATTCAGCAAAAACAGCCATCATTCAACAGATCCGTTGATCGTGTACAAAGTATAGAGCAGCAAAATTACAGTTCTGCAAGAATAATAACAGTTAACAGCGACAGTTCAAACAGCAAGTGCGAACATTATTATCTAAGCATAGACTTATGATACAACCAAATCTTAGATGCACAACTCTTTACTGTGATATGGCAAAATGATGCTCACGTACAGAGATCAAATAACTTCTGAATCAGCAACGAGAGGGCCATCAAATGTGCTTTATGACCACCCACACAAAAATACCAATTTCCTTGGGGAAAATTTTCAAATATAGGTACATTATGTACAGAGTTATCTGAATTTTCATATGATTTGACTCAAAGTTATCAACCCCCAGTTCAATCAAATACACGAAAAGGGCAAAATTATCTCTCTGCTCTGAAATACAGCATCAATTCACATGTCCAGACTGAGTCATGGGTGGAATTTGAGGAAATAAATGCTTGTGCTGTCAAAGATTCCCATTAACATCAACTCACACTAAAAGTAACTCATACATATGATGGCTATTTCTTCATTATTAATGCAACAAACAAGCATCCAACAAATACCCCCATTCACTATAGATTTTTCCAGTCACTGATCCAAAAATGTTGCTCCAAAAGAACTAGGTCCTCAAAAAGAAATACACAGAACAGTGAAACTATTTCCGCAATACCACTGGGGAACTATGGCTGATTCCTAGCACAGCAGAATTATAAATATGAAAGATGAAGAGTTATGATGAGCCCGATAGTGGTAATCCTTTTGCAGCAAGCAACAAACATATTCTCATATGCTCTTCACAATACTCTATGGTTTGAAGTTGCATGATAATATGAAGGTACAAGATTAATATTTTATTTATAGGAGGACAAGATCTGGCACCTGAGGAACGCCGAATTCATCTTTCTAGGATTTGGTACTATCCAGATGGGGGCTGGCCAATTGGACCAAATCCGAGGAGAAACAATTTTCTCGCTAATTTTATTACCCAAGTTAAAAAACTCCCATTTTACGGCCTTTATTCTTAAATCCATATGACGTGCTCATCATCATCAGTAAAGTAGACATGATTCCCCTTCAACTGCGGATATTCTTTGGCACATAGACAAATTGATTGGTTAAGCCCAAGAAATAAGCAAAGTTCAAGAAGGCGCTAGGCGCTTTCTAGACGCTGACCCTTAGCCTAGCGCCTAGGCCAGCCTAGGCTAACCTAGGCGTTCCAAGGCGTTTTGTATATATACTACTATACATATATTTATATTCTAAAAGAAAAAATAAACAGCTGAATAGTGGCTTAGATAGATAGAAAGGCTGGCTTAGAGAGATAGAAAGGCCCAAGAGGCAACAGTCCAGCCCACTATTCCATCCTTATCCCACTCCAGGTCTCCAACCTTATCCATCTACTCGTCTCCCGCACAACGCCGCATCTCGGTCTCCCGCATCCTCTCGATGCCGCAAGCTGCATCCGCTTCCTCCCGCATTAGCCGCCGCCCGCCACCGATTCCTCTTCCTCTCCTCTCCGGTATCTCTCTCTCTGCTCTAGTGCGCGCCCGCCACCACCCGTGCACGCCGCCGCTCGCAGCTCCTCCTCCCCCACCGGCGACCTCCCGCTGCGGCAATTTTCCGCGCGTTCGCGCCTCCGCGCCCACCTCCGTGCCGCCTAGCCCGCCGAATCGCCGCCTTGCGCCTGGATGTCCGCCTACCCCCATAGGCCAAGCGGGAACCCATCGACTAGCAACTAGGCGCGCCTAAGGCGTCGCCTTTTTGAACTTTGAGAAATAGTATGTTGTCACCCAAGCAACTTATCTCCACAAGCTTCATTGCTGTCAAGTTCACTCTATATACTTTGAACACAGTGGTATAGTGTCTATATGGCACAGTGTCTACCTCAGATTCTGATTCATCTTCTGATACTGAGAAATATTCATCATCATCTGGTGGGTCTAAATCAGGTTCAGAAACATCTTCGACCTCCTGATCAGAATATGCACTCACCTTCCAAATTTGCAGCAGATCTCCGCATGGAGCTTGAGCAATGTACACTTTAGGAGGGAGGCAGCCCTTAAGCCCCTCCATGACAACTCGTGGTTTTACTGCAGGGTCATATAGATTGTATGCATGGATTCCTCCATCAACTAACAATGCATACAATAACTCAACCTTGAAAGCACAATCTGTATAGCAAGAATGATATGGCAACCAAGTCCAGTGTTCATCCCCGCCTCTTGCACTACAATGTAGTTTCCTGTGGACGGATCAGAGGACAAAAATGCCTTGTGAAATATATAGTCCCGCAGCTTGTCAAGGCGCAAGACTGATGGTGGGTCGAGTTCACCGTGGGTCCCGGTGTACCTTGAGTACTTGTACATGTGAATAGCACCGTTGCTATCATAGATGGCTTTCACCTGCTCAATGGTGGTGACGGAAGGGAGGGCAATCTGGTCACGAGTGATGGGGTTGACAAGGTGAAGCTCAGACCTCTCGTCAGCGGTGACAACCCAACCGTAGGCAGAGCCAATCAGGTACCTGCTACGGATAGGAGGGTCTGGGAGAGTAAATGTGTATGGCTTGTTCTCCACGAGGCTGTAGAAACCTGCAGCGCTTGCACCTGAAGACTTATTGGTGTATATGAGGCTTGGTGTTTGTGGCTGAATACTAGCCCCAAGTTTCCGAAGGCAATTGTAGGCATGGAGCCAAGAGGAGCAGACAGAGCCTGCACGGACAAGGTCAGGAACCTCAAGAGCTGCAAATATCTTCATCAAGACGTCCTCCGGCAGCCCCCCTGACATGACACCAAAAATGTTGGAGTCTGATGTAGCTTCTTTTACAACTGATGAAATACTTGGATGATGAGGTGTGGTGAACCCTCGTCAACTTGTGTGTGGTGAGGACAAGGCTAAAATGCACCTGGATGCATTCTGTGAAGCGGGTGCACCCGACACGCGAGCGGCGAGCGCGAGACTTACCAGACTCCAGCTGTCTCGAGAACCCCCTAAAAGGAAACCACCCTTTTCCTCTCTGGACTCCAAATTCAAATTGAGCCTCCAAATTTTCGCCACTTCCCTTGATTCGCCCCAGATAATAGAGCCACCGTCGCCGCCAAATCTCGCCCACTTACTTCCCTCGCCGCCGTCGTAGCTACCCCAAGTTGTGCTGCGCCCATGGCCCCGCCATCGCTATCCGGACTTGAATCGCCACTTCCAGCAGAGCAGATGGATCAGCAGCTGACGATTGTTGTCGCGAGCGGTGGAGATCCTATCGCATCGTCTCTGGCGCCGGCTACATCTGCGGCCGCAACTCCTCCGGTTCCGCCGACGAGCACGCCCGTCGCGAGAGCGGATATCCCCCGTGGATCGGGTGATGCCTTGCATCACACGACTAATCTAACGCCACCCGCATCGATTCCTGCTGGAGCATTAATCACTCCTGATCCTGGTCAGAGATTCCACCCGGTGAGCATCTCTTCTGATTGCAACTGCGATTTCCACCCCCGATTCCTCCTGGATCGCATGATTTTTGATTTGGCAGCGCTGTTATCTGTGATTAGAATAAACTGGTGTGCATGAAGTATGTTGCAACTTCGGATGTGTTGATTGCAACTTCATATGAGAATTGCAACATTAGTTGTAGTATGATTGCAACTAATGGTTAGGGACTAATTGCAACTCTATCTGTGACGTACATGCATGCAACTAGTGGATGCACTGTGATTGCAATTCTATCTGTCATTACAATAAACTACTGTGCATGATGTATGTTGCAACTTCAGATGTGTTGATTCCAACTTCACATGAGAATTGCAACATTAGTTGTACTTTGATTGCAACTACTGGCTAAAATCAATTGCAACTCTATCTGTGACGTACATGCATGTAACTACTGGTAATTGCAACTTCAGACGAGAATTGAAACATTATTTATAGTTTGATTGCAACTAGTGGATGTACTGTGATTGCAACTCTATCTGAGAGGGCAACTAGGGGTTGTACTGTGATTGCAACTAATGATGAGAATTGCAACATTATTTATCTGTGATTGCAACATTTGGATTTTTCACATGAAGGATTGCAACATGAGTTCTGGTTTGATTGCAACTAGATGTGATACTATAATTGCAACTCTATCTGTTTTTGGTTATGCACCAGAATTCATTTGTATTTAGCACCGCGTATTTTCTTTTTTTGCAGGATCCAAACATACTAGATGTATTTATCCCAAGGGTGAGGCAGACATTCGAGACAAAAAAGAAGCCTACGAATTTTACTGTGATTATGCAAGATTGGCTGGGTTCAGTGTGAGGGTGAAGAGAACTAGCAAGGAGACTGCAGACTGGGTTTGCAACCGAGAGGGGTTTTTGAAAACAGATAAAGAGAATAACGAACCATAGATTGAAAAGACATCAAAGAGAGTCGGCTGCCCTGCATATGCTAAGGTAAAGCAAGATAAGAAAGCCAACCAATGGTACTTCGACCATGTTGAGGAAGCACACAACCACAAGTTGCACCCGTCGCCCAGGATAGTCAGGTACATGCATATTCACAAACAAAGGGACGCAACGCTGGATGACCTATTTGCTATCATGGCAAGGAATGGGGTAGCGCACCAGGCTGCGATGAATGTCATGTCCGAACTATATGGTGGCCGTCAAAACTGGCCGTTCACAGAGAAAGATGTCAAAAACATGTATGTCCCTATGTGCTAAGTCCAGAAAAAAATTCCAAAAGAAAAAAAGTATGCTCATAGCTGCAAAAAAATAATTTACTAATTTCTTTTGATGTTCCAGGAATGCTGAGCAAGCAAGGGAGGAAAAGGATGCTGATCTGGAGAAACTTTTTCAGTTTTTTAGAGAATGCAAGACAAGCAACGAGTACTTTTACTTTGACGTGGATTTTGATCCGAAAACAAAGGTTCTCAGGAGCATATTCTGAAGCCATGCTAGTCAAAGAGTTGAATACAAGGACTTTGGTGATATGATCACCTTTGACACGACCCACAAAACAAACAGAAAAAACATGCTGCTAGGCATGTTTGTGGGGGCCAATAACAACCTGAAGAATGTGAGTTTTGGGCAAGCTCTGCTTCGGGATGAAACAACTGAATCATTCAAATGGCTGTTTGAAACTTTCAAGAACTGCATGGGGGGCACCAGCCCTATGTGATCCTGACAGGTATAACTTTTACTCCAATTGCGCATATAATGTATTCCTAGTTTGCAAACTTGATAATTGAACAAATGCAATAAATTGGATTCTCCTGTTGCAAACTAGATGTTGTATGGGTTGCAACCCTATTGTATTGCTGGTTCATTTTGGAAACTACTGTTTGATAGATATGTTTGTATATATCTTTTTTTTGTGCCTGCCACAGATGAGGATGCAGCAATGAGAGAAGCGATAAGGACAGTGTTCGACAAATCGCAACATAGAAACTGCAGATGGCATATCACAAGGGCGTGGGAATACGAGCTCGACAAACTGTACATACAACACAAAGATAAAAACCTAAAGGAAAGGCTGGAATCTCTGATAAATTATCCACTAGGGCCTACACAGTTTGAGGAGGAGTGGAACAAGCTGGTACATGAGTGTGAGATAGCTGATAACCCAGCAATAAATGCACTCTGGGAAAAGAGGAAGAGCTGGATTGCAACATACTTCAAGGGGATGTACTACGGCAGAATGACATCCACGCAGAGATCAAAAAGCCAGAATAGGGTACTGAAGGATGGTTATGTTAACAACACTACAACCCTGCACATGTTTGCGAAGAGGGTGCTTGACTCGCTTCAGCACACAGATCACATGGATGCTGGTGAGACGCACTACTCACAGGTATGTTATTTTCAGAAAAATAACAAATCATTCCTGCTGCTGGTTGCAACTTGATCACAAAAAGAATTTTGTGCAGGCCGAGGTCGTCCGAGCTTGCAAATCAAGGTTTGATGAGCAGCTCAGCAGGGTGTACACGAGAGCTGTGTACCAGGAATACAAAAGGGAATATGCTAACATCACAGCATTTCTCATAGAACCTAGTCCTAATCCAGAAGTCAGGAATGGTTATTTGGTGAGGCATGAGAAGGGCGCGGGGAGCTTCTGCTGGCCGCAACATGCATTTAAAGTGGTGGCTGACAAGGAAGTAGGAGTGTATGAATGCGAATGCAAGCAGTGGGAGCACACAGGTAAGCTGGTTGCAACCTTGATACCTATCCAGTTGCACATCAAATGTACCTGGGTGTTTCTGTGTATTAAACAAAATATACTAGAAAAATGCAGGGCTATTCTGCATGCACATCATAAGGGCATTCACCCACCTGCAGGCGCAGAGCATACCGAAAAAGTACATTTTCAAACGATACACGCGTGATGCAAGATCTCTGGTTCCATGGGACAGACATGATGTTGTGTAGGTTGGGCCGCGAGGAGACACAGAGCAGTCGTGGATGTCAAAACTGCTACCCAAGTTAATGAGGCTGGCAGAGCAGGGAGCAAAACAGATCGAGCTTATGATGAAACTATGAGACATCTAGATAGGATCACTCCTGGAATTGAGCTTCTCCAAGCCACAGAAGTTGATTCTTCTATGCATCCAACCAATTCGACAGGGGCAGAAAGTGGGGAGTTGCAAGCTGTTGATACAATCCAGAATGTTGATGCTGCTGCATCGATGCTGGATTGTAGTGCAGCTGTTGTGGAGACAAATGAAAATGAGGCTGAGATCAACCTTGATCCAACCTCTGCAAACTTCCTTACTGGTATATCACTGGCTGAGCCACCAGTGTGACGCACAAAAGGTAGAAAATCTGGCAAGGAAAGTCAATGTGCTGAAAAGATAAAGGGAACTAATAATCCTTATAGCACATACACGAGGAGTTATGGGAAAAAAGTGTGCCACACATGCAATGTTATTGGACACTACAGCACAACATGCCCGCTAAACCCAAACAGGAGCAGAGCAGCAGAGAGCAGAAAAAAAGAGGGCTGCCAAAACACAAGGTGGGACTCCGAGAAAGAGAGGTCGGCCAAAAACACAGAGGGAAAAGAATGAAGAACAAGAACGGGACCATAGTGAGGACAGTGATGGCAACGACTATGAATCTGAATGAATCTCCACGTGTACTTAAAATCGTGTAGCTACATATTCTCCCATAAATAATGTTATTATTTATTTTGTTTTCTTTCTAGTAACAGAAAAAGTTGCAACTGAATCTGAATGAATCCGTGTGTACTACAACCTACAAATTGCAACTCTGGTTGTCATACCAATTGCAAAACTCCAAGCCGTGACTATTATAATGTGTGCAAAAATGATGAGTTTAGATGTCCTCGGATTGCAACTCAGACCGTCAGCCAATTACAACTTACGTCATAAAACAGTTGCATTCCGGTTGGGTAGGCCATTTGCAACTACCCCGGACCGCTGCTTGCAGCTCCGTTTATATACCAGTTGCAACTCAACCCTTGAACCGTTTGCATACCACTTGTGAATCGAGTGATATGACAGTTGCATTCCGGTTAGGTACGCTAGTTGCAAAACTAATAGTTGCAGACCCGTCAGCCGATTGCAACTTTCGTCGTGCGCAAACCGCAACCATGGTGGTGGCCAGTTGCACCTATAGTGATAGCCGAATTAAAACTGCGATGGACGTCTAGTTGCACATGCGTTTGCATACCAGTTGCAACTCAGACAATCAGCCAATTGCAACTTTAATCATACACAAATTGTAACTCTGCTGGTACCAGACGCGACTCGTTTGATAGCCGAGATGGAATACGATTCGCTACACCAGTTGAAAATGCCTTGGTACCAAACGTGATTACATAGTTCCCTGCCCCCCAAAAGTGCACAGCACCAAAGTGTGTATACACAACGACCTACATTAGAGCGCTAATATACACAACTAACATTCTGCACAGATTTCTAACAGTTTTTCAGCAACAACTATGATTCTGCACAACTTGACTTCCACCAGCCACATATGCACCATGTTAAAAACAAACAAACAGAAAATGTTCTATTGACTACTATCACTGTCCCATTCAATCCGTCGTCCCCAACTCTAAATATATCAAGTGAGGTAGGAATATCAACTTGATTGAGGGGATAGAACGTTAGGTAGTGCATCAACTCGCACCTGTAAATCGTCCCCTTGAATTACAAGACCAAACAAAAAAAAGAACAGAGGAATTTGAAAAGGTTAATACACATGTCAGGTAACAAAACAAGCTGAAAAAAGATGCAAAAATAAAAACAGATAAAAAAAGTGGTAGAAATGAAGCTCACCGGGTTCATTTCCTTAGTTAGCTTCTCCCCATCATAGTACTTCATGTACTTCCAGATAAAAAACATACAATCGTTGAGGAGTGCCTGCTTAGTTACATTAATAAAAGGCGTCTTCCATCTGTGAACTAGAGGAAGTTTCCGGTTCGAGACCTTCTGGAATGCAGCATCGATGATGGGGATCTCGGCAAAAACAGCCTCGTGGCGATCAAGTTTGTCGGTGCAGTTCAAGAAGTAGTCGTTTGAATCAAGCACATCTATGCGCTGGTGCAACATGTTGAAGCAGTAGACAAAATAGTGAATTCCATCCCCGATTGAAACAAATATCTACAAAAAAATAACCAGAGTAAGTATCCAATGAAACGCACACACAACAACAAAGAAAAAGTTAAAAAAATGCCAGTTGCATATCTTGGCATACAATAATTGCTACTAGCAGTGATGCTGGATTGCTAGTGTATTGAACAAAAAAAAGTAGAGTGTGTAGGAGACTGCTAACTAGTTTTGCCTTGGACAGATCATAGTGCTGCAGCTGAGTTTTAAGAGTTCTCCACACTTTAATAAACTCAGCCGTCTCAGATGAATCATCATTCAAAATTCTTGGACACTCTGAAACAGCAAACTAAAAAAAAGAATGAAAAAATAATTTAAACGATCAGAGGGCATCGTTTTGCCAGAAAAAAATATAAAATATTATATGGATGGACGAAAACCAATGTATAAAAATAACTCACAAAGAAAGTAGTGGTGAGGAACACCCTATAGCCGACAAAATCCACTTTGTGAACAATATCATCGTGTCTTAAGCAGTGGACCAAAAAGTCGACCACCGTAATCTCTCCTTGTGCTTCATCAGCAAAGTTGGAAAGCAGGTCCTCACCAGTAAGGGTACAGAAAAGAGCAAACTCGATCAAGACAGTACTGCAAAAAAAAATCATACGGTGCAAATCAATTAAGGGACAACACATTTGAAAAAAAAATCATACAAAACACTAGGGCATACGGTGCCATATAGACAATAATTGCAACATACAGGGTATTACATTTGCAACATACAAGCTATTACATTTGCAACTGATGATGATGCAATTGCAAACACACAGACAATTGCAACACATATTGCAAAACATACAGAGTATTACAACTGCAACTAAAGCAGACAGTCCAGTACTATAAGAATAAAACTAGAAATCAAATTAGGAACAACAAATTAGAAAAAAAACATACAAAAATTGCAATCATATAGTGCCATCATAGAAATTGCAACATACAGGGCATTAAGTTTGCAACTACTCAGGGGCTCCAGTACAATAACAAAATGCAACATAAAAGGGCATTACATTTGAAACATGTATGTTACTAAATCTGCAAACTAATGATGGTAGAATACAAAAAATAAATTACTAAAGAGAAACAGAGTGCACGAGCATACCGTTTCAATTCATCATCAGTGGCGATCTTCCTCCTCAATGCAATCGCCTTGGCAAGAGGTACGTCAGGCTAGCTTTTTTGGATAGCGAAAGGGGATAGATATTTCCTTGGCTAGCTTTTTTGGTAGAATACAAAACCTTTGAACCTCGCTGAAGTCTACCAACCCTTCGGATACTTCTTCCTGCGAGAGTCTTACTGGTGGTGTCAAGTTGCTAATCTCGTCTTCAGACTCTGCAGGGAACTGAATCTGTGAAGCAGATGAGCTAGACCATGCCTCCTTAGGAATAGTAGAGTGCAATATAGCAAGCTCAACATCGGCCTCGTTGTGAAGCCTGTCCAGATCTTCCTCATACTTCTTGCGCTTGGCAGCATATTGTTTTCCAGCTTGAGTAGCCAACATCTTACTGATCCTCTTTGTTGTAGCTTCCTGAGCCTGCACAGTGTCTTTATTCAAAGCATCTTGATTGCGCTTTAACTGTTTATCCATTTCAACTTGAAGCTTCATCAACTCTTTGTCTCCCTTCTTGCTCTGACCAACCTGCTTCTTCTGGTCATCAATCTCTACCAGAATCTTGTGATGGATGACTTAGAAGACTTGAGTTGCCTTCGGCTACGTGCTCTTGAAAAAACATTGAAGCCAATAAACCGGGGGTTGCAGAATATTACAATAAAAGGTCAAGATTAAACAATTCTCTAAGAGAAATTTGGTAAAATTGCCGATTGGGTCAAAGGACGGCAAATCTGGTGAAGTGGTCACCTAATTGGGAAGGACCTTATCGGATCAAGCGTTGTGCGCCGGGTAATACTTATATCTTGGAAACACTGAAATGAAAAGAAGGATTCGGCGGAGCAATCTAATGGGAAATATTTAAAGGAATATTACCCTAACATTTGGATTAATGTTTGATGACCAATTTGCTCGGTTGTCAGCTCTAATAGCCGATACCAGAAGGGTATCGCTTCTAGTGTGAAGGTAAACCCAGAAGGGTAAAAGCCAGTACAATGTGTATCGCCCACAGGAGCAAAGCAGACACGGACAAAGTGATGCATATAGTTTGAAGTACAAAACAAAAGGAAAAATCACTCAAGACGGAGAAATTGTTTGCTAATATCACTTATTACAAACTACGGGCTGGAGAACAGTTTGGCTACTATATCATCAGCCTGGGAGATAGAGGCTACAGAGTTAGCAACACTGAAGAAGTCCTCAATCAGGCGTTCATAATCCCCAGGGCGTGCCGCTGGGGAGCTGTGGGGAAGGAACCGAAGCTCGTGGCCAGAATGGACTTGCGCAGAAGCCAACGCCATGGCGGCACCATGGCGAACACCTACAAAGCGACCTCTCTGACATAGTTCGGGACGTCGTGCAGGCAAACCACTGGGATGGTGCCTCTGGCGTTGACAAATCCCGCCGCGTGCTCCGCCGCCAATCGGAGGCTCTCTAGTTGAGCAGACAAATCTAAAAGATTCAAAGGGAAGATGATCAGAGTCTTGAAGATGAAATTGGAAGGAAGCAAAGGTTATGAGAGATATCTCACCCGTAATTCTGGCCTCGGCCTTAGACAACCTATCCTCCACAGAATCAACCTCGGGAGGTGATCGACATCGAACCATGGCCAGAGTCGATTCTATGAGGGAGAGACATTCATCGATATTCTGGCCATGCCGGTCAATGGAAGCAAGCAGATCATCGTTGTCAATCCGCCTCCTTTGGTAACAAGGGAGCTGACTACAAGCTGTCGATGAAGAGGGCCCTAAAGGCCGAACGGAGTTGGCCCTATTCCCCGAGGCAGTGGGGGCATCGTGAGTTATACCCTCTTGATGATGAAGGCGCTGACGTGATGATGCAGGTCTGATGAGGGCCTTCTCAGGAAACCTCTTACTGTTCTCCATAACCTCAAGATCCACAAAAAAGTAGGGACTATGCTGAGGACGCGGAAGGTTTGAAATGAAGCGAGCTGTTTTCCGATCCCTAGCCGTGGCCCGTATATATAGCCTGGGAAGGTGAGGAGATAGATTTCGCCGAGGATGTGGGAATGAAACCAGATATGGAAACGGATCGACGCTCTAAAAATTCAAGGGATAGATAACGAGGAAGCAACAAATTCGGACTTATTGCTTCCCCAAGTTGCAGAATATCATGGGATGGATACAAAAAGATTTACATTGATCAGCGATCAGCCCAAGATTACTTTGGATTGAAGGGAGTTTGAATCCCCACAGGGCCAAAAGTTATTGTGAAGCGAGTCACATCGGCCCATTAGGGAAATTATGACAAAAAAGCCGCCTACCCAACAGATACCCAGCTGATTTCTCGGTGACTAGGAAACCGCTGGAAAGAAGCTTGTGGCTTTCCCGGTGGGCATTTGATCAAGCAAACAAGGGAAAGGTGTCCACACATTTTAGCCCCTACAAACACTAGAACAGCTCTGCGAGCATGGACAGAAGACCCATGAGATGTCACAAGGGTTCTTCTAACCACAGTAGTTGATTCTTTTGCTCGACAAGGCGCTAGAATGAGCGACACAATCACCCTATGCACAAGAATTCTTCTAACCGCTCAAGATCTTCATAGCAAGAGAATGGACCATGGAGGGTCTGGCAGAATTAGAGGCGCTCGAGGGAGCAGATGGAAGAAAAACATGGCTGAATTGTTGAGTTGCTCTCGCCAGGGTTGGATAGACATTTTATAGCTGTCCCAGAAAGATGAATCCAAGTGCCTGTGAAGTAGTGATGCTCTTGTAAAAGTTTTGAGGCATAGGCTCATGAGTTGATGCAAGCGGTGACAAACAGTAGACCCCAGATCAAGATTCTCTACCCGTGACTACAGACCAATCGGGGATACAAACATGATAATTTTGGAATAAAATTACTTTTATCCCAAAATTGGGGGGCATGTGTTTACACCAAAATTAGGAAGAAGGGTCGCAGAGACTCAAGAGCTTCCAAAATCATGTCAGCGGGGAATCAATTGCGTACAGACTGGAATCAGCTGATTCGAATGCAGCACTGGAATCGGCTTTCTTTAGGCAGCGCCGGCAGATAATGACAAAGGCTACAATCGAGGCCAGGACGAGACATGATAGACTCTACAAAAAGGGGAAAGATTAGAGTCCAAGTTATCTTAGATTAGGAATGTTTTCTCTTAGGGCCAAAGATTGTGATGAATCATGCCTAGATAGGAGACATACGTAGGTCCAGGGTACAAATATCAAGCCCCGGCTATTGTAAGACACACAATCAATCCAATATACAAGTTATTTACTTTTTCGGCTCCGACCACCCCTTAGGAGTAGGAGTAGAGTAGATCTCGGTGAGTTCTTCAGCAAGTACAGTTGCATCGATCCGGTTGACCTCCACTGCTTGTTGTAAGTACCGTCGTGGCTTATACCTCTGTTCGTACGGCTGCATCGATCCGGTCGACCTCCACTGCGACTCTGGTATAAGTTAGTTATCGATTCTTGCCTAGTTCAAGTATGGCTGCATCGATCCAGTCGACCCCCACTGCATGAACTAGATCAAGGTTAAGTTATCGGCTCTACCTTAGAATGGCAGTCTCTGGTAGATTAATTAAGTTGCCGATATTACTTATTGCTTTCATTATTTATCTAAATTACAGCAATATCACTCTGCCCGATTGGGATTGATCTAGATCAGCATTATATCTTGTTTAGCCCATCGTTTGTTAATCTAAAACTGATCTAATCTACACATTAAACGATGAGTTACGTTTTATCGGCTGTTTTACAACAATCTTGATCATGCATAGCGTCGCCTTCCCATGCCAGCGCGAAGCCGAAGGTGGCCACGGGCGCGCCTAGAAGACGGTGGACGCTCACCGTCGGTGAGGTGTCGCCTGCTAGCACTGTTCCAACTAATTACCGAATTGCCACTCGCTTTATTTCTCAAATTACTCTCAAATTTGTATGGTAACTCAAAAATGTCCAAAAATAAAGGTTGCTCCAAATTCAAAGTTCTACAACTTTGCTTTAATAACCATACTCAAATTATGTCTACATTTTAAAATGCAAGTTTAAAATCAAAAGGGGACACTAAGAATTTATCCCTTTTTAAATTATTTCAAATTTTATATAACAACTTTGAAAACCCTAAAAACCAACTTTGTACACATTGACAAGCTCTACACTTTTCCTTTTAGGCTCAACCCCAAAATGTGCTTAGATTTTGAATTAGGTTTTCCAGGGTAGAATTTAATGCTGGAAATTAGGGTTTTAGAAATCCAATTCAATACAAAGGTTTTGAACTTGATTCATCCATACAAGTCAACACATATAAACATAAAAGTAAACTTGTTTTAGTGCATGCATATCAAAGTTTTGACTAACACAAAAATGATGTGCAATGCATATGATGACATGGCATATTTTAGGGTTTAAAACACCAGAGGTGTTATAATCTTTCCCCCTAAAAGAAATCTCATCCCGAGATTTAAAGTCATAGGGTAAGTAATGGAAAAGGAAATATGTCAAGCAAAAACATTCAAAACCTGACCATAAAACAACTAAGGTCCCTTTACAAAACATGGTTTGTAACGACAGAGCACAACTAACATTATTCTATATTGACGCAAGAAACTCTGGAAACTATTCTAGCAAGTAATCTTTGGATTCCCAAGTAGCTTCTTGTTCGGAATGTTGATTCCATTGTATCTTGTAGAATTTTATTGTCCTCCTTCAAGTGACACGGTCTTTCTGATCTAGAACTCGTATAGGATATTCAGAAGGTCAAATCAGGTTCAAGTTCAACTCCTTCAACCTCAACGTTCTGATCAGGCACTCGAAGACATTTCTTTAATTGAGAAACATGGAACATATTGTGTACAGCTGAGAGATGTTCTGGTAACTTCAAGCGATATGCCACCTTTCCACACCTCTCCAAAATTTGAAATGGTCCAATATAACGAGGTGCCAACTTGCCTTTAACACCGAAACGGTTGACTCCTTTCATTGGTGATACCTTCAGATATACATAATCTCCCTTGTTAAACACCAATGGTCGACGTCGTGTATCTGCATAACTCTTTTGTTGTGACTGAGCTATCTTCAAATTATTTTGTATCTGTCTAACCTTCTCTTCTGTTTCTTTCACAAGGTCAACTCCAAAGAACCATCTTTCCCCGGGTTCAGACCAATTTAGCGAGGTTCTGCATCTACGACCATAGAGTGCTTCAAACGAAGCCATCTTAATACTCTCTTGATAACTATTGTTGTATGAGAACTCAGCCAAAGGCAAACATTCATCCCACTTATTGGAATAGTTAAGGACACAACACCTTAACATATCTTCAAGTATTTGGTTTACCCTTTCAGTCTGACCATCACTACTTCTTCTAGATCCTCTTCTTCTTCCTCTTCAAGTTCATCATCATCTGCTATGATGACTCCTAGGTCCATTGCATCTGCCTGAGGCTCATGATTTGGATTCAGAAGATTATTCAGCCTTTGGACTTCATGCAGATTGGTATAATATTCATCTAAGTCTTCTATATAGAACTCTAACTCATGAACTTGGGCTCTAACTACATCTTCTCTATGCCAAGCCTCATTTCCTCCTTCCACCATAT
Source organism: Miscanthus lutarioriparius (assembly GCA_904845875.1). Taxonomy (NCBI): domain Eukaryota; kingdom Viridiplantae; phylum Streptophyta; class Magnoliopsida; order Poales; family Poaceae; genus Miscanthus; species Miscanthus lutarioriparius. The sequence continues at coordinate 7,719,233 of CAJGYO010000019.1, read as the reverse complement.
GAACTAACATATGCTCACAGTTCTGATGAGCGACGGTGAGACGCCTCAATTGATCCTGTAACTCTCCCACCTGGATGGCATCCAAGGCTCTATCTCTAGTAGCCTGTGCTAACTCTGCTGAAAGCCTCTGTATCTCAACCTGGGGATCAGGCCTAAAGTTGCTACTGCTAGCACCATCACTTCTAGGGGCAAGCTGGTGACGAGGAACTCCTTTGGGTCCAACGGACTTACGGGGCGTTATCTTGGTACGAGCCATACTGTAGAAAGCAAGATTTCAAAACAGTAAGACGATCTGATAAAAGTCTAAAGAGCAGTAAGGATGGATTACACTACTCAACCCAGACTAAGAGGGAAAGTAAGTAACAAGTGGATTAATCATGATGCATGAATCGTCCTTACGAAACTTAAACATCAAAGCTCCCAAGGTACATAACCAATAGTTCTTATTATATAGGGCATAATAAGATTACTACTCCACCATATAAAACCTTACTAACCAAATAAGGAATGGCAAGAATGAATTAAGATAAGTCGGAAGCAATTTGGACCAAATTAACAGATTAAATTTATTTGCCCCAATTCATTTTGAAGTTTTTGTAAAAGAATACTACAAAATCTTTGTAATGGTCACTCTGATACCATTCTATGGCAAAACCTCCTAAATTATAGGGTCCACATGCACCTGTCACTGTCCAATGACCTCTAACGACTATGCATATGTTTTCGGTAACTTAAGAAGACTGTCGGGTGTCCTCGGGGAACCCCGAATCATCCACGATTTCTTTCGAGCAGGATCCATTACAGAGTCATTGCAGTATTACAACAGTTTATTCATTAATTTGCATCAGAGTGAAATAGCAGAAGTCTTACAATAACTTAGTTACAAAACAATTGTTTCAAACCTTACAAACTAAGTTCGATTATTATTACAAACCATAGTAGTGGAGTAGCTTAGTAACATAAAACAAAACACACAATAAAGAGCCCTGCCCAAGGGCCACACATTTACTTGTCATCTTCGATTTCAAAAACAGTCATGCAGCACGGTCCAAAGCAGACCTACTCATGAGACTCACCTGCAACAAGGGTTAAAGAATTCTGAGTACAAAAGTACTCAACAAGACTTAACCAAAATAAAAACTGATAAGACCCAGGAATGCAGGCTTGGGGATTCAAGGTAAGGCTTAGTCAAGCAACAAAGTTCTTTTGCGTAAAAGCTCTTTAACAAAATTCTTTATTTTAACATTTATATCTTCATAAAGATCATATATAAAGCTGACATGATCCATAGTGAGATCATGAAACTTCATATCAAACTCTTTCTCAAATCTTACTCAAGTTCCATTTATTAACTACGATGATGAACAATGAGTTGAGTCTCCATAACCGAGGAGTAACGACGATTCAAACCGATTATAACCCAGCTGGGGATTTCCAGCCACACGACATATGCAGCTCCCTGACCTACATATACCAACCTACCCTCAGGTCCTCTAAAACAAGAATGGGTCCGCGCCACCCGAGAGCACAGTACTCCACCAATCCAGCCCATTGCCACGTGGGTACACGCTACTCCCGCTATCTCTCCACTCCTAGTGCGCGATTAGCCATTCTCGTAATAGAATAGCCGAGTTAAGGCTTACCGGAGTATGTGGCTAGTACTACAAAGTCTCACCTCATGCAATTCAACAGCGGACGGTTCTTAATCGACACAGGCGGAAAGAACCCGCTCACAAGACATCCATGTCCTGTGGCTCTCACACACCGAGTCCGCCCGGTCTAGATTTATTACTCCACATGCTCATATCTCATGATAACATAAATAACCAGTCGTATCCAAAAACCTAATTACATCTCGTAGGTGACAGGTAATCACCTGACTTTTATCGGTCTAAGCATGGCTAAGCATAATTAGGCATTCTCGAATTAAAACTGGTAACAAGGTTGATATGGAAAAACAAGGTTGATAATGCACCAATTAGGTTTCCACTCAACTCCTAATCACCTAATGCAATATTTAAAAGCAAAAGCGATATAAATTTGTAAAACACAAGGTAGGTTTAAATGCATCCGGGGCTTGCCTTGATTGTTGGAAAAGTCAGGTTCTAGAGATGTTCCACAGATATCAAACTCGACCTCAACAGTTGGATTAACTTCCTCAACAACTTGGTTGACTACCACGTTCTCACTTTCGTTCACTACACGAAGTAACAATGCCATGTTTAATATGATGCGAGATATAAAACATGATGCTTGACGATGGATGCAAAATTAATAATTTGAATACAACTTTCCTTCGCGATATAGTTGCAAACCAACAACTAACTAAACCTTCTCTAGGGTTTACTTAGATTAACACTAATGACCTTAGTGTCAAGGATAATTTTATTCTAATGACCCAAGGTCATCACTCAATCCAAAAATTCAAACAAAACCTAAGTCATTAAGGTTTACTATTTGTTTTTATGAATTAATTATTTAATTCAAAATTATGAAATAAATCAACTTTTTCCAAATGAGCTCACAATTTTTGTGAAGGCTCATCACATGCTAACTAAGTGGCAAAACAATTTTTATAATTTTTGGATAATTATTTAAGCCTAGAAAAATCATGGAAACTCATTTATTAATTAATTTGAGAATTTTTTATCCCATTCAAAATTTACTTAAAAGTACAATTTAATATTTTTACTAAATAGTTTACATCTCAAAGAGGTCGCACAAAAATTTTCATAATTTTTGGAGCTCTATTTAATTCTACACAAAATAAACAAATCACAGCACTATTTAAACATTTCTGCAAAATTGAAAAACTCATTTTCAAATCAACGGCCACTGACATGTGGGCCACCCATGTCGGCACAGTACCCCCACGCTCAGCAGCGACGATCGCGCTTTACCCGGCGATTTCTCGCCGCTGGTGAGGTCTCCGGCCATGACCGAGGTACCGGCGTGATCCCCACGGCAAGGCGCAACTATTGGTGGCATTAATTGCACCAGTCACGGCTCAAACCGAGCTCGACGCCGGCCACGGCTGTGCGGCTGCGTTACGCCGACAAAGTGAGGCCGGTAGCGGTTAAACAAAAAGCTTCAAAAGACTTAGTAGCTCACCCCAAACACGCTCGAGCTGATGGCTGAACCGGAGGAGCAACAGAAAAGCTTGTCGGTGATCAAGGCAGATACGATGGAGCAAGCTCTCGCCGACGGCGGCGTTCCAGTGGCTGTAGTGGACGAAAAGGTCATCCAACAAGACACAGAACATCACGGCAACACGGAGAAGACGGAGCTACGCTTCGCAAGGATAGAGACGCACCGTAGAGTGCTGGCCACGGTGAAGCGAGCTCGACGGCGTTGCGACCAGCCACGAGGAAGAAAGGCGACGTGCAATGTATCTCAGCGAATTTAGGCACCTAGGACCGGTCGGCTGGGTTCGCAAGGAGCAGGCGGAGCGGTGACATTCTCAATGGAGGCAGGGAGAGGTCTACGGCGACGGTGCGAGCTTGTCGGAGTTGGGCGACGCAGACGGGAAAATAGAGGAAGGAAGCGGAGGAGGACAACGACGGCATCTCAGCTTATAAAGCGGCCAAGAAGCACGGAGAAGCCATGCAACAGCCTTCCCATGCCAGTGTGAAGCCAGAGGTTGCCACGGGGGCACCTGGAAGACGGTGGACGCTCACCGTCGGTGAGGTGTCGCCTGCTGGCACTGTTCCAACTAATTATCGAATTGCCACTTTCTTTATTTCTCAAATTACTCTCAAATTTGTATGGTAACTAAAAAATCTCCAAAAATAAAAGTTGCTCCAAATTCAAAGTTCTACAACTTTACTTTAATAACCATACTCAAATTATGTCTACATTTAAAAATGCAAGTTTAAAATCAAAAGGGGACACTTTAAGAATTTATCCCTTTTTAAATTACTTCAAATTTTATATAACAACTTTGAAAACTCTAAAAACCAACTTTGTACACATTGACAAGCTCTACACTTTTCCTTTTAGGCTCAACCCCAAAATGTGCTTAGATTTTGAATTAGGTTTTCTAGGGTAGAATTAAATGCTGGAAATTAGGGTTTTAGAAATCCAATTCAATACAAAGGTTTTGAACTTGATTCATCCATACAAGTCAACACATATAAACATAAAAGTAAACTTTTTTTAGTTCATGCATATCAAAGTTTTCACTAACATAAAAATGATATGCAATGCATATGATGACATGGCATATTTTAGGGTTTAAAACACCAGAGGTGTTACAGGCATCATCCAAGAGTTTCTTGATGCTGACATAACACTCATGATGGGCTTTACCCATAAGCTCATCAGTGCTCCTTGTTAGATCATGAGCCTTCCTCATCATTGATTGAGCCTCGGCAGCACTAGCATCGAAACTCTTCAAAATTTTCTCAGCCTGGCACTTCTTGCTTCTTCCAACTAAATTGAATAGCTCCTGGCCAAAACTTGAGAAGAAACTCAAATAGTTGAACAAAACATTTTTGCCCATCGTGCTACTAGAAGGAGCAGAACGTCCAGCAGCGGCTGCAGCAGCATATGGGGCAAAGCAGGGTGCAGGCTCAGGGGCGGGTGCAACGGCAGGTGCCATGATGGGTAAGGGTACGGCAGCAGGTGGAGGAGTGTAGCACGTGCTTGATAGACTCCTCAAAGACAATAAAAAACACAGAGAGGCACAACGGAGCGTGAGTGAAAAAAAACATATTGCAACTGTAAAAAGGCAAAAAAAGTTGCAACATGCAAAGCCAAGCAGTTGCAAAACAAATATTTACATGTGAAAAATAGAAATCACCTGGAGGTTGCCAAACTCGATGACTCCACCAGCTACATCTCCCCTGCGATCCAACGCTGCTAATTTCTTAATCAACATATTATCGAAAAAAGAACAACGAGGTAACATTGCCTGATCTATGTTCAGATTGTGCTAAAGGCGATCAAGATATAGCATCTGCAATTATAATTAAAAACAACACAAAAAAAGTAAGCATCCCAATTATAACTCTAAAAAAAAGAAGATGCACCAGAAAATGCTAAGTTTGGGATAGGGATAGTTGCAAAGCTATAAAAGAAAAACTACTTGCAATGATTCCATATGACCAGCAAACCTCAAAACAAAACAAAAAATTGAAACAATAAAAAAGAAAAGGCCAGTTGCAACTATAACTCTGCACCAGTTGCAATGATAAATGTAACCCAATTTCATGAATGGGGATAGAAGGAGGAAAAAAAGAATGATTGGATAACTCACGACAAGGAAGATTCCACAACCATTGATGGGTGCGATTTTCCCTTCACAAAAGATTCATGCCTATACAGCCGAGCAGCATGCCGAAGGTCGTCAACAACTGCTTTGCACCAGTTAATTCCACCGATGCAGCGAACATCCGTAGTCCAGATGATATCATCAAGCCTAATGTAGTTGTCGGTGTTTGCAAAAAGTAACGTGCAGAATACATGCATCAACCAACACCTGACTGCCACATCTCCCTAGAGAGTACGAAGCTGGATCTTCTCCTTAATCACCTTGGGAAGTTTTTTATTGCCCATTACACCATGTACCTGAAGACTGAAACTGTTGCGCATCTCTCGTGCTTCTACCATATCCATGTTTGGGTGGTCATTTCCTACTCTATTCAGCATGAACATACACCAGACGGCATGCTCATTGATTTCAATAACTTTGCTCATGTTGAGCTCTAGAGACATAGACTCTGGATTGAATTTATCCATGAGCCATATAAGTAGCATCCTGGGCAATGAAGTAGACTTAAACTCCAACAACCCGCCAAAACCCATTGCACGTAATTTGTCCTTAATTTGATCAGGTGTTGCTTTAACAAGATCAACAAATTTTCTAGGAGAGCAACGAAGCGACACTGCCCTATCCCTCTTAACAGGATCGATATTTGTTATATGCAGGTTGTGCAAAAAACAAAAACAAAAAAAAACAAATATGATTGCAATACTAAACAAATATAAAATATTCAAACAGAAAATAATAAAAAAAGTACATCAAATTTTTTTTACCTCAACAGTATCTATTGCCTGAGATATGGTGGAACTGCCCTCCCCACGACGCCTCTTTCTATTGGCACAACGATCAGGCGATGGGATTGTTGCGATTGGACTTGGCTCAAAATCATCATCAAGATCATCGACAATAACAAAGGGCTGTCCAGGATCGGAAAGATCATCATCACTTGGATGGGGCTGTGAAGGAATAGGAAGCATCAGATTTCTCCCCCTGTGTAGCATCTTCAAACGAGGGGACGACCGCTGAGGCTCCATCCTAAGCGCTATTATGTATAAAAAAGGTTAGTGTCTGCTTTAAAAAAAAGATGATAGGGAGTGCAATGAAATAACAATTGCATGCACAGGTTGCCAACAACAAAACTAGATACAGGACAAAAAACTAGAGATTCATTAAAGCAACATACGCATAAACAAAAAGCTCCAACACATCAAACAGTAACTAGAAACTACAAATTGCAACATACAGGGGTATTACATTTTCAAGTAACCAGGCAGTCCAGTACCATCATACAAATTGCAACATATAGAGCATTAAGTTTGCAACTAAAAAAGGAGCTCTAGAACCATGAAAAAATGGTAACATACAGGATATTACAATGGCAAACATACATGGAATTACATTTGCAAACTAACGACAACAGAATTGCAACGTACAAAAGAATTGCAACATAAATGGTATTACATTTGCAACTAAGCAAGCAGCCAGTAGTAAGAGAAATAAAATTAGAAAATCAATTTAGGAACAACACAGGATCGGAAAGATCGTCATCACTTGGATGGGGCTGTGAAGGAACAGGAAGCATCAGATTTCTCCCCCTGTGTAACGTCTTCAAACGACGGGACGACCGCTGGGGCTCCATCCTAAGCGCTATTATGTATAAAAAAAGGTTAGTGTCTGCTTTCAAAAAAAGATGATAGGGAGTGCAATGAAATAACAATTGCATGCACAGGATGCAAACAACAAAACTAGATACAGGACAAAAACTAGAGATTCATTAAAGCAACGTACGCGTAACCAAAAAGCTCCAGCACATCAAGCAGTAACTAGAAACTACAAATTGCAACATACAGGGGTATTACATTTGCAACAAACTAGGCAGTCCAGTACCATCGTACAAAATCGCAACATACAGAGCATTAAGTTTGCAACTAAAAAAGGAGCTCCAGAACCATGAAAAAAATGGTAACATACAGGATATTACAATGGCAACATACATGGAATTACATTTGCAAACTAACGACAACAGAATTGCAACGTACAAAAGAATTGCAACACAAATTGCAACATAAATGGTATTACATTTGCAACTAAACAAGCAGCCAGTAGCAAGAGAAATAAAACTAGAAAATCAATTTAGGAACAACACATTGGGGAAAAATCATACAAAAAAACAATACACCACACAGTGCCATCATACAAATTGCAAACATACGGTACCCATCATACAATTACCAACGATCCAGTACCATTAGACTAAAACTAGAAACTAATTTACGAACATCCGCAAAAAAAGGAACAATAAATTCGCAACCTATTCAAAACCCTAGGTACCGATTGGGCGGAATGATGTGCACAGGATGAGGGAGAATAAGGGGAATACCTTGAGGAAGATGATCGAAACGTCGACAACGGCGAAACTCACGACGACGGCGGCGCTTGCTCAGGACGCTAATTTCGTGCCAACAATGGCGCAGTTACACGAACCGTGAGAGCCTCCTCTGGGTGGACCTTCGAACAACAACGATGGCAAGTTTCTCCGACAATGAGGATCAAGTGCGTGGCGGAAATCCAAAAACCGCGTGCGACGAAGCGGCGGAGAAAACAGAAGTAGAGAGAAAAAACGGAACAGCAGAGAGAAGACGAAGACACGAAGAGAAGAACTGGCGGAAAAAAGAGGAACTGCTGCGGGAGTTGGGGGGCGCCGTCAAGACGTGCTGATTAATTCGCACGCCGGTTGGCCTAGGTGCAAATGGGTCGGAGGTTGGCCTGGGTGAAAATGGGTCGGCGGCTCGGCCTGGCCCAGGCGCACCGGTTGGCTTGGGTGCATTCTGTACACATAATGCACCCAGGTGCAAAATAGCAAAACAGTATATATATATATATATATATATATATATATATATATATATATATATATATATATATATATATATATATATATATATATATATATATATATATATATATATATATATATATATATATATAAGAGTATATTAAGTAGCCAGCTATAAAATAAGTTATTCTGTAGCCACCTCCATTTACGATAATTTTATATACTAATTTACGATAATATCAATACATATTTACGATAGTTGGGTTACTATAACACATGGGGATATTTACCATAACGTTATAGTAAACCACTTAGTGAGGAGTTACTATAATCTTGTAAATTAACATAGTAATTATCGTAACTCAAAGTGGCTACAGAATAAGTTATTTTGTAGCCGACTTCTGCTAGAGGATCCCAGTTATTCAGCCGCTTCGAATCAGAAATTGTCCAAAGATATGGGTTGCATACATCTTCTGCTAGGATCCTATTTATTCAGTCACTTGGGATCCAAAATTGTCCAAAGATCCAATTTTTGCTACAGGATCCCTGTGATTTCGTCGTTTGGGATCCGATCCTGTTGTGCCACCGGCAAAAATACGATCTTCCCCGCGTAACATTGACATCAGAGCTCGGCATGAACCATATCCAAGGACCTGAGTGAAACAAGCATGTCAACAATTAACCAGGAAACGGAAAGCGCTAGACCACCACAGTGGTACGCACCTTACTCAGTTACCCCTGCCGTGGCCAGAAGTTCCCCGTCGCGTCCTCCGATGAATTGCGAGAGGGGTCCAGATAGTCACGCCCGATCATGCTGTACTTTCGGTTGGGAAACCTCTTCAGTCTTGGTTTCCCAATCGGAGCACGAATCTAGAACTAAAGGGTCCCTCCTTTAGTCCTGATTTCTCGTCCGGGACTAAAGGTTAGTAATACCAACCAGGGCTAAAGAGGTCTCCCGGTCTAGCCACGTGAGCCGGCTCTTTAGTCCCGGTTGGTATTACCAACCAGGACTAAAGGTTTTTTTTCTATTTTCAATTGATAATTCGTTTTAGTTTTTGAATAGGTTTTCGAATAAACATTCTACGCTGCTAATAATATGCGTATTATACACGCTTATAATGTTTGAATATTTTGTACAAACTAAAGTATGAAACTAACGTATATATTACATGCATATACATATACTGTACGTTATTTTATGTACATATAATATGTATATATATATATATATTACAAATAAATCTTGCATTGTATATTCTATCATATTCTTAGGATAACAAATTCACTTCATCTGGTTTGGCTTCCATGTTTCGTTTATGTCATTGTAGAACTCGTCGGCGGGGTTTAAGACCTGGTCATTAAGAAATCCTGCTATGGTCTCTTGAATTGCTTTCAGTTGGCCACGTCGTATGACTTTTTCCTTCAACCATAGAGTCTTCAATAAAAGTTAAAGGAAAAGTATTAATATATATATATATATATGTGTTGGTCACGTGATTACTTATATATATGAGCAATAAAAGAAATTGTGAATATATGAATATATTTATATAACGTACTTTGAGCATCTCTTCAGGAGTTCTTTTTGCGTACGCCATGATGAATTAGCAAACATAGTATCTGCAGTAGTTGGTCCCATGTTCTTGCCTCAGAACCCACTTTTACGAGAAAAAAGATTCGGTGAATTGAAAGCATGCATGGTGTTAATTGAATTATATATATGTAGCTAGTACTTACTTTGTGTGCGATTGCATCTAGTGACGCTTTGCAATGTTTCATGTAGTGTTCCTCAATGAAACTTTTCCAAACACTACGTCCAATACAATAAAAAAATAATTTGGCCTTTAATAATTGTTGCAGTTAAAAGATCGGGCTATATATAGTTACTAGAGAGATCAAATTACCCTTGGATAATATCTATCATGTCTTGGTACTCTGTTTGCTCTTTTCTTAATGAGTCTAAGATGCTCAACCGACTATTGGTCATATCGATGATCATCAATATCCAGTGATTGCTGCATATGTTTTTATACACAAATATGATCGACATTAACTAGAGTCAACATATATATATGGGAGATAGCTTAGCTAGTAAGCAAATAATTGAACAAATGTCCATATGATCGACATTAATTATTTAACACTCACTTGAAGTTATAGGGGAAGAGTATGTCATTGTTTTGTTAGTTCACTAAGAATCTCATGAGATTTTTCTCGAGTTCAGCTTTCCATTCAGGCGGGGGATTAGGGTGTTTGAATAAGACATTTGGATCAACAAAACCAACATCATTATTCTTTCTCTTTCTGAGTTATGTCATCTCATATCTGTATATATAAAAATATAGTGTGGGGATATATAATTTATATATATACATGAAGCTTTATATATACACTTTAATAGTAGAAAATAATCACACTTATAAACAATAGCAGCTAATGAGACTTTTGTCGAGAGAGTCCAGGTGGCATAGTTGGTGTAATTCTAAAAACTCGACATATATAACGTCATCGCCACAGAAGTAATATTGATTTCTAACTCTGACAGAAATAAAGTTCTCTCCCCGTTCACACGCCGCCATTTACCACTTGTTTAGCAGGTACATTTGCGTACCCATTTCACCTAAGGCCTCAGGGTTGTATAGACTCTTTTCATGTTTAAATTTCTTCCAATGATCCACTTTCGGAGCAGATGGTCCTTCAACGAGCACTTGGGCAAGGTCCAAACCAGTATCCTCGTAAAACCGAACCAGGTCCTCAAAATCGACGTCCAGTAAGTCTAAGTTTGAACCATATTCATTACGAATGACAAGAGGGGGGACTGATTGTTGCGATTGTTGTCCGAGTTGTGCAATACCTTTCCCTGCTCTAGTCTTTTTCTGCACCACCTCAAATGACTTGGTGAGAGAGCGGTCGTAGTCCAATTTTGGCAGGGTCTTTTGAGATTCCCGCTTTTTCTGGTCCACCTTCTTTCTTTGAAGATCTAGAGGTAGGTAGAAGTACGATTTCTCTGGGTTCTCCCTCGCTTCTCGTTGCTTTCTTACTTTTTCGAAGAAACTGTTCATATCTTTTTGTACTACAGCATTTAATTTCTTTTCACTTTTCTCGTAAGACAGTGTTTGGGAAATAACTGGATTAGAGGAGGCTTTCTTCTTTGCCGGCTGGTGGGCCAACGGCTTCGTTTGCGGGGCGGACCTCTTAGGAGTTGGCTGCTTCTTGGTCATCAAAGGAGGTGGGGCAGCCGTTGGACACCTTCTTGGAGGCGTTGGAGACCTCCTTAGAGGTGGTGGCGGTGGTGGCGTTGCATAATCATTGCCTAGAGCACTATGATGATCTGGAGATTGAATAATTGGACTTAGGTTGACGGAGGCCCTGCTGTGTAAGTACAAAAAAGAATAATTAGGTATAAGAAATTGTTATTATTAATCATGCATGTCAATAGAAAATTAGTGAAAAAATTGTTTCGTTCACTTTTGTTCGCACTTATTGTCTGGCAGTTGAGGAAGCGGCGGTGGACTAGAGACCCCGGAAATAATGATGTAGCGCTTACGCCATAGTATGAATGTCTTCTCTACTTCTCCTAGAGTCTTCTCCCCATCACCTCTTAGAATATCAAGAGCCAGATCACTAAAACCTTTGTTAACTCTATCCACTCAGACGCTAACATATCTAGGTGATATTATTGCCCCATAGATTCTTGGTGTCTTGGTAGGATCTGGAGGAAAAAAAACACCGAGAGCCACTATGATTGTGGCATTCCCTTTTGGAATATGTAGCTCACATGATGTAAATGGTGTAGTGATGTCATCTATGGGGAAACGTAGCATTGCGTCATCTTGATTTGGCAACTCCGTGGAAACACGTTGTTTTTCAACTGATCAGGAGGGCTAATATTAATGTTGATTCCTGGATCTGATGCCTGTCTTTGGGCACTCATTGCTATTTGCACTTACTTTATGATTTCATCCTGCATTCTAGCTTGCATGTCTTTTTCGCGCTCCTATGCTTGAAGCAACGCCTCCCGTGACTCACGAACATATTCCTCCAACCTGCTGATCCGCGCTGCTTCCTCATCCTTCCTTCTCTGCCAGCTTCTATAGGTATCTCTGTCGTTAGGGAAACCATGCTCCCAAGAAATGTTCCGTCCTAAACCTCTCGTTCAGCCACTGTGTTCAGCAGTCCCGATGGCATATATCAGTTCATCATTCTCTTTATTGGGCCTGAACGCACCAATAGCTTTAGATTATAGAGCATAAGAAAATATTTGTGTTGCTCTTTCGAGTTTTGGGCCATGAACCAACTTCTCGGTCTCTAGGTCCAGTCTTCCCCCATGAGCGAAAAACTAATTCTTCACGCGTTTGGGCCAATTGAGTGATTCTCGTGTGATACCCTTGGCAAGAATGTCCGCTTCCATTTTTCCCACTTGGGAATGGCAGTCGCGTAGCCACCTGATCCCATGCCATGGTGGTATACCTTCTGTCGGGCATTCTCTTGGTTCCTTCTCACTCGTTCCTCACCCTCTTCCGATGTCTTGTACTGTACAAAATCATTCCAGTAGGGCCTCAACTTCGCGAGCGGGCCCCTAGTATTGAAATTGGGCGTTAGGTTCTTCTTGACGTATTTCGTGTATAGGGATTTCTTCCAAGTCTGGAATTGTGTGGCCATCTTCTTCATAACCCACTTTCAAACTAGCTCCTTCAATTCATCATCGTTGATATCATCATAATCATCCGCTTGCAACGTGAAATGTTGAAGGATATCATCCCAAATTAAATTCTTATCAAGATCAGAGACAAAACTAAGATGAGGCTCGTTGATCTTTTGCTTCCATTCACGGGCACTGATCGGAATTCTGTCCCTTACAAGGTACCCATAGTGTTGCATGAATTTCCTTGCATGTGGACCAAGTGGTTCGCCTGTCCCGATATTGAATTCCGATATTTTGTAGCACCCCTCCAATGGCTTTTTCGAACCTTGAATATTTTTGCTTTTCACCATTGTGGTTGTCGATCCAAAGGCCACATATAAAAAAAGAATAAATAAATATCATGTGGACACATAATAGATGATAGATATTCAAATATATATATATATAATATTCAAATATATATATAAATATATATACCTCACCAGTATTTTCTTGCACAATATTTTCTTGGTTATTTTCAAGAGCCAGGTATTGACTCCCGTCATCTACATCCTGCTGGTCACCATCGGCAAATTAAGTGCCGGTGTTGATAATATCCATCATTTCTTCATCCATGTCTCTCGGGGTAGCCATCTAGCTTTTACACCACTAGATATATCTATAAAAAATAAAAACCATATATCTATAAAATGGATCGAGTCATGTGCTTAAAATTAATTAAATAACTACACTCGAAATTCAAGTCTCCAAAGCATAACTCACTCCGAGTCATGTGCTCTATCTATTTTTCTATTTTTTCTATGCAAAAAAAAAATGCACATCACACACACACTCACTCACTCTGACTCACTCACTTACACACACAATTTACTGATCATCACTCACATACATGTACAACATGATCATCATTATATCACACACATATATACACTATATACTCATCAACTCCGGTGAGGACGAGGAAGGAGAGGATGCTGACATACGGCACGCGTGAACGACGATGGTGAGGCCGGCGGGGCGTGACAAGCTCGAGGCGAGGCCGGCGGGGTGCAATATGTGTTACATACCAATGCAAAAATAAATTGTTTATCCTCTTCAGGTCGATGGAACTACCGTGATGCTAGTTCTTTCATGCATATTTGAGAATCTAAGGATTTTGAAACTTCATACACATTTTTACGAAGCTTCAACCATGCTATCAACTATTGTTTAACATGGTACATGAGGTTTGGGGGAACAACTGTTGGATGGTTGTAAATCCAATCCAAATGAAATCCTTTTGTGTTAAAAAGCTGGATTGGGGGAGGATATATGTACAGAAAGTATAATATCGAACTGGTTAAAAAGTATAAGTTCCAGTGTATAAATTGCCTACCAGTACTTCACCGGCGGCTCAGTCCCATGCCTAGTGGAAGACAGGTGAGCCATATATAAGTAGCATGAATGGCAGTTAACCTTTGTAATTAAAATTAGATTACTTCCTATCATTTCCTTCTTGATGCACTTTTGAGGGAAGAGCAGCCATGGTGCAGTACCTTAATGAATAAATCAGCATGAACATCTACACACAGGAGGAGGAAGAATGGGATCACATTGCACCTCACTACATGAACTGGTCAACCGAATCTCTGTAACTATTTCAGAAGTTGAAAAGTAACGTGGCCGTGGAACGGCTTGTATTGCTCAAACTCTTTCTACCTAATACAATGATACGCATTGCTTGTGCGTATTCGAGAAAAAAGAAAAGTAAAGGGCAGCCCAAATTTGTATAGCACAAATTGAAAGAACCGCTAAGCATGTGCACATCAACTAGATCAATTGGTAAATTCTTTCCTCGACAAGCAAATTCAACTATATATGTATTATGAGAATATGCTGCTGCCTAAGAGCTGTCCGATGCATGCAGGATTTTTGTTTGGCTAGTAATCTGGAACATCTGCATATTACCTACACGGTAGGAATATTACCTACACTATTTGCTACCTGCTGTCATTCATAAGAGCAAAATGGTTCTTCTGTCCATGTTTTTTAGTTCCTAAAATGCCCTCACACCCCTGTCCTATATCTGACCCAGACTCACTACCTGTCATCATATGAGTTAGAACAATGGCATATACTCATATGAGTTACAACAACATGCATCCAACAATGGAGTGCAATTCTAAGATGTGTCCAGCGATGGTACGGAGTTGGATTTCAGGACGTATTGGAACAAATGACCCTGTTGTCGAATAGATCTCCAGGCGCAAACAGTCCAAACTCCAAAGTGACTACACAACAGGCTATATACATTCCATTACGATGCATGAGCAAGTTAATATTATAGGGAGAAGGGATTCTTCCATCCATCTTTTTTTACTTCAATTTTAACAATGCTCACATGTCCCTTTCTATCTCATATGTTACTCGGATCATGGCCCATACTTAATTATATGAGTTAGTGTGAGCCTAAAGATGATGATTTCAAATATGTCAAAACAGATGACGATCATTTAATAAATCTTCGAGCCGCAAATCGTACATCCACATGATCATGTAATAAATTGTATGTTCTAGTGTAATGCATTGCACATTTGCTAGTACGTGAGCGGACCAAAATTTAGATCAAGAACAAATAATATAAAGGGAAAGGTAGCTATACATATGTCTCACAGATCCAGTGAGGATGGCACGGAGACGAGGTAGTGTTGGATCATCGATCAGAGATGATGAGACGCGGAAGACGCGCTCCAGCGAGGGAGACGATGAGCGCGCGGCGATGCACACTTGCGCGTGGAGCCGGGGACGACGCGCGAGGGATGAGGCGGTGACGATGAGGACGAGGCACTTTGGCGAGGGCAAGGGACGAGCGGCTAGCCAGAGAGAGGAAGCATGCCCGTGCGGGCTGGGGACGAAGCGCGCACGTGACAAGGCAGTGCTGGAGGTAGGCGCGTGGAGCTGGCGATGATGAGGACGAGGATAGATGACGGTGGCGAATATGACACGACGACGATGGAGGCGGTTCCAGATCAGATCTGGGTGAGGGCGAGGACGACGGTGGTGGATTTGGATCTACGCGTCACGCTCGAACGGGAGAGGCGTGAGCTGGGCCGCCGGTGGAGACGGCGAGAGAGGTGCGCGTGTGTGGAGGTGATGAGGAGCAGTGGCGGCGCAGTGGCTCTCGGCAAAGAACAAGAGATGATGGAGGGGGAAAGAGAGGAG
Organism: Miscanthus lutarioriparius; assembly: GCA_904845875.1. Taxonomy (NCBI): domain Eukaryota; kingdom Viridiplantae; phylum Streptophyta; class Magnoliopsida; order Poales; family Poaceae; genus Miscanthus; species Miscanthus lutarioriparius. The sequence continues at coordinate 7,703,288 of CAJGYO010000019.1, read as the reverse complement.
GTGGTATATAGGGGGACCTTTAGTCCCGGGTGAAGCCACAGCCCGGGACTAAAGGTCCTTTAGTTCCGGATGATGGTTAGAACCAGGACTAAAAGTCTGACCTTTAGTCCTGGGTGCAGCCACGGCCTAGGAGTAAAGGGAATTTTGACGGGCCGCGAAAACATAACCCATCTTTAGTCCCGGGTGGTTGATCCACCCGGGAGTAAAGGTGGGCTGCAGTTTGGCTTCCCGCCAGTTTCTAGAAGTTTTTTCTTTTTTATATATTTCTTTTTTATAAATATGCAGAGAGTTGTTAATTGCCTAATAAATAAAATATTAGCAAAAAAACTTACAAAAAGAATTCCTGGACCTGGTTTTGCATTATTGTACATAAGAAAAATCTGTAACCTAAACTCTTTTGTTTTACCGTATAAATATTTAACATAGTGTAAATAATAATCATAATTTTCACCATGCAAAAATGTACTACTTAATTAAAATCATTAAAACTATTGCTTTTCTACAGGAAATTAGTTTTCACATCTTATTGACGTTGATCATTTGTTTTTTCATCACACATTCTCCACAGGAAATCCACCGTCAAGCAGAAAATTCATTTAAATCGTAGAAAATATGAATACACGATAGAAAAATCTGAAGTCACAATTATTACATAATAGGTCTAATACATCACTATATCAAGCGGGAACAACAATGATCTTCTTCTTAACGTATATCCCTTGGTTATGATCGCACCGTAACCATGGAGTGTCCTCATCATTTAGCTGGATGCTTGGGTCTTTGTTCACTGTGAAGGGTGGAATTCGGACATCCTTTTCATAATCTTCTGATATGTCTGACTTGTCTTCAATTCTGACGAAGTTTCTTTTCCCTGAAAGAACTATGTGGCGCTTTGGCTCATTGATTGGGTCGTTGTTGTTTTTCCCTCTCTTCGGTTTTGTAGACATGTCCTTAACATAGAACACCTGATTCACATCCTTGGCAAGGACGAACGGTTCGTCTTTGTACCCAATATTATTGAGGTCCACGGTTGTCATTCCATACTGGTTGTCGACTGCTACCCCGCATCCAGTCGCCTTTACCCATTGGCACTTGAACAAAGGTACCTTAAAAGTAGGTGCATAGTTTAGTTCCCATATCTCCTCTATGCGGCCATAATATGTTTGCTTATTTCCATTAGGGTCGGTGGCATCTATGTGGACACCACTGTTTTGGTTGGTGCTCCTTTTATCTTGGGCTACTGTGTAAAATATATTCCCATTTATCTCGTACCCTTTGTATGTGAGGATATGCCACGATGGCTGCCTAGCCAACAAATACAGTTGCTCATCAATACTCTCATCACCCTGACATTCTTTTCGCAACCAGTTGCTGAAAGTTTCCATGTGCTGACGCGTAATCCAAGCTTCAGACTTCTCTGGAAACTCGAATCGGAGCAACTCTTTATGTGTCTTGATATACGGATCCACCAAGGAGGAGTTTTATAGAACTGTATAGTGTGCTTTATTAAAATAATTGTCCTACGTACCAATATATGGTTTCTTCCCTAGTGTCCCCTTTCCACTTAGTCTCCCCTCGTGTCGTGATTCAGGAACACCAATCGGGTCAAGGTCGGGAATAAAGTCAACACAAAACTCAATGACCTCCTCTGTTCCATAGCCCTTGGTAATGCTTCCTTCTGGCTGAGCACGGTTGTGAACATATTTCTTTAGGACTCCCATGAACCTCTCAAAGGGGAACATGTTGTGTAGGAACATAGGACCGAGAATGCTAATCTCCTTGACCAGGTGAACTAGGAGGTGTGTCATGATATTAAAGAAGGAAGGAGGGAACACCAACTCAAAGCTGACAAGATATTGAACCACATCATTCTATAGTTTAGCTAGATCCATTGGATCGATTGCCTTCTGAGAAATTGCATTGAGGAATGCACATAGCCTTACGGTGGCTAGACGTACATTTGGAGGTAGAATTCCTCTTAATGCAACTGGAAGCAATTGTGTCATGAGCACGTGGCAGTCATGGGACTTTAAGTTTAGGAATTTCTTCTCTGGCACATTTATTATACCCTTTATATTCTAGGAGAATCCAGATGGTACCTTGATGCTTGCTAGGCATTCAAACATGCTTTCCTTCTCCTCTTTGCTAAGAGTGTAGCTGGCAGGACTTAAGTAATGGCGTCCATCATCTGTCTTCTCTAGATGTAGGTTGTCTCATTCTTTCAAACACCGTAGGTCCTATCGTGCTTCAAGTGTGTCCTTAGGCTTCCCATACACACCCATGAAGCCTAGCAGGTTCACACAAAGATTCTTCATCAGGTGCATCACGTCTATTGCGCTATGGACCTCTAGGACTTGCCAATAGTGTAGCTCCCAAAATATGGACTTCTTGTTCCATATGGGTGCGTGACCATCGGCGTCGTTCGGAATAGGTTCACTGCCATGTGCCTTTCCAAATACTACTTTCATATCCTTGATCATATTGAGTACATCCTCACCAGTTCGGTTGCCCGGCTTGGTCTGGTGGTCTGCCTTACCTTTAAAATGCTTGCCTTTCTTTCTTAGGGGGTGATTCGTAGGAAGAAATCGACGATGGCCAAGGTACACGACCTTTCGACATTTTTTCAAGAATATATCTTTAATGTCATAGAAACAGTGCGTGTATGCATTATATCCCTTGTTTGATTGTCTTGAAAGATTACTTAGAGCAGGCCAATCATTGATTGTTACGAACAACAACGCTCGCAAGTCAAAGTGCTCCTGTTTGTGCTCATCCCACACACGTACACCTAGTCTGTTCCATAAAAGTAAAAGTTCTTCAACTAGTGGCCTCAGGTACACATCGATGTTGTTGCCAGGTTGCCTTGGGCCTTGGATGAGCACTGGCATCATAATAAACTTACGCTTCATGCATAACCAGGGAGGAAGGTTGATACATAGAGTAACAGGCCAAGTGCTATGACTACTGCTCTGCTCCCCGAGAGCATTCATACCATCCGTACTTAAAGCAAACCTTAAGTTTCTTGCGTCATTTGCAAACTCCGGGAATTCTCTATCGATTGCTCTCCACTGGAACCCATCAGCAGGGTGTCTCAACATATTGTCTACCTTATGGTCTTCTTTGTGCCATCACAACAACTTTGCATGGTCTTTGTTTCTGAACAGACGTTTCAAGCGTGGTATTATAGGAGCATACCACATAATCTTGGCGGGGATTTTCTTCGTGGGACGTTCGCCCTCAACATCACCAGGGTCATCTCGCCTGATCTTATACCGCGATGCATGACATACCGGGCATGCATCTAACTTCTCGTACTCCTCGCCACGGTAGAGGATGCAGTCATTAGGACATGCATGTATCTTTTGGATTTCTAATCCCAAAGGGCAGACTACCTGTTTTACTTCGTACGTAGTGGCGGGTAATTCGTTATCCTTCGGAAGCATCTTTTTTTAGATTTTTAGTAACTCCCCAAATTCCTTGTCAGATACACCATTCTTTGCCTTCCATTACAGCAATTCCAGTGTGGTACCCAACTTTTTCTGCCCCGCATCACAAGTTGGGTATAGCAATTTTTTGTGATCCTCTAGCATCCGCTCGAACTTGATCTTCTCCTTTTCACTTTTGCATTCTCTTTGTGCGTCACGAATGGCCTGACCAAGATCATCAACGGGCTCATCTTCTGCCCCTACCTCTTCTTCAGCTTCCCCCATTGCAGTATCATTGAAGGCACCATATTTAGCAATAATGTCATCATCGTCCCATTGTTCTTCTTCACCTTCTTCCATTACAACCCCGGTTTCTCCGTGCTTCGTCCAACAAATATAGTTTGACATGAAATCCAACTTCAACAAGTGTGAATGAAGACTCCTTGAGCTAACATATTCCTTCAAATTCTTACATATGGCACATGGGCAGCACATGAAACCATCGCGTTTGTTTGCCTCGGCCACACGTAAGAAAGAATGCAGGCCCTCAATGAACTCTTGGGAGCGGCAATCAGCATTGTACATCCAATGCCGACTCATCTGCATTACATGACATACATACCATATTAAAACCTAGAACATAATTAGTTAATTATACGACATGCATGCCACCATACAAGGTATTAATTTATGAAAGTCTCGCTACAATATAGACAATCCCAACTACCACTAAAAAACTAAAGCTAAAAAGCACTTCAGCAGCATAAGGATTTCACGACCAATCCCAACTAAAACAGACAGATCATGCGTTTGTTCAACATCTATGGGCTTCTTCCGCAGGATCCTTTGCTCATCATCACCGCCAGTAGCCACTTTGTGCAAGAGTTTTGCACGTGTTCAACATACTCTTCCTCCCGATTACCGGCTTGAACATCCAATTGCCATCCCACTTTGAAATTAAAAACAAAAATTAGAACTTTAATCACAATCATCATGAAAATAAGTATAAATTAACCATAATCATCAAATGCGATAAAATAACTCACATTGCGATCCGGACACTTATAGAAGATCGGCCCTTGTTGGGACACTCCTTCTCTCCCGGTACTCCATCACAATCTTCTCCTCACACTTGCCGCATGCAATGAGAGGGAGGTCCGGCCTCAGTCGCTTTGGAACCCGATGAGAGGTCGAGGACCCGAAAGCAGTTGTCATCTACTCTCTATACTCATTTTTAATATAATATAAATTTCTCATTTTATAAACAAATAAAATTAAAAAACTCTAAAATTCTCTATATCTCTAAACTATGAAGTGTGCTATACATGCTAGAAATGAAAATTTGAATACTAGTTTTGAATAACTACTTTAACCTTCCTTCATCCAAATATGCAAACTTTAAAGTGATTTTGAGCTTAAATGGCTTACAAATAAAAAAATCCACCATAAAAAACCACATATATCTAGTCCACAAAATAAGATATGCTACTGATGAAATATGAGAGTATAAAGTTGGTAACCTTTAGAACCGAAGAATCGATGGAGGAATCGAAGAAATCTTGTGATTACCGACGATGAGGAAGAAGAGAGGCCGGCAATGAAGCAAGAACACTGAGCTCGAAGTGGCTTGGGCTCAGGGAGGAAGAAGGGGTATATAGGAGGGGACCTTTAGTCCCAGTTGGAGACAGCAACCGGGACTAAATGTCCCTTTCTAGTTCCGGACGGAGCCTCCAACCGGGAGTAGACTTTTACTCGCGATTGGAGGGACCAACCGACAGTAAAAGTTAACCTTTAGTCCCGGTTGGTAACTCCAACCGGGACTAAAGGTCCCCTGCAGCAAAAGCCTGCCGCTGTAGCCGTTGGGTAGGGACCTCTAGTCCCGGTTGAAGCTACCAACCGGGACTAAAGGTTTCTCTAGTCCCAGGTGTGAAAAATACCGGGACTAAAGTCAAATTTCGAAGTGGATCAAAAATCGTTTCTCTACTAGTGATGGGGATCGAGTAACAAGCGGTCGCTGGGGTTGGCGCCCCAAGAGGAACAGATGTGATGGTAGAGGGTAACAGGGGAATCGAGTTAGTCGGCGACGGCGACGGTGAGAGGATGCGGCGGCGACAGCGAAGACTTTACTTAAGCGATGGTATTGCGGACTATGGTGACGTAGGAGGGGAGACCCCCGGGGCCAGTTCAAAGCCAATTGTCGACGAGTTCAGTTGGCCTTTGGAGCCCAGAAAGGGCCAGTTCAATCGTTAAAAACAGCCCAAAAAACCCTGACTTTTTCTTAGTCAGGTTGCAATTGTTAAGAATGGATTGGGCTGGCAGTAATAGTGGGCCCTGGTTGCTTTCTATAAAGAAAAAAAATCCATGTTACCTCCCTCAACTTTCGCGAAATTTCGTTTTTCCTTCTTGATCTTCAAAACCAGGCAAAACATCTCTCTCAACTTTTAAAACCGTTCATCTTACCTCCCTGGACCTGTTATAAGCAGTTTTGAATGTGGTTTTATCTTTATCTTTTTTATTTATTTTAGCTAAATCTTTGAAAAATCTTAGTAAATCACAGAAAAATCATAAAATATAAAATCTAATTTTGTTGGACTCCACATGAGTAGATCTACACAGTGAATATATAATATGGTATGCTTTAGTACAAAGTTTTTACTGTGTCTTTAGATCTATGATTTTCTATAATTAAATAGAATAATTCATAGCTGCAGTTTCTGTGGTCCAATTATAGTGAAATTTTTATGGTGGGCTAATTATTGTATGCTTAGACTATAATAAAAATTTTATACTTATTGAATCATGTATAGTTTAGTTATAGATTTTATTTTGGTTTATACTTATTAAATATAAATAAATATATAACTAAGCTATACATGATCCAATGAATATGAAATTTTTACTACAGTTCAATCATACAATAATTAGTCGACTATAAAAATTTCATCACAATTGAACCATAGAAACTACAAGTATAAATTATTTCAATTAATTACAGAAAAGCATAGATATAAAACCATAACAAAAACTCTGTACTCAAGCATACCATATTATATGTTCACTCGTGTGGGGTCAAAAAAATTGAATTTTCTATTTTATAATTTTTCTATGATTTACTTTGATTTTTTAAAGATTCAATCAAAATAAATAAAAAAGAAAAAGACAAAACCGCCTTCAAAACCGCTTATAACAGGGTAAGAGAGGTAAGATAAACTGTTTTAAAAATTGAGGGAGGTGTTTTGCCTGGTTTTAGAGTTTAGGGAGAAAAAACGAACTTTCGTGAAAGTTGAGGAGGTATGTGGACTTTTTCCTTTAGTAAATGTAGAGTCTACCTCCGTCAAAAAATAAAGTAATAGTGGGCCATGGGCTCTGGACAGTGGATCCGTATGCTCAAAAGTTTCAGCCCAACAAGGCCTCGGCGACGGCGAACCACATCCATCCAGGAAACGAATGAATCAGCAACGGACAACCAACTCCCCTCATCTCTTGGCTGCTGAAGATCGGCAGAGATTCAGATGAGGCTCTGTCTCCGGCAAGCGGCGGCCGCGGCCACCTGCAGCTCCCCCCTCGCAGCCACCCTCCGCGGCAAGGTAACCTTGCCTCGATCGCCGCCAGCCTTATCCTCACCCATTCCTCCTTTTGGCTGCCTCCGCCACTGACCTGCCCGTGATTCTCTCCACAGAGTTCTCCAAGCTCCCTCGCCCATGGCCGGCTCAGCTTCAGCCACACGTCGCTGCAGACGACGCCCGACCACCGACGACACCGAGCAGGTCTGTTCGTCACAGTTTTTTCCTCTTTTTTTCTTCTGCAAAATCATAGTCACAGCATTCAACAAGGTGCAAGTCTGAACGATCAGTGTATGCGTGTGTGTAACCTGCTGCAGGGTGGGCCGTGCGCGTGCTTCCGCTGACGGAGGAGAACGTGGAGAAGGTGCTGGACGAGGTGCGGCCGAGCCTGATGGCGGACGGCGGCAACGTGGCGCTGCACGAGATCGACGGCCTCGTCGTCGTGCTCAAGCTGCAGGGGGCGTGCGGCTCTTGCCCCAGCTCCACCATGACGCTCAAGATGGGCATCGAGACGCGCCTCCGCGACAAGATCCCCGACATCCTCGAGGTCGAGCAGATCGTCGACACAGAGACTGGCCTCGACCTCACCGCCGACAACGTCGAGAAGGTCAGCTCTCGATTGGACGCAAGCCTGCAAATTAAAAAGCTGTGCTCTGCTGCTGCAGATGATCGTGATCAAACTGTGATTCTGAGGACTGTCTGTTCGTGCAGGTGCTTGATGAGATCAGACCGTACCTCTCCGGCACCGGAGGTGGAAGCCTCGAGCTTCTCCAGATTGATGGGTATATCGTCAAGATCCGGATCAGTGGACCTGCAGCTGGTGTAATGACAGTAAGAGTAGCTGTGACACAAAAACTGAGGGAAAAAATACCTTCCATCTTGGCTGTTCAGCTCACAGAATAGAAACGCGAGAGTTCATTTGTGCATCAATGATCACAACGAAACTCGGCTTTCTGGTGAATGTCCAGTGTTCAGTCTTATATTTCTGTCGTTGCAATGAATCAACGAACTGATGACCAATACAGATTGTCATGCAAGAATTCTCTGACTTGACAAAAAAAAAGATCTTTTAGTTGGACAGAGCAAAGCTTACAACCCTTTCAAGTATATAAAAGATATTATTCCCACAGTTATTAAATCAATGACTTATCATCAATTACATTTGACAGTGGATTTTACAGTGGTTCACATCAATTTCAAATTTGAAGTGGCTTGTCTAGACAAAGGCAAAGCTTTTTCCGCACAACTGAAAATAGGAGCTCCTTCACTTCCTCACAATTGACAGCTTCAGTCAGCTACCCATTCATTCCCTGTTCTTTAGGGTTCTATAAAGCTCGGCAATTGCTACATTTCACCCTTGACATCAGAAGCCATCGTTTCCTCAGGAAAAGCAACCACAAGAAGTTCTGGTTCCTATGTGCAACGTGAAAATTATAATTGTTATGTACAAGAATTCTGTGACTCGACAAAACAGAAGTCATGAGTTTGACAAAAATAGAACTCACAACCTTAACTCTGAAAGATAATGAAATAAACTTCCAAGTTCCAACTGTTGTTAATTCAGTGTATAATCATTACATTTTGCACTGGATCATACCAATGCATCGGTTTCATATTTCAAGCGCCTCTTCTTGGCAAAGGCCAAGCTTTTTCCACAGAACTGAAACTTCAGTTTCTTGAGCTGAACATACTTCCAGCAATAAACCCTTCGCCAGATCCAAAGCTCTTAATAGTTAGGACCTTCTCCGTATCTGGTATGTTGGGACTCTTAAATTGCCAGCTTCAAGATACACATTTATTCCCTGTTATCCACAGATGTAAAAAGCTTGGCCACTGCAGCATTGCACCCTTGATATCACAGGCCATCATACAACGGTTAACACAATCCGATGATTTCAGCAAGGAAAAGCAACTGCAGTAGTTCTCCTGCTCACGCAGCCTCTTCTTCAATCTGATGCCCCTCCAGCTGGGCAGCCTTCATCATTTGACTAATCTCCTCAACCTTCCTGTATTCCCGTGTCCGCCTTAAAAAACCTTCTAAAACCCTAAATGCTCGGTCTGTTGGTGCCATCCCCATCTCAATTATTTCCCTGAAACACCTGTATGCCTCAGAAACCACACCTCTACAGCATAAACCGGTAACCAGAATGTCCAATGCATGCCGGTGAGGTACACATCCCTTTCCCATCAGATAATCCCACAGCTCCAGCCCAAGGTCAGGTCGTCCATTCTCGCAGAAGACCTTCATGAGCAGCATCGTCGTCCTGGTCCTCGGCATAAACCCTGAGCTAACCATCTTACTGTACACTTTCCAGATCCCCTCCAAGTCGCCAACTCTCTGAAACCCGCAAAGCATCGTGTTGTAGCTAACATCATCTAGACCGATCCCCTTTCTCTCCATGTCACCCATCACCGCCATGGCAGACTGCAGATCCCTACCCCTCACATAAGCTCCCATGAGCGCATTATGAGCACCGCGGTCAGGAGTGACTCCCCACTTCTCCATTTCATCAAATAGGTGGCGTGCCCTCGCCGCACTCCTCACAATCCCAGCTCCGTATATCAATGTGGTGAACACCTGCAGCGTGGGCTTGCAGTCCCCCTTGTTGCGCATTTCCTCAAGCAGCTCGAGGGCGTCCAGGAACCTGCCTTTCTTGCAGTAAGCGTCCATCCTCACGCAGTACGATACGGCGTCCGGCACGAAGCCCCGCAGCACGGCGTCATGGTAGAATAGGTCCAGCGCGTGGGCGTGTCCGGCCTCCTTGAACCCGAGCAGCAGCGTGTTGAACGTGCGCGTATCGGGCGGGTACGCGTCGCAGTAGCGGTGGAAGAGCGCGCGGGCCTCGGCGACGCGGCCGCGGGCGCAGAAGGCGCGGAGCAGCGCATTGAGCTCGGCGGCGCCGAAGGCCCTGCCAGCGCGCGCCCAGACGGCGGCGGCGGAGTCGAAGCAGGTGACGGCGGCGTCGAAGGACGCGCCGGGGGCGGACGCGGAGAGCGCGGTCGAGAGGAGGACGGCGAGCGCGGGCGTGGAGAGGAGGTGCGGGTGCGTGGACGGGAGGGACTCGAGCAGCGGGAACGAGAGGTGGACGTGGCGGCGGGAGCGCGTGAGGAGGCGGAGCAGGACCGGGAGGGAGCTCTCCGGCACGGAGAAGTGGCGGAGCGCCAGGAGGCGGCGGTACAGGGAGAGCGCCGGGAGCGGCGGCGAGTGCGAGAGGAGGAGGTGGGAGAGGAGCGGCGTGAGGAGGGCCGGGCAGGCCGGGAGGAGCGCGAGGAGGAGCGGAGGGGTGTCCGGCGCATGGGCGAGGAGGAGGCGCGCGAGGTGGGGGACGGTCGGGGTGAGGAGTGGCGCGGCGGCGCGGCGGGGCGGCGGGAGGAGGGCATGGGGCATGGGGCATGGGGCGGGGCGTGGTGTGGTTTGGCCGGTGCGGTCGTGCGGAGAGGGACGAGAGAGCTCGAGGTGGGTCGTTGAGGTTGGGCTACCCTGAGCCCATACAGAAGTGTTCGTGGGCCGGGTCGTGGAACCAATTGTGGGAGGTATCTGTTAATCTGCCTCACTGTCTACCAGCGGCATGACTTCCATTTATTTTTCAGCTTTTCAGCACTTTCGAGCAAAGCATAAATTCTTTAACCTTTTCAAAAATTATGTTTGGGCTATTTTTATTGTATTCTGTTCCATGTTTTTATTCTGAAATGAGAACCGGTGTTCAAGGAGTGAAACCTCACAGTGAAAGAGAAAGAAAGGAAGTAAAAAAAAAAACTAAGAACGTGTTTGGAACACAGGATGGTAAAACATAAGAATGAAAAAAAAATTATAGTAAGAAAGGACAAAATTTAAAAACAATAGGATTCCAAAAACAAAGGAAAATTAAAACTTAGGGTGTATGGATTGCATGAAAAGTTTTTGGTTTTGTGTAGAGTCAAGAAATGAAAAGACATATATGAATGGAAATATATATATATATATATATATATATATATATATATATGTGTGTGTGTGTGTGTGTGTGAATAGGATAGGATTGGTATGACATAAAAGGAAATTAGTTTAAGTCTTATTTGGATGTTATCGTATTCACATCAATCCATATGTGTTTGAGTGGATTGGAATGTAACTTGAATTAAATTCCACCCCAATCAATCCAACGAATACGATAACATCCTGACAAGGCCTTAGAGCAGCTTAAACATGCCATGTTGACAGAGAGTACATGAGGCTAACGTAATTCCATCCCAGGGCAACACTTAAATGAAAAAGCAACTTTAACTTTGTCAGAACCTTTTTAGGCCCCGTTTAGATTCCAAAAATTTTTGTGCAATACCCGTCACATCGAATCTTGCGGCATATGCATGGAGTACTAAATGTAGACGAAAAAAAAACTAATTGCACAGTTAGGTGAGAAATTGCGAGACGAAACTTTTGAACTTAATTAGTCCATAATTAGACACTAATTACTAAATACAAACAAAAGTGCTACAGTAGTTAAAATCCAAAAAATTTTGGATCTAAACGGGGGCCTTAGTCTTTCTCACTCACCTTCTGCGAAAACACGTCACAAGCTAACAGGCACTGAAACTCGTCGCAAGCTAACAAGCACTATCTTCATAACGCTTACCCAGCGATGGCTCCAGCCTTTTGTCAGATTGGGCACCTAGTTCTTCTGCAGGAAGCTATGAGGACACTGCCCCATTCGCTTGTCTTAAAGTTTGGCTTGTTCGGCTTATTTTTTTAGCTGGAACAGTGTTTTTCTCTCACAACAATTCAGTCGGAACAGTGTTTTTCAGCCAGTTTCAGCCAAAGTTCAGACCAGCGAACGGAGCCACTATCAATAAAGTCTAACATTTTTAGTGGTTCCGGTACAAATAAAGTCATTCATATACACTAAGAAATATTGAGACTACTATTCACACAATGTAGACTATCACTATTTATGATTTGTAAAGAAACTTTTTCCTTTTATCATGCCTCACCTTTATTTTCTCTTTCTCTTCTTTTTTAGTACGCACCACCTTCTCCTCCCAAACATACGTAGCTTCTGCAAGCTACAATGACAAATGTAGATTATCTATTTTTTTTATTCGATCCTACATGGTCCATGGAGCTACTAATAAAACAAACAGCGTTGGGGAAGACCTGACCATCTGCAGAGCCATCAATCCATATGAGCTGGAGGCAGCAGGCAGACGTGGAGCCTGAGGCTAATAGCCAGAGTGGCGCGTTGGGGCTGGCCTTAGGTGCAATGAAATAGCATGCAGCCAAGCCCAACACCTCTCAAACTATTTCTTCCATTTGTCAAATTCAATATGACGTGGACATGCAGATTTCGTCATGAAAAGTGAAACTTGAATGTACGTACACGCTGAGCAGAGCAGATCCATATCATCGCAGACCATTGAAGAAACAACGACCCGTATCGCAGCCCATGTGCACAATAGCCTGGCTATGGTTAAAAGTCAAGAAGAGGTCTCCCCTGTACTGTGTTGGCTGCTCCAGTGCTCTCCCTATCGACGACCTAGCTGACTCGCTAGTAGCCCGCGAGCCTACTACAACTTGTACAACCTCACTTTTGCCAACATGCTTCCACCGACCATCATTTTACTAAAACACAATTTTAGAATATAGCTCTTTTCATTTATTGGAGCGGTTGAAAAGTATTTCTGTTTCCAAAAATACTAGTGATTTTTTGAGATAGCTAGTCTATTTATAGAGATAGTTCAAAAAAAAAATAACGGTCTTTGTAAATAGATTTGCATACGTGGGTCTTTTAAGAAGGCAACATCTAAGATATAGCATTAACAACGCACAGAGACGAGTCTCTTAAATATGGGTCTCTATATATTAATCATCAATTTTCAAATACGAGTATCTTAGGAAGTCTACCTCTCTTAAAATGGCTATTAATGGAGGTGGGTGTGGCAGAGCCGCCTAATCTAATGTCTCCCAGGATTGCTTGTCTTCTATTAGACACTAAGTACTCAAGAGAGAACACTAAATTACGCAATTCCATCGAGCACATCCCAAGGAAGAACCAAAAAATTTACATTTTTCCATTAGGACCACAAATAAGAGAATAAAGCTTACAACATTCTTAAGACATTTCTTACATCACTTTCCATGCAGCATCAGAGCATAATATTTATTGTTTATAACAGCGGAATATAACCATGCTATCAGAGTTTCAGCGGAAGCAAAACCATTTAACGACAAGTTAAACCTTAACATGATGATCCGTTATATACAACATAACAGATTATAAGTTTCCATTATAAAATATTTTGGGTGGATGTTTTAAATAAACTCTATGTTCGCAACATTAAGGAAATCTTCGCTGAGCCCACGAGGAGGTTTTCACACACAAGTGTCAGCTTCACATGTTCCTGTCACCTGCAACAGGATAGAATGAACCCTGAGTACTCAATTGTACTCCGTAAGACTTACCCGCCAGGAGGAACGAAAAGACTTCAAGGATATGCAAGACTATCTGGCTTGTGGTTTATTGCATCTGCAGGAAGCATTACTAAACGTGCGTCCTTATATTCAATTTCATTAGCAGTCATCATTAGTTTATTAACTAACTATTCTATGTAAGCACATGTGCTACTTTCAAGCAGGTGGTAAGCAATCAGAACTATTTTTCTATCTTTCATATTCCAGTCCTTACTACGGTGCTAGATTGTAGACAAGTCATACCGGATTACCTGGCGATTCGCGAATCAATGTGCCCACCTGGGTATCCTGAAACACACGCCCCGCTTGTACCCCAGGCACAAGTAGGACCAACCCACCACTCTCCTGTCAAGGGGTCCAGATCCCCGTCCAAACTTAGACTCCAAGCCCCCACACCTGAGTCCCGGACTTAGTGTGGTGCTTAGACCTCTACCATCTCCGTCTTCAATTAGTCGGTCCAGAAAGAGCCAGAACCCACGATAAGAGGGCAACGAGCCTTTCCTGCTCTCATAAACAAGTATGTGCTCATGATAATAAGTTCGTGACTTGACTAGAATCCAATGCAACTGTCGGTCCTTAACCGACACTGACAGGGAGAACAGTATAACCAAGCTATGCCCCGTTGGCCGCGGGACACAACCTCTTACACCCACCAATACCCGTACCATATCCCTGCCCAGTCTCCATTTCTTTTCATGAGTAAATTGCACGGCCGATCCTTAAAGTATTGAGTGGTTTTCATCTGGGTCACCAAACTATGAAATCATACGTTTGGCTGCCTAATGTATTTAAGTGATCTCATTTAGGTCCAAAATAGACACGAGAAGGGTTAAAAACTGACGTGGTGGTCACGTGGACATGATTTGAACATAAAAACCCGAGCCGAGGGTCCACGGTACCTAGTGTCCACTTCCTCCTCCGCCACTGACGAGGACGCTGCCATCCCGCTCGAGCGTGGAGGCTCTGAGCGGCCTCTCCACCATCCCACTCGAGTACGTCCGCCCCGCCGACGAGCGAGCCGGCCTCGGGGACGCCTTCGACCTAGCGCGCACCCATGCCAACGACCACACCGCGCCGCGGATCCCCGTCGTCGACATCTCCCCCTTCCTAGACGCCGCCGACTGGGGCGTCATGCACATCACCGGCCATGGCATCCCCGCCGAGCTCATGGACCGCCTCCGCGCCACCGGAGCTGTCTTCTTCGCCCTTCCCATCCAGGACAAGGAGGCCTACGCCAGCGACCCCGCCGCCGGCCTCCTGCAGGGCTACGGTAGCCGCCTCGCCACCAACACCTCCGGGCAGCGCGAGTGGGATGACTACCTCTTCCACCTGGTGCAACCCTATGGGCTCGCCGACCACGCGCTCTGGCCCGCGCACCCGCCCGACTACATCCCCGCCACCCGCGACTTCAGTTGCCGAACACGGGAGCTGACCTCCACGCTGCTCGCCATCCTCTCCATGGGGCTCCTCGGCCCAGACCACGGCGACGCGATAGAAAAGGCGCTCATCACCCACTCCTAGGCAGAGGCAGGAGACGAACATGAACAGAAGCAGCAGGACCTCGACCTCCTCCTGCAGTTCAAGATCAACTACTAACCGAGGTGCCCACAGCCGGAGCTGGCCATCGGCGTCGAGGCCCACACGGACGTCAAATAGCTTGCACTCATAGCTCATCCACATCCTTGCGCTTCTCCCTGACCCGGTCGCGTCGTCTCTAGCCACCGAAATCGACCGTACGCCGGAGTTTCGCCGTCGTTATCCGTCATCGCCACCACAAGCATCTCCGCCGTGGCCAGCCCGCTACGAAGAGGTTGGTGGCGATGGACAGCGAGGGTAGCCACGGCATGAGCGGCACGCCCCACACCTTGGGCAGCCGCGCCGCGGGCACCAGCAGCTAGATGCCCAGCGTGCCGGCCGCCCACGCCGGCACCAGCACCACGTAGCCCTGCCACCGCTCCAGCGATGTGCCCCAGTATGCGGTGATGCTAATGGACAACACAATGATGAGCAGCAGCAGCGCCGTGAGCCGCAGCGCATGCGTCCAGGTCGTCACGCCCCGCACGTAGTACCACCAGACGAGCAGCGCCGTGGCCATCATCATGAAGATGAAGAGCGTGCTAACGGAGAGCAGGCTGGAGAGGACGTCGAGGCTAGAGAAGAGGGCAATGCAGGCACTGCAAACGGCGATGAGCGCGGCGGCGTGCACGGGGGTGCCGGTCCTCGGGTGCACCAACGTGAACACGGGTAGGATGATGTGGCTCCGCGCGATGTGGGTGGTGTAGCGCGCCCACCAGCAGCACTGTGGTCATCCCCTTGAGCGCGCCCAGCGCCACCACGTACTGCGCCCAGCGCATCCCCACGCTAGCGAACGCCACCGAGTAGGCGGTGTTGCGGTCGATGGCCGTGTATGGCTGCATCATGCTCAGCACCAGCGCCATGATGCAGTAGATGCTCAGCGCCACGAGGTAGGATGTCCGGGACCGCGCCATGGTCGCCGTGCCGATGATGCTCTCGAGGATGAGGTTGGCGGTGGCGATGAATGTCGCGGCGTCGTCGAGCTCGACGCGGAGGTAGGCGAAGGAGCCGCCGGCCACGGGGATCTCGATAGCGAACTCGGTGTAGCAGAAGACGGAGAGCATGGCGGAGAGGCCCGAGGCGACGTAGGAGAGCACAATGGCGGGGCCCGTGTGGTCGTGCGCCTCCTCCCCGTGAGAACGAAGATGCCGGCGCTGATTACGGAGCCGAAGCCGAACCAGGTGAGGTCCCACCACGTGAGGCACCGCCGCATCTCGTGCTCGCTCCGGCGGTGCAGCGCGCCCAGCTCCGCAGCGTCGGTGGACCGCCCCGCAAGGCAGTCCCGAAGGCGGGCGGGGGTCTCGCTCAGCGCCCGACGGTACGCGCCCTAGCTCACAAACGACGGCTCCGGGAAGAAGTCATCCATGTGCCATCGCTAGTAGCTCCTCGTTGGTACCGTCGTCGCGGCCTTGCCTGCGCCCTCGTCGTACTCCGCCGGCACGGACATCTCCACGGGTGCCATGTACCCGTGGCTGCTACGAGGACGCTTAGGGCCCGAGGCCGGTGCCCATGGCCGTGTAGGAGATAGCCGGCTTCACGACGAGCGTAGGCATGGGGCGCGGCTTGCGGGAACCGCCACCGATGGGGACGTTGCATGTCTCACGGGTTTTCTGTTCAAATCATGTCCACGTCGGCTTCTAACCCTCCTCATGTCTATTTTGGACCTGGATGAGATCACTTAAATACATTAGGTAGCCAAATGTGCGATTTCATAGTTTGGGGACCCAGATGAGAACTGCCGAATACTTTAAGGACCGGCCGTGCAATTTACTCTCTTTTCATATATATATATATATATATATTCCAGGTGATAATAATATAATAACAATAATAATATCTTTCCTATCTCTCGCGAGTGACAGTAAATCACCCGACTTCTACCGGAATCCTGAAGCATAGCAATCTACACGATCCTATCATACTAGTAAAACTCATAGGATAAGGATATATATATATATATGCAAGTGGATTTCATTCAACTTCTTAAACTTAATGCACAAGCATAAATTAAAGTGTAGAATAATAGGGGTTATACACCGGGGCTTGCCTGGGTAAGATATAACCAAAAGATTAACATTCCATCGTGGTGACACGGCCATCCATGTATCTGTTGCTCCTGTTTTCCCCAGATGACTTTATAGTCCGACGTTGTGCCTATTTGGATATTCGTGGACACGACGCAGAAATATAAATAATCATGATGATCGCAACTCTAAAATGTAATTACACTACTAGCTAATGAGTCGGTCTTAATGACTAACGTACTAGGCCACGTATCCACGTTGTCGAACAAGGCGCTAATTTCCCACAATGTTTTAGCTATAAAATCCCTAGGTGTTTCTTTTATTTCCTTTTATTTACTATATATAAAAACTAGGGCTCATTAGTTACCTCAACAAACTAATTATTCTGAGGCTACAAAATTATAGATGGCACATAATAATACTATGGAGCTACTGTAAAATTTTGAAAGCTAACATTACCATCAATTCATCACAAAAATTCCTACAAGTTTATATCTTACAATATTACACATTTCAATTTAATTATATAACTCTTAAGAATATTCTAAAACTATGTGAACAAAATATACTAGCAGATAGATCATGATTTAAGGAACCTAAAAAAATTAGTTTCACAATTTTTGGTCAACTACACAAATTTATATGGAATTTACAAGTTTGCCTTAGAAACTAAATTAGAAAATGTTAAGAAAAGAAAATGGGCCGGCTCAACCAATCTGGCCCAGCAGCTCAGCATGGGCGCGACCGTGCGCGAGTTGCGATGGCCCAGTGTGGCCCAAGTCCGGGGCGCCCGCACGCGTTTGGCGTTATGTAAAAGAGGACTCGCACTCTTAGAATTTCAAACGTTACAACGTGACACTGTTTCACCAGACTAGAGCTTTGCACAAAACACCCCGTGAAACGTTGTCTTTGCAACGGGGCGGTCCTCGGTGCGCCCACTCACGATGGCGCAGCTCACCGGCGACAACGGTGGTTACGCCGGGCACCCAAGACCTGCAATGACAGGCCAAAAGTGCCGATCACTCTCTGCGGCTAAACCCGCAGGGGTAGGCAGTGGTTAAAGACTCCGTGACACACAGACGCGAGCAGCAGCGGCGCGTGGCTAACTGCGGCGGCAGCACGCCCGTCTGGACGACCTACGGCACTATCGGGGTGGTGGAGATAGCAGGTAAGCACCAGTAGCTCACCAGAGTTCGTACTGCGGTGGCGGTTGAGACGGAGGAGTGCCGAGGTGGCCTGGCCACGTACGCGCAGTCGGGTCAGCGGTGTTCCCGGTGCGGCACCGTCGCTTCACCGCACTAACGATGAGCACCCTGGCCCAAACAACACAAGCACCAGATGGAGGGAGTCAAGGCGAGCTTAGAGCCACGAGCAATTGAACTGCGACTGCACTTACAAGTCCTACCTTCCACTCTACTGGTCCGGCGGTGCCCATAGCCGGCGACGAGAAGAACGCCCAATTCTCGGTCGGTATTGCTCGGGCTAGCTTGAGGAGAAGGGGATTCCTAATTAACTGCTTGTACTACCCTACGACACGACGGATTGGACTGGTAGCTCGAGCTAGGGATTTAAGAGGGGATGGTGCACCACCGCTGCCACGCCGTTGCCCGCAGCTGGACAGAGCCATTAAGACGTGCCCGCGCGCGGCCATGCGCATGCAGCGGCGCGGTGTCACTATGCGGCAGACATCCGCGATATCTAGGTTCTTGGCTAGGTAGGTGGTTCGAGCGGTCAGACGAGCGCCACGTCGCTTCAGCGACTGCGTGGCAATGGTTTGGACCACCGTTACGCTCGCGACGGCCACGCCGCGATAACCCATCAGCGCAGCGGCTCGCGAAGGCGTTCCAGGCCACCCCATGCCCGACGAGCGGCCAGTAGCCAGGGAGATCGGCCAGCGGAGCGCGGCCACGGCCAGGAGCGGCTAGGCAGCGGCAGCGGCAGCGTGCTAGCGTGGTGACCACGGGCTCAGGCCGAGAGTCTGCAACGACATCACACACGCTTTTTAAAGCAAACCGAAAACAACTTACTAATCGACGAAGGCTTAACCGGTTTTACGAACTCAAGTCGGTACTAACAGCTAGCCAGCGAAGAAATTCTTTCGACCAGAGGATAATCAGAGATGAAGTTAGAGCGACGTCAAGATAGGTTTGTCACGCTGAACGACAGTTCATGAACAGAGCGCCAACGACATATCTACAACACGTTTCAACGAACTTTGAACAATTTTTAAGAGGACCAACACAACTACTACCGACACCATGCTCAAGTACACACTTTGATGCAACAAACCGTACCAAAACACGAAACTAGGATTTAGGAAATTTTGTTAGAATTCAAATGCCAAAATAGCATTGTCTAACACTCTTTTCTGACTTAGAAATGAAAATGGTTCAATTGGGACTTAACCTCCGGGAACACTCTTTGCTACAATTTTTAAAATGTCTAACGTCATTACTTTTAGCCAATGAGCATCTCACGCATTAGTCCGTACCTCATACTAACCCGTAGGGGTAAAACACTTACACACCCTTTAACTATTTTGCTTAATAAAAATCGTCAAAAATGGCATCCTAACTATAATTTCAACTTCCTGCCGATTCACGAAAGGTCTAGTTTAAATCTTGGATTCGATTTCTGAGCTATCAAATATATTATTGGGCAACTTTTACTTACCCAAACAAAAGTTGCATTTTTATCTACTAAACTTGCACTTCAAACTTTTATCTAAGTATGAAATACAAGCTATATTTTATTTGGTTTATAAAAATTGTTTTTCGCACTTAATCCCATAGAACAAACCATTCGCTACTTATTTGCTAGAATTGTTGTTAGACATTCCTAAATATCTTTACGCACTGAATAATTTAACTTGGACGTTTATTTTAGTCCACAAAAGTGAGTCACACAGGATTCACTTATCACTTCAAGTATGTTTTAAATAAAAAATCCGAGAAACTCGTTTCGAAAATTTTTCTTAGGCCTAAATCTCGGTGCTAAATAAGATCGTAACACCAGAGGTGTTACAGTGGGTCTCTTAGGCCTGTTGCCTCTATAAGTCGACTAATAGAGGCAGAATCTTTAAGATGTCTACCTCTCTATAAATAGTTGCCACAAAAAAATTATCTTTTTACAATAAAGATCGATAAGATTATTTTTTATACCAAAATTGCAGAGCTAGAGAGATCTACAATTTTGTAGTTTACAAGTTTTTTATTTCAAAGTATTTAGAGTATCAAACATTTCATTTTTAGTTTTATATTTTAAATTAAAAATTTAAGTATGTGGGTCCTTATTAATTAAGAATGGTAGCCATTAGATGATTGGGAAATACAATATTACTAGAAAACCAGCACGGCTTTGCCGCGCCATTTGTGGAGTGAGCCAGCATGTTGTTACATGTTTTGTTGCTCCTCTTTTCTCTATATCTTCTGTACCTTTCACCATATCTTCTTTGCAAGGCGTATCACTGATAAATAGTGGTGACAATTTTGTTTGACAGTGGTAATTGAGGTGTAGTAAAAACTTTTCTTTGTTGAAATCTTGAGAGCAAATGTGCATTTCTATTTTCTACCCAATCAAATGTTGTTCTCTCAGTAGTTCTGGAATCTGTCATAGATGTTACTTAATTCGTTGACAGGCTTTCAAATAATCAAAGAGGCATATATAGCTTGTGTCTGTCTATTATGAATAATAAATAGGTATTAAATTGTTTTTGTGCTCAGTTTATCATACTTCATAAGCTTTTTCTATTCTGTTCTTTGAGAGAGGTCGAAATCATTCGAGAGGTCTCAAGCTAATATTGGACCACTTCAGCAGGCTAGAACTTTACTGGGATTTCTTGTGATCATACCATCAGCTTCTTTGATGCAATCCAGAAAGTGCAGCATCAATTCTTCTTGGAAGTCTATTATTACAGCGTGGGAGATTTGGAAACAAAGGAACACTCAATTATTGAGAGGAACTTAGGCCTCTGCGTAGAGTGTGCCAGACCAGAAGAGGAGGGAAGGGGCCAAACCGCCAAACACCTCATAATATTGTAGTTTTCACTTGATACCCCCTCTAAGCATTACACATATGGAGATATGTCTAGTGCAAAACATATATATGTAAGTAATTAAATTCTAAAGCTATTATTATCTTTGCGAAAGTGGAGTTTATGTGCGCATATAGTTCTCCATTTTTGCTGCTAACAATGCCCACCTATCAAATTCGTAACTCTACCCTTGATACAGACAAAGCTTATATTTATGATATGACATTAGAGGCACTATCAATAGTATTTTCTAGAAATATTTACTTCCAAATCATCATGGTTAATTCTAAATAAATGGTTTGATAACATATATTTGTTTTGTGAGGCTTGAGATTTGTGAAGCACAACGCTTGATTGAGAGTAAAAAAAACGATGATGGATCATACAGTAAGAGAGACGATTCTTGTGACAACTCTGCACATAGGGATAATGAAAATGTGTCGGTGAGGGTTGATTGTACCAAGAATGTAACTGGGATTTTGAAATAAACTTTGTATCTGGCATTACATTCTTTAAAAAATGGTGACTAGTTATCCACGTCACATATGCATTCTGCTAATATAGTTGGGGGAATTTCTTGTGTGCCATTAAAAAAGATCGCAATGTCCTGTGTGTCCCTAAAAAAGTTCAGCGGTCTTCAGTGTCACTGCTCCAACTTTTTTGTGCCATCCATGTCACTGCCGTCAGTTTGGGTTATAACGCCGTCAAACTGCAGGTGTGAAAAGTCGAAAATACCCTTATGTCTAAATATGTCATTAATTTTTTTGAGCATCTTAACAACTTCAAATGAAAAAACTCAAAACTAGAAAGTTGTAGATCTCGTCGATATCTATAATTTTCATATAACAATTATCTTCATTTAATTCCAAAAAAAAGATTTGATATGATTAATATGTCTAAAAAAAGTTTTTTCTTTGATAGGAGAAGTGCAAAGTTCATGACTAATACATTTTACAAAGACAAAAACATACATTTACTCAAGATTAAAAATTCAACCCTTAAAGTTTATGAAAAAAATGTATCTTGTAATTATATTAGATTAAAATTTTAAACCTAAATAATTTCAAATATATCAGCACTGGGTTCATGGAATGTTAATATACATTCAGCCAGCATTACAATCAGTTTCTTTTCTTATATAAAATGTTAAGATTAATCAGTCACCCTAATTAAGTCTATATATCAGCCTGCTATCATATAAATCTTTAAAAATGAGAATAACAGTGTGTAAGGCAAATAGAGAGAGCTTCCGACCAAAACTTTTGAAGCATGATGATTCACTATGAAACATTTGGCTGGATTACTGTGAAGTACATGGATGAGAGACGTCAATCACCTGGAAACCCGGTTGGAAGCATTCAGTCCGAAATAAACTTGGTGAACAAAGAATCTGAATTCTCATCTTCCACAGCATTCACTGAAGATTCATGCTTCTTCAAATGAAATTGTAGCTTAGAATTGCCATCCGATATATAAGCACACAAACACAACATCGATCAAAAACGAGAAATTGGGCACAATGTCCACTTACGTTTCTGATCCAAAATGCAAGTGCTCGCAAACACATTTACCTCCCTGAGCCCTATGCAGTTTATACAAATCCTATCACTAAATTTGTCGCTAAGTCAGCCTGTTTTATGGTGTTTTTTGGTGTTAATACGACTTCATGACAAAAATTCTTTGGCCGTAGTTAAGAGCAGGTATAAATCGTCATAAACTAAAGGATTCCTATATCATGACTAACTATAAATCATCATACCATGCTAACTGGCCATCGTCACAAATCTATGACAACATTAGTTTATTGTAAATATTTTATTTAAATTTTAACAAGCTACTTGTAAGTTGTAACCCTTCATGTCATAAGTTTTTTCATTTTCCATTTAATAGGCCAAAACCTATATACATAATACCAGTTAGCTAGTTTTCAAAAATGTAAAAAATAGCTTGTCGGGTTCATAAACCCGGGGTCCCTCATGGACCGGCTTTCCAACAAAGGCTCGGCCCAACAGATAACGTTGTCAACGACGCGCAACTCCTGGGCCGGCCCAAAAACCTAACGACAGGCCAGAAGAGCGATCCAATCTCCGACGACCGGAAGGCCTGGCCAAGGAGGAACGGCGCCCGCTTCCGACTCTGGCCCGCCTCTCCAACCGGAAGGCCTCGCTTCCGACTCCGGCCCGCCTCTCCAACCGGAAGGCCTGGCCAACCACGATTCCGACTCCGACCCGCGTCTCCGACCGGGGATACATCGAACCTTTGCTTACAACTCTTCTTCGACTGGCGCAGTCGGAGCCGACTGGGACCAACCAACCGGGGACGCCCGCTCGGCGAGGACCAAGAAACGGGCAGAGCATGTAAAGCAGGACACTCAAGTCAACTGCAAAACCAAGGACCGTACCCTATACACCTTTAAGACAGTACCGATAGGACATGTCAGAAGGGTGCCCTGCAACCTTTCAGGCATGTTAGAACCCAAGCAGTGTTGTGGGCGCCGACGATTTGCCCTACAGTATTGTGGGCGCCATCAATTCCCATACCAGGCAAACACGGTAAAAACCCCCACATGCCTCTGGGAATCAACAGTGTTGTGGGCGCCGTCATTTACCATACATGGTGAATACAGTGAAACCCCCTACATGCGTCTGACACAAACAGTCTTATGGGCGCCTACCATCATCTTGTACCCGACGGCATGGGCAACAAGACTTAATAGCATACTGTCGGTGTTTCGGAACCGGGGGTCCTTAACCGACTAGTGAATTTGTGCTGCGTGCTCCCAATTCCGGATGGTGATGCAAAGAGACACAAGGTTTATCTTGGTTCGGGCAATGGATGCCCTCGCCCGATCCGAGAAGATGTTCTTGTATTCCTTGCATCGGGGTGCTCGTAGTAGGGGGTTACAAGCTAGGCGAGAGAGGAGTTCGTCGTGTCTCTCGTGAGGGGAGGTGATATGAATTCTGAGAATGAGGCGTGTTGTTCGATGCAGTATCCGTGACTCTCTCATTTGTCCCTAGAAGCGGTCTGGCTGCCTCCTTTTATAGCCGCAGGGAGGAAACCAGAGTACATAAGAGAGCTACACGTGGAGCAAGGACTATTCGATGGCGTATTTACTCCTCGGAGCAGCATGGCGTTGTCGTGGGAGTTCCCATAGATGTCTAATTGGTATGGTCTCCATTGCAAGTAACATCTTTGCGCATTTGTTGACTTGGTGGATTGCGAGACTCGGCAGACCATCGTGGAGCTTGGTCGTGCGAGGCCTGCCAGCCGAGGCACTGCCGTCGAGGCACCGGGAAGTGACCCAGTGCGGAATCGCGGTCTCGCTGCCATCAGGCGGAATAGTGCGAGGCGCGCCTCTGAGGATCTGTACTTGTATTGTCGATAAGGATGGTAAAAAGGTGATCGACCGTTGTCCCGTCGCTCTGTTGCGGCGCCGCTTGCCGATCGTGGCTTACGTGGCAGGTGCAGCTAAGCGCATTTAATCGGATCGACGACGACTGCCATAGAGACCTTTGAGGCGGAGGCGACGAGGTTGCGGGATTTGAGCCCGGCCTCGGCGAGGCGAGCTTGACCAATTCGTCCGCTGACCCCACCGGGGTCTCGGCGAGGCGGACGGGGAGGCGGAGTAAGATTAGTGACTCGAGGCCTGTCGAGGGGCTCGGCGAGATGGAGCGGTCGGTCCGCGATTCCGAGGCTACTGAGGAACCCGTTCGACTCCCCATGTTGCGATGTCCTTGAGTGCAGGAGTTAGGCAACACGGTGGTGGTAACCCCGCTCTGTGCCGTCTCAGATGGTAGGAGGTTGACGCGACTGGCATGTAGTCGGTCACTTCGCTGTACTGTGCCATCGTGCGTCTGTTGGAGTGGTTGGGCGCTTGGATGCGACGTTCGGTCAGAGCAGTTTGGTCGAAGAGGCGGTCACGAGGCTGGTGCCGAGCCGGCCTCGCGCGAATCGAAAATCGGCACTTCTTCCGAGGCCCGGCGAGGGGCCTCGACGAGGGGGGCCTCGGCGAGGCGGTCTCGGCGAAGTCGGAGAATCGCTTCGCTTCTGGCTGGGCTTTCGGCGACGGGGTCTCGGGCCAATCGGATATTTCGGCCGAGACCTTGTTTGTTTATTCCGTTGGTTCTGTTCTTAGGGTCTAAGCAGTTTTTCGATCTTTGCTTGGGGTACCCCATTTTTTGGTATCCGACGGTAGCCCCGAGCCTCCCAAGGGAGTGTGGGATACTCTCCCGAGGTTTTTTGAGACTTTTGTTTCTCGGTGGCTCTTGTCGGGTTTGTTTTATACTCGTGATTGGTGGTGTGCGTGCCTTGGCTCGCCGTGTCAGCGGTGTAGGCCTTGAGGCCTTAGAGAGTGAGTTTACTCCTTTAGGGGCTTTTTTTTCGTTGAGTAAGGCGCTCTATCGCATTTGATAGACCCATGAGAGCGAGCTCGGGTCGCTTGTTTTCGTTTGGGGTGCAGGAGGAGCCCCGAGCTGCCGCCGAGCCTCGCGTGCGATCCTAGGCACTGGGTCTCGGCAAGGTTGCGAGGAAGAGCCCCCGAGCCTCCGCTTGACGAAGCGAGAGGCGATCGGGAGTTCCCGGCTTTTTGTATGACCCTCGCGCATCCTTTTCATTCGGAAGGAGGGGTTGTTTGTCGAGCCTTCGTGTGTGGCCTAGGGGCACTGGGTCTCGGCAAGGTTGCAGGAAGAGCCCCGAGCCTCCGCACGCAGCGAGAGGGCGATCAGGAGTTCCCTGGCTTTTTGTACGACCCTCGCGCATCCTTTTCGCTCGGAAGGAGGGGTTGTTTGCCGAGCCCTTCGCGTGCGAGCTTAGGTCGTTGGGTCTCGGCGAGCTTAGGTCGCTGGGTCTCGGCCAGGTTGCAGGAAGAGCCCCCGAGCCTCCACGCGGAGAGAGAGGGCGATCAGGAGTTCCCCTGGCTTTTTGTACGACCCTCGCGCATCCTTTTTGCTCGGAAGGAGGGGTGGAACATGCCAGGCTACCCTCGGTGGGCGCGAGCGGTGACATTTCCGGTGAGCTTTTATCGGGTAAGTCCGAGTGGAGGCCCGTGCCCCATTCGATAGGGGTCGGCTAGTGGTCCAGAGACGCGCTCAAAAAAGTACGGAAGGCTTCTCTAGCGGGTGCAGGGCCGTTCGATTGGCCCTAGGGGCTCGGTGTGCCTCACGGTGGGATCCCCTTTAGAGAACTCCTACTGGTCTCGGACACGACTTAGGGCATCCCAAGCAATCGCTTGCCTGGGCCTCGGCCATGTACGGGCTCGCCCATAGTTGTCCCTGACTCTATCATCCTGAGGCGGCTGTCGAGGCCCTGGATGGCCCAGCCTTCGTACCCCTGGACCGTAATGGGCTCGATGCCCTTTTCGTCGTCGCGTTTTCCGACCCTCGGGGTGTAAGGTTGCAGGAAGAGCCCCGAGCCTCCGCTTGCGTAGCGAGAGGGCGATCAGGAGTTCCCCGGCTTTTATGCGACCTCGCGCATCCTTTTCGCTCGGAAGGAGGGGTTGTTTGTCGAGCCCTTCAGCATGCGAGCCTAGGCACTGGGTCTCGGCAAGGTTTGCAGGAAGAGCCCCGAGCCTCCATGACGTAGCGAGAGGGTGATCGGGGAGTTCCCCGGCTTTTTGTATGCGACCCTCGTGCATCCTTTTTCGCTTGGAAGGAGGGTTGTTTGCCGAGACCTTCGGCGTGCGAGCCCTAGGTCTTGGGTCTCGGCAAGGTTTGCAGGAAGAGCCCCGAGCCTCCATGACGTAGCGAGAGGGCGATCGGGAGTTCCCCGGCTTTTGTGCGACCCTCGCGCATCCTTTTTCGCTTGAAGGAGGGGTTGTTTACCGAGCCCTTGGCGTGCGAGCCTAGGCCGCTGGGTCTCGGCAATGTTGTAGGAAGAGCCCCCGAGCCTCGCGCTGGGAGCGAGAGGCGATCGGGAGTTTCCGGCTTTTTATGCGACCCTCACGCTTCCTTTTCGCTCGGAAGGAGGGTGGAACATGCCGAGCTACCCTCGATGGTATGGCGGTGACATTTTCGGTGAGCTTTTATCGGGTAAGTCCGAGTGGAGGCCCGTGCCCCATTCGATATGGGTCGGCTAGTGGTCAGACGCACTCCAAAAAGTACCAAGAAGACTTCTCTAGCGGGTGTGTGGGGCTGTTCGATTGGCCCTAGGGGCTCGGTGCCTCCCCACGGTGGGATCCCTTTAGAGAACTCCTACTAGTCTCGGACACGACTTAGGGCATCCCAAGCAATCGCTTGTTCGGGCCTCGGCCATGTACGGGCTTGCCCATAGTTGTCCCCGACTACTGCCCCGAGGCGGTAATTTGTCGAGACCATAAATGGCCTGACCTTGAACCTCGGACCGTAGCGGGCTCGGTGCCTGGTTCCTTAGCTCGGAAGGAATCGGCTGGGGGTTATTTCCCTTCCATCGGCTGACAACGGCCGGCGCGTCTTTTGAGGCGATCTTTTTGGCGATGTGGTGTCAGTGGATGGGACATAACCGTCTGCGCGATTAAATGTGGAGAAGGTGGGCGCGTGGGCGGAGAGATCGGATCTGGATTATATGCGCCGGATCTAAGGGAAACTTCCCCGATTTCGTCGCCCGACGGTTTCGTCTTACCCCTGCACAAATACGTAAAGAGCCTCGCCCCCCTTCCTTACCTTGCTTGCATTTGCTTTCGCCGCCTCGAAGCCGTTGCTGAGAGCATAAAGCATCGGGGAGAAGAAGGGCGAGAGAGATCGATTGAAAGAGAGAGAGAGAGAGATTTACCGCCGTAGCAGCGTCCTCCACCGCGCAATGGCTGGCGGTCCTGTCATCCTCCCGGCGGATCCCTGGGAGCGGTCTGACGTCACCGTGGAGAAGCTGCAGTCGCTGGTGGACGCCGGTCTCCTCCGCCCGATCACCGATCCTGACGAGCCGGAGTGGATTGCTCCGGGGAATGAGTCGGAACCGAGGCCACATGATGGCTACGTGGTGAGCTTCATCATCTTCCACGAGCGAGGCCTCGGCTTGCCGGCGGACCAGTTCATGCGGGCGCTCCCGCACTACTACGGCGTGGAGCTCCACAACTTCAGCCCCAACTCCATCGCATAGGCGGCCATCTTCGCCGCCATTTGCGAGGGGTACCTGGGGATCGCTCCCCACTGGGAGCTGTGGCTCCATTTGTTTCAGGCGGTTTTTACCACCAAGTCGGCGAGAGCGAAGGGGGCTCGGAAGGCGCTGAGGGCCGGCGGCTGCACCCTTCAGGTGCGCCAAGACCGGCAGCACCTCTACATCCCAGCCCAGCTGGCATCGTCCAACCATCGTTGGTATGACAGCTGGTTCTACCTTCGTAACGGCGATGGCGGGCTTCCCCCTTATACCGGGCGGGTTGTGGAGAGTCAGCCGGAGAAGTGGGGGTACGGCGTCATCAAGCCCGATCAGCCCAGGCTGGAACCGCTCCTGAGGGCCCTGGGGAAGCTGCGTGATCGCGGCCTTACGGTGGCCGTGGTCGTGGCGGCTTTTCACCGCCAGAGGGTGTTGCCGCTGATGGCTCGGCGGCAGCGCCTATTCGAGATGACCCCGCGCGATCCGATCGAAGGCATCAAGATGTCCGCCTTCGCCCTTACTGATGAGGAGATCCTACGTCGGGTAAGGGAGGCGGTGGATGAGAAACCGAAGATTGACGGCTTGATGCCGTTCCCGATGCGCCCATCGCGGGGGTACATTTCCCTAGTAAGTTGGGTGTTGCCGAGGCCTTCGCGGCCTTCTTGCTCATTGCTTTTTTTGCCTGTTGCCTTATTTCGTCGTTTCTGCAGGGGATAAGGGACGTGCGAAGCTCCCCGCCGCCCGTTCCTGAGGATGCCCAGCGGCGAGCCATGAATAGGGCGTACGCCGAGGAGCAGAAGAAG
Organism: Miscanthus lutarioriparius; assembly: GCA_904845875.1. Taxonomy (NCBI): domain Eukaryota; kingdom Viridiplantae; phylum Streptophyta; class Magnoliopsida; order Poales; family Poaceae; genus Miscanthus; species Miscanthus lutarioriparius. The sequence goes on along the minus strand of CAJGYO010000019.1, from coordinate 7,674,358 downwards.
AAGAAAGATGCCAAGGTGGCAAGGCGCACGAAGAGGACCCATGAGCGCGAAAAGCTGGACGCACGCTGCCGGCAACAGAGGCTCGATGGTCTCCCGTTGGAGTCATCTCCCTCATTATCGGTGTCGGATTCCTCAGGCGACGATGGCGAGGTCGAGGAAGGGAAGGGTACCCTGGACCACCTCCCCGACGTTAGGGAGGTGGCGACCGGGGTGTCTCTGGTAGACGTCCGTCTCGTTGTCGAGGGCGACACGCCCGAGACGCGTGCTGTCAGCCCGGTGGGCTCGGCGGAGGAGGTGGAGCAAGCGACGCCGGGGACGGCTCAACCGTCTCCGCGGACGGTCAAGGGGGTGCCGGGGTCCGGCGGAGACCAGCCGGTACCGGCGGATACAGAAGCCGTGCCACCGCCGCCACTGCCGCCGTTGCAGAGGAGGGACGCTGTCCAGAAGCGGTTGTGTCCTCATTCGCGGTAAGTGTATTTTTTGGCGGAGTTTATAGTATTTCCTGCTTGCCCCCTGGTCGTACGCTGACCTTTAGGAGCGTCTTCGTTTCCAACCAGAAGCGCTGGGTGGAGGAACCTTCCTTGGCGCCCCATAAGGTGCTCAAGGTGAGCATTAGCTCCACCGCTCATCGGGTGGCGGAGGCACAGGTTGCCGTGCAGCATGGCGCGGCGTCGGGCGGGGCCGGCCCGGAGGAGCCGGCTGCTCAAGGAAAGGGCGCCGAGGGGGCCACGGAACGAGCGGGGGAGGACGAGTCCACGTCCCGCGAGGTCGTGGGTCTTGGGGCGAATGAGGTCGAGGTGTCCACCACTGCTGAGGCCATCGGGGGTGAGGCCAGAGCCCCCAAGCCTTCCGAGGCCAGGGCGGTGGACACCGCCACCGAGGTAGAGATGGCAGAGGCCAGAGCCCCCGGGTCCATTGAGGCCGAGGCGGTCGGGACAAAGGTGGGGCGGGCTTCGGCACCGCCCCTGGTTCAGACGATCTCGTCTGAGGATTCTTCCCGGGGGAAGGAGGCGGCGGACGCCGAGGCGGCCAGCACCGCGGAGCGGCCGGTCCCGACTCCTGCCGAGGGGAGTTCGGTCCTTGTCCGGGTCTGACCCGAGCCCCACGGGTGGGATAGCCCGCGTGTTGTATGGGGAAACCGGGCCGACCCTGAGGGGGAGCCTGTGTTTGCCCTTGAGGACATCACCGAGGGGTATTTGGGACACCCTCGAGCAATACCATGAACTGGCGGTGCAGTCGATGCAGACAGCAATGTCTGTTATGCAAAGGGACCTACCCGGTGTTACCCAGGTACGCATTTCCCTTTCTCGTGTCGCATTTTTTTTCTCCGAGCCCCCTTTGCGGTGTTTGACGTACGTCTTTGCCTGTTTCAGGAGCTCAAAACCCGGTCCCTTGGGAAATCGTCGTTCCTACGAAGGGAGAGGGGCATCTGGGAGCAGCTCCGGCGGCAAAAGGGCCTGCTTGCCGACGCCCAGCGCTCTTGTCGGTGCAGAGTCTTTGAAGTGGAGGACCTCCGCCTTCATTGTGTCGACACGAAGGCCGAGGTGGCCATGGATAAGGAGCATCTACCCTTTGGTGGCGAAGATCAAGGAGCTGGAGGAGGAGGGATTCCCTCAAGTACCTGGCCCAAGAAGCAACGGCCCTGCCAAGGCCACCACCCAGGCAGTGGGCGAGAGCAGAGTGAACATCGGTGACGAAAGTCACTTTGGCAGAGGCTACCAAAGGCGGCCGAGGCCTCTCGAGTCGAGGCTTTAGCTTTGGAAGAACAAAGCCAAGGGTAAGTTCCATTTGAATCGCGCTCCTTGTTCCGTTTGCTCTGGTTTTGCGTTCGACCACGACTCTTTGTCGTGGTGTAGGTCTAGAGAAAGAGGCCTCCCAGCATTGAGGCCTCCGTTGCAGCATAATGCGCGTTGGACATTGAGGTCTAGGAGCATGAGGCTCTGCTGCAGTATTGCCTGCATCCGCCATGAGACTACGGAGGTCGAGGGGGTCCAATCACCAGACTCCCTTGGGAGCCGCTTTGATTTGCGTGAATGGCCGTGTCCACAAGAGGCTCGGGCGTTGCACACGGGTGTCAAGCGCGCATACAGCCACCGTCTCCTCGCACTATGCCGTCAACCTTGAGGTTTGTCGATGGTGGCTACGTCTTTGCCGGGAAGATGACGAGGAGGCCGACCACGGAGGTCATGAAAGTGATGGAGGTGGTGGGGCGCTGCACTGTGTTGCTTGACTGTTTGAAGAAGAGGTGGTCCCTCCGCGCCGGCCACCGATCCTCGAGCTTTGACTGGGCTTGAGGGCCATGTAAACGGATTGGTTTAATTATCACGTCGTGACGCGTTTTGTGGCCATCGAGGCCTTTTAAAGTGCTTGCGTATGTGCATTTTTTACGCTTTCTTATTCCATTTCCGAAGCTGTGCCCCTGTCTCGTTCTTGGATACCCGCAAAGAACTTCCTCGGAGCCTAAGCCGTCCCTTGGTGAAGGGTGGCGAGGGAGTTGCAGAGCCCGGGCGTGGGCATTCTCACAACTCGACCAGCCCTTTGGCCTCGGGACACGCTTTTGGTCCTTAGGTTTCTTGCGGCCAGTCCTCTGCCGAAGCGAGAGAGTTTGGCGTGGAAATTTTTGAAGACGGTTAAGAAAGCAGTCAGGGACTTAGGGGTTCCCCTTTTTAGCCCCGAGGAGGCTCGGCTCTGCAGAGGCGAGCCAAGTCTCTCTTGTAAGCGTTATTGTGACGTCGAGCCGTGTCGATAGACAAGCTCTTTGCAAAGAACTTCCTTGGAGCCTAAGCTGTCTCTTGGGCGAAAAGGTGGCGAGGGAGCTGCCGTAGCCCAGAGGCATAGGCCGTTCTCAGGCTCAGCCAGTCTTTTTGCCTTTGAGACGAACTTTTGGTCCTTAGGTTCCATACAATCGAGTTGCCTATTAAGGGGGGTCCTCGAAAGATTGTAACAACTAAAGAACGCTTCTTTATTGTATTCCAGAAACAATGTAAACAACGTCTGGAAACTTAAGGGTAGAAACGACGAGCTGTTCTATGTTCCAAGCGTTGGTGAAGATTTCGCCCTTCTCGTTGGCTGCCAGCTTAGGTTCCGGGCTTCAGATGCTTGGGCGACGATGTACGACCCTTCCCATGGCGGGGGTCGACTTGTGGCGGCCCTTCTTGCTCTGCCTCGACCCAGCAAAGACTGTGTCGCCCACCTTGAGTCTCAACTCGAATGTGCCGGGCTTGGTAGCGTCGAGGGCTTGCTAGTATTTGGCCGAGTGTAGCAGGGCAACGTCTCGGGCTTCCTCAAGTTGGTCGAGGGCGTCCTCGCGGGCAGTGCGGTTGCTTTGCTTGTTGTAGGCCTATAGTCTCGGGGAGCCGTACTCCAAGTCGGTGGGGAGGATGGCCTCGGCCCCATAGACCAGGAAGAACGGTGTGAATCCCGTGGCTCGGCTCGGTGTATTCCTCAGGCTCCAAATGACCGAGGGGAGTTCGGCAAGCCATTTCTTGCCAAACTTTTTCAACCGGTTGTAGATTCTTGGCTTGAGGCCTTGTAGGATCATGCCGTTGGCACGTTCTACTTGGCCATTTGTCCTAGGGTGTCCTACGGCCGACCAGACCACACGGATGTGGTGGTTGTCGCAGAACGTCAGGAACTTGTGGCCGGTGAATTGCGTCCCGTTGTCGGTGATGATGGTATTTGGGATTCCGAACCTGTGGATGATATCCGTAAAGAACAGCACTGCTTGCTCGGATTTGATTTGGGTGATTAGACGAGCCTCGATCCATTTGGAGAATTTGTCGATGGCTACGAGCAGATGGGTATAGCCCCCGGGTGCCTTCTGCAGAGGCCCAACCATGTCCAGCCCCCACACGGCGAATGGCCATGTGATAGGGATGGTTTGGAGGGCTTGGGCCGGGAGGTGCGTCTGTCGAGCATAGTACTGGCATCCTTCGCAGGAGCGTACTAGTCCCGTGGCATCAGCCATCGCTGTTGGCCAGTAGAAACCTTGGTGGAAGGCGTTTCCCACTAGCGCCCGAGGCGCTGCGTGGTGCCCGCAGGCTCCCGCATGCAAGTCCCAGAGTAGTGATTGGCCAGCCTCGGTGGTGATGCACCATTGGAGAATACCAGACGGGCTACGCCTATACAACTCGTCGTTGTAGAGGACGTAAGTCTTGGCTCGTTGCGCAAGCCGTCGGGCCTCAGTCCTGTCCGCAGGAAGCTCTCCTCGCACGAGGCGATCAAGAAAAGGGACTCGCCAGTCCATTCCTCGGTCGGCCTCGGGAGGCTCTGTGTCAATCGCCATGGCCTCGGGCTCGGGCGGCGTGGTCTCGGTGGCAAAGGGGGCCTCGGGCCCTGTGGTGGGTTCGGCCGAGGGGCCCTCTACCGTCGCCGAGTCATAGTCGACGGATGGCTTGTGGAGGTCTCTGGCGAAGACGTTCGGGGGGACCGGGGTCCGTGCCGACGCCATCTTTGCCAGTTCGTCCGCGGCCTCGTTGAACTTTCGTGCGATGTAATTGAGTTCGAGGCCATCGAACTTGTCCTCTAGGCGGCGTACCATCGTGCAGTACGCCTCCATCTTGAGGTCGTGGCAGTTTGATTCTTTCATCACTTGGTTGATGACAAGCTGTGAATCGCCTCGAACGTCAAGACGCCGTACCCCAAGTTCAATGGCGATCTGCAGGCCGTTGACGAGGGCCTCGTATTCGGCCACATTGTTGGAGGCGGCGAAGTAGAGTCGGATTACGTAGCGCATATGGACTCCGAGGGGTGAGATGAAGAGCAGACCCATGCCTGCCCCGGTCTTCATCAGAGACCCATCGAAGTACATGGTCCAGTACTCCGCCTGGACATGAATAGGTGGTAGTTTGGTATCGGTCCATTCTGCCACAAAATCGGCCAAGACCTGAGACTTAATGGCTTTTCGGGGTGCGAAAGACAGGGCTTCCCCCATGAGTTCCACGGCCCATTTGGAAATCCTTCCCGAGGCCTCCCGGTTATGGATTATCTCTCCCAAGGGGAAAGACGACACCACGGTCACTGGGTGGGACTCGAAGTAGTGACGTAGCTTGCGTCGAGCCAAAATTATGGCGTAGATTAGTTTCTGGACGTGGGGGTAGCGCGTCTTGGTATCGGAAAGCACCTCGCTGATGAAGTAGACAGGTCGTTGGACGGGTAGAGCGTGCCCCTCTTCCTACCTCTCGACCACTACGGCCGCGCTAACCACTTGGGTCGTTGCGGCGACATAGAGCAAGAGGTCTTCGTCTTCGATCGGTGGTACCAGAACGGGGGGTTGGAGAGCAACGCTTTGAGTTTGGTGAGTGCTTCCTCGGCCTCGGGGGTCCAGGAAAAGCGCTCAGATTTTCTCAAGAGACGGTACAGAGGTAAGCCTTTGTCGCCGAGGCGCGAGATGAAGCGGCTCAGGGCCGCTAGGCATCCCATAACCTTCTATACTCCCTTGATGTCTCGGATCGGCCCCATATTGGTCACGGCAGAGACCTTCTCTGGGTTGGCCTCGATGCCGCGCTCTGAGACTATGAATCCCAGGAGCATGCCTCGGGGGACCCCGAAGACACACTTTTCGGGGTTGAGCTTGACGCCCTTCTCCCTGAGGCATTTGAAGGCTACCTCCAGGTCATTAACGAGGTCATTGGCCTGCTTGGATTTGACAACGACGTCGTCCACGTAGGCCTCCACGGTTCGCCCGATGTGCTTGCCAAAGACCTGGGTCATACACCGCTGGTACGTGGCCCCCGTGTTTCTGAGGCCAAACGACATAGTCGTATAGCAGTACAGACCAAATGGGGTGACGAAAGAAGTTGCGAGCTGGTCGGACTCCTTCATTTTGATCTGATGGTAGCTGGAATACGCATCAAGGAAGGACAGGGTCTCGCATCCCGCAGTGGAGTCAATGATTTGATCGATTCGAGGTAATGGAAACGGGACTTTTGGGCATGCCTTGTTCAGACCGGTGTAGTCCACACACATTCTCCATTTTCCATTTTTCTTCTTAACCAATACAGGATTCGCTAACCACTCCGGATGGGACACTTCCTTGACGAATTCGGCCGCCAAAAGCTTCTGTACCTCCTCGCCGATGGCCCTGCGCTTCTCCTTGTCGAATCGGCGCAGGCGTTGCTTCACTGGTCTGGAGCCGACCTAGATGTCGAGGGCGTGCTCGACGACCTCCCTCGGTATGCCCGTCATGTCCGAGGGACTCCACGCGAATATGTCGGCGTTCGCGCGAAGAAAGTCGACGAGCACGGCCCCCTATTTGCTGCCAAGGGTCGCGCTGACCCTCAGCACACGGTTGTTTGAGCAAGTGGGGTCGACCGGGACGAGCTTGACGGCCTCCGCGGGCTCGAACGTCCCGGCACGACGCTTCGAATCAGGCACCTCGCTGCCGAGCTGGTCAAGGTTGGCGATGAGGGCCTCAGACTCCACTATAGCCTCGGCGTACTCGATGCACTCGACGTCGCAGTCGTATGCATGCTCGTACGCGGAGTCAATAGTGATGACACCGTTGGGGCCCGGCATCTTGAGCTTGAGGTAGGTGTAGTTCGGGACCGCCATGAACTTGGCGTAGCACGGCCGTCCCAGGATGGCGTGATAAGTCCCCTTGAACCCTACCACCTCGAAGGTGAGGGTCTCCTTTGATGTAGTTGGAGGGGTGCCAAAGCGGACGGGTAAGTCTATGCGCCCGAGAATTTGTCGCAAGCATCCCCTGGCATGATGCCGTGGAAGGCGCGGCGTCGCCTCGGAGTTGTGACCGGTCGAGCCCTAGGAGCTCCAGCGTGTTGGCGTCTGAGGATGTTGAGGAGGCCGCCTCCGTCCATCAACACCTTGGTGAGTCGGGTGTTCCCAATGATCGGGTCAACGACGAGCGGTCTCGGGCGGGGTTTGGGACATGATCGGGGTGGTCATCCCGATCGAAGGTGATCGCCTCGAGACCGATCAAGGTACCGGGAGTGGCTACCTTAACCGAGAAGACCTCTCGGCGTTCCCTTTTCATTTGTCGGCGCCCGTGAGGCACGCCGAGGGCCCCACCAAGATCATGAAGGCATTGTGTACCTCGGGAACCCATCGTCCTTGTCGTTGTCTCCGTCGTCCCGCCCCTCTTCTTGGCATCGTCGTTAGGGGCCCGAGCTTGGCGAGTATCACGGAGCATGGTGCACTCCTCGAGGGTGTGCTTTACCGGGCCCTGATGGTATGGGCAGGGTCTTTTAAGCATGTTGTCGAAGAGCCCTGGGCCTCGGGGATTCTTGCGGGTCCATGACGCGGCGAGCCCGACCTCGAGAACCTCCCTGCTTCCCTGGCATCCTTCTTCTTTTTTTTCTGGGGCGAGACGTCGAGGCCCAGGGGTCTCATCCGCCTCTTCCCCTTGGAGTCGTTGTTAGAAGATGGCCCCGACAACCTCTTCACGGAGGCGAAGCCGGTGGCGATGTCGAGGAGTGCGGACGCGTGCGTGGTGATGCGCTCCGGCCTAATTCTCGGACCAGGTCTCGACAGGTGGTGCCGGAGAGGAATGCTTGGACGATTTCTGAGTCACCGACGCTAGGCAACTCGGTGCATTGCTTGGAGAAACGTCGGATGAAGTCTCGGAGAGACTCGTCTGGCCTCTGGCGGCAACTCTTGAGGTCCCAGGAGTTCCCGGGGCGCGTGTAGGTGCCCTGGAAATTCCCGACGAAGACCTTTACCAAGTCGCGCCAGTCGTGGATTTGCATAGGGGGAAGGTGTTCGAGCCAGGCTCGCGCTGAGTCTGACAGAAATAGGGGGAGGTTGCGGATGATGAGCAGGTCATCGTCCGCACCGCCTAGCTGACAAGCCAGACGGTAGTCGGCCAACCATAGCTCGGGGTTGGTCTCGCCGCTGTACTTTGAGAGATTCGCTGGCTGACAAAACTGGGCCGGGAAGCGGGCGCTGTGGATGGCCTTACTGAAAACTCTAGGGCCAGGCGGCCCGAGAGAAGGACTGCGGTCCTCCCCACTATCATAGCGACCGCCTCGGTGCAATTGGTAGCCCCGGGTGGCCCCATCGTGGTCGTGGCGTCGTTGTCTGCTGCCCATGTGGTGGCCGTTTTGCGCATCGCGTTGGTCGTCGAGGCGGTCGTGCACCGAGGGGGCCCTGAGGCGGTCGTGCACCGAGGGCTGTTTCGAGGCGTCCCCACGTCGTTGAGACACGGAGCTTTCGGCCTGCTGCACCGTGGCAGTCTCGAGAAGGCCCCGGAGTTTGCCGTGGACCCGTCGCCCCTCCGTGGTAGAGGGCTCGGGCATCTTCGAGACCGAGATCGCCGCCGCAGCGACGTTCGCTAGCGCGATGAATACTGGGGTTGCTCGCCCCCCCTCATCATCGTTAATCTGGCGGTTGACATCGCAAGCCCTCACCCGCCATTCCGCCATCGCCGCGCTTCGCCGCTCTTGCTCGAGGGTGGCTCGGAGCTGCTGCAGAGGAGTCGATCTTTGCTCGACCTTGGTTTGAAGCTCACGAGCCGCTCTAGGTCTGGCGCGTCGAAGTTGATCGGGGTGGGGATACACTGCTGGCCGTTGGCGGGGACCCCGTGCGTGGTGGTGTGGCGTTGGCTGCCCTTCCTCCATCGTTGCCGTGCTCGGCATTCCGAGTCCGATGTGGAAACACTCACGAGTCGGGTCGTCGGCGTCCTCGTTAGCCGGAATCGGAGTAGCCGGGCGATAGAGTCTCGCGATCATGAAGCGGCGCATCGCCTCAGGGTCGCGAAGCCCGAAGAAGTTTGCTCCAACCCACGCCCGCCTCCTCCGAGGAGTCAAAGTGGGGTGGATTGGAGTTGCGACTATGGGGTTATGGGCATGGCGTTGATGAATGGAGACGAGGGCGGTGGCGAGGAGGCGGCGACATTGGTCAGCCCGAAAGGGTACGGGATGGCGCCGTCGCCAGCTCTCGCTCCGCCAGAGCTGGGCTCATGGGAGGAGGCGGGGATGAGATTGATGATGGGGCATCGCTGCGGCGCCACCGCCCTTTTTCCCTGCCGAGGCTTAAGTCGGGACGGGTCCCCGTCTTGAGGACTCGTGCGTGCCAGCGGGGTATGGGATTCCGGTGGAGCACGGATCGGCGTTCTGTACTTGCGCGGTGTTGTTAGGTGGACTCACCAGCGTGGCGCTTGGCGAAGCTTGACGGGAGCGGCGCGAGCGCGCCGTCGTGCGTGGGCTGCCGGTGCATGACGTCGTCGTCGGTTGATGGCGCTCTGGGTGAGAGGAGTACCATGTCGTACTCGTGCCCTAGAGACATGAATTCTAGGCTCCCGAACCAGACGATCATCCCGAGACGCAACGATCGCACGGGATCTGCCATCCGGAATCTGGTGGGATGACTAAGCTGACACGTAGAGACCCCTACCTGGCACGCCAACTGTTGGTGTTTCGGAACCGGGGGTCCTTAACCGACTAGTGAATTTGTGTTGCGTGCTCCCAATTCCGGATGGTGACGCAAAGAGACACAAGGTTTATACTGGTTCGGGCAATGAATGCCCTACGCCCGATCCCGAGAAGATGTTCTTGTATTCCTTGCACCGGGGTGCTCGTAGTAGGGGGTTACAAGCTAGGCGAGAGAGGGAGTTCGTCCCAGGTCTCTGTGAGGGGAGGTGATATGAATTACAGAATGAGGCCTGCCATAGAGACCTTTGAGGCGGAGGCGACGAGGTTGCGGGACGAGCCCGGCCTCGGGCGAGGCGGAGCGTGGCCAATTCATCCGCGGCCCTACCGGGGGGTCTCGGGCGAGGCGGACGGGCGAGGCGGAGTAAGATCAGTGACTCCGAGGCCCTATCGAGGGGGCTCGGGCGAGACGGAGCGGTCGGTCCGCTGATTCCGAGGCTACAGGAACCCGTTCTAACTCCCCATGTTGCGATGTCCTTGGTGCAGGAGTTAGGCAACACACGGTGGTCGGTAACCCCCGCTCTGCCGCCTGCCTCGGATGGCGGGAGGTTGACGCGATCGGCTGGCGTGTAGTCGGTCACTTCATTGCATCTTGTGCCATCGCAAGGCCTGTCGGAGTGGTTGGGCGCTTGATGCGACGCTCGTTCGTGAGCGATTTGGTCGAAGAGGCGGTCACACGGGCTGGTGCCGAGCCGGCCTCGCGCGAATCGGAAAATCGCCACTTCTTTCGAGGCCCCGGGCGAGGGGGCCTCGACGAGGGGGCCTCGGCGAGGCGGTCTCGGGCGAGTCGGAGAATCGCTCGCTTCCGCTGGGGCTCGGCGACGGGGTCTCGGGCCAATCGGAGATTTCGGCCGAGACCTCGTTTGTTTATTCCGTTGGTTCTGTTCTTAGGGTCTAAGCAGTTTTTCGATCTTTGCTTGGGGTACCCCATTTTCTGGTATCCGACACATACGTACTCTCTCTCTCTCTCTCTCTCTCCTGAAAAGGCCGTCCCCTTCATCTATATAAGGGGATGCGCTCTCTCCCAACAAAAGGACGATCGATCAACTCCGAGGCGAATCAGTTCACAACTAAAACAACACACACAATCCGAACAATCAGGGATCCCAACGAACAATAGACGTTCGAACACTTAGCGCATAGCAGAGCTCGCGTCACTCTCGGCCCTTCAGACCGGAGTCCGACCGGACCTCTTGAACCCCCCATCTCTCTCCCTTCTATTTGTAACCCCACAGCAAACTTCGAGCACCTGGGCTCTGGAATAAAGTCACCGACTGACTCAAACTGGACGCAGGGCACGTTGCCTGAACCAGTATAAACCCTATGTCATTGAGTGCTAGGCCACATCCGATCACAACGTACGGCAAAACTACAAATATTTACGCGTTGGTCACTTTCTGCACCGACATAACTAATTTCTAAAATACAAAGTTATACCCTATGCACTTTATACAAATTCATTCAAAACAAGAATGCAAGAATTCGAAGCTTTATATAACAACAGAAAAATATATACAAGTTTCATACTTTAAATATCCGCAACTCTGCCATATAATAGTATAACAATGCTCCTTCTTCAGCTCTTCAGCCTTTTCCCATGTAATACTTGCCCTGTTCAATGTGAAATGGTACTGTTACGTGGTAGGAAAAACAAACAATATGAAGTACTTCAGAATTATATTGCTATCACCTACGTGTGATAAGGAAATTTTAGAGAGAGAAGCTGCCTCAGAAAATCAGTAATGTGATTATGTGAAATCCGCCAACATTGGTTCTGCAGCATGCCCCCAACGCAGGCTGCCCTTTCAAAAACATAAAAAACAGATAAACAACTCTTTTAGTTCATATAACAATCATTTAATTTGAAATACACATTGTGGAAAAAAGGCAGTTTTGAGGAGATTTTATTTCACAGAAATACTTTAATGCTTCTAGTAGAGTTTTCCTTTCATTATTGACTGACCAAAGGAGCAAAATCTATATTGTGGTTCATACTAACTATAGAATTTAGACAAAGTAAATACGGAAAGCTCAGGATGACATCTGCTGAATTGATATAAATAAAAAGAATCGAACTTGCATGAGGTGGAATGGATGGAGTGAATTTGATCAAATATAAAAAAAACAAAGCAGTAGCTACAAAGGACGTACTCTGGCTTTGTGGGCATGCATGGCACTCGCTGGTTTGTGTAGGTGCGCTAATCGCCGGCGACGTGCACCTCCACGGCTCCACTTCCTGCGCCTGCGATGGCATGCAAAGTATTAATCAAGCCGGGTGTTGACAGCAGAGTAATGATGGCGGCGATGGTTGATGATGCGCGTGAAGAAGGTCGATGTGGAGGACGTCGCCTTGATCAGTTGTCGCGCGGACAGGCTTCTCCTACAGGAAGATGGAGGATGTCGCATGTGGCAAGCGTGTGCGGTAGAGACGCAGTTCGAGGAGGCCGTGTGCGGAGGCATGCGTGATCTAGATGAGGGCGGCGGAACAATGTCTATGGTACGCGCAACAATTTGCCAGGGGCACATCAAAGAAGCAGGAGCAGGAGGGGCGGGCACCGGTGGTCGGGTACACTTGCGGACGGCGGGAGCACGACGAGCACGTGCTGGATTGCCGTGGCCGGCCGTCGTCGTCGCCGCTCCTGATCTGAAGACGTGCTGGTACGCGCAACGATTTGTCAGGGGCACATCTTATGTGATGTATGAACATAAATGTGTATATTGCTTTTACTGAAATCAAATGCATAAAAAAATCTGCTGGGAACAATGTTTTTATCTATCTTAGATGACTTGTGCACTCTCACTGTATATATACAATTATACATAGTGTTGTTAAAGAAAAATCACTGGGGAACATGGTGTATGCTCATAAGCCAATGATGTGTGTTTTATAATAAGCTTCTGCAGTGGTTTTGGTATTGATTTATGCAATTTTTTATTATTATTCATGGATATGATTACTTCTGTGATCCATCTTTTTCTTTTTTGAACGAAGTGATGCATCTTTAAATGACAGGAATCAAAGTATCAAAAAGGCTAAGCATAGGCCGAATAGCCGGACTGTCATCCACTGGAATCTTCATACTACTCAATGTAGCTGCATGGCTCAGCTACGGCAAATACCTGAAACGAAAGGGCACCAACCAAAAGCAAGAGGCTCCTCTCCACCTCCATGGAGAAATGGACGATGAGTTCGAGATGGGGGCCGGACCTCGGAGATTCACCTACAACCAGCTGTCACAAGCGACACGAGGTTTCTCCGACGAGGAGAAGCTCGGCGAGGGCGGCTTCGGATCAGTCTACCGTGGTTACCTGCAGGATCAAGGGCTCCATGTGGCCATCAAGAAGGTCTCCAAGATGTCAAAGCAGGGGAGGAGGGAGTACATCTCCGAGGTCACGATCATAAGCCGCCTCAGGCACCGCAACCTTGTGCAGCTCATCGGGTGGTGCCATGACGCCGACGAGCTCCTGCTTGTCTACGAGCTCATGACCAACGGCAGCCTTGACGACCATCTCTATAGCACAGATAACATTCTAACATGGCCAGTCAGGTATCATGAACAACTTGATCAATCAAGTCCAGCTGATAGTTTATGCATGCTTGTCAGACATTACAAGTTCAGTTTTCTTTTTTGGGCGTCGATCAGGTACATCATCATCCTTGGCATGGGCTCTGCTCTCCTGTACCTTCACCAGGAATGGGAGCAGTGTGTGGTGCACAGGGACATCAAGCCGAGCAACGGGATGCTGGACTCGTCGTTCAACGCGAAGCTAGGTGACTTCGGCCTCGCGTGCCTCGTCAATCACAGCCGCGCCGCGCGCACCACCATGCTCGCCGGCACGATGGGGTACATGGACCCAGAGTGCGCGGTGACCAGCCGCGCCAGCGTCCAGTCCGACGTCTACAGCTTCGGCATCGTCCTCCTCGACATCGCCTGCGGCAGGAAACCCGTCGTCCCGGAGGAGGAGGACGAGACCAAGGTGCTTCTCGTGCAGTGGGTCTGGGATCTGTACGGGAGGGGCGAGCTCCTCGACGCGGCAGACCCGCGGCTGGACGACGGCGGGGGCGGGTTCCAGCCGCTGGAGATGGAGCGGGTGCTAGGCGTGGGGCTTTGGTGCGTGCATCCGGACTACGCGTCCCGGGCATCCATCCGGCAGGCCATGAGCGTGCTCCAGTTCGAGGCGCCATTGCCGGAGCTCCCGCTGGAGATGCCGGTTGCCACGTATGGGCCGCCTGTTGCTAGGGGTTACTACTGGTCGACCACCACCACGTCGTCGTCCGCAGGTGCCAAGACCGGAGGCCACTCGTCAACTAGTGAGTAGTGACCGGACGGCGGAGCACTCGTTTGCCTCGTCGGCCAAGAGCGGCGGCACCCATGGCACATCTTTTGTCACTTCTAACACGGCACCCATGGGCAGTGCGCGTGAATCCGCCATGCCCAGTCACGTGGCGGACCGGTTCAGCACTCATTCCACTGGTGGACGCTCGGGCACGATTGAGCAGTTTCGGTCGACACGCTGATGTTACTATAGCTCAACCTGATTTCGCGGATGCACTAGCTTTCGGAAAATTCTTGAGATCCTGCAAAGATTAACTACTACTTCTATCCCAAAATAGATAAAAGGATGTGGTACGCATAAAGAAAACAAAAAGGATAGATAGAGAGAGGTACTGTGAAAAAAGATGGGAGCATTCAGAAAGGACTTTACGGTACTTTTAATGACTTTGAGTCATTCGTTTTAATAAGATCGAATGGTTAGGGTCATATATTACCATATGAGGTAATATGTGAAATATATATTTATTTATTCTTTAATTCGGTAAAATAGGATAGGTAAGGAAGATTTTAGATATACAAAAATCTTTTTTTTCTAGATCTAATCCATGCATATGTGGCTTATTTATGGTAAATATTTTATTTTATAACTTTGGACATGACATAATAAGATTAGTATAACTGCCCTAACAGCTAATGCAGGTGACATAATTTGATTAGCATATAACTTGAAATCTATCTACCCAACATTCGATTGTTTTGGCCCCTCCTAGCAACTGAATTTTGCCCATAAACTTACACTGTCTTATAGCTATATTTAGGCCCCGTTTGGTAAAGCTCCCACCAGCTCCGGCGGTTGTTCATACACTGTTCACATGAGCTCTTTCTCTCTCTCCTCTCTCCTCCTCTCACTGAGCCTGAAGAGAGGAGAGAGAAAAATAGCTCCTATAATGCGTCAGATAAAGCTGGAGCTGTTGGGAGCTCTACCAAACGGGACCTTACATTGTCCTATTACTATATTTACAATGATTTCTTCGGTGTAATTTATTGGACAGAGTGATGTAATTTTGGGATAACATAACTTTTATTTCTATTGATAGCAGATCTCAGATAAATTTACAAATTCTTTCTATGAATTGCATATATCTAGAGAATATATATCAAATTATTCACAAATTTCAGAACAAATTACAAGTTCACAAATTACGGTGGGACCCACCCTCCTCAACCTTATCCCTTCCTTCCGTGACTTCCATGACCCGCACCATTGTCGCTGGCTCGGCCTCCTCGTCACTGGCCACCGCCCCACGTCGCGCCTGTCATGGCCGGGGCCGCGAGCTCCAAGGCCGGCCGTGACCGATCCGGAAATCGGTTGCTGGGAGACGCCGAAACAACCGGTTGAGGTTTAGCAATTCTTATAATTAACTTGAATAAAATGCATATCAACTTGTTAGCCTTTGTGGATTGGGTTCGCTAACTTTAAATTTGTATTTCTGGGTCAAAAACCTGTTTAAGTGGTTCACAAATAGTCCATATCGTTTTATTTTGTGATTAATAAATCCAACGTGGGCAGTACAACGTGATTGATGACTTTTATAGTAGGTCACCTGCGGTGCATGTGAGGTCACCGCTCCTCTCTTTTTTTTTTGCAGCGGCAGCGGCTCTGGGCAAGACAAGAGAGGGCGAGAGAGGGAGGGCAGGGAAGACTGGACAATGAATGGCATAACGAACTCTAGTTTTTTTTTTACAAAAACAGCGAGGAGCCACGAGAGGGTGACTTTTTTTTAATTTTAACACTTTTTTAAAACTAATTTTAAATCTAACACTGTTTTTTTAACTAACACTTTTGACCGTGCCTATTGTCATGGAGTGGCGAAATGCCTGTGCCGCGCCATGCATGGTGGTGCGGCAGGAGGGTGACGTGGCGAAGACCGGGGCCACTAACCGGTGACGTGGCAGGGTCTGCCGTGCCACCGATCTTAGCGCGGCACTGACGCGCCACGGCGTATGGCGCGGCAAGACCTGGACGCAGATAGAAGATCGGCTGCTTTTGGTTGAGGATCGGTAGCGACGCGATCATGGACTATGGACCCCGGCTTCCTCGACCCCTTCCTGGTGGGCTCCGACCAGGTGCTCTCGTCCGACATGAGGTCGCGCAGCACGGTCGACTACTGGGCGTCTAACCAGGGTGCCTTCTTCGGCGATTTCGTGGCGGCAATGACCAAGCTCGGGAGGATCAAGGTCAAGACGCCGGCCACCGGCGTCGAGATACGACGGGACCGCCGGTTCCCGAACTAGTTGCTACTTAATGTCGCCGGCAGTACTGCCGCGACGCATTGAAACGAATATGAAGCAAATAAATACAGTCCGTGTGTAAGTTGACAAGCTGCCACATAAAATTTTTATTGGTTTGACATAAGTTCGACATAACATAACCAACTAAGCCTGTAAGTTTCGGACGCCAATATTCGTTCGACCTAACAAACTAAGACCCAGGAGTTAAGGATCCCTCGGACGCCTCTGTCTCTTCAGATTTATTGGCAACACATTGGGAGTGTAGCCAACGGTGTGGTCGCGTCACCGGTGCGTACGGCTCGTACCCTGCAAGTATATGATATGCATGATTACTTATAATTCATTATGATCGTTAGTTCATGGAGCCTACGTATTTAAAGAAACTATCTTTGATAGTACCTGTGAGGCTCCTTGGGTACCAAGCGGGGCACCACCTAGCTGATACATGCCGATCTCGTCCTGCGGCCAATCGTCCCACTGACCGTGCTGTCTGTGGAAGCCCGGGGGGTCATCGTCGTCGTCATCGTCGTCCTCGGTTGCAGGGTCCTTCCCAGCGCTATGATGTGGTGGTGTACGCACTACGGAAGTGGCACCTGTCACCGGCTGAGAAGAGCCGGCTGGTGTCCTCAAAGAGGCTGAAGACGTGCCACCCGACCGCGCCGGGAGTGGCGATTCCACATAAGGAGTGTCCATGCAGCTCAGCTTCTGAGCTAGCTTCCTGCAGCTCTTCTTCACCTTCTGCATAAATAGACGTTAAAATTAGTGCATTTCCTAAACGCATATACACTAAAGAAACATTTTCAGAACGGAAAAGTTTATGTTTACCTCCATAAAAGCCTCGAGAACGCCTGACCCCTGCCCTCTAGACTCGTGAAGCCGGAACGCTGCTTCGTTGGACATCCTTGACAATTGTGTTGCCTGGGTATAGAAATGCGGTTGGACAGTTTTAGTACACATACTTAATACCAAAAGGATAACAAATTGTACCATTCAAGTATCTTACCATGTATCTTTGAAGCAGGGCTCTCTGTAGCTGTGTGTCCTCTCTAGTGGCAATGTCGTACACATCTTCGATCACATCTTCCTCCGAGTCCTCGTCAATCGCCTACTCAGTGTACGGGGGCTTGATATGTGTCCTCATAGACCTGTGAAGCCACCGTAGGTACTCATCGAAGGTGTGCTGGTCGTGTGGAGGACCCGCATGGACTGGCTATCGTTCCCTGGTCTCCCACAAATGGATGTGCGCGTTGTGTGTCACGCGCCAATCCTTGGTCTTGTACCTCTTCCTGCGGTCATACCTGCAACAAAACGATGTTAGTTGTACCACACACACCTCTGAATTGTAGCTTTGATATTAATCGATAACGCACCCGTGCAATCCTTGGTTGGTGGAGTAAAGCGGTGGTTGGCAGCCTGTCATTCTTCTAAACTATCTGCAGACTCTAATGGGCAAGTGAATCTCGACCACGTGGAAGAAAATAAGAGGGACGTTGCAGCGATACTCGTCTGACTCGTCCCTAGTGATAGGACTCAGATAGTACTCGAGCTCCAGAGCATCCCAAGGACACCAATGCACCTGAACATTTCATAATTGAGTTCGGTTGTGATATAGTGTACATCGAACAAGACACATGTATGATAGTAAAGAGAGCATAACCTTGTGCTGTGTCAGGACGTCGAGACCATCCGTGTACTCCCTGTACTTACGCCTCGCATTCCCTCTAACTAACTCTGCTTCCGTCCAGATATACAGAGCTGTAGGGAGTGTATCCTGCCCGTTCCATTGCTGCATTGAACACGATAATGAATTAGCCATTAATAATCTTATCATATGTAGCTGCCTCGAAGAATATAGTGAACCGAAGTACTTACCGGTAAACCAGTATTAAGGGGCATCCCAACGGGCCATCGTTCCCAACACCAAAACTGGAGTAGGTAGGAGCAACCCCAAGGTTCGCATACCCTGAGGTGCGACGGCAGGCAACGCACAGCTGTTGATACGTCCATGCCAGGACTGCGCTGCCCCAGCTATATACCGCTATGTTCTCCCACGGCTGGCGTAGTATGTCAAGGAAGATCCAGTTGATGGTGTTGCCCGAGGCGTCTGGGAAGAGGAAAGCACCAAGGAAGTGCCAAAGCCACACTCTAGCGAACCTATCGATCTGAGCCTCCTCAGCCTATGGGTCTAAGTAATCAAAGCACTCTGTGGTCTAGGATGACGAAACACCAGAACTTTTCCTGAAATTGACCAAAGAAAATGAGACCCGATGACTACAGGAAAGCAATGTAGGTATTAAATAGGGATGAATTGCTCACTTATTTTTCTTGGAAGCCTTATCGTCCGGTGGAAGAAAGCCAGTGAACTGAGCCACCAGCTCCCTCCAGTGATCGTTGTCAACTATCCCTGTCACTGGAAGTCCCCCCAACCGAAGGCCAAAGATAGCCTTCACGTCCTGCATGGTCAAGGTCATCTCGCCGCAAGGTAGGTGGAATATGTGGGTCTCAGGCCTCCACCTGTTATAAGAATAGAATGACTATTAGTTGCCTTAAATTTGTTATAAGAATGTTTACGTACAAGAAAGGCACTCGCACCTGTCTACAGCTGCAGTAAGTAGTGCTGGGTCAAGGGCGGAAGATCATAGTTGACAACACGGACAAGCTTGAGGAAGCCGGCACGCTGTATATACGACGCGTAACGCTCGTCCCACTGGTGTGTCCTGGTGTGCGTGCGGGGCCTCAAAGTAGGCAAGGCTACTTGTGCGTCGGTGTCACTCAAGATGTGTGCTCGGTACTGGTCGTCGTACTCCACCTCAAGAATGGGATACAACGGGTGCTGCGTGGGAGGGGCCATCCCGTTACCAATTGATAAACAAAGGGTTAGAGTATTCAAATTAACAATATTCAAATTAACATTATGTAGTATTGCAAAATTTGAACTACTTGTTATGCAATACGAACACAATATGAAAGCACATGTATATATTCAAAGTAACATTAACAGACAAATTAAACAACTTCACTAGAAAATAAGCATTTGACGAAACTTCATCAAGTCATCCAAATCGCCGTATCATGCAGTACTAAGTACCGACAATCAATCCCTAAACCCAAAATCCTAACTAACAGTAACCTAAACCCTAACTACCTAACCTAAACCCAAAATCAATCCCTAAACCCTAACTACCTAACCAAACCTTAACTATCCTAAATCACTAACAAATTCTAAATCACTATCCTAACAAATTCTAAATCACTATCCTAAATCACTAACAAACCCTAGCAAATTCACTAACCTAACTATCCTAAATCACTAACCCTAAATAAAATAACAATTATAATAATATGAAATCGAGAGAGCCTACCTTGATATGCGCGGGTGGGCGGCCGGTGGCCGTGACGCGCCGGCGTTCGTGGCGTGGCCGGAGTGGGCGGGCGCGGTGGGCACGTGCGGCGTGGGTGGGCAGCCGACGGGACTCTACACGACGTGTGGGTGGCCGGGCGGTCAGGCAGGCGTGGTGGTCGGCGTGCTGGCATGGCGGCAGCCGGCGC
Source organism: Miscanthus lutarioriparius (assembly GCA_904845875.1). Lineage (NCBI taxonomy): Eukaryota > Viridiplantae > Streptophyta > Magnoliopsida > Poales > Poaceae > Miscanthus > Miscanthus lutarioriparius. Next base: position 7,654,857 of record CAJGYO010000019.1, on the reverse strand, counting down.
TGCGGGCATGGCGGCGGCGGCGCTTTAGGCAGGGGCGACAGGCAGAGGCAGGGTGGGTGGCTCGGGGGCAGGGGCGGCTCGTGAGCAATATTTATCTGACCCTGCCACACCATGCGTCGTGGTGTGTCAGTGCCGCGCCAAGATCGGTGGGCCGGCAGACCCTGCCACATCACCGGTCAGCGGCCCCGGTCTTCGCCACGTCACCCTCCTGCCGCACCACCATGCATGGCGCGACACAGGCATTTCGCTGCGCCATGACAATAGGCGCGGCAAAAAGTGTTAGTTTTAATAAAGAAATAGTGTTAGATTTAAAATTAGTTTACACAAAGTGTTAAAATTTAAAAAAAAATCACGTAGTCAACCTCTGATACATCATGGGGTTATGTAAACTTTTTAATATATCATGTCAGCAAAATCACCTTCAAAACCGTTTCAGGGGTTTTATAGGTGAAGGGGTGAAGTAGACAACGACCAATATTTGAGGGGGTTAAGTAGACTTTTTCCAAAGATCAATCACTTCTCCTACGAGGACTGCCATAGCCGGGGATCAGGAGCTTGAGAAGGGCGCGTTTCATGGAATGCTGATTAGTGTTATTGTTGCCGCCGCAAAGCGGTGCCACAAACTGTCATAGAGTTTGACTGATGTTCATTTTGGCAGATTTCGATAAGGCTACATTTGTTGATATACATGACTTATATAGTTTGATTAACATTTCACTTCCAACTTATACCGGTGATGCAAATTAATAGATCATGTGTCTCTTTAACTTCATTATTGGCGCCAACATTGTTTCAAAAACTCTTCTTAACAAATTGGATTAACATAGTTTTATCACTTGTAGCAACGCACGACATTGGCTAGTTGATTGTAAGGTTGTCATGCCTAGTTTTTTTTCATAAACTAGGTCAACTTTAGTTTTTCTTAATTGAACAGAGCTCAAAAAAAGCGTGATGGATGAACAAAAATGGCGTTAAAGCCAGCAAACTCGAATAGATTTAGAAAGCTTACATTTGGCACGTTTCCATCATGCTCCTCAAAATTTCTGCTAGCAGGCAGCAGCAACATCTGCAATGTTCCTAGTTTTGTCGAGCACATTTCATCAACTAGCTCAGATGGATAAATTTATAGTAATGACGGGACTCGGGTGTCCGGACACCGAGTCTCGGACGCCTCCTCCACCTCCGCGCGCCGCCTCTCTCGCGCTCGCTCTGGTCTTCGCACCCACTCCCACGCCACCTCCACCTCCACGCCCGCACTATCAGGGTTCTAGAACGGCAGCGGTGGACTCCCTCTTCAGCCTCTCCCCCTCTTTCTTCTTCAACTCTGGCGGCTATAGAAGGGGCCGGTTGGGGGAGGAAGGCTGGCCAGGTAGTGGGGATGGTGGCTGGATGGTTAGGGGCCCTGGCGGTGGTGGCCAGTCTAGGTCGGGCGGGGGAATCACGGCAATGCTTACCGAAGTTGGAGAAGATGACAACGGGGGGAGGGGGAGGAGGAGGCCGCCACTGTCACAGTAGGGTCTCATCGAAGCTTTAGGCCGCGGCCGCGGCCATGGTGGTGGAGCTCTGGCGAGACCCTACCGTGCCACGGTGGGAAAGTGGACAACGGGTGACGGCGGGGGAGGAGCAGTCAGGCACAGGCGCAAGAGGACGGGCGAGGGTGGGGCATGTGTGGGAAAGAAGAAGCAGGCACACAGGCGCCAGCGTCCAGGTGCTAGCGGTGCCGATAAATTTAACGAACTATGGTAACACTACAACTTTAAGCATTTTTTGCTACTTCTGCTTTTGTGTTCACTTCATAGAGCCATGCACTGTGCACCCACATGTGTTGATGTTTGTTGATACTACATTTGCATAGTTGTAGTGCCATGGCTTTCTTCAGCTTTGCTCAAATTGATAAAACTTTATCAAACTATAAATTTTTTACTAGTCAAAATAATTGACTGCATTTTCTGAAACTCGCCCATTTATGTGGCCACCAAATTTTTTACTTTTTGATTGAATCCGTCCGTGGTTCCTGCTGTTCTTATATTGCAAACGAAGAGAGAAAAAAAAATACTGCCCGCGCGTGTATCCGATTCCCTTTTTTTTCGCGACCGCGCATCCGACTCGTACTCAGCGTCGTGGTCCTATAAACACTGCTCGCGCGGCTCTCTCATGTCCCCCATCCAATCCACCACATATTCATGACCTTGCACGACGCGTCCCAGTCCCACCGACGTTGGAGCAGTCCTGGTGCTGAGTTTACTAGTAGCTAGAGCGACACTCTAAAATTGAGGCCCTTACTATAAGTATCATATCAATAATACTCATTTATATAATAATGTTACCCATAAATACATGAAATATATACAAATGCATTTTTATAAACTAATTTATTATACATATTAGATTGAATAAAGTTGTTCCTCAATGCATAAAGTTGTCAACCATTTAATTTCTCTTGAGACAAATTTTTTGATTACACGAGGAATTGAACAATTATTAACTGAAGCTAACATAGTTGAAACAAGATAGTATTTGTTGGAAACTTACGTTCCGAACATGTTAAGCGGGTAGAGAGAGGAGAGTTGGTGATTAGGATTTGCAAATGAGTGAAAGGGGAGAGTTTCTTGCCCTCATGCTCTTGGCATTATATATGGGCAACGACATTTTACAGGATGGAATTCATAAGACACTACATCAACCCCTATTGGGTCTCTTAAGGGGGAGTTGGCCTATATGAATATGGGCTCCCCCAACAGTAGCCCCTTAGGTACTAGGTTATGGCTGGTACTACATGACCTAGTAGATGCTCATACAAGAAGAGACACAATACAACTCAAACCTTGGTTGCAAGGATTGCCCTTCGTAACTTGCACGTGCACGGCTCACTAAAAACTCCATCCCAAAAACCCTATCGGAAAAAAGGGTATGGAGAAAAGTGCATGCGCACGACTCTAACCTATACATGTTTCAATTCCCGAGGCTTCGATTCTAGCTCCAAGCGATCTTTCGGACATCTTCATCTTTGAGCTTTGGCTCCTTCTACTGTGTCTGTAACATGGTTCATCGGCTTCGCTCAGTGTGCATGTCTTCATCTCTAGGACCTTCTTGATGCGTGGGCCTTCGTTTCCGAGGCCTTCACCTTTCTTCTTGCATACCAAATTGCCCACATAGTTACCAACACCCGAATAAGATCAGCATGGGACATTGTTTCAAACATGTTTGCCAACCAACCTCTTGAGTTTTCCTTCTGCATCTCGCTAAGGTGTTCGATGATTTCCTCCCTCTCCAATGCCCATACACATCTCGCCATATTACATTCAAGAAAGGAATGTTTCCAAGAATGAGGGGCTTCACATAAAGCACATTGGCCATGATCAGCCATATTTCTGCGGTGAAGAACATCTACCGATGGCAGTGAGTGCTTTGTGAGTCACCAAATAAAAATGCATACCTTTGAAGGCACCATGACTTGCCACAAGGATGGCCACTCCTTCTCTTCTTCTCTCCTATTAGACCTTGCTGCATTCTCTGACAAAGCACGCCACATAATAAGCATTTTATATGCGGATCTCACTGTGAAATCACCCGTCTTGTCATGATGCCAAGCCCGGAAATCCGGTTGGCTCCGATGACATAGAGGGATGTTAAGAATCACATCAATATCAGCTTGTGTGAATAATTCCTAAAGCTTTATTCGATCCCAAGCTACCGATGTGCTATCAATTAGCTCGCTCACAAGCTGTGGGGGTGTAGGCGAGTGCTGGGGATTGGCCGCCACATACTATCAGTCGGTAGCCAGTCCATATTCCAAACCGACGTAGCCAAACATGTGTTGATTCTCCTGATCAGGCCGAGTTGAAGCACTTCCCTGCCATGCAAAATTGACCACTAGATTTTAGAGGGGACGGAGCCAAGATTGGTCTCCAAAAAATCACCTTGTGAAAAATAAACCGCCTTTAAAATTTAGGCGCTTAGAGATGCCGGCCAATGTCGCCACAGCTACATCAATGAAGGATGAGCTTGTCATGGTCTCTGTTGATCGGATCCCACGCTAGGGCATCTCTACAGCAAATAAGAAGGTCGTCGCTCAAAGTGAGAAGATGGAGGCAAAGAAGCCGATCATCACTCAAAGCGACAAGATGGAGGCCAAGAAGACGATCGTCAACCAAAGCGAGAAGATGGAGGCCAAGAAGCCAGTTGCCGCTCAAAGCAAGAAGATGGAGGCTAAGAAGCTGATCATCACTCAAAGTGAGAAGATGGAGAACACTAAACGGAAGCTACATGAGGGTTACCAAGAAGCTGAGAAGGTGAGGCGTCAACACATGATTCAAAAGATCAAGGACAACGAGGAGCCAAATGTTGGAAATATGTCGAATATTTATTTGTACTAATGGGGTTATAATGGACTTGTGTTGTAATTAGCAGTATGGGGTTAGGTGATCTAGGTGTTGGCTCTTGTAACCCTACCCATTTATAAAAGAAGGGGGGCTGCACTTGTAACCCACCACTTGAGAGTAGCAACACAAAGGTGACAGGCTCGTGGGGGTTCCGGCGGTTTTGGCTGGCTCCCCGGGCGGTCGGTGTTGCGGTTATAGGGAGAAGCGCCCGTAAGCATGCCCTAGGGACGTAGGCTTCGTCCAAACCTCGTTACCAAACATCGAGTCTCGTGCGTGGTGTGTGCAATCTCTCATGAGCATCTCGCCAAGGTAGATTCAAGCAATCGCTTTCCCATTAGGCACCGATATCATAACAATCGGTATCAAGAGTTGTATGGTTGTTTTGAGGATCTTAGGAAGCGAGGGAAGAGGTTGAGACTGGAGAATCATGCTCGATGAGTGTTGTCTGCTGCTCAGGGCAGCACAAGGTGGAGCATGTCAGCAACCAGGTTCTCTGGTCGGTGGCATCGGACACTCTATGCAAAAGGCCTAGACCATCCGATGGGCTGCAAGTCGGTGAGGATCGGCCAGACGTGGTGGTCGGACCGACACAGTGGCCGATGAAGACGACGCAAGGAGCATTGGCCTTGGTTTGTGATCCAGACCAACAAGGCCAGGCATGGCGGGAGCCGGGTAGATTAGAGCGTGGGAGCACTACGGTAGTGGTAGTGCGACCGGATGTTGCACAGGGGCTGCATCATGGCACGGGGAGCAGAGGGTGTTGATGATGCACAATGATGAGATCCAAACATATGGGTATGTTAAGCCTCAGAATCAAAGGTTCCCTACCGGAGACCCCCCGACCGCCCCTTTTAGGATCGCTCAAAGGCTATACCCATCGGGTACGCTCACGCAAATCCTTAGGTCCGAGAATTAAGCCAAGCCTGAGTAAGCCTGCCACCTCTGCTCAACGCTTAGGGGCTCGCTTGAGCATGGGGCTCCCGATCAATGGGAGCCTGGACCCAATCCTTGGCCTTCCCCTAGCCTTAGGCGCCAGTCAAGGCCCGTGCACAAGAAGACACTCCTCAGCCATGAGGGCTCGGGGGCTCCCAAGCGTCGCCCCTCAAGCCGGCCTCCTTCACCACCAAAAAGTCTACAGAATGCGCACCTAGGGGAGGTCGGTTCAAGCCAAGACAAGCCTGACACTCGGTGTGTCAGGACAAAGCAGCCGGACGACGCCTAGAGCTTCTTTGGCTCCATGACATCGCCACGGTCCATAGAGCACCGCTTCAAAACCCTCCTAGACTCCAACGCATGTAGACCATAGGCTCACCCCCAAACCGCCATGTACTCGACCTATCTTGGTATATAAGGGATAGGTTGGAACCCAGAGAGGGGGAGGACAATCCAAGATAGATCATTCCATTCCTCACTGATCCGTTCCTGCTCAGCACTAAGAGCAGAGCAACCCAGAGAGGGGCATTGAGAGCTCCTCCACCACACCTGCTGTGGCTCCACCGGTGGCGAGGCAACCTTAAGATTAGCACCGAGCTAACACCCTATGACATCTCTTTCTTTCTCCTGTACACTATATTGTAACATCCCCGATTTTGGGTGCTCTTGAGTATAAGGATCATTAGCTGCTGGACCTAGAGCACCGATTGGCCTAAACTAGGATAAATGGTTATATCCTCTCTGTGATTCTTGTATTCTTGAGTCCACCCGAGCCACCGGAGACACGTACTCTGACACCACCTCGAACAATAATGCTTGCCGTGGTTCTAACCTCGTGACAGCTGGCGCACCAGGTAGGGGGTAGCGTCAAGTGTGATTCAGGCTCTACAGTGATTGGAGCCACCTGTCTTGTTGCCGAAGCAGGCGGCGGCCCCCTAGACGGCGGTGTTTGCTTCCCCGGTGAGTTCTCCATCATGGCCAGTGCCTTTGCTCTGGGCTAGGTCCTCAACTTTGGAAGCCTGGCCTATGTCGCCGACTGCTACGGTGAGCTCTACCCGCTCAATTAGGTCCTACCGGTGGGCAACGATCCCCTAGCGCTGCCTACTCCATCGGGCCTCCTAGGAGCAGATCTCGAGGTTCTGGCCCAGCAGATCTAGTGCATTCTAGGTCCGCACCCCACCTTGTCGGACCAGCACCAGATGTTCTACATTCTGGCCAACATCTATCACCAGATCACCACCGGCGAGGTGCTCCTACCATCTGACCGCTTCTGGTACTACCTTTTAGACCTACCTTTTGAGATCTAGAATGTGGCGGCGTCCTTCTAGCTAGAGCTGGAGCACCTCATCAGCTACGAGGCACCATGGAGCACCATCCTATCCGGCGCGACGGGCACTGATGTCCCCTAGCTACGCACCTTCCTTGAGATCCTCTCGGGGAATGGCCTGGAGTATGACTCCAACGATATTGACTGCTATGCCCCACCTCACATGTGCTACCACATCGATGGCAAGGACCCCATCGAGGAGGTGCCTGAGCTCACGCCATCGGACCAGAGTCCTCACAGCCACATGAACTACCTTTCAGGAGAAGGCGTCTCGCCTGTATGCTCGGCAGGCGGACCTAGAGGCCGTCGAGGTAGAGCTTGAGCTCCAAAGGCAGAGCTTGCATGGCAGCAAGCCACGTAGCCCCTGTCAACAACGATGAAGCATGCACATGGGCTCCTAGTGCCTTGCGCTTCCCCCGAGCAGCCTAAAACATGGCGGTCGCCACCTGCCAGTTGGCGGACATCTCCAACACGCCAGACCCAAAGACCAACGAGCGTCCGCACGAGGCAAGATGGCTCCTTCACGTCGCCCTTGATCAGTAGGCCAAGAGTTTGGCTTCCTAGCGTCGCGCTGCGCTCCCCCGACTGTCCTAGTCGATGGCCACCATCAACGAGGACCACTTCGACATGCATGCCCTACAGCTGGGTGGAGGTAGTGGTGACTCCTCCGGCAGCAACTTCGACCGACCACGGACCAGGGGCACCAAGCCTCAGTAGGAGCGAAGGCATGAGTTTTCCCCTAGGCGCCTGCCTGCACACCACCAGATCGGCGATGACCATGACATCCATGACACCATTGAGGCCAGATGTCATGCCCAGGTGTAGTCCAACACTCCTGAGTGAAGGGGTAGGGGTGCCACCCTAGATCACTTTAGCCCCCTAGCGTTTAGGGCAACGATCCGAGCGGCCCTCTACCCCATGCGATTCTAGCCACAGACGCACATCACCAAGTATGACAGCGAAACTAACCCAAACTACTAGGTAAAGGACTATCGCCTCACCATGAGGGTCAGGGGTCCGATGATGACTTCACCATCTAGTACCTTCCTCTGCTTCTATCGAGCTCAACTAGAGCTTGGCTCGAGCAGCTTAAGCCCGACAGCATCCGCTGCTGGGGCGACCTCCACTCCATCTTTGTCGGTCACTTCTAAGGCACGTACACTCAGCCTAGGAACTCATGGGACCTCCATAACTGTAGGTTGAGGTCCGATGAGACCCTCCAAGAGTACATCCAATGCTTCTCCAAGAAGCGCAATGAGCTTCCCAACATCACCGACGCCGACATGATCAACTCCTTCATCTGTGGCACGACATGTGAGATGCTCATCCACACGCTCAGCCATGAGACCCCATGCACAATGTGGTAGCTCCTGGATGTTGCCACCTAGTACGCCACCGACGAGAAGGTCATCTAGGCCAACTTCGGCGGCAAAGCCAAGTTCACCGACCACCTTAGTGGCAGATACGGTGGCGATGACCCTACCTCGGCCCAACTTCACCGAGACAAGAGGGCCAAGGATCGAAAGCGCCATGGGGAGGAGATGGTGGTTGTGGTCGACCCCACGGACGGGGCACACTCCCCAACCACTTAGAGAAAGCACTCGAAGCCCCTGCCCCTTCCATGGAGGGCAGGCAAAGCACCTCCTCAAGTACTGCGCGACCATTAGGGGCTACATCCGTGGCACCCTCAGCTAGCGGGGTGAGGCCTAGAACCCTGCCTCGAAGGCCAATGAGCCGATGAATGCCGCCCTGAAGGACGACACCGAGTTCCCTGAGGCCGATCACTGCCCCATGATCTTCGAGGGCTCCCAAACGTACGAGTCCCGCCAATAGCGTCGCATCACCGAGCAGGAGGTGAACGTCGTCTACACCCTTGCCTCCTTGATGCGGCTCTGATGGTCCTAGATGGCTATCACCTTCGACCAAGGAGACTGCCCTAACCGTGTTCCTCACCCAAGACGCTACCCACTCATGGTCTGCCCAATCATGGGCACCACGTGCCTCTCCAAGGTGCTAATGGATGGGGCAGTGGCCTTAACATACTCTACGTCAGCACCCTGGATAGGATGGGCATCTCCTAGAGCAGCCTGCGTCGTAGCAGGGCGCCATTCTATGGGGTCATCCCAGGGAAGGAGGCAGTGCCCCTCGTGCGCATCTGGCTCAATGTCACCTTCGGCCGGCCAGACAACTTCTGGAAGGAACCACTCACCTTTGAAGTGGTGGACTTCCCCAGCATCTACCATGCTCTCCTTGGCCAGCCATGCTTCGCTAAGTTCATGGCCGTCCCCAACTACATCTACCTAAAGCTGAAGATGTCCGGCCCCAATGGGGTCATCACCATCAAGGGCAGCTTCGAGCAGGCCTACTACTATGAGTAGGACTACATTGCCCAAGCGGTCGCACTGTCCGCCCCCTATGGTCCTGATGGCTTTGGCCGTGACATAGGAAAGGCCCTAGCGAAGGAAGGAACCAAGGCGGCGGCGGCGCTCAACCGATCAAACATAGGTGAGGCACTTGAGGGCACTAGCGATAGTGGTGGCTCGGATGGCCCCTCCATCTAGGCACTCAGCCCCCTAGAAGGGGCTGACCTAATTGAGGTGAGTTCCGACCTTTCCCCCCCTGAGGGAAGGCCATCGCCGAGCCGTCCGCCTAGTAGCCTGGCCTCCCAAGCCAAGACAAGCATGCCGACCTCCTTCGTCGGCCTACCTCTTCAACAACCAAAATCCAAGATAAGTCTCGCTCTCCCGACCCTTATGCCCCCCTACTCCATTACTGTTTTCTTCCTCCCGAGCAGCTTCAGCAAACACTTGATACCATCGGAGGAACAACTAACTAATCCAACTATTACCTTTTTCTCTGAAGAAAGGTCACGACTAGAAGCCCCGGGCGAGCGAGGTTGGGACAGATGGAGTGAGCCGGACGACGAAGGGACCGAGTGAAAGATTGGCGAGTGCTAACAGGATGACCTCGACCATCGCATTACCAGCTATGTCATCTTTCCCTCCTCTTGTGTGTATTTCGTTTCTTTTCTATCTATCTCTACCGATCCTTAGACATATTGCATCTCCTAGCTGCACGATGGCAAGGGACCCCCCAAAAGGGGCATCATTGAGGATTCTAAGGCCAGCCCACCGGGCTTCAAGGCCACCCGAGGCACCTAAAAGTATGAGGGACACTAGAGGCCTTAGCCAGGCGCTCAAAAGCGCTTAGAAGCAAAACCGGCCAACATCGAGTGATGTCCAAGTACTAACCTCGAGCTGCTCGTGGTGACCCACCGAGGGAGGCAGCGAGCCCTCGAGCAACAACAAATGGGCTTAGGAACCATACGAGTGGCTCGATCGGGAAGCTGAGGATCTCCCCTCTAGGAGACATGACTAGGACACAGAACAACCGTAAACTTAGGGTTCTCACAGACTCACCTGCTAGCAGCACGGGCGCAGCAATCTTGGCCAACGAGGCCATTGTTGTAATAGCCCATCGCAATGAGGGACGTAAGTCTCCGAGCACAACTCATGAGCAATGAGATTACAAACAAAAGTAATTTCATTTCATTAATTGGGAACGACCTGATTACAATATATGGTGGCAAAAGCCGCTAACTACTATCGCTCGTATGGCAACAAAGACCATAGGGCGCGCCTAACCCCTAGGTCGGGGCCCTACGATGCGTATGGCTCGGGCTAGCGAGGTGACCTCGGGGACCTCCTCCCCGAGGTCCGAAGCCGGGTGGCATTGGCCAATGTCCCAGTAACAAGACCAAGCCCTCACCTTTGACGGGGTGGAGGGGACATGACCGACGCATCACATTCCCCTTCCCCCATTGGAAGGTAGAAGGAAGTTCCAGCGATACCTCGCTAGAATCCTTCCGCCCTCCAGGGGAGGGGAGCACGATAGATGCATCTAGCGTCATGTTGTCACCCCTCCCTTGCTAGAATCCTTCCACTCTCATGGGAGCGATTGCCCGACGGAGGAAGCAAGGCTCACTTGGAGGAAGGCGTCGTACTCTATCGTCACCATGGTCACTAGGAGTTGGATTCGAGAGGAAGAAGAGAATGAGCTAGAGATGGGGTAGAAGGCTCCGTGCCCTCAGGGCTCCCCTTTATAGCCCCAGTCTCAGCGTTGTGAGCGGCTCCGGGACCTCCAATCAGCCATCGATGGCTAAAGGACCCCCAAGGGATAGGCTTGGCGCCCTTTCAATCCCCGCAATGCGCCCTAAGCGGTTGTGTGACGACAGCCGCGCATTAAAGGTGGAGTCAGGAGGGCATTGACAACGAGTCAAGTCCCTGCTCCACATTCCACCAAGTGTGCCGCCCACTCTACACACACCTCCTCATGGGACTTGAGGGGACCTAACTCCCCACGTGCCCATCGGTCACCTCTAACAGCCCAGATCCGCGCGTACCAAGTGTCGTGGCCTCCCCTCCGCCATATCTACTCCACATGGCCTAACGTCCCATCTCCCAGACAAAGTGGGATGGCACAGGAGTGCACGCCATAACTCCACCTACAGGCGCGGTGTTACACTATAAATTATTTACTAAAACATGTCATGAGCATCATGTTTATGTGTTAATGCATGTAATAAAGTGTGTAGATCAATTTTTGTAACTCGAAACAATTAACGGAAGTGTGAAACGAAAGTTAATTCAATAGTCATGTTATATCAATTAGGGTTTAAAACCAATTTTTATTAAGCAAAATTCTATAGAACATGTAGGTGGCACTGAAATAAAGTTGGGAGTGCAAACTTTGTCGAGGGTGATGAAATACTTTCTATTGAAAAACAATATGGCTAAGTGGTATTTCTAATAGCTTAGAAATACAATCTGAAATAGAGTTGATTCATGACTTAGAAAAAAATTTCACGTTGGGAACAGCTTGACATAACCATGTTTTCAATTTATTTAGGAGAATTGGGTTAGGGAGTGACGGGGTGTTTTAGCTCAGTTTTGTAGACCTATGTGCCAACTTGGGGGAGGAAAAGGTGGTTTGGAGGTAGGAGTAATGGTTTAGGAATTTTTCGCGCTTTAAAAACTATGCATGCATTGTTCCTGGTCGCTGCCTCTGTCTGAGCGCGGTCACTGGGCCGGGCGAGCTCAACGTTGCGGCCCTGGAGCACCTAGCACGCGCACTCGTGCTACCACGCGTGGCTGGCCATCGCTGCTACTGCCCCTATGCCAGCTGTCACGCCCATGTGTCCCTGGGCTTGCTGCCCCAACATCATGGCGCCGATGCGTAGGCGTGCATGCACCCTACGTGTGGCCGCCTGCTGCGTGCCCGTTGCTACCTCTGCTACCACTGTCGTCACATCACCTTGCTGCGCGTTGCCTTGCACCGCACCATGTGCTTTCGCATGCTACGCTGTTGCGCGCCAATCGTTGTGCCATTGCCCCGCTCAGCGCTGTGTTTTTGGCTCGCCTAGGCTCCGCACGCACGTAGCCAAGCCAGAGTCGCCTCGTCATTAATGGCATTGAGGCGTGTGGGCCGCATCGGCCTTGGGGGTGTGCCCGTCAGCTTGTGCTTGGCCGCAGGGTGCTCCCATCGTGCCAACAGCGTCACGCCAAGCCACGTTGAGTCACGGCCGTGTCCCCACTGCCGTCGTTCCCTCTCTGCCTGCACCCCTGTCCCCGCCATTGCTGCGCCATGCTTGTGCGCCTAGGGCAAGATGTCATGTCGCACCATTCAGTGCGCCACTGCTTCGCCACCACGCCCCTCTCTGGCCACCCCACCCGCTTTGATTGTGGCTCAGTCGAGCCCCAATTTGGAGCGGCGCCTGCCACTGCGTTGTTAAGACCCATTCCCCCCTCGTGTCGTGGTCAGCCGCCGCACTAAGCCCCCGGTAAAATTGACTGCACATTTAGCTCCGCCCTGAGCCTGTTTGCACCATGCGCACGCTACCCACGTTTGTGTCATTGCGGCCGCCGGTCACCCCCCGTCATGCGCACGTAGCCAGCTTCGCTTGGGTTGGCTCCGACCAAGCCAACACCCCGAATAGGCCTCAAGCGAGTCGTCATTGCTCGACTGCCCCCTATCGCCTTGTGGTTGCGGCGGCTCACCGAAACGCCCTTGTCGTTGCTGCAGGATCTGTGCCGGCGTGGCCAGGCCTTGCTACGGTGTCCTGACCCATGTTTTCACCACTCATCGATTTGCGTCGGCATCTAGGTGAGCACCGGTCCCTTAGATAGGTCGGAGAAGGTCCCGGTTGACCGGCAGGGGTCGCCAGTGCCATCGGCCGCCGTGCCGGCGTGTGCGGCCAGGGCGAGGACCTCTTCGTTGTGAAGGAGAGAAGGAGAGAGGGTTTTGTTGCAAAGTCATAGTCTGTTGAAACAGTGCACATAGTGTTAGTAGTATTATCGGAGAACGTGAGGACGTTTTGCAAGTTGATCGTCGCACACGCGGGCTCCCCCATCGCGGGCCATTTGTGCGCATGGGCCGAGCCTACGGGCCGTGCATGCACGCACGCTGTGCGCGTGTGGGCCGCATGGTTGGGCCGCGCGAGAATTGGTTTTACTTTTCCAGCGAATTAGCAAATGTTTTTCTAATTTAGTTTTGAGCTGATCTTTAGAAAATTATAGCAAATTCTGTAGGTGTCCAAAAATTGTGAAACCAATTTTGTTAGGTTCCTAAAATTGTGCTCTATCTGTTAGTATATTTAGTCCATATATATTTGTTGATACCAGCGGCTATTAAATCATTTGCGAGTGTTTAGTATTATTTAGGTTAGTATTTGTAGGAATTTTTTGGCAAATTGGTAATAGCTATTACCATGAAATTTTTACAATAGATTCGTTGTATTATTACGTGCTTACTATAATTTTTGTAGCCTTAGAATCGGTTGAGAAATATGGTAGCTAAGTACTCCTTGTTGTAGTATATAGGAAATCGTTAATAAGAGTAAGAATATATTTTAATTGCTAAGTAGCACTTGTAGGTGAAACCCTACTGGTTTTATGGGAATGATGATTAGCTTGGTATCTTAGTCATTAGAGCTAGCTTAGTGGCTTAGTAGATGTATTCTTATTTTAAGAACTGTTGTTGCTTTAATATTGAACGTTGTATCGTCATTGCATGCATGTAGAAAACGAGTTGCTGGAGTTCATGACCGAAGGTGAGTAGGAGTATGAAGAGGTGATTGAAGAGTATAAGGAGGAGGTCCTCATGCAGAAGGAGGTCCCGGAGCCACCACGGACTGACTGAGCTAACACTGCGCCTACCTAAGGCAAGCCCCGGTACATAACCCTTATTTTGAATGATCACTGGATATATATATAGGGAGAGTATATTCAGTAGGCAGCTACAAAATAAGTTATTCTGTAGCCACCTCCATTTACGATAATTTTATATACTAATTTACGATAATATCAATACATATTTATGATAGTTGCATTACTATAATACATGGGGATATTTACCATAACGTTATACTAAACCACTTAGTAAGGAGTTACTATAATCTCATAAATTAATATAGTAATTATCGTAATTTAAAGTGGCTATAGAATAAGTTATTTTGTAGCCAGCTATAGGGTAGTGTGTATATATATATATGTGTGTGTGTGTGTGTGTGATGTGCATTTACGTTACTGGCACTTTATAGAAGCCACATGCATAGATAACCTACCTATGAGTTCGACTAGCATAGGTCGAGTAACTGCTATGCTTAGACTATCGGTAGCGTGAGTAACCTGTCGTTACTCACAATAGGTGATTATTATTACCACTCATGATAAAATGGTGAAAGGAAATGAAGATCGGGCAGGGATATGGTACGGGTATTGATGGGTGTAAAGGGTTGTGTCCTGTGGCCAATGAGGCATAGCTTGGTTACACTATTTTTCTTGTTCGTGTTGGTTAAGGACCGACCATTGCTTTGGATTCTAGTCAGGTCACAGACGTATTATCCTGAACACATAATTGTTTATGGGAGCAGAGAAGGCTCATTGCTCTCTTGTCATGGGTTTCAGCTCTTTCTGGACCGACTCATTGGAGGCAGGGATGGTGGAGGTCTCAGCACCACACTAAGTCCGGGACTCAGGTGTGGGGGCTTGGAGTCCAAGTTTGGACGGGGACCTGGACCCCTTGATAGGAGAGTGGTGGGTTGATCCTGCTTATGCCTGGAGTACGAGTGGGGCATGTGTTTCGGGGTATCCAGCTAGGATACATTGGTTCACGAATCGCCGGGTAATAAGGTACGATTTGTCTACGATCTAGCACCGTAGTAAGAACTAGAAGATGAAAGATGATGAAATGGATCTGTTTGCTCAACTCTTGCTTGAAAGTAGAACAGGTGCTTACCTAGAATGGTTAGATAATGAACTAATCATGACTGCTAATAAGAAACATACATAAGGATTCACTACTAGTATTGCTTTCCGCAAAAAGGAAATCCAGCAACCCAAAAAGCTTATTATATCCTTTGGAGTTGGGAAATTATTCTCACTAGTCGGGTGAGTCTTGAGAGTACATTGTGTACTCAGGGTTTATTTACCCTGTTGTAGGTGCAGCTTGAAGAGTAGCTGTTGTGTGGAGGATTCTTCTGGTGGGCATAGACGGATCCTTGTATTCTACCATTAGATGTTTATTGTAATTCCACTGTTTAAATTTCGCACTCTGAACTTGGTACTGTAATAATGTATTACTAAGAACTTCGGTTGTATGAAATGGACTAAACATTGTAAACTCATTCTCATTATTGGATCCTGGAGGAAAAACGTGGATTATTCGAGTTCTCCCTTGGGGTGTGCTCGACGGAATCTATCCGATGTAGCTTGCTTTCGGGGTACTTAGTGTCTGGTGGAAGACGAGCACCTCCGAAGGTATGTTATTTCAGGCGGTTCTGCCACAGGCAGCCTAGGCGCCATCAACCGCCCACGCAGAACATCAGAAGGCGGGACGCGCTTAGAAGCTGTCTCACTCGCTGACAAGGAGGCCCCATGACGGCCTCGAGGGCTACGCCAACTCCCCAGACGAAGAGCCTGGCCCCCCGATCGATGGGCACCTAGGCGACATGCTCCCAAAACAAACCAACTCTCCGGGGTTAGGTGGGGAGCCACTGAGCAGTGGACCCAACAAGGGCTCCCAATGAGCTCAATGTGCTCCTCGTACCCTGGCCTATGGCTGCAATGGTCAGCCTGAGAAGGTTGGGACCTGCTACCAAAGCCCTCAGAAGGGCGTAGCGCGCTGAGTGATCAGGCGACCCCGAGCCAGAGCCCAGACGCTCTCGATCACACGACCCATGGTAGGCCCAGACCAAAAGAAGAGGGTGCCCCTAGGCCCTAGGTCGGCAACTCCTAGACGAGTTCACCAAACCCTCGCTCGAGCCACAGACGCCTGCGACATAGGCCGAAAGAAGGGTCAGCACCACCATCGCTCGGCCCCGATAGCCGAGCGCCCCCATCACACCAGGGAAAGAGCCCCATGCAGGGCACCACACTCTAGTCAGAGGAAGGCATCCCCGCCATGGCTGAGTTCGGTCACCAGAAGATCGAATTCAGCCCTTCATCGCCATCACGAACCAGGTCAAGTGAGGCCACGAAGGGCTCGGGGCTCCTGACAAGATCCTAACATATGGGTATGTTAAGCCTCGAGATCAAAGGTTCCCGACCAAGAGACCCGCCGACCGACCCTTCCAGGATCGCTTGGGGGATCAGGGGCTATACCCATCGGGTACGCTCGCGTGCACCCTTAGGTCCGAGAATCGAGCCAAGCCCGAGTAAGCCTGCCACCTCTAATCAGTGCTTGGGGCTCACCTGAGCCCGGGGCTCCCGATCGACGGAGCCTGGACCCGATCCTTGGCCTCTCCCGGCCTTAGGCGCCAGTTAAGGCCCGAGCACAAGAAGACACACCCTAAGCCATCAGAGCTCGGAGGCTCCCAAGTGCCGCCCCGCGAGCGGTGCTATCAACCACTCCTCCAACAAGGTCACACATGGGGCATGACATAAGAAGACAAGCTTCTCAGCGGCCTCGGCCTCCTTCGCCACCAAGAAGTCTCCAGAAGATGCACCTAGGGGAGGCCGGTCCTAGACGACACAAAGCCTGACACTCGGTGTGTCAGGACAGAGCAGCCGGATTATGCCCAGAGCTTCTTGGCTCCACGACATCGCCACGGTCCACAGAGCGACCGCTGCAAGACCCTCTAGGACTCCGGCGCATGTAGACCATAGGCTCATCCCCAAACCGCCATGTACCCGACCTATCTCGGTATATAAGGGATAGGTCGAAACTCCGAGAGAGGGGGAGGACGATCCAATACAGATCATTCCATTCCTCACCGCTCCGCTCCTGCTCAGCACCGAGAGCAGAGCAACCTAGAGAGGGGCACCGAGAGCTCCTCCACCCCACCCATCGTTTTCCTTCTCTCCGACGAGGGGAAGGCTCCACCGGCAGCGAGGCAACCTTTGGATTAGCACCGAGCTAACCTCCTATGACATCTCTCTCTTTCTCATGTACACTCTTTTGTAACCCCCGATTTTGGGTGCTCTTGAGTATAAGGATCATCAGCTGTTAGACGTAGGGCACCGACTGGCCCGAACCAGGATAAATCTGTTACATCCTCTATGTGATTCTTGTGTTCTTGAGTCCACCTGAGCCACCGGAGACACATACTCTGACACCACCTCGAACAATAATGCTTGTCGTGGTTTCGATCCTGCGACACGCGGCCATGGTGCGGCATGTCTCGTGCACAAGAGGTGTGCGAGGGTGTCGTTGTCACGGCAGGGTCTGAACGCGCAGGTGGAGCGCGTTCTACTAGGCCTGTGGCAAGACGCGGACGTTGCTATCGGGGAGATAGCGGCGTGCAAGGCGCGGCTGTTGCGGCAAGGTTGATTGTGGACGAGCACGCACGACGGAGGCTGTGATGAGGCGCCGGTGAAGATGATCACAAGGAGCATGGTGAGCCAAGAGCTCGTGCTTGGAGACGGACAGCCTATTCGCTTATGCTGAAATTTGACTTAAAATTTTGTGAGAGAAAAACATTGTTTCATAGTTCAAAAATAGCTCAAGTGAACAGGGCCGGAAGCTTGGGCCCTGAAGCGAGGTTCACAGCCTGTTCGTTTGGCTGTGGCTTGTCGTAAACGATCGTAAATTTCTAGCCGAAATAGTATTTCTCTCTCACGTAAACCAATCAACAGTACTTCTTCACGAACCAACAACGAAACGAACCAGCCAACCAAACAGGCTGTCAGTTGACAGAGCTCGGAGGTTTGCATCGCAAGCATTGTGTGAGACTACGAAGCACGATTATTCTCGTGGAAGCCAAGGCAGGTGTGAACAGCACAGATACTCTGAGATGTCTCGTGTTCAAATGGGGCTAGGTGCAGGCTGCTGCTGCTAGTCGTACGCAGTGTGGAGCTGATCCAGTAGCAGGGCAAGGCTAACCAGAGAAGGATAAATGCACGCAGTGAAAGCAAAGCATATTTCGGTTTTTGATGTTGCTGTGGTAGTCACTGGGCTTTGTTTTGATGCCATTCAAATTCTAAGTTTTTTCACTTTCTCTCCATCACATTAATTTTTAGCCGTTTGCATGGAGTATTAAATGTAGGTAAAAAATAACTAATTACACAGTTTAGTTGAAAATCACGAGATGAATCTTTTGAGCCTAGTTGGTCTATGATTGGACAATATTTGTCAAATAAAACGAAAATGATACTATTCATCAGGTTGAAAAAATTTACAAAGAGAACAAGGCCCTAATACCGTATGTGTGAACACTTTGACTAGGAGGCCCAACATGCAGTACATTATTGAATGCCAGGAGACTGCATGTGCATGCGCATGCGCATTAGGTAGTTATTTGGCTAGCTATCGTGACATGAACAGAGAAAAAATAGAAGAGAGTAATCACTAGCGATGAATAAATAGCTGATCTATTTCACGTAGTTCAAGAATCCGTGAGAAAGGGCCTGTTCATTTGGTTGGTCTTTGGTCTTTGGTTTTAATTTTGGGTTGGTCTTGGTTTTTGTGAGAGGAAAACAACATTGTTGATTTATTTTGGTTTGAAATTTGTTTGAAAAACAAGCGCTTAACAGGCGAAAAAACATATGGGTTTAATAAGACATAGAAAAATAAAATATATAAAATAGTTTTTGTTTTTGCCTCTCACCTTTATATAAGCTAACTAAGTATAGATGACTATTCGGGCCGCCCGGCCCGGCCAGGCACGGCCCGGTAGGGCACGGCACGGCAGAGCACGACGGGCCGTCGGGCCGTGCCGCCCCAGTCTATTGTGCCTAGCCGACGGCCCAGGCATGGCCCGTCGGGCCACTTTCCGTGCCGAGCCGGCCCGGAAAGCACGGCCTTTTTACACAGGCCAGGCCGGCCCGAGGCCCGCATCAGGGGAAGGAAAAGAGGACGGAGGAGATGAGGTCCTCAGATCGGCCATGTGCTCCAACGACGGCGGCGGCGGCAGCGGGTGGCCAGGAGGAGGAGCAGAGAGAGAGAGAGCGAGGCGGGGGAGGGGAGGCCGTCGGCACGAGCTGCTCGAGTCGCGGGAGGTGGCGGGCTGGCGGCGACCACCGGATCCGGCGGTAGGAGCCAGGAGGAGGATGGATGAGGCCGGCTCCGTGGAGGATGGAGGAGGTCGCCTGCTCGATGCTGCTGCTGCTGCCGAGCTCGACGCCGCCGCAACAGCGCTCGACACTGCGTCACTGCCGCTGTCGGGAGGCCGTGAGGGAGGGAGAGGTCGTCTGTGCCGCGTCGTGGGAGGAAGACGAGGCGTCTGGTTCTTGGCTTCTTGGCGTGGGGAGGGGGGGCATGGGCGCCCAGTGGCGAGGAGGGGAGAGGAAGGAGTTAGGGTTCGGGGTGGGAGATCTGGGAACGACGGGAGGCGGGGCTCCATGGGCGGAGCCAGCTGGCCGCGACCGGGCGTCTGGGCGTCTGGCTTATATATGGGGAGGGGGAGGCGGGGATAGTGGGCCGGCCGCACTGGGCCGCGGGGAGAGGAGTGGAGTGAGGAGGGGGAGGGGGTGGCCGGGCCGTTGCCGAGCCAGCTGACGCAGGCGGGGCCGTGCCATGCCAGCCCACGGGCCTGAGCAGCGGCCTAGGCACGGCCTGCTACCTCGGGCCGTGCCAGCCCAGGCCCGCATGTCACGGGCCGTGCCGTGCTCGTGTCGGGCTAAAAAAACAGGCTTCGTACCATGCCGTCGTGCCTCGGACTGTATGGACAGGCTGTAACTAAGTAACTAGCAGCGTTACGAACGCCCTTACTAGCCAAGCACAATGTGTTGCACGTTGCAGGAAGCGGAATGCGCATTAATGCATGGTAGGCTGAGCATTTAATTAGGGGCTGCAGGAGAGACATGCATGCATGGTCTCTAAAGTCAAGAAAAAGGGTCAGAAGCAGGCGTGCATGCTTTGTTGGTTTTTCAATTCACACGGCCGGTCTGGAGCTGCAGGGATGGTCTTGAAAGTAAAGTTTTTGTTGTTGTCGCTGAACCTAGTTATGAGCTGGTGTGCAAGATGAGCATAAAATATTTGAATACATGCATATAGTACTAAATATAGATTAAAAATAATTAATTACACAGTTTACGACTAATTTATCAGATAAATCTTTTAAGCCTAATTAGTCTATGATTTGAAAATGTGGTGCTACAGTAACACATGTGCTAATGTCGGATTAATTAGGCTTAATACATGCCTAATTTGTTTTTTTATTAGTATCAAACACCGCATGCGACACCATCATATGACACCCTATGTGACAACCTAAAATTTTACACCCTGGATTTAAACAAGGCTGGCCTTGTTTAGCTCTTCCCCCTAAAGTATACTCCCTATCACATCGGATGTTTGGACACGTGCATGCAGTATTAAATATAGACTAAAAATAACTAATTGCACAGATTACGACTAATTTACGAGATAAATTTTTAAAGCCTAATTAGTCTATGATTTGACAATGTGTTACTACAGTAAACATGTTCTAATGACGGATTAATTAGGTTTAATAAATTCATCTTGCGGATTACTGAGGACTTTATAATTATTTATTATTATTATTATTATTATTATTATTATTATTATTATTATTATTACTACTACTGAGGACTTTATAATTTATTATTATTATTATTATTATTATTATTATTATTATTATTATTATTATTATTATTCGAACACTTTCATATATCACCCACACGATATGATATCTTTAAATTTTACTCTTTAGATTTAAACACCACCTACCGTCTCAGCTCATGGAGACGCGGCTATCGGTGAGCAGCAGAGTGACCACGCTGTGAAATAAAGCCATCCTTAAATTTTACTCTTTAGATTTATAGCCTGTTCGCTTGTTGGTTTCAACCAGTCCAAACCAGCCAGCCAACAGTGTTTTCCTCTCACAGTAATCCAGCACCAGCCAGCCCAAACCAGTCCAGAAACCAACCAGCGAACAGGCCCTTAAACACCACCTACAGGCTCAGCTCATGGAGACGCGGCTATCGGTGAGCAGCAGAGTGACCACGCTGTGAAATAAAGCCAGGAGCAGAGGGGCTGGTTCAGTGCATCGCCAAGGCAGAGTAAAACCAGAGAGGAGACTAGCCATAGCTCGGTGGTGACCAGGAGTGCTCGAGGTGATCATCAGCTAGCAGTCTGGCGACTGGTGAGGAGACGCCGGTTGGAGCAGACGCCGGGAAGGAGATCCGGAGAAGGACGGTTCGTCTGAGCCCGTTGTCAAGGCGGACGAATCGGACAGTGAGATCATCAAGAGCTCGATCAAACCGTGGGTCGGTAGGATGGCGCCGACAGGTACCAGATTTGAGGTGGTGAAGTTTGATGGCAGCGGCAACTTCGCTCTATGGCAAACAAGGGTCAAGGATTTGCTGGCTCAGCAAGGGGTTCTGAAGGGTTTGCAGGAGAAGAAGCCGGACAAGATAGATGATGAAGACCGGAAGGAGATGCAGTCGCAAGCAGCCGCAACCATACGACTGTGTGTCTCAGATTAGGTCATGTTCTATGTCATGGATTTAACCTCACCAAAGGAAATCTGGGACAAGCTGACCACTCAGTACATGTCCAGGACACTGACCACCAAGTTGTATCTGAATCAGAAGTTGTATGAGCTGAACATGATGCAAGAGGGGTCAGATCTCGTGGAGCACTTGAACGTCTTCAATCAGTTGGTTGCTGATCTAGCACGTAGAGAGGTAATTGTTGATGATGAAGACAAGACAATAATTCTTTTGTGCTCTTTACCACCATCCTATGAGCATATGGTTACCACACTGACATATGACAAGGAAACAATCAAGATTGAGGATATTACTGCAGCGTTGCTTGCTCGAGAACTGTAACAGAACCGCCCAATTTATACAAGATCAAGTACGGCTGTCCCCGCTAACACGTTGACATACGCATACTTTCACTCATATAAACCCGGTAGTCCGCCGAGTGTCCCGAAAGACCTCAGTAAATCAACATCACAACCAAGATCGCGGGATTAAGCAAATACACATCACATACACAGGGTTGCAGCGGAAATAATATTACAAATGGGTTCACAATTAAAAGTACAAGTTTGGGTTTCAAAACCGACTAGTGAAAACAACATAGCTTTCAAAAGATTACATTAATATATGTTTCAAATACATTGCTAGCATAAGTGACATCACCCGACAAAAGCATATAGATGAGAAGTAACTATAGAATCGCTTGAGCCCATCGGCGGTTAGCCACCATCTTCACAGGCCAAGAACTTCACCGCAACATGGTGGGATAAAACCACGAAGTACGAGAAGGTACTCACTAGACTTACCCGTCAAAAACCAAAACAAATGACACCAAGGGTTATGCAAGGCTTATGAGGTGGGCTAGCTTGACACATTTGCATAAAAGAGCTTATGAGCATAGTAACCAATTTAAACTTAGCATCAAGCTTATCATCATTTACTGCCCACTAGATTAGCTTTTTGTGCTAGAGCACTCACTTATTAGGAGCAATCAATATTAACCATAGCAGGTATAATAAGGCTGTCATCATCATATCATCATTTTGAACCATTATGTTATTTAGTGTATCTACATTGGAGATAAGCCCGTCAAGTTCTCACTAACTTGAGAGAGGCGGCGACTCGAATCGAATTACAACTCAGGTGAGGGGTATTCCTAACTCTCACCTGTCATACTTTGCAAGGGTAGCCGTGGGTCACCTTTGGAACATCTCAGAACCAAATTCGCTGGGTTCGATCATCGCCAAGACTCTCAAGGATTACCCTTCCGCCAGACGATCGGGACTTTTAAATCACCGCCCTTGGACTCACGCCTACGGCTCCCTTCCGAGGCGCACTTTATACTTATCGACTCCCGGCCTGAGGTGAGCTACTCGGCTTCGCGGTCGGTCTTCAGGCCGGCCAACTAAGAGAGAGGCATGCGTTCAACATGAACAGGAAAGGCTCCAAGATTCAGTCCTTAATCGACACAGATGGAGTCACTGCAAACCGGCAAGCCTCCATCCGGTCTTCATTTCAAATTAAGACTGGTTCTTTTCCACGATAGCAAATATAGCCAACCGTGTCATATGTATCTTCCTATATCTCGCAGGTGACAGGAAATCACCCGACTTCTACCGTGTTTGAGCAGGGCTAAGCACTACACGAGCCTGAGCTACATAGGATTCAGGGTATCAATATCTGGACAAGGATTAGATAACCAATGCAGCAAGTGTTTTCATCCAACGCCTAAACTTAATGCAACAATATATATATATAACAATAATATTGTAACTGCATTTCAAAAATTAGGAGGCTTAATATGCTCCGGGGCTTGCCTGGGATCCGACACAAGTCAGTGTTAGGTAGACGACACTCGCTAAGTGAGCATCTCCCGTCCTAGCACTTGTCCAGTCCTTCCACCTTCGGGATAGGTCCACCATACACCGTCTTCGGGTTCGGCTCCAACATCTCATCCCTCACGTGGTGCATCTAGCGTACCTAGATGAGATGCAAGATGCAAGTGCATAAATATGAAGAATAGCACCATGAGATGCATCACAAAATAGCAAGCAAGACAAGCATAGTTTACACTAACACACTTAAGTACTTTGCGATGCTTAACTTAACATCACACAATCTATCATGCTAAGATAACAAAGAATATTATACATGGCACATAAGTCTCACAAGATCTCAGGTGTATTTAACTTAATTACTAAGGACGTGAACCACACCTAGCAACATGCAAAGCAAGTCAAGGTGAAGCAACAACTATAACCGGAATATGCCAATTTCTAGACTTGCAAACAGCGGCTTCATAAATCAATCATATCTGGAGTTTTATAAATCCAAATGATATGAAACAAGACATTCTGGAAAGCTTAGGAAATTATCTACATTTCATCTTTAATCATCTCAGCATGATTCCCAAGTTAAGTAGGTCGAAATTATACATTTACAGAAACTGGTCCACAATTGACAGAGAGCAGCCATTTCTGAAACCCAACTTTAAACAGTCATAACTCACAAACTACTTGGCCAAATGATACCAAATTTTAACAGCAGCTAGATACATAAATTATCTACAACTTTTGTATAAACAAGTTTCACAACAAAGTGCCTTATCATGAAGAACTTTGCTAAGTTCCCAGATCTATCCATAAACCACATCGGCAAGAAAATAATTATTAACTTATGTTGCAAACACATAATTGGGCAAAACCAACTTTACCAACATGTCACACATGACTAAAGAACACCAGAAAACCTAGGGTCCATGACCAAATAAATTCTTTTAATGCATTTCTTAATTTATTTTAGATAACAAGATGACTTAAGGAACATATACCAAAAGTATACAATAAATTCTACAAAAATTACAGTGGCTCACATATCCTCTCAATAGTCTACTGTACAAATTTCACTCCATTTTAATATGTATAGCACCCTCTATGAAAAAGACAAGTTGCTAAAGCAAGAAATCATGTGAGAGCAAGATAAACCAATAACTCACTCATACTTTATCCAATACTCATGAAATTTTTACCACACATCAAACATCACATGAGTAGCATGCCACAAAAATTTCACTTCATTTGGAGCCCTACAACTGCAGTTACGAAAAAGACAAATACAACTAGAATTGAAAACCTAGATGCATAAATCTATTTTTACAGCTAAAATTTTAAACTAAAACATGAAAGATTATAGATCTACTGCATAGAAAACTTCACAAGGATTCCAAAAAGTCCTCATTTGCTAATTTACGAATTTCCTATGATTTACTATGAAGTTTCAAAGTTTTACCCGATTTACAACAAATAAGTCCTCGGAAGCACTATTCACTTGAGTCAATGACATTGCAGCTAGGCCCCTGACTTACGTCGAATTCTAGTAAACAGTCCCTGACGGGATTAGGAAGCAGAGGAGGCATTGTGGCTCGTCGGTGACGGTCGTAGGGGGCTCTTCGGCGATGGTGGAGCGGCGGCGGAGCACCGGGAGGCCCGCGCGCACTCGCCGGTGGCCTCGGCTCGGCCCGAGGTGGAGCGTGGAGCCCCAGCCACGTGCGCGGTGGCCCACACAGCGGCGGCTCCGATGGCTGGGCTGCTGCGGCGGTCACCCGCTCGGCCGAGGATCGCCGGTCGGAGAGGAGAAGGAGGCGGAGGCGGTGGTTCGCGTGGTTGGTCATGAGGGGGCTCGGAAGCTAGGAGCAGCGGCGACGGTGAGCTCGGCCCACCGGCCATGGCCATGGAGACGCCACGTCCCCGCCACAGAGCCGGAGCGAGGAGAACCACGAGAGGAAGCGGCGAGAGGGAGTGGAGAAGGGATGGAGAGCTCGGCCGAGGCTCTGGTTATCCGCATCGGGCGCAGGGGCACGCGGCATGGAGGTGGGGGCGCTCGGCTCGCATGGCTGCCACGCCCTGGCCACGCGGCGGCATTTTGACGAGCAGGTGGCGAGCGCGATCCAGCGCGTCTTGGAAGCCGTTTTTGGGCTGGTTCGGTAGGGAATTTGATGGTGGGCCTTTAACGAAGTTTGATCTCCATCCGATGCTCTACAAATTTTGTTAAAGGTTCATAGCCATTAGAGCAAAGGATTAAGAGATAAATAGGCCCTAATTTGACAATGTCAATGAATTAATGTCGATCAAAGTAAAGCTCGGTTTTTGTTCATTTTGGGAAGTCAAACTTGGTCCAATTGATCCCATCTTTGGGTATCCTCTTCTCCAAATAATTATCTCCAACTTTTATTTTTGGACCAACTCAAGTTGCTTAGCAAAATTTGGAGAACGCGGAATGCCAATGGCGACGACGATGAATTCCAGACTTAGAAAAATTCTAAGTCTGAAAACAGCCGCTGATTCAATTTTCGAGCCTCTGTTTGACTTAGTTCCAAGTTGATCTGGCTCTTGCTCCAAAAACAAAGTTTGTTCTACTCTACTCAATCTTCAACTTTTATTTAAGGTGCAACTTCAAAACTGGTATATAACCTACTGTTCTACTTTGACCAAAGTAGGATCACGATGAAGCTTAAATTATCCTTTTTTGATCCATTGGAGCATTTTCTGGCCACCTGCTCAACATGAACCCTTCATAACTTTTGTTCATGAGTGCAAGTAGAGTTGTTTGAGCAAGGTACCAAGGTTTGGTTGACTTCATAGGTTTCCATCCACTTGATAAAGCAATTCATGCCAAGATATGACTTATCATTTCATGTGACTTTTTGATTCCAAACTTCATGAAACTTTTCCACGGGTCTAGATGGATGCATGGGGATGTAATGTACATGGAATAAGCATGTTTAACATTACTCTTGCATAATCTTAACAAGGGTCCATATGTAAGCAATGTGCGTGGCCCAAGTTTAAGTTGGAGCTCCATCATGTAAATTTGATCTTGACACCTTGATTACCACTTGACATGTCATGTTTGAGCTCAAACCCAGTGCTTAACTGGTGATAAACACCTGGGGTGTTACAAGAACAGAGGAGGAAGAACAATGCAGTGGAAGTACCTCAAGCTGAAGGTTTGCTGGTCAGTGGAGAGCCTAGCAGGAGGAAGGTGGAGGCCAAGAGCAAGAGAAAGAAGAAGGTGCAATGTTTCAAGTGCGGAGATTGGGGAACATGTCAAGGAATGTCTAGGAAAGGAGGAGGCAAGTGCTAATGTTGTAGCATTAGTGGGTGACTCGAACAATAACAGTAATCTTCTCTAGTCGGTTGAGAGGATGGCATTTGTGGCTGTACAAGTTGCAAGGGTGCAGTGCCGCAGGTGGAGTCACTGGGATGGAGTTGCATGGTAGCAAGGTTTCCTGAGGCGGCAGGTTTGAGTCCAAATCAAACTCGTCGGGCTGCTCTTTGTGAAGCGGCAAAGTCGACAACTCAAGTCCGGAGTACATGGTTGTTCGCGCATGACAAAGCATCAAGGTGGCGAAATATTCGCTAAGGTGGATTGTTAGAAATATGTCGAATATTTATTTGTTCTAATGGGGTTATAGTGGACTTATGTTGTAATTAGCAGTATAGGTTTAGGTGAGCTAGGTGTTGGTTCTTATAACTCAGCCCCTCTATAAAAGGAGGGGGCTACACTTATAACCCACCACTCGAGAGTAGCAACACAAATGTGACAGGCTCGCGGGGGGTGCCGGCGGTTTTGGCCGGCGCCCCGGGCGGCCGGTGTCGCGGTTTTGGGGAGGAACGCCCGTAAGCATGCCCCGGGGACATAGGCTTCGGCCGAACCTTGTTACCAAACATCAAGTCTCCTGTGTGGTGTGTGCGATCTCTCGTGAGCATCTCGTCTAGGTAGATTTAAGCAATCGCTTCCACATTAGACGCCGATATCACAACACCAAAGCATGTGGAGCAAAGCCAACGAAGATGCATAGAGGCCCAGCAAGATGTAGGACCTCCTCAGGCGTTCGTCGTTCTTTGCTTCCCTCTCTTCAGTTGATTTAGGGCTCGGTCTAGTTCTTTAATGACTATTACTAGTGTATTAACATCAGTTATGTCTACGCATGTATAATGAGGTGTAATCATCAATATTGGGAAAGAGCAATTTTTCCTCCTACATGTCGAAGCGAAACTGTATTGACGTAGTTATTATATCTGTTGTTTAGCCGTGCTCCATGTCACCCACAAAGCGATTTTTTTTTTTTGAAAATAATGGTAGGAGCTCCATCTTTCAATTAAGAGGAATATAATTGACTAGTTTATAAGGAAACCAGATTTGAAAACCTCATATAGACGCAGATTAAAACATAGAAAATACCCACCACATCAGAATATCATAGCCCCGACGACTAACCACAAATTAGCTCCAAATGTGCTACCCCTCCCACAGACACCTGCCCATTCGGGCATCAGTGTCGACAAAAACATATTACTTCGATTTGGTTCTTTGCAGATCAAGATAGGGATCGATATGATAGTGTCAGCGACGTGGTCAGTCAAACTGACAGGCAAATCGACAGGAATAGAAGTTAGCTGAAAGAATTTGCAAGGTCCTTGCCAGTTGCCGTGGACCTCACCGACAAGATCACTAAAACAATTGCAACTCTAGCACGAAGGCAGCTCGAATGCTCAATTATATGGACCACGATGGAGCATGTACCAGAGCAGACATGCATTACACAGGTGGTAGGATCAAAAGAAACGTCAATAGGACGTACCTTATTCCTTGCTAAACTCAATTCTCAAGTCTCAACGTCTCCGAGTGATAGCATCTTAAGAAAAATTGAACAGCATGATTATAGATTCAATAATCCACATGGAAGAAACCAGAGGCTACTGGTAGCAGTTTTCACTTTTCATTCCGTGCATCCACCACGGAAGCTTGTCAGGACAAGATAACCTTACCACCAAGCCCCAGCAGTCCAGCACAAGCAAATGAAGCACTGGACGGGGCATGTAGCTTTCCAGATTAGACAACTGTCTGAAGGGGCCAGGGGAGAAGTTCCAACTCGTGAACACAAAACAGACACACGATTAAGCCCAAGATGGTGTGTCTTATCCGGTGTCTTCTCAGGAAAACACATACCACATCTGCAATGCACGGCTCAGAAGCCCTTATCTGAAGCACTACCCAGCGAGACAGAAGTCTTGAAACAAAACCTTTAAGAGCGTACTGAAGTTTGTTTCAGGTTTTTATGTAAAACTGTGCTACACCAAAGAAGCGTTCCAAAAAGAAGTTTGTCACCAACATCCTAAATAGATGGATGTTTAAATATATACAAAATAAAACTAGGATGACAAGGCCTGTTTCAGAAAGAACTGCAGGGTTCTGTTGCTACTTTTTATGCACAGATAAGTTTAAACTTCAGCAGCACCTAACGAGGACAGGTGGAAAAGAAATTCAAATGAGGGAGGTACAATGTTATGTTGATCGATACATTGCATAACAGCTATTCCTTTTTTTTACTGCAGATTCTATGCATCAACGTCCATATCTTGTATCCCTACATCCACACAAGAAGCATATGAAAAGAGTCAGATTCGAAAATTGAATTGAATTTTATCAGAGTTCCATTAAAAGATGCAAATACTATCAACAGATAATGCTGATTCTATAGAAAAGATCTAAATATTCCCTCAAGGGTGTAAACAAAATTCCAGCATTTTTGGGTGATGCATACCTAAACAACATACATTAAACTTCTACCCCACGAAAATGCAAGACAGAATAAATATTGTGATCCAGATGAAGCATTCATCATGCACATTAACACCAGTAGGTGCAACAGGAAACATGACAAAGAGTAAGATATGATTAAATATATGTATACATATAGCTGAACAGCTCAGGTAGGCATCATGGAATTCCTAGGCATCATAGATGTATGACGAGAACAAAAAAAAGCATGCTTATGCTTGTCTTTCATGTTTCGTATTGTAGATCATCTGTGTTAAGAATTTTATTTGGTTTATTTGGAATAGCATGAGCACGTTGTGCAACTGTGTGTGTTTTCTCTTTTTGAAGGACCCTTGGTTCTTAGTACTACACATTTGTAATAGAATACTCCAACAGATGTGAGGAAAATTGAAAAAAGATTACTTCTGCATACCTGTAATGGAAACTAGCCATTCTTCCAGGTTCTGCAATACTAGGAATAGCCCCTATGACTATGTATTCATCATCAGTTTCATCAAATATAATTTCCCTTAATTCAACCGATTGTGTTGGAACCTTGAGATTAAAATTTTCCATATTAGCCTGGTTCCCATTCCTCCTTCCACTGCCTCTTCTTTCCCTTGCTCTTGCTCTTCTACGATTTCTTGAAAATCTTGAAAATGCCTTGCAGAATATACATGACCACCAGTTCATTCTAACCCTGCGGAAAACTTCATAGTCCTCACCAGTGTCATCATCCCCATACTGAATCAGTCTCCCAGAACTTGTGCATGCATTATGCTCAAGACATCTACAATATCAGTAGGTTGCTGGAAATTCTCCCAATCAACTTGCCTAGCAGGATGCCAGGATCAATCTCTGAAGGGCGTGAATCTGGATGCTTTTGTTGCGTGTGCTTCTGAAGCTCATTGAAGTTACCAACAAACATGCAGCACTCCTCTTCACAGCACCTTTTCTTCTGATTAAGATGCAGCTGAACCTCACCAATAACAATCCACCCAATAACATCACCTCTACACAGAGGGCAGCTGGGGCTGTTGTTTGCATTAGATGGCACAATATGAAAAATGCTATCAAGAGGAGGCACAGCTAAAGATGAAACTTTCACATTGGATGGCAGTTCATATGCAAATATAAATCTCTCAAGACAGTTTGAGCGGGTCTGGTCTGTATCACAAACAAACGGCCTGCATCCTTTCTCATAAGACATGCATCTCAGTAGGACTGCATTGTGAGGGTACATATCTATGCATGATATTACAGTTGAAGTCCATTTTCACATCAATATTTGAAAAAAAAAAGCAGAGTTAGTAAATCTATGCTAGTACTTATGGTACTGCAAGTCCCTTTTCTAAAATTCTTTTACATAAATTAAGTTGTGAGAGAATAGAATGAGTGGTTACTGATACAGAATAAGAGGATGCGACTCTCAGGGATAGGAACATTAATTTTGAACTAAAGCCATAAAGAGTGCTCAAATGAGAATGCCCTGTGGATGAGCAAATGAGAAGATTAGCCTAGATATCAGAGATATAAAAAATATACAGATTTCATTTATCTAATTCAAAGTCACAAGTAGCTGAACAATGTTGATCCATATACCTTAGTGAAATATGTACTATTGAGAGGAGAAAAATCAAATCATAGAAGCATACCAGTTTGGGCAACAATCTTAGGCTGGTCAATGGATGATGATGTCTCTACAACCGCCACAATTTTCTTGCAAAACAGTAGCCGCAGAAAACAAAATCAGAATGAACGGAACGAAACAAGTTGGGTTTGCTTGGCCGCAATCAATCACAGCAAGACAGGGAATCACACTCCGCATGAATTAGTACCAGAGGGGAAGTGCGGAGGCACACGTCGTGGTGCGTGCGGCCACCGGTGGTGGCGCTGGATCTGGCGGCACCTCAGGCTGACGGCATCAAACACAGAGATGGGGAGGCGGATTCCGTCTCCGCTGGCACTGGGGTAGGGAACCATCGGGGAGGATGAGCATCGAGTTGTCGTCTGCGAGGAGGATGGCGGCGGCTGTGTCGCGTCAATCCCGGTTGGATGGGCACCCGTCCGGTGGCGAGGATCCCCGATGGCGAGCACTAGAGGCATGGCTCAGCTCAGCTGGAGGAGGACGGAGATGCTGATGGGGCAATGGCCGATGGACTAGCGCTCCCAGCCTCCATCCTGGCCCGGTGCAGTGCCGCCTTCACCAAGTAGGGAGATCTAATTATTTGCCACTCTTACGGTGGCTGTCTCTTCGTTTGTCAACTTTATCGTGTCAATTACAAAATTATCCGAGAAAACAGTAACCAGACTAATATTTTGCCATTTTCGCTGACGTGTCATGCCAGATCAGCGCGCCAGCGTGGAAGTTAACGCCTCCGTCTCCGCTGACCAATGGCGCCCGCAACTGTTCGTCATTCCGATAACCTGCGTCATTTTAGTATTCCTGTTCGCGCTCCAGCACTACGGCACCCACCGCGTAGGGTTCCTCTTCGCGCCGATCATCCTCGCCTGGCTGCTCTGCATGAGCACGATCGGCCTGTACAACATCATCCGCTGGAACCCCCAGGTCTACAGGGCACTCAATCCCTCCTACTGATGAAGTCTGTCGTTTTTTTCAGCTTGCTTTCACTTCTTTGGTGTACACTTCACTGATCCTGGGATACATGGGCCAAGCTGCTTATTTGTCCCAGCACCATAACCTTGACGCAAGCTACCAAATTGGATTCTACATTGCAGTTCCTGGTACGCCACACTACTACATGGCTGGTTTATTCTCACATCACACTACGCTTTCAGAGTTTCAGACATTCACAGGCTTTTGCCTCTGTGATGAATGCAGAGAGTGTAAGATGGCCAGTGCTAGTGCTGGCGATCTTGGCGTCGGTGGTCGGCAGCCAGGTCATCATCAGCGGCACGTTCTCCATCATCAGCCAGAGCCAGTCACTGAGCTGCTTCCCCAGGGTGAAAGTCGTGCACACGTCTGACAAAGTTCATGGCCAGATATACATCCCTGAGGTCAACTGGATCCTCATGGTCCTCTGCATTGCTGTCACTGTTGGTTTCCGTAACACCAAGCACATGGGAAACGCGTCTGGTGAGTAGAGTATCTTGCTTTCCTGGCACTGATGATCATGTGCAGAAAACTGATCCAACCATATACCTGAACTTTTGCTTCTGAATTGTTGTGCAGGCTTGGCCGTGATCACGGTGATGCTGGTGACGACGTGCCTCATGTCCCTGGTGATCATGCTGTGCTGGGACCGGTCTCCATGGCTGGCCCTCGCCTTCTTCCTCTTCTTCGGCTCCATCGAGGCGCTCTACTTCTCGGCGTCGCTGATCAAGTTCCTGGAAGGCGCGTGGCTGCCGATCCTCCTGGCGCTCATCCTGCTCGCCGTCATGTTCGTGTGGCACCACACGACGATCAAGAAGTACGAATACGACATGCACAACAAGGTAACCCTGGAGTGGCTGCTGGCGCTGGGTGACAAGCTGGGCATGGTGCGCGTCCCGGGCATCGGCCTCGTCTACACCGACCTCACCTCCGGCGTGCCAGCCAACTTCTCCCGCTTCGTGACCAACCTGCCGGCGTTCCATCGGGTGCTGGTCTTCGTCTGCGTTAAGTCCGTGACGGTGCCTCACGTGCTCCCCGCCGAGCGCTACCTCGTCGGCCGCGTCGGCCCGCCGGGCCACCGCTCCTACCGCTACATCGTGCGCTACGGCTACCGCGACGTGCACCAGGACGTGGACTCCTTCGAGACGGAGCTCGTCGAGAGCCTCGCCACGTTCATCAAGCTGGACGCGCTGTTCCGCTGCAGCGACGCCGGCGGCGGCGACCAGCGGGACAGCAGCTACTACGAGCGCGAGAACGCGCTGACAGTCATCGGCAGCAACCCGCTGCGGCGCCACATGAGCCTGGGCTACGACGAATCCCACTCCCACGACGGCGCGTCGTCTGGCTCTGACCGCGTGGACGGCATAGAGCTCGCCGCGGCGCCGGTGGTCGTGAAGAAGCAGGTGAGATTCGCGGTGGCGCCGCCCAGGAGCCCCGGCGTGGACGAGAGCGTGCTGGAGGAGCTGCACGAGCTGTGCGAGGCGCGGGAAGCTGGCACGGCGTTCATCCTGGGGCACTCGCACGTGAAGACCAAGCCCGGGTCGTCGCTGCTCAAGAGGCTGGCAGTCGCAGTCGGCATCGGCTACAATTTCCTGCGCCGGAACTGCCGCGGCCCGGACGTGGCGCTGCGCGTGCCGCCGGCGTCGCTGCTCGAGGTGGGCATGGTGTACGTGCGGTAACAGAACGTGGCGGGGATGGGTGACTGCGATCTGTAATAGAACAGACGGAGAGCTGACGAACAGTTGCGAGCGCCGTTGGTCAGTGGAGACGGAAGCGTTAACTTCCACGCTGGTGTGCTGATCTGGCATGACACGTCAGCGAAAATGGCAAAATATTAGTCTGGTTACTGTTTTCTCGGACAATTTTGTAATTGACACGATAAAGTTGGCAAACGGAGAGGCAGCCACCGTAAGAGTGGCAAATAGTTAGATCTCCCCACCAAGTATGGCGGTGTGTATGTACTGGACTTTTTTGGAGAAAAAAAATAAGCATTTTTTTTTACCTCGAGTCGGATTCGATTTTCCGGAAACGCGTCCACACACCCAGTCGGACTCGATCCCACCACCTCATATATTCCGGTGTTCAGCTCCCTCTTCCCAACTCGAATCTCGCAAGGTTACGCACCTACGCTGCTTGCCCGCATCCCGCCGCCGCCATGGCCAACGAGGAGAGCGGGAGCCCCCTCCGACGCTGGAGGCCGTTCTACAGCACTTTCGGCGCCATCGACGAAGCAATCGAGGCAGCCGGCCACCCGCGCGCCGCGTTCCGGGAGGTGAGGGTCCGGATCGTCCAGCTGCTTCGCGGCGCCGTGCACGACGGCGTAGCCGAGCAGCTCTGCGCCGCGCTCGACGACACCATGGTGGAAGCGCTCGATACTCTGCGGGTGGCGCCCGTCCCGCACAGCGCGCTGGCGTCCACCGACCTCGCAAGGGCCGTCGGCGCGCTCGGGAAGCACGGGTCGGCCCGGATCCGTACCCTCGCGGGCGACGTCGTGCGCGGGTGGAGCACAGCCATTGACGGAGCTACAGCTACAGCAGAGAAGGAGCTCGACAAGCTCTCTGATGATCGGATCCCACGCCAGGGCATCTCTACAGTAGTCAAGAAGCCGGTCGACGCTGAAAGCAAGAAGACGGAGGCCAAGAAGCCGATTGTCACTCAAAGCGAGAAGATCGAGGCTAAGAAGCCGGTCGCCGCTCAAAGCGAGAAGATGGAGACCAAGAAGCTGATCGTCCCTCACAGCGAGAAGATGGAGAATACTAAACGGAAGCTACGTGAGGGTTACGAAGAAGCCAAGAAGATCAAACGTCTTCACACGATTCAGAAGATCGAGGATAAGGAGGCGCCAAAGCTTTTGGAGCAAAGCCAACGGAAGATGCATAGAGTCCCAGCAAGATGTAGGACCTCCTCAGGCGTTCGTCGTTCTTTGCTTCCCTCTCTTCAGTTGATTTAGGGCTCGGTAGTTCTTTGATGACTACTATTAGTGTATTGATGTCAGTTATCTCTCTGTATGTATAATGAGATGCGATTATGGCTACTGGAAAAAGAGCAATTTTTGTCCTGCTACATATTGAAGCGAAATTCGATATTGTTTGTCATGTTTACTCCGAAGGCGCATGCATGCATCATTTAGCACATAAAAGTGTCATATTATTCTAGACGCGCACGACGCATAACACATATACATGCTGAAAAAAGACTCAGTACAGGTTTTGTTGAAACAGCGCTACTCAGACGTTAGCTGAAAGATAGGATCGATATGATAGTATCAGCGACATGGTCAATCAAACTGACAGGCAAATCGACAGGAATAGAAGTTAGCTGAAAGAATTTGCAAGGTCCTTGCCAGTTGCCGTGGACCTCACCGGCAAGATCACTTAAAACAACTGTAGTTCTAGCACGAAGGCAACTCGAAAGCTTAATTCTCTACAGGTGGAGCATGCACTACCAGACATGCATTACACAGGTTAGGGTCAAAAGAAACGTCAGCAGGACATATCTTCGCTGCTCATCTGAAATCTCAACACGTCTCCGAGCGATAGCATCTTAAACAAATCAATTAAGCAGCATCACCATGGATGATCGCCAAATGGACAAGCGGATGGGTGAGGCAGCCCTCGCTTGCCTAGGTGGTCTGCTGTCCAACATCGCTTGTTGATAGTCAGCCATATGAAAAATTTGCAGCGAAGCTGAGCCCAACTTCGCCAAATTCTTGAAGGAAAGAAACTGACAGATCCCTCAAAAGAGGCAGCATATGCAGATTTGCTGTTGTATGTTCCAGATTGGGAGAATTTCCAACGATATTGATCCTGAACATCGGGTTCCACTTGATCCCAGATTAACAAATATTCAATGAGAATCTGTACTGTTAAGGCCCCCTTGATATCATCCACCCAGCTTCTGTGATGGAGCGCCTGAGCTACTGTCCGGCATTTAGTGACCCTTTTTGGAATCAACTGGATCAAATTTGGAGCCAACTCAGCAATGTCGTACCAGAGCCACCAATCCGACCAGAAGCGAGTAGATTCACCATTGCCAATCACATGATCCACAACCACATCAAACAGAGCCTGTGCATTTCTTGGAACTTGAATTGGGAGTCCATTCCAAGGTCTTGTTGTTTTCTGAACCCAAAGCCACCGGATACGCAGTGCCCAACCAAAAGTCTCAAGATTGTGTATACCCAAACCACCAGATTGCAAAGGCATTTGAACCCTTTGCCAAGCCACAAGACAATTTCCTCCATTAACTTGTTCTTGACCTTTCCATAGAAAACCTCCGCGTTTCTTGTCAATATGGCTTTAGTTACTCACTTAGGGAGGTCAAGAGCAGTCATGAGATAAATGGGAGTAGCAGTCAACACCACTCGGACCATTATGAGATACCCAGCCCGGTTTAATAAAGATGCCTTCCAACCTGGGAGATGATCTGCATCCTTGTCAATGAGAGGTAAGAATTCTGTCTTAGTAGGCTTTCGCAAGGAGAGAGGAAGGCCTAGATAAGTGCATGGGAAATCCTTGACTGGGCATGACAGAATTTCTGAAGTGAGCAACAAATCAGTTTGAGAACAATGAATAGGAGAAACTGAACTTTTTGCCAAATTTATTCGGAGACCAGAGGCGTGCCCAAAATAATCAAGGATGGGTTTGATGGTCTGAAGATCAGTGCAGGATGGTCTCAGAAACATCACAGCATCATCCACAAAGAAAGAAACCCGGTGAGTGACATGGTGCATGGCAAGCGGCTGCAAGAGATGAGGCGACAGGAGCATTCCAGTTCTGCTGAACAGCATCCAGAAAGCCAGGGATTTTTGTCCAGAAACTTCCGAAATGAAAAAGCCGTTTGCCTTTTGTGCTAACCTTCAAACCGAGAATAAGAGGGCAATGATCAGAAACAACTGAGGCGGTGCTCTGCAGAACAGCATCAGGGAAAATGTCCTCCCATTCTGAGCAACAGAAAGCCCGATCCAACCTAACAGGAGTTGAAGACCTTTCATTTGACCAAGTATATTTGCGTCCCAGGAAGGGGATTTTCTTGACTTCGAAATCATCTAAGAATCATCGAAATCTTCCCATCAAAGCTCTGTCCAGATTACCAAAGATGAGAGATCAATTTACTGAGGGGGTCCACGCATTGAGCATCTGTGTTTTGCAAATAAATAAATGAATAGAAATTGGCAGGCCTACATCTACAACATGAAGAACTGCTTGTTTTCTGGTTGATCAAAGGCATCACCAAACTCAGTAGTCAGTAGCACTGATGCATCTGGAAATCAATTGATCAGAATGAAGCTGAGAAATAGTAGTTATTTTTTGTCTTGATCACGCAGTAGAGCTATGTATCTTTGTATTAAAGAGAGAAAAATGGGAAACAATCCCATACAATACAAGGCAATCCTATAGTTGGACAACAAACGAAATCAGTTAACCAAACTAATTACACGGGTAAATCAAAGCAAGAAAATTTGTTAATCTGCAGTTATGTTCCTTCTCTGATTATCAATTCTAGCATCATTGTTATGCAGTTGCACTCTTTGCATTACTCACAGACACAGCCTCCTCTCACCATCCACCAGTAATACCTGAACCAGAAGTGCAGGACCAGGACCACTAAACAGATTAACCTAAAGCTGCACAGGCATATAGTTTCTGATTTGCAACTAAGAAGAAAGCAGACAGATTCTATGGAGTGAACTAATCCGTTCAAACTATTATCTATCAAAAAGGGGTTCATAAATTTGCAGTCTTTAGTTATTCTGCATTCACAGCTTCCTGACTACTACAAACCGAATTACAGAATTTGCTTTCCTTTTGTAACCACTGGTAAGACAGCATAGTATCAAACACTTTATTGTATTCTTGGATGAATCCTGATGAGTGAAGACTATTTAAGAGTGTCATGCACTGATCCTCAGAAGGACAAATACCCATCTCTTTCATTTCTTTTAGCAAATTTAAAGCTTCAATCAGTTTGCTCTTCTTGCAAAGGCCATCCAATAAAGCAAGATAAGATGTGCAGCCCACAATAGCACCTTTTGCAACAAGAGCATCATGTAGCATCAAAGCCTTATCCAGATAGCCTTGTTTGCAATGAGCCTGGATCATGTTATGTATCACATCTCGAGGAACTAGTCCTTGATTTATCATGTCTGTAAACAATGAGGACAAATGATCTGTATCACGATGTGAAGCATTCTTCTGTTGCAGCTCAACAAAAATTATGTGCGCTTCACTGAGTTTCCCAGCCTCACCGAGTCCACTCACAATATTTTCAACAGTCAGCAGGCTAGGTACTATGTCTTTGTCCATCATCACATGGAGAAACTTCACAGTTTCCTGTAATTTTCCACGTTTACAGAAGCCATGGACCAAGGTGTTGAAAGAAGAAATACTTGCATATCCCCGAACAATCATTTCCTCAGTTATAAACAGAGCTTGTTGAAGGTCTCCGGAGTTTGAGCATCCAGCAGCAAGCACACTATAGACAAAAGCATCTGGAGTTACCCCATCTGTAAGCATTTCATTATACAGATCAATAGCATCACGGATATCACCAGCTCTGCAGTATCCATCCATCAAAGTTGTATATGTCACACAATTTGGGAGTAATCCCTTACGTGATATGCTATTGAAGATATTATGGGCATGAGAAATATCATCAGACTTACAAAACCCATCGATCAGGGCATTATAGCATGAAATACCAGGCTCTATACCTTTTTTAGCCATATCATCAAGAAGACCAACAGCTTTCTCCATGTCAGCTGCCTTGCAAAAACCAGATATCAAGGAACCATATATAAGCGAATCAGGAACTAATCCATTCTTCTCAATCACTGAGAGAACACTAACAGCAGCTTGCATATGTCCAGAGCTGGACAGATTGTGAATCACGATTCCATATAAACGGTTGTCTGGCATTAACCCCTTTTCTAACATGGATTCAAGAGTAGAGGAAACCTTTTCAAGATTGTCTGATTTGAAGTAAGCTTCTAGGATGTGGGCATAGATAAAATCCTTGGGGTTTAGTCCACTGTTTCGCATCTGATGGAGTAACTGTTCAGCCTTTTCTAGATCCCCAGTCATACTATAGCCATGAATCAGACCATCATATGTGAATTCATTAGGCTGAAACCCTTTCTCCAGCATCTGGTCGTAGTACTCTATGGCTTCATCCATCTTTCCCACCTTAGACAGTCCAATTATAAGAGAATTGTAGCAGTACAAATCAGGGGTTAAGTTTGCCCTGGTCATCTTTTTGAGAGTTTCACAAGCCAATGAGAAACTACCTTCCCTGCAATAGCCTGAGATAAGAGGTGCATAAACAAACGCATTGGGCTTTAAACCATCTGCAATCATTTGCTCAAGGAGACCACTTGCTCTTTCTGATTCACCAATTTGGCATAGCCCGTTGATGATTATGCTGTAAGTGTATACATTAGGTGAAATACCACTCTTCCTCATTTCATTAAGCAGCGAAAAAGCTTCTTCTTTGTTATGCTGTCGGAGATGACCTTCAATGATCAGATTATAAGTCATAGTGTCAGCCATATAACCAATCTTAGCCATTTGCTTCAGAATCCTGGAAGCCCTGCCCATCTGCCCCAGTTTACAGAGACCCCGGATGAGATTGTCATAGGTGATCTTGTTCGGCTGCACCCCAGCAGCAGACATCTCCTTGACTATCTTAAAAGCTTCATCTGCATTGCCCTGCCTCATGAACCCATCAATCAGAGTTGAATAAACAACCACGTTAGGCATCAACCCAGCACAAGACATCTCGTCCAGCAAGCACTTTGCCTGATCCGGCCTGCCACGCTTGCACAGACCGTTAATGATTGCGCCATAAGTGAATCCATCAGGAACCAGCCCATAATCCTCCATCTCCTTCTTGTATCCAAACGCCTCTTCAACGGCTCCAGTTCTGCACAGACCACCAATCAATGTATTGTAGGTCACTACATTCAGGTTACATCCCGTCTCACGCATTTCCTCAACCACCTTCTTGGCAGACTCCAAGTCCCGGACCTTGCAGTACGCCTCGATCAGCGTCGAGTACGTGTAGACATCGGGCGAAATCCCGGCGTCGTCCATGAAACCGCGCACCTTCCAGAGCAGATCCAGGGCGTCAGCGCGCAGCAGGTCCTTGAGCAGCCCGTTGCAGCAGCGAAGGCTGGGCGCCAAGCCGAGATCTTTCATCAGCAGGACAACCTCGGCGCTTTCCCGGACCCTCCCGGTCTTCTTGTAGGTGTCGACGAGCACGTCGAGGACGACAGGCCGGCGATGCTGGTCGGAACCGGAGAGCGCGCGGTGGACGGAGCTGAGGACGAGGGGAGGGGTGGGGTAGGCGCGGATCATCTGATCGAGGAGCCCGTTGGCCTGAGGGTAGAGGCCGGCGGCGCAGAGGGAGACGGCGAGGTGGGCAAAGGCGTCGGGGGCCGGTGCCGACGGCGCGAGGCGGGTGCGGGACCAGTAGAAGAAATCCAGCAGGAGCTTGGGGTGGAGGCGAGGGGAGGAGTTGCGGCGGCGGAGAAGGGAGGATAAGGCAGCGGGAGAAAGGCGAGAAGGGAGGTCTGAGGCGGCGATGGCGAGCTTCCAGTCGCCGGAGCAGCTGGAAAGGAGGGTGGCCACGTCCGCGGCCACGCCGTCCGGGTCGGCGGCCGTGGACGAAGAGGTATCGCTGGTGGAGGTGGTGGTGGTTGTGAAGGGCGCGGGAGGCGGTCGGGTCGCGCGGATGGGCGAGACGCCGGCGCCGGCGGCTGGACGCCGCACGCGCGCGAGGTGGAGCATGTTGGGTACGACTAGAAAGAGAGGATGCGAGGATTGTTTGTGAGCTGTTTGACGTATTGGTCATCGGTACTGCTTGCTGCAGCAGCAAGCCTGAGAAACAACTTGATTCCATCGCGAATCCAACCTGCAAAGCCTGCTTACAAACTTAGATTTGCATAGATGATGCTCTGATGCCATTTGGTGATACTGAACATTTAGGATCAGTTATTAGGCAGGGAGGCGGTTGCCTTTGTCAGGCTAGTTCTGTACCTCTTGACGGTTTACTTGCATTCTGCTAGTACTCCTACAATAACTCAGTGCACTGATATTGGCAGAATATGCGTCCCCTTGTATATTTGATACATTTCAGAGTTTATAACTCAACATCTTTATGTTTGTAGTTGTGAATACTCTTATGGTTCGCTTGCTTGGGCTCACCTTCATATGACAGAGGATGGGCCAAAAATTGTCAAAACCGAGAGCTAAATCAAAAAGGGTATTGAACCACTTTTGTGAGAATCCAAAATTTTTCTTCAACATTAGCAGTAACAGCTCACGTCAGTGACCATTAAAAAAAATCTACAGCACTGAACTGAAGATTTAGTGACCTAAAAAGAAAGGAAAAACTCTTTGACAAGCTGATCAGCTCCTAAGTTCTACAAAAAGAATGAAAATCAGCCTTCCACTTGAAGGGCATACCATGCTTCCCTGCTACTGTGAGTTTGTTTCCCTATATGCAATTTCTATTATGTCTCTGTTTTCGAGTGATTGATCGGCCCAGACGAACCCGCCTGGCAGTGAGAGCATCCAGCAAGATATCCAACGAGCACTCCACTGCCTCAGCTTGCTTTTCCAACTCAAATGCGCTGAGCTCAGGCCGCAAGTTCAACTCCCAGAGGAGGCCAGCTGCAGCTGCCGCAGTGCAGGTACGATCCCACGCAGGCTGTGGTCTGTTCAGTTTATGAAGGAACATAGTATCCACAAATAAGCATTTGAAAAGGGGGAAAAGGTTATCACAAATGAAGGAGACGATAAGAACAAATAAAGCTTTTAGCTCACCGTAGTTTATGCATCACTGAGGCACTAAGTGTAGATAGTGCGATACAAGGTATATCTTCATCTCCCCATATTGCAGTCCATCTCTCCTGTACAAGGTAACAGATATAAGTCATATTTAGCTACTTGTTTCTCACATGTGAACATACCTACTTGGTAATTTGGAGTCCAAATCTTAAAACTCCTGATTGGATAGTGGCAAGTGCCTTGCAACCCAACCCTATTCTACATCAATCCAACTGTAGTCTGCTTTTGGATTATTCTGAATGTTTTTTGGTCAAGGATTTGCAAGTACATATTTGTAGGAACTAATCAAGAATCATCTACGAAATTATACAATCTAAAGGCTAAAGGTAAAA
Source organism: Miscanthus lutarioriparius (assembly GCA_904845875.1). NCBI lineage: Eukaryota > Viridiplantae > Streptophyta > Magnoliopsida > Poales > Poaceae > Miscanthus > Miscanthus lutarioriparius. The sequence continues at coordinate 7,612,871 of CAJGYO010000019.1, read as the reverse complement.
CTTTTTATGTGAAACCTACAAGATTACCATGCAGCTCTTTAGGTATGAGAAATGCCAAACTATTGTATGTCTAGTTCCATCAGACAGCATTTATCATTAAACCTCCACTTAAATTGAGCCAATTTCATAAAATTATAAGTATTTGACATAATAGTCAAGAACTAAACCTTTGGAAATTGACGTTCATTAAGCTATACTCCCTCCGTCCCAAAATAGATGACCCTTCAGCTATGAATCTGGAGGGAGTATGTACCTAACTTTGGAGTCTTGGCCAAATATTTAATAATGTACACATCCAGTGATTTAGTTGAATGTGAATGAATTCAACTGGTGGGACCAACATGTCTGTGTAAATGTAATCTACATGTCAGACCCCGCAGCCAGCTGAAGAAATAGGAGCAGTTCTGCGTTTACTGGTAGTCTAGACAGCCTAATAAAGGAATGCTTGGGCCAAATGAGAAATGCATTGAACTGTACCTTCAACCTTCTGTACAATGCAGCAGAATTACTCCAGGTACCATCAAGCAAAACAAAATTGAAAGGTTCATCCTGCAGACTCTGCATTGCAAAAGTTAAATCATTACCATTTACCCAAATGTTGAAAGTTGATAGGTGTTAGTTGCAAAAACCACTAAAGACTCAACAAATTGAATCATTATGGATACTTGATATGATGGATGGAAGGTGCTCATGGAAAAAAAATCTACATGGAAAATGTATGTATAAAAGAAGGGAGCACTTCATGAACAAAAATCCACATGGAATATATGTATAAAAGAAGGGAGCACTACTACTTTGCTGCAGTGGAAATCATGGAATGCCATTGAAAAACAAACACCACCTCATGAAGGTCAGCAGTCAAGGACAAACCATCAAATTCAAGGTCTTTAACTGACTTGGGGGTGCTACTCTTGTTTGGATATAGAACTGAGATCTTCCCCTTTCCTGAACGAACACCACATCAGAATGGAAGTGAGACATTTAACGATGAAGAGAAGGAAAAAAAACACATGTCCTAGCTGAAGATAGAAATATGACTTATGCTGAATGATTGATTAGTGCAGAAATCTTCTGCAGATCATACAAAACTAAATGCATTCTGCAATCTGCATTCGTTTATATGAAATATCAATTTGTACCATAGATAATCAATGCATCAAAGGATGCAGTTTCAAGCTGTTAGGACCAGGTCAAGCATACAATGCATCAATAGAACAGTTCACAGTGATCAAAATAGAAAGGAGCACATGCAAACAGAAAAGAACAAACAATGCGCAGAATTTCAATGTGAAAACTACATTAACAGAACCATAGAATCCTGAATGTCAGTAAATATGGACAGTTACAGGCCCCAATCTCCATTTCTCATAAACATGACAACCCACTGTGAAAGAGGTAATACAAGTGACACGTTCATTTAAAATATGTTGAATATTCCAAATTAGTCCATACATTATTATATATCATGTTACAAATCAGCAAGTGCACCTCCCTATAGTGGTAAGCAGACTGGAAAGCATAAATATTTGCATGTGCATATGAGTTAAAAAGAAAAGTAGAAATGTAAAAAATTGGGTCAGAAAACACATCATATATTGCCTTTACTTTAAATGAGAACATGATGCTAGTTACTACTAACGTGATTTCGGGAAAGTGAACAGAATTTAAGTGCAATGTGACCAAAACAGCATAAGAGACACTTTAGAACTGTAACCCTAGGGCATGTTTGGATCCTTCACACGGCCCGCCTCGCCTCGCCCATCTCACCTCGCCAGACCAGGACAGACAAAGCAAGGGGAAGCAACCTATTTGGTTTCCTTGTGTAGCTAGCTCTTTCTTTCACTTCCTCTTCTCAAATGGAACAGAGCGAGAGCACCAATCTAGCACAGTAGCACTGGCCTTCCTGCAGCTGCTAAAACAGGACGAGACGCTGGTTGAAGATGATTGCGACCTTGCCGAGTAAGTGGATCAAATCCATGTCCGCTGCTGTGCTGTGGTGTAAAAAGAAGCAAACAGAGCAGACGATGAAAATGGATTGCGCAAACGCAGAGGTCCTTAGCTTCTCATGTGGCAATACCATTTAACTATTTAAGGCATTGGGCCACCGTCAGGCTTCAATTCGAGCACCCAGGACTTATTATGCCGCCTTGCGATCGATTTGCCCCGCATGGGGCTGGATTTTGCACCGTCCGTGCTTAAACTTCTGCTGCAGGTGACGATTCCGAGGTCATCTTCTCGATTGACTAGAGGGAGAAGGAAACAAGAACCAACGCCACGTGACCTTTCCCACGCAGGAGAGCTGATTTGGCTCTCCTGCGCTGGCAGGGAAAACCTTGCCATGACAGGCGAGATTGCTCAGCAAAGCAAGGGTCTTTTGCTGTACCAAACAACTATCCTCACCCAGTAAGGCGAGGATAGGCAGAGCGATAGATCCAACAAACCCCCCTCCCAATCTAGAGGCCTTATATGTTGGTCTAACCCACACTCAAAAACCAAGGTGGGACTAGATCCACACAATCTCACATCAACATATACACATGGGCCTATATGGCCCAAATTCCAAAGTGGGCCGGATGTCACATAGACCTACGACCAATGATAATGGAGACTATCAAAGTTATCAACGCCGCTACTTAGAGCTGTGGGTTAAGCTAGCACATGCCCAACTTTTGGTAATCAAATTATTAGCATGACTCTTATTTGCATTGTTTCCATATCCTTTAAGTCATTAAGCAATGACAGCATAACCAGCAAAATCACAGATCTAAAAGCATTATTACGTGCCTCTTTCCTAAATAGGATTCAATATACTAGGTGAGTTTAGTTGACAAAGTATGCTTTGCTCATCAAACAAGAAATTTACAACTCTTGAGAGGATCAATCACAGCAAGTGAAAGCTAATCTAAACTACCAAACAGAAAAATGACTAAATCAAAGTCTAGCAAGCTCTTAAAACAATATCATTCAACAATTTATATGTTTGAGAAATCAAGGATGGTTCCAAGCACCTGAACTCTGAAATGCATCCCACATGATATCTTCATGCTCTTGGATACCAAAGAGGCATAACTGTGCAGCTTGGATGCCAAATACTTGCCAGAGTAACTTTCCTGTGTTATTCTGGCGCAAAAAATCCTGCAGAAAGAGATATGGTTACACATAATAGGAGGAAACATAAGAGAGTACTGCACAACCCTCTATGGACAGACCTTTGGGTGCATGTATAGCCAGAATTTCATCCCCTTCCAAAGATTGCAAGGAACAATATTTGTGCACATACAGTCTTCAGTTGGTAGCCAGCACTGCAATTTCAGAGACAGACGGATCACTTAACCACACTCTGGGAAGGAGAGGAATCAAGAAGGGTAAAATGCCAGTAAATCAGGGTTCAGCCTAGTGGAAATTAAAATCGCTGCATTGTTTTGCAGCACTGCTCAAGCGCTTGCATAGCTCAGGTTGGACACCACAGTACCTTCTGGCACAGATACCCTCTGCACCCTAGCAAACGGCAGCCAATCTGCCGCGCGGAGAAGTACTGCAGCTTCTGGTCGGAGTCGGCGAGCCTCTCGTAGACAGCCCTGTGCTTCTTGTCCTCCACGTCCTTGAAATTGCCCTGCAAAATCCAGAAGAAATCAAACCAAGATGCATCAGTTCGACTCCTGCTGCGCTCGCACGGAAGCCTGAAGAATCTCCAAAATCTGAGGGTTGGTAAATGGTAATAAATAAAACAATAAGGGAGGAAGATGACGTCACCTTGAGCTTGGAGCCGACGCCGCCGAAGCGCATCTTCTCGCCGGCGGCGGCCTCCATCTCGAGCAGCTCGTGGATTACACCGGCCACCGCGGCCGGGAGCGTCGAGGAGGTGCCCCAGCGCCGCCACTCCTCGTGGCTCACATCACACCAATCCCCGCCGCCGGCGACGGCCGTGGGGAGGTCCTCGTCCTCCGCTTCCACCTTCTCTTCGACCGCTGCCGGATCGGTGGAGAAGGCCATGAGGGAGCGCGCGAGGGGAGGCGCCCGCCGCAGTCGGGGATCCCGCAGTAGGAGGGGCAGTGGGAGGCTGCGGTGGAAGGCGAGGGCACCGATGCAGCAGACGGGAGGAATAAGAGCAAGCATTTTTTTTCCTTCGCTATAGTCTGCCTTTCTTTTTTTTTTTTTTGTTTGCTCGTGCGCAAATGAAAAACGGCGGGCATTTGCCTGGGCGTTCATTTCAGACTAGTGACCAGACGGAATACGACTGTGGATAGCTACAGTGTTTATCATATTAAGGGCGTGTTTAGTGAAAGTTGGAATTTGGCTACCGCAGCATTTTCGTTTTTATTTATCAATTAGTGTTCAATCATGGACTAATTAGGCTTAAAACGTTGGTCTCGCGATTTCTAACCAGTAATTAGTTTTTTTATCTACATTTAATGCTCCATACACGCATCGCAAAATTCGATGTGATGACTACTGTAACACTTTTTTGGAAGTTTTTTTAACTAAACACGGGCTCAGTTACAGATTTGAATCGATAATATCGATGTCATATGTATATAAAGTTGAGTATCTAAATACAAATATGTGGCGACACATGCGTTCTGTATGTGGCTGACCCCTGTTGAATAGCCTGTTAAAGAAGTGTCGGATGTGTGATTACGATGTAATGCGAGCATATCCAAGAGTGCTCTGTATCCTTTTTTTCATCCATGTTTTTTGGAAAAAAAAACTCATCTCCAAAATTCTCCATATCCCTTCCTCATATTTTCGCACTCGGCAAACCGGCCTCCTCCGTGCATAAAAATACGCGGAGAGGAATCGCACGCATTGGCCCTTCCCCGCGCCGCCTCCTCCTTCCCACGCTCGACCGCGACTCTTTCCCGCGTGTCATCTCCTTTGCGTCATCGTCCACTGCTTCTCTACGATGCTTTCTTGGTCGCTAGGGTTTGTTGCTGCCGCCTGTAGGCCATGGCCGCCGCTACCAACGGCAGCGGCAGACATAGCCGGCCGCAGCCGCGTCCTGCACGGGAAGGCCTGGCCGCTGGCACGTGTGGCCTAGCAGAGGCCGCGGTTGGGTGCCCCTGCCTGCCTCTGCGTGGATGGCGATGGCCTGGCCATGGAAAGCTGTGGGCACAGGAGTGTAGATCTTCAGCCTGTTCGTTTCGGCTGGATTGGTTTATAAACCCATGGCTGAAGTACTGCTGGTTGGTTTGGTGTGAGAGGAAAACACTGTTGGCTGGCTGATAAGCCAAACCAGATATAGGCAAGTTACGACCTGCCGAACAGGCTGCTTAATTCTATTTTCGTTCCTTCGTCGCTTGCTAGATTGTATATGTTGCTTGCCTGTTGATACTGTTGCCTGAATGTATATGTTGCTTACCGGCTGCTGCTGAACGCTACTTGGCCGACGTGCATGCTACTGTACCTGCTGATGGGAAAGAGAAGATTTCTGCTCTGGTGCTGGCCGGAAATTTGCTCTGCTGCTCCTGATGGCTACCTGTGCTTGTCTGCTAGCTGATGGCGGCCGGCTGGGAGGTCCGGCGGCGAGGCTGGGAGGAACACCGGCGACCAGCAGGGTGCGGGCCTAGCCTGGCTGCCACCGGCTGCTGCTCGGAGAAGAGCGAAGGCACGCGGCGGCGAGGTAGATGGGACGGGAGTCGCGACCTCGCGACGGGGGAAAGAAAAACCGCGAAGGATTAGTGTGTGGGTCCACAAATCTGATATTTTGGAAGTCAATTATAGATACTATTAGAGATGGTCTCTTTTTTTTCTCCCTATAATTATTTAGGAGTTGACAAACACCATGTTTTGGAGAGCCAAATATACCAAACCTTTGGAGATGCTCTAAATGGGATTGTTATCTTACAGTACTGGGCAGGGTATGAGCTCTATTACTTTGGTAATAAAGTCGATGACATCTAATTATTGACAGAAATTTAATTTTGGCTTACCAACACATTATGGAAATATAAACGGTAAACCATCATTATACTTTTACGCAAAAAAAGAACTTACTCAAGAAATCACTTTTGGCTGAATGCATTTCTAATCTATACTATAAGGGACCAATTAAAATTATACTAGGTCCACCCTCAATTTTATCCCCACAGTCATGACTTTACCTTCTTACACTTCAAAATATGTCCCCAGAAATACAACAGCATTAAAATCAATGGCTCACGTATCTTCCTATTAGGCTTCAACACGATCTATTGGTCAGGATTGTTTGGATCATCCAGAGGCTTCAACGCACCCTATCAGCCTGCCTCTCCCCGCCCGCATGGCCGCACCACGGAGGCCAACGATCCCCGTTTCAAAGCATGGTACCTCCTATTTCTAGAACCAAATCTCCGAAACAACTCAGAAACCAAACACGAGACTCCCATGCCTACACTGTTGCGTGAACCCTTCTTCCTCCATTCCTCTTGCTCTCTTCTCTCTTGCTCTCCGTCATCACCCCGTCCTTCCTCCGTTCCTCCCCGATTCAAGGCCTGGCTGCGATACTGCCATGGGCCGCCGTCGCCACCACCGCGGCCACCGTTCCTGCTGGCAGGGCCGTGCCACTACCAGGGGTTGTGCGAGATGCAAATGGGGAGAAGAGAAAGAGTTAGAGGGGAGCAGGATCAGAAGGGGCAAGGGTAACGCATGCAAGGAAAGAGGCATATAGCCTATAGGAGCGCACCAAAATCTCGGTCGTAGGAGCGGCTGGAGGGCCGCACCGGCGGCGTCCAGTCGTGGAGGGGAGGCGTGGGGAGGGCGGCCGCGGTGGCGGAGCAGCAGCGTCGCGGGGGAGCGGTTCGGCGTGGTGCGTACATGCGGGGGTCGCGCGGTTACGGGATGGGGGCGGGGGAACGGTTTGGCTGCCCTTCCCAATCCAAGTGAGTTCCATCTGCGTGTTCCCACTTCCCATCCCAAATGCTATGTACTGGCAATTTTTTTTCCATGCAAAATATCTGATCATTAGCCTTTTGTATACCAATGAACGAATCTTCTGCTTCAATATCAGCGTTCAAGTTCAGGTATGATATTTAGAATCCCCATCCTATTTGTTTACTCTTTTGAATGGCTTATTGATTTATTGACTTCCGAGACGGAAGTTTCCCTGTGTTGAGCAGATTCGTTCATGATGATTTGAGTCTGATTTAATCCTTCTCGAGGCAGACTGAACACCCTACGCTCGCCCATTTGGTAGAAAACGTAGGGTATGATCCTCTTCTCGATTTGTTTAACCATTGTTGAATAATTTATTTTCTTATATTTTTTCTCTTGTGCAAAGAGTTTCACTGTGAATTAAAAAATATGAATTCTTGTTAGCTATGTTTGAAGAGCAGATATGCAGGAGCTTTCCATTCTCACTATGCGTGAATCACGAATTCATGATCAAGTCATGGCAACAGAAATAGATCCTGCATTAACATCCAAGTGGTTAGAAGCTCATAGGTTGTGCAGGTATATTTTGCAGCTTTCTCTAAATATCCTAACTATTTGGAATGAGGGCTAACAATTTGTTTGCTAAGCTTCGGTGGGTATAGTATTTGCTTGAATTCTTCATGGCTTTGAAAGTCTTACTCACATGATGCCAGTTAATATATTCTGAAATATACAGGTTAACAAAATTCGGTGGATGTAGCAGTGGGATGAAGATGAATATGAGGAGGCTGAGTTCAGTCTGATGCTCTTGAGCTCTTCCCACATGCTCATCTTTAGCAGTGTCTAATAGTAAAGATGACAATTTTATTTGGCACCGATGCTTCATATCAGTAAATGAGGATGAAAGGAGATTTTGGATGAAAGTGTCTGTGGACTATTATCCTTACAGTACTAGGGTAAAATGTTCAATTGTTTGTTGTTATATCTTGCATGAATTTTTTTGAATTATCGATTGAGGTATGGAAGTGTTAGTTTTCTGCTTGTTCTATACACCCTTGCAGTTCTTAACATGCATTGGTGTGCTTGTGCCTCTTCCCCTGTAACTCAGAACAAGGCAAGAAAGTGCTCACATTATTTCTTCTTCTTGCTCGACAAATTCAGCTACTAGAGGTTGAGCAGCAGGTCATTGGAGTTCAGGGGTTGTGACTGAAATCGCGTGAGAGATCTCCCTTGCACCTTTCATAACGTGGCCCTGATCTTGCTGATGGCTAACCTCACCAACACGTCTCCAGTGTTAATTGCTGAGGGATAGGATAGGTATTATTACAAGGCATGTCACTATTGGTGTTGGTATATATTGTATCGCAACTTGGTGGCTCAGTGGCTCAGTGGTCCTTATTTTACAGGCCTCCTAGCAAGAAAATGTATAGCATAATGTCTCATTAAATAGTTTCTAATCTCAGTTTTATCCAAATTGTAGACACTGGCGATTTTATAATGTCCCATTCAATAGTTTTTGGTTGTTTATACTAGGATTTTTGACAACATGTGCCTGGGCACCTGCATGTCTCGATGATTGGAGCTTGTTTCAATTGACTTTTGGCATAATTTTGTAACCAAATATTTGTCGTATACCCATAGAACTATTATTTTCATTATTATTATTATTTGAAAAAAAATCAATGTGATTTCATCCTTATGAACTTTTATTTTTATGTCGACACGTGCGTGCCCCACTTGCCTATCCACTAGTTGAGGAAAAGGTACAAGTTTGTAGACATACTGTGCAAATGTGGTTGGAGAATTTGTTGCAGGCTCAATCTCGGTGTAGCAGGTAAGTTCAATCGTATTCATATTATCACATAGCATGCTTCAAGGCAATGATACTTGGATTTAGCATTTTTTACCCTGAACCAACTTGTGATGTAAACATTAACCTTTTGTATTCGAGGGTTGTTAGTGCAATCATATAGCATGCCATGCTGGTTTTGAAACCGGCTTGAGCCGGTTTTGATAGTCTGAGCCCGGGTCGGTGACAGTGCATGGAGCTCATCGGTGCGGCAGCGGCACGGGCTACTCGCCGGCGGGGCGGCGTCACACAAAGCTCCTCCTCTCGCCTGCTTGCTAGAGCATCCGTTGTGGAGGCTTGCCGGCTCGGTGGAGGCGGCCACGACGAGTGGGCAGCACAGTGCAGGTGAGCGCCGCGGTGGAGAAAAAGCACAGTAGAGAGATTAATTTTTCCTGCTAGGAGGCACGGATGGGAGCGAGCAGACACGCGGTAGCGAGTTGGGAAGTCGCGCCCGCCCCTACGAACGCCCTCACGACTCGCGAGAGCATTAGCAATAAGAGAAGCCACGTTGTGGCAAAAAAAATGATGCCATGAGGAGAGAGAAACATCGAGCACTGATTTTTGCCACTGTAACATGCGATGGTAGAAAATTTTCTCTGTCCTCGATGACTGGATGCACCAACAAACCATTTGTTGTGATGGAATCTACTCACTTAATTTTTAAATTTTCGATTTGGCAGGGGCTCATGTTTTTTTGAAAGATTAAGGGCGCGTTTGGAACACGGTTTTTTCATAGGAAAAGTGAAGGAAATCAAAACGGAAGAAAGGAAGATGGTCATGGCGTTTGGAACAAAGGAGAGAAGCTAATCCTTTCCTTTGGAACACTGTAGCAACAATATGATTTCACGGGAAAGAAAACATTTGCTCCTGGCTTTGTTTTTTTGTTCCTTCGCGGAAGCCCGATGCAACCAGAGCTCGGGACGATAAAATAGAATGCGATCACACTGTCACACAGCCAGAGCTCGGGACGATAAAAAATTAGGAACATATAGGAGAGAGAACGGTCAAGTAATAAAGAGACTACTTCTTCTAAAAAAAGTATAGAGACTATACTATGCTTATAGATGAATTAAAAAATAATAACCTAAATGACTACCAGGTTAGGATGGATCAATGGCTATAATCGCTACTTAGAGACATGTGATGATCTAAACATATTCATGCAATCCAAACGGCTCAAAGTATCTATTCCTGCGTTTTGAAATACCGTAGTTTTCCATCTTTCATTCTACCATATTTCTGTGTTTTTTTCCATTCCTCTATTTTGTATTCCTTCGTTCCAAACGGACTTTAAAGGATAATTTTACGGTCTCACTGATACTCTCTGCCAACACAATCTTGGGAAGAATAAATAGAACGTTGACCTGTACTTACATAGGAACCTAATGCAATAATGCTAGCTCCTTTCAAACGCTACAATTAACTCCGTCATAAAGAGCCTCAGCGCACGGACACGAACGTGTAAACAGCCGCACCGTGCGCGAGGGGGACACCGTGGCGCTTGCTTGTCCACGCACCGACACCGTTCGATGGCCATGGCCATGACCCCGGCCCGGCACAAGCCGACCGGGTCACACCATCGCGTCGAGGATCTCGGTCCGCGACATGGCGACGGCAGCCCGGCACACGGGGCAGATCCACTTGCGCTGTAACCACAGGCTGATGCAGCCCGCGTGGTATACGTGCCCGCACGTGCCCGCAGCTCGCGTCCGCAAGGCGCCGGCACCGGCCCCAGCTCAGTTTAGTTGCGTCCGCAAGCCGCGCCTTGCAGATCGCGCAAAGATCCACGTCGCAGATCGCGCACAGATCCACGTCGCCGTCGCTCGGCTCCGGGCCCCGCTGGCCGGCCCCACCCGGCTGATGAGGGACGGCGACGACGACGACGTCGTCCTTGTTCTTGTTCAACAGCGCTTCTTGCTTCCCTGCCGCGGACGAAACGCCGCCGCCCTTCGCGCTTCCCGCGCCATCCTGGCAATGGCGCACAGCACATATGATGGTGCAGAGCACCACGAGACCCGCGAGTACGCCTAGAAATATCGCACCAGCCATTGGTGATCGGATGTTCCCGTGTTTGCGCAGCAAGATGTGCGGTTAGATGCGGCAAGTTGAGAAACAGGCTACGGTTTCGGTTAAGTCTGTCATTACGATTTCAGAATTCGCAATAGTCAATACAGGCCCGTTCGTTTATAGGAACGATTTCAGAATTCTCGGACGAAAAAAAAACGGATTAGTCAATACAATCCAATAAATCTCTTTCATCGAGGACAGTAAATAGACTGGTTAAGTAATCGGATTCCATGGCAAGGGCTCCTCTGCAGATTCGATTCAAATTTTAGTCCGAAAAGGAGAACGAAACAAATTACAAAACGTTAGGACGAACCTGCATGTTCGTTTGTTGATTTTCAGCCAAAATTTATCAGTCATGATATAATATTTTTCTCTCATAACAAACCAGCAACCGCCGAACTTATCAACTCAGAAACCAACGTGATGTCGTTCGGCTTTTTCGACGGACAGACGAGCTACACATCAGATAGCCAATCCAATAGCCTATAGGGCGACTGTAATTTAGGACAAGTCTCGGTGTACGCTTTAAAGGCTATCGGTAAAGTAATACCTCCAATTAGCCCTATTGGTTTCAGTCACTGAATTAGTCAAACTTGCTACAGGCAGGATCCTAGAACTTTACAGGTCGGGCATTCAGTGTCCGGGATCAACGCCTTGTTCCATATGCAATTTACATATTTCTCACACGATCGTAATCGAAAAAGGAAAAACCCCTTATTTCGTTGCACTCCTCGTGGTGGAACTTGGAAGTGACAAGAGGCCATGGGTGCTGCTCTTGGCCGACGAGCCAAACGAGTGTTCCGCCGTCCGGTCGTAGTGGCCTCCGGTGTTGGCACTTGCGGTCGACGACGTGGTGCTTGACCAGTTGTGACCCCTGGCAACAGTGACAGGCGGCCCATACGTCGCCACCGGCATCTCCAGCGGGAGCTCCGGCAACGGCGCCTCGAACTGGAGCACGCTCATGGCCTGTCGGATCGATGCCCGGGACGCGTAGTCCGGATGCACGCACCAGAGCCCCACGCATAGCACCCGCTCCATCTCCATCGGCTGGAACCCGCCGTCGTTCAGCCGGGGGTCCGCCGCGTCGAGGAGCTCGCCCCTCCCGTACAGATCCCAGACCCACTGCACGAGCAGCACTCTGCTCTCGTCTTCCTCCTCCAGGACGACGGGCTTCCTGCCGCAGGCGACCTCGAGGAGGACGACGCCGAAGCTGTAGACGTCGGACTGGACGCTGGCGCGGCTGGTCACCACGCACTCTGGGTCCATGTAGCCCATCGTGCCGGCGAGCCACGTGGTGTGCGCGGCGCGGCTGTGGTTGACGAGGCGCGCGAGGCCGAAGTCGCCTAGCTTCGCGTTGAACGACGAGTCCAGCATCACGTTGCTCGGCTTGATGTCCCTGTGCACCACGCACTGATCCCATTCCTGGTGAAGGTACAGGAGCGCAGAGCCCATGCCAAGGATGATGTTGCACCTGATCGACGCCCAAAAAAGAAAATTGAACTTGTAATATCTGACAAACTATTCTTATAAAAAAAACAAGCATAAACTATCAGCTCCCTTGATTGATCAAGTTCGTTCTTACCTGACTTGCCACGTTAGAATGTTGTCTGTGCTGTAGAGATGCTTGTCAAGGCTGCCGTTGCTCATGAGCTCGTAGACGAGCAGGAGCTCGTCGGCGTCATGGCACCACCCGACGAGCTGCACAAGGTTGCGGTGTCTGAGACGGCTTATGATCGTGACCTCGGAGACGTACTCCCTCCTCCCCTGCTTTGACGTCTTGGAGACCTTCTTGATGGCCACATGGAGACCTTGATCCTGCAGGTACCCACGGTAGACTGATCCGAAGCCACCTTCGCCGAGCTTCTCCTCGTCGGAGAAACCTCGCGTCGCCTGTGACAACTGGTTGTAGGTGAATCTCCGAGGCCCGGCCCCCATCTCGAACTCATCGTCCATTTCTCCATGGAGGTGGAGAGGAGCCCCTTGCGTTTGGTTGGTGCCCTTTCGTTTCAGGTATTTGTTGTAGCTGAGCCATGCTGCTACAATGAGTAGTATGACGATTCCTGTAGATGCCAGTCCGGCTATTAGGCCTATGTTTCGCATCTTTGATGTTTTGGTTCCTGTCATTTAATAAAGATGCATAAATACCAAAACCACTGATTCAAAAAAAAAACACTGCAGAAGCTTATAAAACACACATCATTGGCTTATGAGCATGCTCCTCGGTACTCATAAAGAAAGTCGTTTTGGACAGCGACACGGTCTCCAAAACACAACTTTAACTTCTTGTTTCAATAAAAATATTTATCAAAAAGTGATATATGTATATTTTTATGAAAGTATTTTTCAAGACAAATCTATTCATATAATTTTCATATTTTCAAACTCAACCACTTGAGAATTATTCATGATTTATATTTCCAAGGTTTGACTCAAACCTTGTCCTAAACGACTTCCTTTACGGAGGGAGTACACATTTCCCCAGTGATTTGTCAACAACACTATGTATATATAGTGAGAGTGCACAAATCATGCATCGAAGATAGATAAAAACATTGTTCACAGATTTATTTACGCATTTGATTTCAGCGAAGCAATGCACACTTATGTTCACAGATTACATAAGATTCATATTATATATTGAGCAACGCGAATTTCTAATCTAATAGAGAGAAAAAAGGAGAAATAACAAAGCTACAAGCAGGGAAAGGCACTTGCCGGTCGTGTTGGCAACGGCGACTCTGACGAGAGTGGACTCGAACGACCACGAAAGGATCTGATGCCGCTCGACTAAATCTCCGGTGGCTCCGGAGAACCCGACCGCCGCCTGCTGCGGCAGCCCAGCTTCCTTGAAGTCGACGGTCACACTGGCGTTGTGAGAGGCTGCCCTAGCCGCAGCGGTCACGTCCTGCAAGACCAGTCTGGTAGGGGCGTAGCCAAAGTGACGCTTGCAAGATAGGCGACACGTCAGGCGAGCCACGGGCGCTGGGACCGGCAGCCCACGGGCATGGCGGTCTGGCAGGGGCACGGGCAGGGGCGGCGGTCATCGAAGCGGGCGGGTGTGTGGGCGGCGGGCGGGGGCTAGAGGGGACGGCGTGGCGTGGGAGGCGGCGTGGGCGGGCGCTGGGCTGGGGGCACGGGCACGGCACGCATGGCGAGTGTTGCACTAGCCTACTAAAAATACAAGCCACCTACCACAATTCTAATTTATATAGTCTCTATCCACACAATAGCTATGTCACTACACTAAGTTAGTGTGCTCTCAAAGGCTAACTGAAGAGTCACACTAACCAAACTAACAAGCTCTCACAACTAGCTACATTAAAGAGCTTGATAACTAGTTTGCGGTAATGAAAAGAGATAGAGCAAGATAGTTATACCGCCGAGTCGAGGAATGAACCAATCAATCACAAGAATAAATACCAATGAAGACCAATCACCTTGGAATCAAATGATGACACAATGATTTTTGACCGAGGTTCACTTGCTTGCCGGCAAGCTAGTCCTCGTTGTGGCGATTCACTAACTTGGAGGTTCACGCGCTAATTGGCATCACACGCTAAACCCTCAATAGGGTGGCGCACAACCAACACAAGATGAGGATCACACAAGCCACGTAGCAATTTACTAGAGTACCTTTTGGCTCTCCGTCGGGGAAAGGTCTACAACCCCTCACAGTCACCATGATCGGAGTCGGAGACAATCACCAACCTCTGCTCGACGATCCTCGCTACTCCAAGCCATCTAGGTGGTGGCAACCACCAAGAGTAACAAGAGAATCCCATAGCGAAACACACCAAGTGCCTCTAGATGCAATCACTCAAGCAATGCACTTAGATTCTCTCCCAATCTCACAAAGATGATGAATCAATGGTGGAGATGAGTGGGAGGGCTTTGGCTAAGCTCACAAGGTTGCTATGTCAATACAAATGGCCAAAAGAGTGAGTTAGAGCCAGCCAAATGATATTTATAGACACCTCCAAACAATAGAGTCGTTGGCTCAATTATTAGGCTAACTGCGGGACGACCGAACGCATCGGTCATGTGCACCGGACGTGTCTGGTGTGGCGACCAGATGCGTCTAGTCGCTGTGTCCGGTCGTAGCCTGACCGCCACGTGTCCCTTTCAAATTGTTTAGCCATTCGCGCCCACCGGCTAAAACTACGTGATCAGACGCGCTGTTAGAAAACGACCAGACACGGGAGACGCAACGTCCAGTCGAGTCCAGAGAGCTCCCAGAGCCGCTTTAGGCTGACCGGACACGTCCGGTCACACCAGACCGGACACTCCCAGCGTCCGATCAATTATTGCGATGAAAACCCGAGACTTGCTGGTTCACACCGGACGCGTCCGGTGTGGCGACCGGACGTGTCCGATCGCTGCGTCCGGTCAAGACATACACAAAAACTAAAATACCCTGTGAGATCAACATTAGAAGTAAGGGTCTAGTTTTCATGATATGAGCATGATTCTAGTTACTTAACATATGCATGCTAGTTTTTCATTTTATCATTCAAATCTACAACTAGCATACACCACACAAGCATGGATATTGAAATTTAAAACTAGTGCCATGTAAGCAAACATATGAAATGCACATTCGAATGCATCAATCAAGTTTTTGAGCTTGCTCCCCCTACTTGTGTGCTCAAAAGTTAATTGATCTCCTTACTTTGTCATATCTCCCCCCTATGTCAATTCCCTTTACTTTGTCATATCTCTCCCCTATGTCAATTTCTCCCCCTTTGTTGTCTTTTTACTATCTTTGTACACTATTTCTCCCCCTTTGTCATCAATGACCACAAAGGCTTAAGTTATAGATAAGTTGAGATTATAAATGTCAATCAATGGGATGAGGATCATTTTCCCAAATTTGGTTCAATCTAGAATACTTGCCAAAGATATTTAACTCGGTTTGATTCAAGGACAAGCTTCTTCACACCTTCAAATAAGGGTTATCTTGTACCATGTTGAGTTAAACACTTATAACTCATTTTCTAGATCAAACACTAGGTTTACAAGCCCACAAACATGTCATATGCTACCACTAGACCAAATTAAGCATAGAAGCAATAGTGGTACCATACAAACATCAAAATCATTTGATTTTCATGAATGAGCCTATCAAATGTGAAAGATGACTAGATGCACTAAATATGTCCTTAGTAAGAATTTTTGCCATGCCAATCAACTTTTACCTTGAATTGCTCGAAAGAGAGGCATGTCATTTAAGTGGGGAGTGCATCAACACATATTTGAGAAATCCAATATGTTCAACTTATTCCTTAGCTTGCAAAACCTTTTCTCATCTAATGGCTTGGTGAATATATCGGTAAGTTGATCTTCGGTGCCTATCCTCTCAATGCAAATGTCCCCTTTTTGTTGGTGATCTCTTATGAAATGGTGGCGAACATCAATGTGCTTTGTTCTTGCATGTTGAACGGATTGTTGGTTAACTTGATTGCACTTCGTTGTCACATAGCAATGGCACTCTCTTGAACTTGATTCCAAAGTCATTCAAGGTGGCCTTCATCCAAAGTATTTGTGCACAACAACTATCGGGGGATATGTATTTGGTTTTGGTGGTTGATAATGCAACACTATTTTGCTTCTTTGATGACCATGAAACAAGTGATCTTTCCAATAATTGACATGTGCCCGAGGTGATTTTCCTTTCAACCTTGCATCCCGTATAATCCGAGTCGGAGTAACCAACTAGCTCAAACTTTGCTCCTTTGGGATACCACAAACCAATATTTTGTGTATGCTTCAAGTACCTCAATATTCTCTTTATAGCCTTCAAATGACTTTCTCTTGGTGAGGCTTGAAATCTTGCACACATGCATACACTAAACATGACATCCGGCCTTGATGCGGTCACATAGAGTAGGCTTCCAATCATAGACCGATACAATTTTTGATCCACCATATTGCCACTTACATCACTATCCAAGTTACTATTTGTTCCATTGGTATACTAATGGCTTTGCTATCACTCATGCCAAACTTCTTGAGCATGTCTTTGATGTACTTGCCTTGACTCACAAATGTACCATTCTTCAATTACTTGATTTGAAGACCAAGGAAGTAATTTAACTCTCCAATCATGGACATTTCAAACTCATTAGCTATCATCTTTCCAAACTCTTCACAAAAATCTTGATTGGTTGATCCAAATATGATGCCATCAGCATAGATTTGCAACACAAATAAGTCTTTGCCAATCTTTTTGGTGAAAAAAGTAGTGTCAACCTTGCCCATCATGAACCCTTTAGAGAGTAGGAAGTATCTCAATCTCTCATACCATGCTCTAGGTGCTTGCTTCAAGCCATACAATGTCTTCTTCAACTTGTACACATGGTCGGGCTTCTTGTCATTTTCAAAACCGGGGGGTTGCTCAACATATACTTCTTCATTGATGTAACCATTGAGAAATGCACTTTTAACATCTATTTTATAGAGTTTGATGTTGTGGGCACAAGCATAGGCTAGTAAGATTCTAATTGCTTCCAATCTAGCAACGGGGGCATATGTTTCTCCAAAGTCAAAACCTTCAACTTATGTATATCCTTGTGCTACCAATCTTGCTTTGTTCCTTACTATTATTCCATCTTGATCTTCGTTGTTTCCAAAGACCTATTTGGTTCCAATCATATTGTGTACCTTTGATCTCTCTACCAATTCCCATACTTGATTTCTTATGAAGTTATTCAATTCTTCATGCATAGCATTCACCCAATCAACATCCTTCAATGCTTCATCTATATTCTTTGGTTCAATGGATGACACAAATGAGAAATGCTCACAAAATAAAGCTAATCTTGATCTAGTTTGTACACCTCTTGAGATATCACCAATAATAGTGTCCAATGGATGATCCCTTGCAACATTGGTTGGTTGAAGGATTGGAACTTGATTGTTTGTACTTGCTTGATCATTGGATTGAGATGATGCACTAGCCACTTGATCTTGTTCATTATCATGAGAACCACTTGTACTAACTTGATTTGTATCATCTTGTACATGTGAGTTAGAGAGCACTTGCACTTGATCATCATCATTCACTTGCCTAGGCATCAATTCACCAACATCCATATTCTTCATGGCATTTAAAAGTTGAATGCCTCTAACATCTTCTAAGTTCTCACTCTCATCTTGGGAACCATTGGTTTCATCAAATTCAACATCATGAACTTTCTCAAGAGTACCACTATCCAAATTCCAAACTCTATATGCTTTGCTTGTAGTGGAATAACCAAGTAGGAATCCTTCATCACATTTCTTGTCAAACTTACCTAATCTAGTGCCTTTCTTCAAGATATATCATTTGCAACCAAAGACACGAAAATATGCAATGTTGGGCTTTCTACCATTCAAGAGCTCATATGGTGTCCTCTCTTTCAATGGGTGACAATAAAGGTGGTTGCTACAATAGCAAGCCATGTTGATAGCTTCGGCCCAAAAAGATTGACTCACATTGTACTCACTAAGTATAGACCTTGCCATATCAATGAGTGTTCTATTCTTCCTCTCAACAAGACCATTTGATTGTGGAGTGTACTTGGTCGAGAATTGATGTCTAATTCTAAATTCATCACATGACTCATCAATTCTAGTGTTCTTAAACTCACTACCATTGTCACTTCTAACTCTCTTGATGGTTGTTTCAAACTCATTGTGAATGCCCTTGACAAATTATTTGAATGTTGCAAACACATCACTTTTGTCCACTAGAAAAAATACCCAAGTGTATCTAGTATAATCATCCACTATCACAAAGCCATATTTGTTTCCACCAATGCTAGTGTATTGAGTTGGCCCAAATAAGCCCATGTGCAATAACTCAAATGCTTTACTAGTGCTCATCATACTTTTCTTAGGATGGGTGTTTCCAATTTGTTTGTCGGCTTGACAAGAGCTACAAAGCTTATCCTTATCAAACACAACATCTTTCAAGCCTCTATCCAAGTCATACTTAACCAATCTATTCAATTGTTTTATTCCAACATGATTAAGCCTTCTATGCCATAACCAACCCATGCTAGACTTAGTGAACAAACATGTAGATAGTTGAGCCTCACTAGCATTAAAATCAACCAAGTATAGATTCTTATATCTAAAGCCTTTAAAGATCAAGTTAGAGTCATCTACACTTATGATTTCTACATCATCTACCTAAAATATGCATTTGAATCTAAGATCACACAATTGAGCCACGGATAGAAAATTAAAGTTCAAGCTCTCTACTAGCAACACATTGGATATGCTCATGTCATTGGACATTGCAATCTTACCAAGCCCTTTGACCTTGCCTTTGGCATTGTCACCAAATGTGATACCATCATAACCATTATTGTCATTGGTATTGATTGAGTTGAACATTCTTGCATCACCAGTCATGTGTTGAGTGCACCCACTATCAAGAACCCAATACCTTCCTCCGGCTTTGTAATTGACCTACAAAAGAAGATCAATTCTTTTTAGGTACCCAAACTTGCTTGGGTCTTTGAAGATCAGTGACCAAGCTCTTTGGCACCCAAATGGCTTTCTTCTTTGAGCCAATCCATGGTGTACCAATAAACTTTGCCTTTACACCATTTGCACCCTTGGTAAGCACATAGAAAGAATTAATCTTAATTGAGGATACATTAGCATTTTTACTCTTGTTCTTGCATTCATGCTCTTTATGACCAACTTGCTTGCAACTAGTGCAAAACCGACCATTGTTCTTCATAAAACTAGTCTTGTGAGGAGAAAAGGCCGCCTTGCCTTTCTTGAGGGTATAGCCCAATCCCTCTTTATAGAGAGAAGCTCTTTGGCTACCCAAACACATAAGCAAGCAGTCCTCATCACCATAGGCCTTACCCAAGGTGTGAGTGAGCTCATTGACCTCCTTCTTGAGGGTCTCATTCTCAACCATTAGTGAGGCATCACAAGTGAAACTATCACTACTAGATGAGGTGGAAATAGAAGTGTCACAAGAAGGATTAGTGGGAGCAACAATGATAGGCTTATATAATGATTCATCAATTAAGTCACAAGTTAAGCCTACATTACATGTCTCAACATACTTCTTATTTTGCACATCAAGCAAAGAGGAATAAGCTTTTCAAGCTTCTTGTGAGCCTTGCCAAGCTTCTCATGGGCTTCCTCTAGCCTCTCATGAGATGCATTGAGCTCATCAAAGACTTGCTTAAGGGCTTTTAGTTCCTTACACAAGCTTTTGCATTCCCTTCTCTTAATGTCGAAGTGTTCTTTAGCATCAACTAGCATGTCAAGTAGTTCATCCTTAGTTGGTTCATCATCATCACTATTACTTTTATTTTCATTTTCATTTTCATTATCATGTTCCTCATTACTTCCATCATCACAAGTTTGTACCTTAGTGGTCTTAGCCATGAAGCATGATGGAGTGTCGAAGAGAGAAGGCTTCTCATTGATAGCAATGCTTGCAAGTGCCTTCTTCTTGGTGATCTTATCATCATCACTTGAGAAAGCATAACTATCCCAAGCGACCACATATGAACCACCCTTCTTCTTCTTGAAGGTCATCTTGTCATTTTTCTCTTTCTTTTCCTTCTTGTTCTTCTTGTCATCATCATTGTCACTATTGTATGGGCATTAAGCAATAAGATGATCTTTGCTTCTGCAATTGAAGCACCTTCTTGACTCTTCCTTGTTCTTGAATGAAGACTTCTTTCTTCTAGCACGGTAGCCCTTCTTCATCATGAACTTGCTAAATCTCTTGACAAAGAGAGCCATCTTCTCATCATCCATCTCATCAAAGCTCAAGTTTTCATCTTCACTTGATGATTCTTGCTTTGCTTTGCTCTTGGATGATGTAGCCTTGAATGCCACACTCTTCTTCTTGTCATCCTTCTTCTCCCTCTTTTCTTCCTTCTCATCATCATCTCTATAAGTATCATCGGTCATGATATCTCCTAACATTTGGTTTGGTGTCATTGTGTCCAAATTGGTCCTCACTAGCAAGGTGACCAACATGCCAAATCTTGCGGGTAAGCATTTCAAGAACTTATGAGAGAAGTCCTTATCCTCCACCTTCTCACCAAGTGCTTTAAGATCATTGACAAGCACTTCCATCTCATGGAACATGTCCGGCACACTCTCATCTTCCTTCATCTTGAAGCTAGCAAATTTCTCCTTAAGAATATATGCCTTTGCACCCTTCATTGCCTTGGTGCCCTCAAATGCTTCTTTCAACTTCTTCCAAGCCTCATGAGCCATCTCAATGTTCTTGATTTGCTCAAATATTTTCTCATCAATTGCATCATGAATGGGACTTAGAGCAATGCCATTGTTTTGGAGAAGCATTTCTTCGGCCACGGTGGGATTCTCCGGATCGATAATCTCAATTTTGGTTTCTACCACTTTCCACACCCTTCTATTGATTAACTTGATATGTGTGGTCATCTTTGACTTCCAATATGGATAATTTGTGCCATCAAATTAGGGTGGCTTCTTGTTGTTGTTGATTTGAGCTATTTTGACACCGAAGGTTGTTAAGCCTCAAATTACGGTGACCACGGCTCCAATACCACTTGAAAGGTCCTAATGGATAGAGGGGGTGAATAGCCTATTCAAATTTCTACAACAACACTTAGCAAACTGGTTAGACAAATATGAGGTGAAGCGAGTGTTGAGCTAGCCTATTAAAAATGCAAGCCACCTACCACAATTCTAGTTTATATAGTCTCTGTCCACACAATAGCTATGTCACTACACTAAGTTAGTGTGCTCTCAAAGGCTAACTAAAGAGTCACACTAACCAAACTAATAAGCTCTCACAACTAGCTACACTAAAAAGCTTGATAACTAGTTTTTGGTAATGAAAAGAGATACAACAAGATGGTTATACCGCCTAGTCGAGGAATGAACCAATCAATCATAAGAATGAATACCAATGAAGACCAATCACCTCGGAATTAAATGATGACATAATGATTTTTTACCGAGGTTCACTTGCTTGCCGATAAGCTAGTCCTCATTGTGGCGATTCACTCACTTGGAGGTTCACGCGCTAATTGGCATCACACGCAAAACCCTCAATAGGGTGCCGCACAACAACACAAGATGAGGATCACACAAGCCACGAGCAATTTACTAGAGTACCTTTTGGCTCTCCACGAGGAAAGGTCTAGAACCCCCCACAATCACCACGATCGGAGCCGGAGACAATCACCAACCTCTGCTCGATGAACCTCGCTGCTCCAAGCCATCTAGGAACCCCGCAGCAAAATACAAACACCAAGTGCCTCTAGATGCAATCACTCAAGCAATGCACTTAGATTCTCTCCTAATCTCACAAAGAAGATGAATCAATGGTGGAGATGAGTGGAAGAGCTTTGGCTAAGCTCACAAGGTTGCTATGTCAATGCAAATAACCAAGAGAGTGAGCTAGAGCTGGCCAAACGATATTTATAGACACCCCAAACAATAGAGCCGTTGGCTCAATTATTGGACTGACTGCGGGACGACCTGGACGCACCAGTGTGCATGTGGACCGGCCGTGTCCGATCGCAGCCTGACCGCCACATGTCCCTTTCAAATTGTTTAGCCATTCACACATAATGGCTAAAATTACGTGATCGAACACGCTATTAGAAAACGAACGGACGCGGGAGACGCAGCGCCCGGTCGAGTCCAGAGAGCTCCTAGAGCCGCTCTAGACCGACCGAACGCGTCCGGTCACACCGGACCGGACACTCCTAGCGTCCGATCAATTATTGCGCTGAAAACCCAAGACTTGCTGGTTTACACCAGACGCGTCCGGTGTGGCGACCGGACATGTCCGGTTGCTGCGTCCGGTCGAGTCAGAGAGATCCTAGAGCCGCTCAACTACGATCCGGACGTGTCTGGTGTGGCAGACGGACACACCCCTACGTCCGGTCCTCTCTGGACCAACACCCGCACTACACGTCACCTCGACCGGACACTAAATAATGATTGCTCATCGTCCGATCATTGCTACGGCCCAGAGTCTGGTCACCTCGTCAACTCTGCCACGCCTGGCCGGAGTACCGAACACGTCCGGTATGGATATCGGACACGTCCGGTCATGTCAGGAACACTACTGCCTGAGACAGTACCGGACATGTCCGGTACGCATGTCGAACGTGTCCGGTCACCCCGTGACCAGCGCAATCAACTCCTTTTCAACTCTATCTTGTTTACCCTTGCTCAAATGTGCCAACCACCAAGTGTATCACCTTGTGCACATGTGTTATCATATTTTCACAAATGTTTTCAAGGGTGTTAGCACTCTACTAGATCCTAAATGCATATGCAATGAGTTAGAACATCTAGTGGCACTTTGATAACTGCATTTCGATATGAGTTTCACCTCTCTTAATAGTATGGCTATCGATCCTAAATGTTATCACACTCGCTAAGTGTCTTGATCACTAAACCGAAAAGCTCCTATCAATTTCACCTTTGCCTTGAGCTTTTTGTTTCTCTCTTACTTCTTTTCGAAGTTCAAGCACTTGATTATCACCATGGCATCACCATCATCAAGTCATGATCTTCATTTGCTTCACCACTTGGAGTAGTGCTACCTATCTCATAGTCACTTTGATAAACTAGGTTAGCACTTAGGGTTTCATCAATTCACCAAAACCAAACTAGAGCTTCCACCCATGCGATGAACTGATCCTTCGATGATGCCTTCAGGAAGGTGAATGATGCATGTTGCACCATCGCCGCTAGCCCAAAAGCGAGAAGCTGGGTAGGGATTTCACCCGGGAGCTTGTTCGCCAATGGTCGCTAGAGTGTCCCTTTGCCCCGGCCACCAACCCCTAGAGACAGGACTGCGCCGCCGCGTCTAGCCAGAGTGTAGCTGCTAGGCGCGCGCCCCTATTTCCAACAGCCACCCACGGTGGATTTGGTCGCCGCCTCGGCATACACACCAGATCCGGCGCGAACGCGGAGGCGCTGAAAGGTCCTAATGGCTAGAGGGGGGTGAATAGCCTAATAAAATTTCTACAACAACACTTAACAAAATGGTTAGACAATTATGAGGCAAGTCGAGTTTTGTGCTAGCCTACCAAAATACAAGCCACCTACCACAATTTTAGTTTAGATGGAGTATATCCACACAATAGCTATATCACTACACTAAGTTAGTGTGCTCTCAAAAACTAACTAAAAGCCACACTAACCAAACTAATAAGCTCTCACAACTAGTTATACTAAAGAGCTTGACAACTAGTTTGCGGTAATGTAAAGAGTAGGCAACAAGGTTATACCGCCGTGTAGATGTATGAACCAATCAATCACAAGTGTGGATAACAATGAAGACCAATCACCTCGGAATCAATGATGAACACAATGATTTTTTTACCGAGGTTTACTTGCTTGTCGGCAAGCTAGTCCTCGTTGTGGCGATTCACTCACTTGGAGGTTCACGCGCTAATTGGCTTCACACGCCAAACCCTCAATAGGGTGCCACAGAACCAACACAAGATAAGGATCACACAAGCCACGAGCAATCCACTAGAGTATCTTTTGGTGCTCCGCTGGGGAAAGGTCAAGAACCCCTCACAATCACCATGATCGGAGCTAGAGACAATCACCACCCTCCGCTCGACAATCCTTGCTGCTCCAAGCCGTCTAGGTGGCGGCAACCACCAAGAGTAACAAGCGAATCCCACAACGAAACACGAACACCAAGTGCCTCTAGATGCAAACACTCAAGCAATGCACTTGGATCACTCCCAATCTCACTATGATGATGAATCAATGATGGAGATGAGTGGAAGGGCTTTGGCTAAGCTCACAATGTTGCTATGTCAATGAAAATGGCCAAGAGAGTGAGCTTGAGCCGGCTATGGGGCTTAAATAGAAGCCCCCACAAAATAGAGTTGTTGTACCCCTTCACTGGGCGCAACGCGGGGTGACCGGATGCTCCGGTCCGATCGACCGGACACTGGCCCTCAGCGTCCGGTCACGTGATTCACGCCACGTGTCCCCTACTTCAAATACTATTCGTCAAATTTCAACGGTCGTCTTCTGACCAGACGCGTCAGATAGAAAGTGACCGGACGCTGGACCTCAGCGTCCGGTCGTTTCCAGTAAGGTTCCAAACGTGATTTTTTCCGACTGGACACGTCCGGTCATGCTTGACCGGACACAGCCAACGTCCGGTCACACAGTGTCTCCTCTGTGTGCCCCACGTCAGCACTGACCGGACGCACCCTGCTAGCGTCCGGTCGCAGAGCGACCTAGCATCCGGTCGTTTGACCAACGCCAGCGTCTTCGCTGTTACACCTGACCGGATGCACCGGTCCAACCGAGGCCAGCGTCCGGTCACACCCAGTGACCACCGTCTTTACTGTCTAGGGCATCAGTGGCACTGTCGGACTATCCGCACTCTACGGGTGGACACTCCGCTGGTGGAGTTTCTTACCCATGCACCTAAACTTCACCACCCTTGATCAAATGTGCCAACCACCAAGTGTATCACCTTGTGCACATGTGTTAACATATTTTCACAAACATTTTCAAGGGTGTTAGCACTCCACTATATCCTAAATGCATATGCAATGAGTTAGAGCATCTAGTGGCACTTTGATAACCACATTCCGATACGAGTTTCACCCTCTTAATAGTACGGCTATCGATCCTAAATGTGATCACACTCACTAAGTGTCTTGATCACTAAAACAAAATGGCTCCTACAATTTATACCTTTGCCTTGAGCCTTTTGTTTTTCTCTTTCTTCTTTCCAAGTCCGAGCACTTGATCATCACCATGGCATCAACATCATCATGTTATGATCTTCATTTGCTTCACCACTTAGAGTGTGCTACATATATCATGGTCACTTGATAAACTAGGTTAGTACTTAGGGTTTCATCAATTCACCAAAACCAAACTAGAGCTTTTAGACGCCAACCCGGCCGAAGCACGCCACCGCCCATCAAACGCCAGCAGCGCCACGCCCGCCACCATGGCCCGGCGAGGTCTAGGAATGGGAGGGGAGCGCAGCTGTCATTGATGCAGTCCTGTCGCGACATCGGTGGCGCGTTGTTGGCGGAGGCGGTTTTCGCGCTACGTAGTGCCGCCACGCTGACCCGTGTCCCATCGGCCACCATCTCTAGCCGCCGAGCAGGGCATCATCACCATGCCCGTGAGGCTGCACCCTGCATCGCCCGCGGAGCTAACGGATGCAAAGACGAGGGAGCCCGAGGCCATGATGGTGTCGCCTCGCCAGATGCCGAGCCTCGGCCCGACGTGGCCTAGGAAGAAGCCGGCCGACCGTGGCCGCTACCGATAGGCGCGCCTAGGGGCCCGATCGGAGGGCCTGTTGTCACGCGCGGGCCACGCGCCGAGTGCCATCCGCAAACCAGATCCGGGCGGGGTGATGGATCCAAGTCAAGGGGTCCGGATATGAAGCTTCGAGCACGCCTCCAGCCATCCAAGCTCCAAGCCTGAGGTCGGAGGAAGAGGAGGGGAGGGGAGGGGGAGAGAGGAAGGGGAAGGTGCTGTGGGATGCCTTTTTGGGCGCCATAGTTGGCCACCGCTGCCGCTGGCTGCGGAGCGGCGGCGGCCGAGGGGAGCATGCCGGTGGGGGTGGTGACGGTGGAGGGGGAGTCGCCCTGTACGGAGAGAGACGTGTGGGAGGAGGGGACTCTGGTGGTGAAAATAAATAAATCTATCAACAAAATCATCATTGATTTTTGCACGAGAGTTTGTTATCTGAGATGACTTCAACAATGGCAACAATTAGATCACTAATGCGATAGTCGATTTTATGGTCATGAGGTCAATTTATTGTTACTATTTGCAAGGTCAAGGGTGCTCGTGCGCATTCCTTCGGGGTATATTAACTCCGGGTCATTGAACTCATGGCAATGGCTATGGAGAGGAAATCAGACATTCACTTGATGGATCAAGGATTGAGTGCTGAATTTACAACCTCACTACTATAGAACACACAATTCTTGTCGACCTATCACCGCCAAATTGCTTCGCCATCGGTAGCGATAGAGCTTTCACTATCATGTGATAAAAAACAGGCATCATTGTTGTTTTTTAACAACGACTGACAATGACATGAGACATGGACCCAATAATAATAACATCAAATCCAGTTAACTCTAACCTCCCCCTTCGTATCAAAACCGATTTAGTCACACACACCCTCGATTCTGCCGCCCCTCTCTTACAAATTTCCCCCTTTTTGTTGTTCTTTTACTTTTTTGAAAATGGCATCATCGCCCGTCGTGCAGCCAACAGTGAACACCAAGGCTAACACTATCAATTACTCACTGCCACTTTGAAATCCGAAAGTGAAAACCAGTTTGGAACCACTAGTGATCACATGTTGTAATGTAGTGCATGTGCTATACTCGTTGATTTAACCGCTAGTGTTAATTATTCATTGATTGAGATGTGTTTTGCTCTGGTTCTAGATTGTTGCATCCTATGAAATGTCTAAGATTTTAAAGTTGGTAGGTGAATTCTGCATGAGAATTGTACTTTGGTTTCGATGTTGGATGATCCTCTATTTACTTAGAGCATGCATCGAGGAATCCACTAGCTAGAGAAGAATACGATGGAAGGACTCGATAGAATATTATTTTTTGTTGTGGACGTACCGTAGTAAATGGTAATTTTACTTACCAGACGTCCGGACGCATCGAACGTAGGCTCACATCCCACTAAACAGCCCACCGCTCAACTTCCCTTATGAAGTCTTATCATTCGCTCACGTCCTATCCTGTGGCACTCCTGGCGTCCGTGTCCTTCTCCTCTTAATTACCAGCAGCTGATTCCGCTATGCGCTGTGCCGGCCACCCCACGCCTACAGCTGACCGGCACCCCACCTAGGGCAGTCGTCACCTAGGCCCTGCGCGTCCCTACCCCGTGGACGCGCCCCTCACCTAGCCTCCCTTGCATGTGGCATGCAGATCACCTGGAGCATGTGGCTGCTCAGGCACTGTTGTGGCAGCTGAGCCAGCCCCGCCCTATCCGCATGGGCCCTTGCGCCGCGCCATGCACCGAGCGACCGCGCCCCATCCCCCACCGAGCTTGCTGGCTACCACAGTTCCCCGTTAGGTAGGCCAGGCCCGCCGATGATGCCATGTTTCGAGTGTTTCAGGTGTATGTTTCAAGTGTTTAATCTGAATGTTCCATAGGTTGCAATGGTTATATACGCATGTTGCAAGCCTATGTTTCAAGTGTTTCAGATATATGTTTCAAGTGTTTCAGATATATATTTCAAGTGTTTCATCTAGATGTTACATATGTTGCTATGTCTATACACACATGTTTCAAGTGTATGTTTTCAAGTGTTTTAGATGTTTTATACTTATGTTACAAGTGTTTCATATAGATGTTGTATATGTTGCTACGGCTATACACGCATGTTTCAAGAGCATGTTTCAGGTGTTTCATATGTTTAAGACATATGTTGTAATTTTTTCATCTGTATGTTTCAAATATATATCTAGTGTTGCACATGTTGTAGTGGCACTGGTGACTGGCAGATAGTGGCCTGCCGCCACAGCCGTATGTTGCTACTTCTGAGGTGCCGCCGTGGTTCACATGCAGGCGTCAGAGGCCGGTAGACACCACCGCGGCGCGCATCCGCAAGCGGGGTAGCTGATATGGGACCCATGTAAGTTTCCCGTACGAGCGTGGGACAGGCGCTATTTCAGACACTAGTGCGCGATGTGGACATGCGCGGGTGTGGGAGCTGCGTACGGACGGGTCCTGCGGCCGGACGCTAACCCTTCTTCCGTATACTAAATTCTTGTAAAGTTGTCTCTTCTTGTTTTTTGTCACATTCTAGGGCTTATGTACGTTGCGAATGTCATCAGCTGGATCAACCTACTTGGGCTCTCTGCAACGTAAGTACGTCCAGCGAAGACTTCTTTTCTTCTAAACTCCCCACGTTAATTTTTATTAGACATGCTATAAAATAAAAGGATTAATTCATAGAGCTGAAGCAAAAAAAAATGATTCAATGCTAAA
This sequence comes from Miscanthus lutarioriparius, assembly GCA_904845875.1. NCBI lineage: Eukaryota > Viridiplantae > Streptophyta > Magnoliopsida > Poales > Poaceae > Miscanthus > Miscanthus lutarioriparius. The sequence goes on along the minus strand of CAJGYO010000019.1, from coordinate 7,584,112 downwards.
GTTGAGTTATGCCAAATGATGCTTTGTAATACAATATAATTATCATCAACAATAATAATTATTTGTTCTATTATGTTTCCTAAAAATCTATTCAGGTATGTCACTAGATATAATGTAAAGAAATTTTCATCTATACCATTATGAAAAATAATCTAAAGTAATTTAAATTTACATATAAGCTACCGACGCCTCCATTATTATATTAACCATAAAAGTAAAGTAACCCTAAATCTATATCAAAATAACATAAGTATGTAGTTATAAAAAATTGACCCAAAGTGCTATATATATAGTTCTAAAGTATTCACGTCAAACACTAAATTCAAATTAAAGTTTCAACTAAATATATATTAAACACACGTAGAGGTGTGGTGCAAATAGAACAAGAATAAATAAGGATAGAAAAGTATATATATACAGAATAGTTGATAACTAAAGATATTACAACTAGACAAATACAAAAGCATCTACATGCATGTCACTACGCCAGTAACAATTTGTTGGGACTGTCCAGAATGGTTTTTAGGGGCAGTTTGGTCAGCCGCCCCTTTCAAACCGTTGCTTCAAATGTCTGGTTTGTAGGGACGATTGGCGAACTGCATTTGGAAATTGAATTTGTAGGAGCGACTGATAACACCAGCAGTCCCTACAAATGGATCTGTAGGGTGGCTTGTTTATACATCATTTGTAGGGGCGGCTCAATATAGAGCCACCCCTAAAAAAAGAGCGTTTCTATAAATCCTTTTCGTAGCAGTGTGTTAAAATATATGAACATATTATGAAGAGCAACATCGTAACTTTTAATTAGCTGCGGGTCCTAACTTCATCCATGAATGTCTAACATTTATCTTAATTTACTACCTCGACCAGTTAGGAGAAAATTTGAAAAAACCGCTATATATGCAACTTGGTTTTTGAGATGCCATCTCATAATACATTGTTTTCTGCAAACACCCACCTCATTGTCAGACTTTGTTGAAACAAGAGCACCCCACTATACATGAGTGTAGCCGTTTGTATCCATTTTTCACAACTTTTTGGAGCCATTACAAACCATACCAAATAAGTCCATTTTAAGCCTAGTGCATGGATTATGCTTGTTCGCCGGGGTGGACCGAGGCCGAAGGTCTCAGGGCCGGAGCCATAGTTGTGGTCTATTAACACTTACTATCCCTACCTAATATTGGGTCATAAATATTAGGTCTAAAAACAAGATTACGAGAGCATGCATCTGTCACCCCTTCTCGGCCGGCAATCGCATCGCTCGACCATTTGCAGCCGGAAACGTGAAATATGACAATGTTTCTTGTCCTGAAAACAATTACATTCCCATAGTACAATTACATTATAAAGTATAGCTCCACGTTCCTGTTCCCGTATAGGAATATGGCTTCTAAGGCTTGACCTCTCTAAGTCCCGACCCTGACTCCCTGACTCGACGACTGCGGACTCTCGATTCCGCCCCCACAAGCCACGGCCCCACGTTGCCCTCTCCACGATGGATGCTGCCACTGGTCTTCACAAGTCCACCACCACACGCCACCGATTCCACCTCCACGAGCCACCACCCCACGCCACCCTCCCCATGAAGGCCGTTTCCACCGGGCTTCCTGAGTGCGCCCACACGGCCACGCCACTGCCATCGCGCCACACAATGCCCTCACCATGATAGTATGAGGAGACCGTGGTGCTACTTCGATTTATGCGCCCCACGTGCACCTTGGGCTCCGAGGAGGCCTACGCCGTCACGTGGCAGATCGAGGCGGTCAACCACCCAAACCTCGTATATCTTGAATTCTTTCTAAGGAGTGAAATTATCCGATATCCTAATTCATATCCGCCAGATTTTACCAATTTCATATCTTGTCTTGTATCAAAATATAATCGGAGCAAATTATCCGTGTGTGTGTGTGTGTGTGTGTATATATATATATATATATATATATATATATATATATATATATATATATATATATATATATATTAAAAGCTTTTCTCTATATCCTCGAAATTTGAGTTCGGTTCAGGTTGGAGAATTACCGGTGCTACTTTCACCCCCAGCATTAACTATATATATACAGTTGAATCTATTTTAATCATGCACTTTTTTTTTGACAACATAATCATGCACTTTGTAGTCGCTGGCTCGATGCTATGGAGTATTTGGCTGTTTATAACTGTCCCTAACTATAGATGCTATTCTCATTACATTTCACTGAACAAAATTATTACATACATTTCATGATGCATCAGTACACTCTGTTCCTAGTATTCCACACGAAAAAATCTCACCATATATTACACATGAAGGTGAAGGATGAGATTCGCTACATCCCCTAGCTGGATCTGTCATTGATAATCATCAGTAGTCGTCGTAATCATCGTTATTCCTGTTGAGAAACCGCCTGACAGCTCCGACGACGGCGCCCAGCACCAAGAAGAGGACGAGCGTGTCGAAGCCGCCGCCGACCCCGACGGCGACGCTCGGCCCGGGGGCGAAGAAGCTGAACGGCGACCACCCGTAGCCGTAGCCGCCCAAGAACGGGCTCCCGTAGCCGTATCCGCCCAGAGGCGGCGCCACCGGCGGGTTGATGTAGATGTTCGTCCTGCGCATGCACCAGACAAGATAACATTTTTGCATCAGCAGACGCAGCATGCATGGATACATGTCACAGCTGATTTCAGTCGCCTGTCGTGCTACTCTAGATTCTTGCAAATGATTGAAAACAAACTGAACCACCAAGTTGCACAAGGACGATCAAAAGCTATCCAACTTCACAATAATTCAGTTTCAGACATTCAGAGCTCGTAATCGGTGGGAGGAAGACGTCATCTTGTCTGAGCTCTGAACTGAACACGGCTAGAAGTAGAACTGAACTTTGGCAAAACATCCATGAGCTCAGACAGATTACATACAATGATTCAAATCACTCTAGAAGGCGCTAAAGATTACCTGGAGTTGTTTATCCGAGGGCCGGACGACCGTGGCGCGGACCGGAACGCCTGCCCGCCGACCCTGCCGCCGGACTTGGCCGCCATGGCGCCGTCGACGGGGCCGAGCGCCAGCACGCCGGCGGCCAGCGCGACCATCGCCAGCTTCCCGAGCTTGACCCCAAGGTCATTCCCTCCTGACGGTACTTTGCCCTTGTCATCGCCGGACGCCTTGCACGAGATCCTCGACGGCCTCCTCGCGTGCCTGGGCGGCGTCGCCGGGCACACCGGTCTGCTGCTGCCCGTGAGGAGAGGTGCCGGCACCAGAGCCATGGACGATGGATCGACGGTCTCTCGATTTTGTCAGCTCGCTCGCTTCTTCCTTGGTTGAACGCTAGCTTCTCTTCTCTCCTGAATCCTGATTGTCAAGTAGGAACTAGGAAGAGGAAGAGAAGAATAGGCGGTGGTGGTAGGAGAGGAAGGCTTATCTTGAGATGGAAAAGACGCCACTTGGCCGAATTGGAGTGGATGGTGAAATTAGAGCTTCTGGAGGGGGGAGAGATCTTTTGAGCGCTCCTTTGTTCTCTAGCTCAAGTTGCTCTGATGTCTGAACAAGGCTGCATGGCACGGCGCCATCCGGTACTTTTTTTCTCGCGTTTTCCTTCCTTCACTTGAAATTTCCTTTGGGCTTGGGGCATGAAAACATATAATGGGGAGTTGTACTCAAATTGATGTTGTCATGTGTTTTTGCCCGGTCAGTGATTTTTCACACGCGTGAAGCATTATTACTTGTAGTAAAATTTATGAGATCCTTAAATTTGGCATGTTATTTTGGTCCTCTAACTCATAAAATATTATTTTGAAGTCTTTAAACTTGGCATCAGATGTCATCCAATTTCCCAACTAATAAATTACCATTTTCATATCCTTAAACTTGTGTTTAGGTGGCATTCGAGCCCAAACAGGTCTTGAGCTATTCCTCTACTGACATGACAATGTGACTTGCTAACTTTGTATTGACATGGACCGACATGTGGGGCTCATATGTAAGGTCCACATCTCCTCTCCCCCACTCCATGCAAATGAGGGTCGGCTCTAGCTGTTGCTATTATTACAAGACGACACAGGGGATAGGAGGACGAGGATAACCTGATGACATTGAAGAAGAAGAACACGGTGCTCTCATAATCATGACTCCTCAATCTTCTTCTAGATCTTGATGATTTTTCCTTGAATGTTATGTTCTTCTTCTTTTCCTTCTCCTCTTGCTCATCACTCTCCTCTTGATCAAAGGTGTCATGAGTTATGATCTCTCCCAACACTTATGTGGGAGTGAAGTCCATTAGTCCCTCTCTCGATATCACGGTGACAATGATCTTGAACTTTGAGGGGAGGCACTGTAAGAACTTATGTGAGAAATCCTCATCATCTATACCTTGTGCCCATGTGCCCTCAACTCATTGGCTATGTTATTAAGGCGGTGGAACATCTCTAGCACATTTTCACCTTCAAGCATCTTGAATTTGGCATGTTTGTCCTTAAAGAGGTACAACTTGGCATCCTTTATGGTGGAGGTACCCTCATATGCTTCCTCTACCCTCTTCCAAACCTTGTGCCATCTCCAAGTCTTTGATAGACTTGAAGACCTTGGGATCAAGGATATATGCAATTGAGTGCTTGATCATTCAGTTGGAGCTTTTGTTCCTCACTTGGGGTTGGAGCCTTCAAGTCAAGCACTACAAAAGTTCTCCTCAACAACTCCCCAAATCTTCCTCTCCATAGCCTTTAGATGTGTGCATATCCTTCTCTCCAATACTCATAATTTGTGCCATCAAAGTGCGGGGGTTTGCCAACATTGTTGCTAGCCATAGTTTACTCCAAAGATTGTGAAATCTTGATTTAGTTGGAGGCTTGGCTTTGATATCACTTGTAAGGATCTATTGTGGCTAGAGGGGGTAAATAGCCTAATTAAAATTTCATGCAAAGGCACAACACTAGGCAAAACGGCGAGCAAGAAGATAGCCCTAATAAGCACTACATCCAACTTAAGATTTTGCAAGCCTAGGGTGAACAAGAGCTACTCAACACAAGATTCAGCTTTTTTTGAGCACCCGAGTCGGTTTCAGCTGGATCATACAACACAAGAAGGATTCATAGGTAGAACACAAGACGATATAGACACAAAGTGTTCCTTCTATTCCTAGTAATGTAGATGGGCCGGTTTGGGCCAACCGCCAACCTTTACATTTTCTGTGAACACCTGGACCTTCACACTCTACTTGCAGCCACGCAGCCACCAGGCCCAGACCCTTCCTGGTCCAAAAGACACGCGGCCATCTGAACCTCCAGTCAATCAAGTCAACAACAACGCAACACAGACATCCACTCGCGCCACGTCCACGAGTGACGTTCAGAGAAGCAACACAAAACCGTCGCGCAACCACAAGCAGCAGGCGAACGAAGAACCCGTCGATCCAATTCCATCAGTTGGGGAACCTGCAGTCGCGGCGTATCTCGCCGTCGGCCGCCGTGCGGACCCCGACCCTGCCGAGCCTGGTCATTGCGGCGGCGAAGTCGCCGAAGAAGGCGCCCTGGTCCGCGGCGTAGCGCTCGACGGCGCCGCGGGACCTCGGGTCGGCGTACAGCACTTGGTCGGAGGCCAGGACTCCCATCCCGCCGCGCAGGTTCCGGTAGTACTCGTTGTCGAACTGCAGCGGCGTCGTGGCGTCCAGGAACGCGAACCCGGCCGGCCCTCCCGCCGGGCAGCGGCCCAGGAGATGCTGCGCGAGCTCCGGGTCCATAGCCGGGTCCGCGCCCACCCGGTACGCGAAGAAGCCGCACGACGCCGCGCCGATCGTGTGACCCCCTGCTTGCAGAGTTGCAGTACGTAGTGCCACGCAAGAAAGGCCGTTAGCGACGGGCATGACTGCACTGCAGGTGTTCGTTCGCAGGAGTAGGAGTAAACTAAACATGGAATGCATGCATGCTCTTGGCGTGTTCCACTAGCTAGCTGATGTAGCTGACACATTTATATATGCATGCACACGTGCGCGTGGATATGTACCTGAGAGCGCGATCATGTCGGTCTGGTTGAGGCCGAGGCTGGAGAAGAAGCCGTTGAGCTGGTCGAGGTCGAACGTGCCATGAGGAATCACGACGCTGCCACAAGTCGACACCCTGCCGTCGAACCTGCCCAGCTCCACCTTGTAGTCTGGCCCTCCGCTCTGCGGCGGCCGTACGTACGTGTTCACGCCGAGACGAGAGACAGTCCGATCAACTCGAGAACGAAAGCGATCGAGGAGCAGAGCAGAGCAGCATGCATGCTTCGTTGGTGTTCGCGTGCTTACCAGGAACACGGAGTCCCTGGCGGCAAGGGCCAGGATGTCGGCGCAGGACACCCTGTTCCGGCACTGCGGGTCGCTGTCCACCGCCGCCTTGGCGTTCATCACCGTGCTGAACCCCTCCAGCTTCAGCGTCATGCCGTCGGGGCTCCGCCACTCGTCGTCGCCGGCAGCGTTGATCAGCATCACCGACGCGTCGCAGCCCTTAGTTCACAGATCACAAGAGTGGCGGCATGGCATCAATCCTCTGATCGGCGTCAGTAATAATATAATCGCACATACCCTGACGGCGCAGTCGTGGAAGAAGAGCCGGAGCGTGGCCGGCGCGGAGAGCGGAGAGAGCGCCACGGACTGCTCTACGGCGCCGCGGACAATGCTCTCGAGGTTCGGGCAGACGCCGGCGTAGTAGTCCGGCCTCAGCTGGGGCTGGGCCGCCGCCTCCGCCATCGGCGCGAGTGCGAGGAGGAAGACGGCGGCCAGGAACTGGAGGCGCCTCATGGTACTGCCGCTAGGCTCGCTCTTAAGGCTGCTGTTTGTTTACTAATCTCTCTTAAATTAGCTAATGCCGTTAAACTGCATGAGCTCGAGGTGGTTTGCAAGCGATGATAGCGTGGGTTTATATAGAAGACAAGAGGTGGCGTGTGGCATCCCCGCGCTATTACCCATTCACCTATTAATTAACCTCTTGTATAACAGGTGTACACTATTGGTCAATGTGAGACTGATGTTGATATCCATGGTTGATCACAGCTCATGACCTCGGTGTGAGACGATAAAACTCTGGGTTCTTGATTCTCTCCTCTATTATACTTGCGCATATTTGCTTAGTTTATTACATTCAAAAAGAGAAGCTGAGGCCTAACGACTTTGAAAGTCTGAATGTCCTTTCAGAGCAAAAAGAAGTGTCTGAAAGTCTGAATGTCCTTTCAGAGCAAAAAGAAGTGTCTGAATGTCTGATGATCTTCAATGTGATTCTTCCGAGTTTTGCAGTATGCAGGCAGCTCGAGGCAAGGACTATCAACTATGCTGCCAGATTTGTAAGTCAGAAGATGAATCGGTTCGTTTGCACCGATGGATTTCTCTGATCCATTTAAATTCTGCTATAATTTTCTGAAAACTTGAGAGGCTAGCAGCATGATACTAGTAGCATTGAAGAGAACCGCAGGACCTCATAAAAAAATCAGCTCTTCAAGTAGCCTCCATGAGTTGTTTAACATAACTAACACATATCATCATCACCATGCATGTGCCAACGTGATGCCGAACAGGACATCAGACATGGTCAGCAACCAATCACCACCCAACACGTACAAGTTTTGCTGATGTCAACCCTGTCTAAAAAAACGATTCTATTACGATTCATATAACCCTAACCCTCGTTGGTTTCAAGTACTTCCGCTGCCCTTTCCCCTCCCCGCCGCCGCCTATCCAGCCAGATTGTCTCCACAATCCTCATCTTCTCCGCCGTCGGCCTTCGATCGATACCGACGACTCGTCCTGAATTTTTCCCCATCAATCAAACGACTTCTCTATGCCCACCAATACCTCCGCCGCTTCCTCCAGCCGTCGGCGACGCCGTCGCAAATCTCTCCCACCCTGGATCCTTCTCAACAACGAAGGCTACATCGGCAGCCGCCGCCACAACTGCCGTCGGAGGGGAGTGACAACCTGATGTTTGAAGCGTCCATCTGGCCGGCGCAGCCGCCGCTCCCCTCCAACCGCTTCGTGTATTGCCCCAGCTTGAAATTCCCCAGTCCCACCCTAATCCTCTCCACATCCCAAGATCTACTGCTCTTCCGTGTCCCGGTCGCCGTCGGTTCTGCATCAAGCTCCGTCGCCTTCAATGACTGCGACTACTTCGTCTGCCGGTACGGTGGCGTCACCAGGCCCCCGTCGCTCACGCTGACCCCAGATCCGAACCCCAACATCTTCCACGTTGCTCTCGGACTCCTTCCCCGCGGTGGGGATCTGTACACCGTCGCGGCGCTGCACGCCAGGCCTCCCAGCAACGAGCAAGGTTTACAATTTCGACGAAATATCTCCAAAATTTTCGAAATATCGCCTTTTTCGCTGAGGCCCGAAATTTTTTTACATTGGTAAAAAATTTTCGGTTAAATTCATCTTCTGCTCTAAAATTACACCAAACAACGCTAAAACGACTCTCCATATCCTCTAATTTTATCAAAGCCCTAAATTTATTCAAATTTATTTAATTTTCTCACTCACACGTTCGATGGCACTAGCATATGTAGCTCGCCCACCATCACCACATTGTATTACTGCGGTGCTATATTGTGTTATTTCGTCGATGTTATATAAATTTGTGATGGATGATGGATTAGACATTTTTTCTAGTGAAATGACGCCAATTTTTTTTAAAAACAATTTGAATTTATTTAAATTTGATCCGATATTTCTGAAATTTCATATTTATCGCTCGGGGACCGAATTTTTTTTCGTACCGGTAAAAAAACCTTGGCAACGAGTACGAGCTCCATCGTTTTGACTCCGAGGCCAGGAGATGGACCTCCGCCTGGGCATTCGGTTCTCGGTTCGGTTCCTCGATTTTTGAAGAAATTTGGTTCTTTGAAAATGGGAACCGATCGGTTCTAAAAAAATTCTCGGAACCGATCATTTCGGTTTTCGGTTATTTCGGCTCGATTCCGATTCTAACCAAACTTTGCAGGAGAGGCTAAGACAACCGTGGGGCGGGCCGCTGCAACCGTGGGGCGGGCACCAAGCTAGGCTGCCCACGCGCTCACCGTAGCATCACTGTCGCCACCAACAAGAGAGGCAAGACCTTCCTCAAGTTTGCTGACCTGCAAACCATTGGCGGCCGTCTTCCTTACAATGACATCGAGACCCAGCTGCCTGCATTTGAAGTCGATGACTGGATCGTCACCACTTGGAGCAACATGGAGATGGCTGGCTTGTTCAAGGACTGGCATCAGGAATTTACAGTCCGTGGTTCCGAGATCAAGATCAGTGACGCCATGCGTGCAGAGCTGCTGAGCTCTGGATTGCTGCACCGTAATCCGACGCGGGATGATGGCGAGGAGCCTGCCACGGTAGAGCTCGCCTTGCAGAACCTCTCGGTGTCTGAGCCCACACCGAGCCAGAATGGTGATGAAGATGTCCTGTACCTGATGGCAAGGACCATGCTCTTCCTACCCAAGGCGTGGGCTCTCTCTATTGACATGAGGAACAACACACTGCTAGGTGTGGCTGAGTTTGGCACTGAAAGTGGACGGGATGTATGTGTCACCTATCGCCCTAGCATTATCTCCAAGTACATGAAGTCAGTGTCCGCTCCAGGTAATTGGTATACTGTAGCAGCCTGATTTTGTTGCTTCAATCACCCACTTCCAAGCATGCATATGTTATGTGAATGATCTTTGATTTCAGTTCATATTGTTAAGAAACTGTTATTTCTATTTCATTACAGTTGTATTAGCTACATACACTCTGGTGTGGTCCTATTTTTCAAGAAATGAGATGATACTAAGCTTTGTTAGTGATCAAATCAAACACTTTGTTTTTTCTTGGTTAGTATAGCAATCTCATATTAGTTGGTTGTACAATTTGGATCAGGGGGTTCGTGCTTTATGTATCATGCAATTTGTTGTCTTTACAGTTCACCTGTTGTTTTGAAATATGTGAAACCCCTCTTCCAATCCCCACGGTACCAGTGGCACATTTCTGCAGAGTTTTCCTAGGTATATCCCTACAATTACTCGGTAACTAATTCCATAGTTATAAAGGGAGAATCCAGAGCATGATGCTGAGGGCATTTGCTTATCTTCCCTGACTTATGTGACTCTTTGTATGTGACTTTTCACCCATATCCCGCTCGATTTTGCCATTATTGGCCCACTGCTTCCCTGTTGATTCTGCTGTCTTCTGGTCACTTTTGCAACTCACCTGATCAGTGCTCCAAACATCGCATACGGACTGAAAGGGCTGCCTTGTGTACCAATGACCCTTTCTTTCTTTTTTTTTTGGGGGGGGGGGGGGTGGGAGGGGGTGTATTGGGCTGAGATGGTTGATTAAGCTAATGAAAGGCTTGGTCTTTCTATGATTAATTCCGTACTTAATAGAGCCAGATATCTCTCTCTTTTATTTACGGTGTCCTTGTACAGTGGTATGACAATGAAATCGTAGTGTGTTGACAAATGTGGGTAGTCCAACTTCTCATTCATGAGACTCGGAACCTATAGATATGTTAGTGCCTTCTTGTATATTCTGTTAACAGGCAATTATGCTATCTCTCATTCTATGCAGTGACAAAGGAAACTTGAAGGTTGCTGGTGATTTGCTGCATCAACATGGTGAAATAAGAGGCATGAAGATTAAGCTTAATGATGTTTTAAGAATCTATAGATATTTACAGTCTTGCAATCTGAACACCTCCTGTACCGGTGGTTATTAGCTCGAACTTGTACCTTGTATGGTAACATATTTTATATTGGCTTGTATTATGGTACTTATTTTATTAGAGCGAGATGGTTTTAACCTGCTATCTCCGTACCAAAAAAAAAGCCATTAGGAATTTTAGGATTAGGATAGATTAATAAAAAGGTAAAATGATCATGCTTGCCTTTGTTTATTAGTCAAAATTAGTGTTGATTGACTGTTGCATGTCTTCATGCACACATGCACATACCAAACGGGATACAACGACTTGTTTTCTGGGACAAATTTTGAATACTAAAATGATTTCTTTTGGAACGGAGGGAGTATCAATCTGTGGTTGCCTGTGCAATTGTAGATTAGAAATGTGTAGAATTTCCTCCCCTGATGGAGTTGTATTTGTTTGGTAGTCTCAATTCCGTCGTGCAGAGGATGGACATTGCTTGTATTTGTTTGATAGTCTCATGCGGAGTACATTGCCTACAGCGACATACTAATTTCTGAACCATTTCATGTTAGAACTTGTCTATGAATATGATCATGCATCTTTTGCAGTTTTCCGATTTCTGAGCATTCTACTTTACTACATGTAAATTGTTAATTCTATAGTATAGCAATTATGTGATGGATAAATTTGTTGTGAAACAAAGTGCCTCTTTGAATAGACACATCTTCAAGATGCCTCTCTAAATAGACACCTCTTCATGTGTGATCTCATCAAGACTAGAGTAGGCATGTCCTTTAGCATAGCCACCAAAGGGGCATGTCCTTTAGCATAGAGAGTGTGAATGGTTGCCTTATCCTTTGGGACAAAACACCCTTTCACCACATCACTTCACCATGTATATATTTTCATGATCAGATCAATGCAAGATATAAGTTCTTCCTTTCTATTATTCCATTTACATTTCATACTTCACGTTATCAGCACTGCATCGCTCTATCTGCACTCACTCGAAAGGGAGAGGTAGAGGCCATTCCATAGAAGAAGATAAAGTCCGTAAGACGATGGAAGGATTATTATTTGAGTACCGATAGGGAGTATGATAATAGTACGATCAAAGTCAGCTATCATGACATCGCGTTCAACGATTATCAAAATATTTCTGTGTCTCTATGTAAGAGTTTAGGAATATTTTGTTTCCCTAAGAACCACATCATTGTCGGTTTGTGGCTTGCACCAGCAGTGAGTTGGCGGCCACTTATCACTGCCGGTTCTAACTAAGAGCCGACAATGATTTGGTGCTATCACTGTCGGTTCGAGCCAAGAACCGACGGAGATAAAATAGCAGTACAAAAAGCTGGCACCATCCTCTTCTTCCTCCTCTCTTCCATCCCGAGCACAGAGGCGCGCATTTGGGCCGCTCCCTCCATTGTTGTGGTTGCTCTTCACCGTGAAGCTATGTAACAACCCAGGTTTTCCAATAACCCAAAAATCTGAACTTAAATTTTTTTTCTAACAAAACCCATGCATGGTGAGTGTGCATACTAGAAAACCACCCATGTAGTTGCACAAGTAGAAACCAAGCTAGCATGGTTGAGCATTTTGCATTTAATTCAACTTGTGAGTTGCTTCTTCATGATTTTATGTGATGTAATAAAATCAAATCAACCTTTAGAAATAACTTGTTGTGTGAGTTTCCAACCCTTGGCTTGGACCCTAGGACCCTAGATGATCCCTAGAGGACCCCACTAGGATGTATATATGCTGGCAACACATGTATACATGCATAGGAGCCCTAGGTGTAGTGTGGAAATAGAAATAGAAATAAAAAAGGAATTGGAAAAGGGAGGGAAATAGAAAGAGCAAAGCAACCCAGCCGCAGCAGGCAGCCCACGTCGCCCTCACGGCCCATCACCCGCGCCCGCTCCCATGTGTGCGCCGCCAGCCGGCCTAGCTCCGCCTGCGCCCGCGCTCGTGCTCACGCAGCCGAGCCAGCCCATCAACGGCCCACGTCCACTCCCACCCGCGTTGCGATGCACCCCGCCGTCGCCCTCTCTCTACCACTAACCGATGGACCTCGCCTGTCATCCCCTTCCTCCCCTCCCTTCTCTACTTTCCGCCGCGCTCAAAACCGGCGTGAAGCCAAGAATGGCAAAGGCCATCACGGCAGTTCCTGTCCATTACCGCCTCGCGCACGCCCTGGATGCCCGCCACGTCGGTGATCCGCGCCACCACCTGCCCTAGCTGGTGCCCGCCTACCTGCTGACGCGGTCGCCATGGCCCGTGCCCTACCGCACCCCTCTACCACCACCGTACCCGCCTTGACCGGCGCCAATAAAAAATGGGAGCGCCAAGGCAGCCACGCTCACCCCCGCTCCCTAAAACCCTAAGCCAGAGCCCTTGATCGCCCTCCATGTACCCCCTTCCCCTCCATCTACCATCCATCGGTCGCCATGGCCGTGAGCTCCCTATAAAAGGGCACACCCGGTGCCCTAGCGCCTTCCCTTCACCCCGCCGCCACTCTGTGGCCTTGCCCATTCCATACCAGGCCAAGGAGGAGAAGGGAGAAGGAAGGAGAAGGAAGGAGAAGGAGGAAGAAGGAGCCCCGGTGCAACCCATAGCCGCCAGAGCAGAAGATGACGCAACTCGTCTTCATCAGCGTCGAGGTTCTACCAGCACTGCTTCACCTTGTCACGGCCTCAACTCGCCCCTGCACCGCTAGCCTACCACCCTAAGCCCCACGGTGAGCCGCTGCTTCCCCTGCTCGCCGTATACCTCACCGTCGTGGACACGCCATGCCTTGCCACCACGTTCTCCCCATTGGGAGGGCCAAAGGCTAGCATTTTTGCTGTTGGGATGATCTGCACACACGCACACATGCACATGAGCCAAGGCCCAGCCTTGCCGAGCCACTGGCGCTCGAAAACACTGGCTCCAACGCAGCGCACCCGCTGCGATCACCATGGCCGGCATCCACCATGTCACCGCCCCGTTCCAGCCACCTCGCGCCGGTAGAGTCAAGAAAGGTGCCTCGGCAAGCTTTGCCTCACCAAGGGACACGTCATGCACTAGATGGGAGGAGAAGAGGAGCACTCAGGGCCGCTGGTCATGTCTTCCTCGCCGGACCGCCGCACGCCCATGCCACCGCCACGCCGGAGACGTTCCGTCCACGCCAGGCTGGTAGCAGTTCCTAAACCACCGTGGGTGGATTCGCCTTGAAGTGTAGCTACTAAAGCGCCCATCTTTTGTCCATAGAGGGCCTAGATGCCGTAGCCCATGATTGCCTCATCGACGCGGCCGCAAGTCGGAGCGTCGCCGTCTCAAGGACGTTCACGACGATCCCGGCTACCTCGCGTCGTGAGGAGGGGCCGTTGATGTTCGTCGTGACCTCGCACACCTCGCCATGTAGCTGGATGAATGGAAAGCCCCCGCCCTTCCTTGTTTCACCGTAGCCACAAGCTCGCTGTAACACCCTCGGTGTTACATTGCATTGTTTTGCTAAACACTTCATGAGCATCATGGTTATGAGTTGTAAAGTAATGTTTGGTCCTTGAAACTTTTATATGAAACATGAAGCAATGTTACGTTTCGTGTCACTTAATCGAATTTCTGCCGAACTGAGATGTTATAGAACGTCTTTGCGAACGGCGATGGAATATGTGCGGCCGAGGGCAAGGATAGTTAGCTAATGCGTTTAGTAGGTCAAAATGGGGATTCAACGTGAAATCATTCAGGGTGATGTCGTTTCGCGTAGGTTTACAAATGGGTCGACGAAGCCACCTTTGGCGATAGTTGGGGAGCGATCGGCTTAGGATGTGGTACGATATCTTGGCTCCGTTAGATAGCCCAACATACCCTCTGATGCATAGAATAGTTGGTTCGGCTTTTGAAGCATCGTGTACATGTTTTTAGGCTGCTTTAAAATGCGTGCATGACACAGGGCATCGCCCTAGGCGTGGTCACCATCGCTGCTGGTCTGCCAGCGTGCGCTGCCGCGTGGACCGCACGCACTACCGTGGACCGCACGCACTACCGCCCACCACTGCGCCTGTGCACGCGCGGCCTTTGCGCTGCGTGCCAAGGTCGCCTGCACCACTGCTGCTCGCCTACCACCGTCGCTGCTCACCTGCCGCCGCTGCTAATTCGTCCAGGCGCGCGCCGATACGCTGGCCGCATCCGCACCCCCACCGTGCGGGCACTCGCGCGCAGGGTCTTGGCGCATATGCCTGGTTCGTCTGCTGCCACTCGTGGGCGCACGGACCATAGCGCCCCGGTTGAAGCGCTGCGTCCGAGCCGCTGACCAAGCTCTGCCGAGCCTTGTCCTGCCTCGTTTTGGCCGTAGGCGCGTCGAGTCCCACGTTCACATCGCCAGCGGCCACGCAACGTACGGATCGCTGACTTCCCTGGGCTGCTCGCTCAGAGGATGTCCGCCTGCTCCACCATCCCCTCCGCGTCGCATCGCTCTGCGTCATTTGTCTGGCACTGCCCGCCACGATGGCGCCATACCGTGCTCGTCGCTTTGCTGCAGTAGCCGTGCAGACAACAATCTGGGGCACGTCCCGCCTGTCCCGCTGTTCCCTGTAGGAATGTGTTGTCTTGTTGCATTGACGCCGTAGCCGGATCGAGCCAAGCCGCGCCAGGACCTCCCCTGCCCTGCTATCTCCATGGCCGCCGAGACGACTCTTCCCAATTCGCCATGACCATAGCATTAGACTCCAATTCGGCTTACGCTCGGCTTCGCTAGGTATCTGGCCACGCCCCGTCCCTACCTTGCTGTGTATGCCGTTGCACATGGCCGCAATTTCGAAATACCGCGCCACCGGGTCCATAAGATCGCACGGACGCTCCCTGACGGCAAGCCAGCCACTCCGAGCACCTCGTAGCAATTCAGTGCACCCTCAGCTTAGCCGTACCCTCCTGAGCACCCCGCGCACCTCAGCCGTAGCTTCACAGCAGGCCAGCCACCACCGCCGTGGCCGTGCCATCGCCGGGTGTTGTCACCTCGTCGGTGCGCACGCGGCCAGCACTACTCGGGTTTTCTCCGACCAGACCATCACCGCAAGGGTCTTCGTGGGTGGTTACTCGAGCTCGTTAGCTGTTTGGTTTGCTTCGTTGTCGCTATGGCTTACGGGAACGCTTCCGCCATTGTAGGTCCGGGCTCACCGCTAGGGAGGGAATTCGGGATGACGCCCCTGCTCGCCGAACCGCTTCTAGACACCGTGTGCTGCCTTAGAGGTACTCATCGGCCCCTTAGTTAGGTCTTGGGGACTCGGGTGTCGCTGGCGTGGCAGCTCAGTGCCCGCGCCGTCGCGCCGGTGCACGCACTGGTGCTAGGGGACACCGCCTTGGTAATGAAGGAGGAAGGGGAGGACGTAACCGTAAAATCATAGATAGGGTAAATAGTGTCTTAGTTCTTGCGGTAAATGTCAAGTAGTTCGGGGGCGTTTCCGCGAAACCGTCAGCGCGCGTAGGCCTTCCCCTGTCGTGGGCCGTTGGCCGGCTGGGCCACGCGCGCGCGTGTGGGCCGCGCTGCTCTGGCGTGCGCGTCGCGCAGTCACGGGTCGAGCCAGCGGGTTGGGCCGAAGGAGTAGAATTCGGTTTTCATAATTTCCAGTAAATAAGAAATGTTTATTTATTTTAGTTATGAGTCCAACTTCGATAAATCATAGTAAATTATGTAGTTGTCCAATGTTAGAATCACAAAAATGCCATCTATCTGTTAGTATAGTTAGTTCTCAGCTAGCTGTTATGATGATAGGCTCGTAAATTCTAATTAGAAAACTTAGCATTATGTAGATTAATGTTTGTAGGAATTCTTGTGGCTAATCGGTAATAGTTTTAGCTTTAGAAATTTTATAGTATGTTCACTAGGATATTATGTGTTTGCTGTAAATTTCGTAGCCTTAGAACGAGTTGTTAGATAGAGTGGCTATTACTTTTGCTTTATCACATATAGTGTAAATTAGCGTTCGGAGTAAGAACATTGGTAATTGCTACAAGAATGTATGCCATGTTTATTACTTGTTAGTAGTGACAATACGTAGCTTAGCCTTTAGTGGGTAGATCTCACTTAGTAGTTTAATAGATGTACTTTTAAATTTAGAGTTGCTGTTGCCGTAGTGTTAATCATTGCATCATCATTTCATGTAGATCACGAACTGGTAGACTTCGTGCCCGTCGGCGAGCCGGAATACGACGAGGTTATCGAGGAATACGAGGAGGAGATCTTCGCACAGGAGGAAGCCCAGGAGCCTGTTGGTACTAACCTTGCTGACCCGGCACCTGCCCAAGGCAAGCCTCGGTGCATAACCCCTATTTTCAAATGATCACTGAATATATATATGATGTGCATTTACGTTACAGGCATTTTATGGAAACTACATGCATAAATATATCTACCCATGAGTCCTACTAGTATAGGTCGAGTAGCTGCTGTGCTCAGGATATCGGTAGCGTGAGTAACCTGCCGTTACTCCCAAATAGGTGATAAAATATGAACATTCGTAATAAAATGATGGAAAGGTAAATGGTGACCGGGCAGGGATATGGTTTGGGAATTGGTGGGTGTAAAGGGTTGTCCTGCGGCCAACAGGGCATAGCTCGGTTACACTTTTTCCCTGTCTGTGTCGATTAAGGACCGGTCGTTGCATATGACTCTAGGCAAGTCACAGATTATTGTCCCGAGCACATACTTGGGTATGGGCATAGGGAAGGCATGTTGCTCTCTTGTCATGGATCTGACTCTTTCTGGACCGACTGATGGGAAGAGGAGGTGGTGGAGGTCCTTGCACCACACTGAGTCCAGGACTCAGGATGTGGGGGCTTGGAGTCAAAGTTTGGATGGGGACCTAGACACCCGGGATGGGTTAGTCCTGCTTGTGCCTGGGGTACAAGCGGGGCGTGTGTTTTTGGGGCACCCAGCTGGGCACATTGATTCGCGAATCGCCGGGGGATTCAATACGGCTTATCTGTGGTTTAGCATCGTAGTAAGAACTGAAAGTGGAGAAAGAAGAAGAAATATAACTGATTGCTCAACCCTTGCTTGAAAGTAGACAGGTGCTTATATAGACTGTCTTGGTGATAACTTAATAAATACGGACTCACAATGAGTATTGATTTTTGCTAAAGAAAACCAGCAAACCATAAAGCCTATCATATCCCTTGGAGTCGGGAAATTATTCTCACTAGTCTGGTAAGTCTTGCGAGTACATTGTGTACTCAGGGTTTATTTACCCCTGTTGCAGGTGATGCTTGAGGAGTACCTTGTGTGGAGGATCCTTCTGGTGAGCTCAGACGGAATCCTCGCTACCTTATCGCTAGATGTGATCTTTTTAATATTCCGCTGTTTATCATTCCGCACTCTGTATTTGGTATTGTAATAATGTACTTTTTAAGAAACTCTAATGTATGAAATGGACTTGTGTTGTAACTCGTTCTCATTATTGGATCCTTGGGAAAAATGTGGATCTTTCGGGTTCTCCCTCGGGGTGCGCCCGACGGACACCGCTCGCTGTAGTTGCTTTCGGGGTGCTTAGTGTCTGGTGGAAGACGAGCGCCTCCGTAAGTACGCTATTTTGGGCGGTTCTGCCACAGTTAGTACCAGAGCCAATAGTGGTTACGAGTTTCATCACTCTTTTCAAAACTTTAAAACTTGGACCAACAAAAGGTTTTGCGAAAAGGTAGGATGCGATTATATTAGGTATATAAGTATAAGCCATAGCAATATGGTCTATCTAGGATAGCGGCACTGGTTTTATCTAATCATTTTTCTGCAGGTACACTGACTTACATTGCGTAAGAAATCGCTTAGTATACGGAAAGTGAGTGTGCGATGTGCCGAAAATTCTATGAATGCCGCTATATTTCCGGCTTGAGTAAACGTATAGGTTGAAGCATGCATCCTAATAATAGCATCTTACTTGAACTAAAAATCCCCCTTCACGTATAATGGAATTAGTAAACTAGTAGGACTAACTAAATGAATTGCTTAAATAATTGTGCTGTCATCTCTCTAATCCCTTGGTTCTGATCGGAAGGGTGTTCTGATGGATGGTTCCTGTCTCTTACAGATGAACCTAAGATCTGGACGTGGGAGCACCAGTTCAGGGGCGGCTAACGAGGGCCAGGGTGACAGTGGTCGGGCCTTTGACTACGGCATCGGGGGAGGTCAGGAGGCCCCACCCCTGGTTCCTCATCCTTTTCTACCGCTGCCACCGCCTCAGCCGATGACCCCCGCTGAGATAATGATGGAGCTGTTGGCTGCTCATCGGGAGTCAGCTGCTGCTCGCCAGGAGATAGCTCGTGCCGTGGAGATTATGGCACAGGCCGTCGCGGGCCTTGCCCGTGGAGGTCCCAGGGGCAACGGTGGGAACGAGGGTGGTGCCCACCGTCCTGAGGGACAGTCCTCTTATCATGACTTCCTCAAGACTCACCCACCCACGTTCACGTCATCTGACGAGCCCCTAGAGGCAGAGCACTGGCTTCGCACTATGGAGCAGAAGTTTTGACTGCTCGGAGTGACCAACGAGCAGAAGGTGTACTTTGCGGCCCAGTAGCTTTTGGGGTCCGCAGGTGCATGGTGGGAAACTTTCCAGGCCACAGAGCTGCTAGATCATCCGACAACATGGTAGGAGTTCTCCACCGCCTGCAGAGAGTTCTTCATCCCTGCTGGTGTTATCAACCAGAAAGTGACCGAGTTCCTGGAGCTGCGCCAGGGGAACAAGGCCGTGATGGAGTATGTGAATAAGTTCAGCCACTTGGCTCAGTATGCTGGCAGTCAGGTGGATACAAATGACAAGAAGAGGGACCGCTTCTTTCGTGGTCTCACTCCCACTCTTCACGAGAAACTGTATATGGGGAACTATCAGACCTTTGGGGCTCTGATGAACGCCGCCATTGCCGTTGAAGGTTTTCAGCGGGCATCTCAAGCTGATTGGAAGAGGAAGCGGTGGGACACAGGAACTTCTAGCCACCCCCACACTCAGAAGATTTAGCTTGTCCGGCAGGGGCCCTATCAACCATCCAGCGGTCCTACGTTCCAGCAGCCTCAGCAGACATCGCAGACTTCCTCCACTCAGTATCGTGCACCTCCGCAACAGGTGCAACCGCAGCAATCTCAGGGACAGCAGGTCCCACCACATTAGGGGTTTGGGAACAGGCCAGGGGCTTGTTTCAAATGTGGCAAAGATGGCCACTATGCCCGGGCCTGTCCCTAGAACCAGCCCGCTCAATCAGCTCAACCGTCCGCGAATTCCAGGCTTATCAAGAGGACCATCATTAAGAAGAAAGTGCCCAGCAAGTCTGGCCAGGTGAACTTCACAAATGCTCAGCAGGTTGTGCAGTAGGAGACAGTTATGGCTGGTATGTTTACCATCGACTCCCATCCAGCTTTGGTGTTGTTCGATTCTGGTGCATCACATTCCTTCATGAGCATGGGGTTTGTAGAGTGGCATAACTTATCACTTATGGCTATACCGTATGCCTATAAGATTCATACTACTGGTTCACAGATGTTCATCAATACCCACATGGGTACAGTAAGTTTGGTATTAGCCACCCATACTAACCGTCTACAGTTCATGATAATGATTGGGCAAGGCATTGATGCTATTCTTAGAATGAACTGGTTGCGGGTGTATGGGGTAGTATTGGATATGAATAGGCGAAGTGTGGAGTTGTGGCTTCCTTCTTTTGATGATAGGATGTCCCTTATTATACCCTCTGAACCAGTCTTACCTGTTGCTGCCCATGCTGAAGTTGTTCCTGATCTTACCTCCATTCTGGTAGTATCTGAGTTCCCAGATGTTTTCCCTGAAGATCTTCCTGGGTTGCCACCGGACCGTGAGGTAGAATTTTCCATTGAGCTTGAGCCTGGTACTGCCCCCATCTCCAGACGTCCGTACCGCATGGCTCCAAGAGAACTAGCAGAAATGAAGAAGCAGCTGGAAGAATTGATGGACAAAGGTTTCATCCGCCCGAGTTCCTCACCATGGGGTTGCCTAGCTATTTTCGTTAAGAAGAAGGATGGTACCTTGTGGATGTGTATGGATTACCGCCCCCTTAATACGGTAACAGTGAAGAAAAAGTATCCTTTGCCCCGCATAGATACCTTGTTTGACCAATTGGCTGGTGCTAAGGTGTTCTCGAAGATTGATCTCAGATCAGGCTATCATCAGATCAAGATCAGGTCACAGGATATACCAAAGACAGCTTTCTCTACTAGGTATGGGCTATATGAGTACCTGGTGATGTCTTTTGGTCTTACCAATGCTCCTGCCTTCTTCATGTATCTGATGAATTCAGTCTTCATGCCGGAGCTGGATAAGTTTGTGGTGGTTTTTATCGATGACATCTTGATCTATTCCAAGAATGATGAAGAGCATGCCCGACACATCCGGATAGTACTGACTCGACTAAGGGAGCACAAGCTGTATGCCAAATTCAGCAAGTGTGAGTTTTGGTTAGATCGAGTGCAGTTTTTGGGGCATGTGTTGACACCTGAAGGCGTTTCTATAGATCCCAGCAAGGTGCAAGATGTATTGGATTGGAAGTCCCCCAAGTCTATGCATTAGATCCATCAGTTCCTTGGTCTAGCTGGGTACTATCGACGTTTCATCCCTGATTTCTCCAAGATAGCCTAGCCCATGACCAAGCTGCTCTAGAAAGAAGCTAAGTTTGACTGGAGTCCAGCATGTGAAGAAGCCTTTTAGTCTCTAAAGACTTTTCTGACCACTGCTCCTGTGTTGGCTCAACCAGATATTGAGAGGCCCTTTGATGTATATTGTGATGCCTCAAAGACGGGGTTGGGGTGTGTGCTGATGCAAGATGGGCGTGTGATAGCTTATGCTTCACGCCAACTGAAGAAGCACGAGGTGAACTACCCCACTCATGACTTAGAGCTGGCTGTTGTTGTCCACGCTCTGAAGATTTGGAGGCATTATTTGTTGGGCAACAAAGTGCACATCTTCACAGACCACAAGAGCCTCAAGTATATTTTCACTCAGTTTGAGCTAAACATGAGGCAAAGAAGGTGGTTAGAGTTGATAAAGGATTATAATTTGGAAGTCCATTATCACCCAGGAAAGGCCAATGTTGTAGCAGACGCTTTGAGCCATAAATCATATCTGGTTGAGGAGATACCTTTGTCTCTCAACCACACAGAAGTGCTAGCTCATATTGCATTGACCTCGGAATTACTGGAGCAGATTATTCAGGAACAGAAGGAAGACTCTAAAGAGATTTCTCACATCAAGAAGTTGATGGCTGAAGGGCGTGGCCCTCATTTTAGCATTGATGAGCAGGGGGTCATGAGATACAAGAATAGACTGGTGGTTCCGTCTAATGAAGAGTTGAAAAGAAAGATTTTGCAAGAATCCCATCATTCCAAGCTATCTATCCATCCTGGCAGCAACAAGCTTTACCATGATCTGCACCAACTGTACTGGTGGTCCTACATGGAGCAAGATATTACCCAGTTTGTTGCAGAGTGTGACACTTGCAGAAGAGTCAAGGCAGATCATATGCGTCCTCCTGGATATCTGCAGCCTTTGCCCATTCCTTTTTGGAAATGGGAGGATATCTCCCTAGATTTCATTGTGGGTTTACCCTGCACCTCCATGGGCTTTGATTCCATCTAGGTCATTGTGGACCGCCTCACCAAGTTGGCCCATTTCCTTTCGATGGATACTAGGTACACTGCCAGAAAGTATGCGGAGATATACTTTGATCAGATTGTGACCCTACATGGAGTTCCTCTTACTATCATCTCTGATAGAGGGTCAGTTTTTGTCTCTCGTTTCTAGGAGAAACTCCAGGAATGTCTGGGTACTCATCTCCTCAGAAGCTCGGCATACCACCCATAAACTGATGGTCAAACTAAAAGGGTAAACCAGGTGCTCGAGGATATGTTGAGAGCTTGTGCCATTTCTTTTGCTGAGAAATGGGATAAGTGTTTGAAGTTGGCTGAGTTTTCATATAATAATAGCTACCAAGAGAGTATCCGAATGGCACCGTTTGAAGCTTTATACGGGCAGAAATATAGAACGCCACTGAACTGGGTCAAAGTAGGAGACCGTGGGTACTTCAGGCCTAATTTCATAAAAGAGGCTCAAGAGAAAGTCAGTATTATTCGTGACCATTTGAAGGCAGCTCAGAGCCGACAAAAGGCTTACGCAGACAAGCAAACAAGGCCTTTGGAGTTTGCAGTTGGGGATTTTGTGTATCTCAAAGTATCTCCTATGAGAGGAGTTCATCGGTTTGGTGTCCATGGCAAGTTAGCCCCTCGGTATGTGGGTCCATACAAGGTGTTGCAGCAATATGGCCCCATGGCTTATCGCCTCCAGCTTCCTGAAATTCTCTCAGCAGTTCATAATGTGTTTCATGTCTCACAATTGAAGAAATGCCTGTGGGTTCCTGAAGAAGCAGTGGAAATTGAAGGACTTCCGCTCCAACCTGATCTGTCTTATGTGGAGCATCCTATAAAAATCTTGGATGAAAAGGAGAGAGTGACCAGGAATAGGGTGATAAAATTCTACAAGGTGCAGTGGCAAAATCATTCGGAAGAGGAAGCCACTTGGGAACAGGAGAGCTACATATTAGAGCATTACCCCCACCTTCTCGCCGACTCGGATAGTTAGTTGCTGCGTCAAAAATGTATTTCCCTATCCTTTTCTCACACTAGGCACATAAATCTCGGGTCGAGATTTTGTTTTAGGGGGGGTAGGTTTGTAACACCCTTGGTGTTACATTGCATTGTTTTGCTAAACACTTCATGAGCATCATGGTTATGAGTTGTAAAGCAATGTTTGGTCCTTGAAACTTTTATATGAAACATGAAGCAATGTTACGTTTCGTGTCACTTAATCGAATTTCTGCCGAACGGAGATGTTATAGAACGTCTTTGCGAACGGCGATGGAATATGTGCGGTCGAGGGCAAGGATAGTTAGCTAGTGCATTCAGTAGGTCGAAATGGGGATTCGACGTGAAATCGTTCAGGGTGACGTCGTTTTGCGTAGGTTTACAAATGGGTCGATGAAGCCACCTTTGGCGATACTTGGGGAGCGATCGGCTTAGGATGTGGTACGATATCTTGGCTCCGTTAGATAGCCCAACGTACCCTCTGGTGCATTGAATAGTTGGTTCGGCTTTTGAAGCATCGTGTACATGTTTTTAGGCAGCTTTAAAATGCGTGCACGACACAGGGCATTGCCCTAGGCGCGGTCACCATCGTTGCTGGTCTGCCAGCGCGCGCTGCCGCGTGGACCGCACGCACTGCCGCGCCAGCTGCGCCCACCACTGCCCCTGTGCACGCGCGGCCTTTGCGCTACGTGCCAAGGTCGCCTGCACCACTACTGCTCGCCTACCACCGTCGTTGCTCACCTGCCGCCGCTGCTGACTCGTCCAGGCGCGCGCCGATGCGCTGGCCGCATCCGCACCCCCACCGTGCGAGCACTCGCGTGCAGGGTCTTGGCGCATCTGCCTGGTTCGTCTGCTGCCACTCGTGGGCGCACGGACCATAGTGCCCCGGTTGAAGCACTATGTCCGAGCCACCGACCAAGCTCTACCGAGCCTTGTCCTGCCCCGTTTTGGCCGTAGGCGCGTCGGGTCCCACGTTCACATCACCAGCGGCCACGCAACGTACGGATCGCTGACTTCCCTGGGCTGCTCGCTCAGAGGATGTCCGCCTGCTCCGCCATCCCCTTCGCATCGCATCACTCAGCGTCATTTGTCTAGCGCTGTCCGCCGCGATGGCGCCATACCGCGCTCGTCGCTTTGCCGCAGTAGCCGTGCAGACAACCGTCTGGGGCACGTCCCGCCTGTCCCGCTGTTCCTCGTAGGAATGTGTTGGCTCGTTGCGTTGACGCCGCAGCCGGACTGAGCCAAGCCACGCCAGGACCTCCCCTGCCCCGCTGTCTCCATGGCCATCGAGACGACTCTTCCCAATTCGTCGTGACCATAGCATTAGACTCCAATTCGGCTTACGCTCGGCTTCGTTAGGTATCTGGCCACGCCCCGTCCCCACCTTGCTGTGTATGTCGTTGCACAGGGCCGCAATTTCGAAATACCACGCCACCAGGTCCATAAGACCGCACGGACGCTCCCTGATGGCAAGCCAGCCACTCCGAGCACCTCGTAGCAATTCAGTGCACCCTCAGCTTAGCCGTACCCTCCTGAGCACCCCACGCACCTCAGCCGTAGCTTCACAGCAGGCCAGCCACCACCACCGCGGCCGTGCCATCGCCGGGCGTTGTCACCTCGTCGGTGTGCACGCGGCCAGCACTACTCGGGTTTTCTCCGGCCAGACCATCACCGCAAGGGTCTTCGTGGGTGGTTACTCGAGCTCGTTAGTTGTTTGGTTTGCTTTGTTGTCGCTATGGCTTATGGGAACACTTCAGCCATTGCAGGTCCAGGCTCATCGCCAGGGAGGGAATCCAGGACGACTCCCCTGCTCGCCGAACCGCTTCCAGACACCGTGTGCTGCCTTGGAAGTACTCATCGGCCCCTTAGTTAGGTCTTGGGGACTCAGGTGTCGCCGGCGTGGCAGCTCAGTGCCCGCGCCGTCACGCCGATGCGCGCACTGGTGCTAAGGGACACCGCCGTGGTAAAGAAGGAGGAAGGGGAGGACGTTACAGGCATTTACGTTATAGGCATTTTATGGAAACTACATGCATAAATATATCTACCCATGAGTCGTACTAGTATAGGTCGAGTAGCTGCTATGCTCAGGATATCGGTAGCGTGAGTAACCTGCCGTTACTCGCAAATAGGTGATAAAATATGAACACTCGTAATAAAATGATGGAAAGGTAAATGGTGACCGGGCAGGGATATGGTTTGGGAATTGGTGGGTGTAAAGGGTAGTGTCCTGCGGCCAATAGGGCATAGCTCGGTTAAACTTTTTCCCTGTCTATGTCGATTAAGGACCGGTCGTTGCATATGACTCTAGACAAGTCACAGATTATTGTCCCGAGCACATACTTGGGTATGGGCGCAGGGAAGGCCTGTTGCCCTCTTGTCATGGATCCGGCTCTTTCTGGACCGACTGATGGGAAGAGGAGGTGGTGGAGGTCCTTGCACCACACTAAGTCCGGGACTCAAGATGTGGGGGCTTGGAGTCCAAGTTTGGACGGGGACCTGGACACCCGGGATGGGTTAGTCCTGCTTGTGCCTGGGGTACAAGCGGGGCATGTGTTTTTGGGGCACCCAGCTGGGCACATTGATTCGTGAATTGCCGGGGGATCCAGTACGGCTTGTCTGCGGTTTAGCACTGTAGTAAGAACTGAAAGTGGAGAAAGAAGAAGAAATATAACTGATTGCTCAACCCTTGCTTGAAAGTAGACAGGTGCTTATATAGACTGTCTAGGTGATAACTTAATACAGCTGATAATAATAATACATAAATAAGGACTCACTATTAGTATTGCTTTCTGCTAAAGAAACTAGCAAACCATAAAGCCTATCATATCCCTTGGAGTCGGGAAATTATTCCCACTAGTCGGGTAAGTCTTGCGAGTACATTGTGTACTCAGGGTTTATTTACCCCTGTTGCAGGTAATGCTTGAGGAGTACCTTGTGTGGAGGATCCTTTTGGTGGGCTCAGACGGAATCCTCGCTACCTTATCGCTAGATGTGATCTTTTTAATATTCCGTTGTTTATCATTCCGCACTCTGTATTTGGTATTGTAATAATGTACTTTTTAAGAAACTCTAATGTATGAAATGGACTTGTGTTGTAACTCGTTCTCATTATTGGATCCTTGGCAAAAATGTGGATCTTTTGAGTTCTCCCTCGAGGTGTGCCCGACGGACACCGCTCGCTGTAGTTGCTTTCGGGGTGCTTAGTGTCTGGTGGAAGACGAGCGCCTCCGTAAGTACGCTATTTCGGGCGGTTCTGCCACACTCGCCGGAGCTCTTCCGCGCACTTTGCCATGGTGTGGACTCCGTCACACCTCTAGGTCACCACCGGTGAGTTGTCTAGCCTCCCGTGGCCCCAATCGAACGAAAAGATCCACTTTTGGCTCCGATAGTGGCCGAACCCACCTCGCCGCCACCGCCGAGCCACTGCCACCACGACCAACCTCACCGGAGCCCTTAGAGCTTTGCCTAGCCCCTTAGCTACGTCTGTCGGAGCACCGAGAAACCATGGGAGCCCCATTGGGGCTGTGCTGATGTCCCAAGTACCCTCGTCGTTGACCCGCGCCGCCTACGCCGGCTGCCTGGATCTCTAAGCCCATAGACCTGCTGTCCATAGACCTGCACGATGCAGTCCACCATGGACCAGCCCCATGGACCCGAGCCTAGTACCGGCCCGCTTGCGCCACATGGCAGCCTGCCTACGCGACACGTGTCTGGGCCCCACCCGGCATAGACCAGCCCAACCTGACCCAATATCCGGCCCGTCGAGCCTAGCCCGAGACCGTTGAACGTTGACCGTTGAACGTGGACCTAGTCCCACTTTTCAGCAACTGGAACCACCTCGCCCAATCACGTGCTGCCACGTGTCAAGCCCTGGAATTTTCCTTTTCTTTTTCAAAAAATGATTTAAACTTAGAAAATTCATAGAAAATTCATACGACCTCTGAAAAATATGAAACCAGTGCCCATTTTGTTTCTAAAAAGGAGCTCTACGTCATATGCTTGTGTTTGAGTGCATTTGGATCTTTTGAATTTATGTCGCTTCTTTGTGATCATCTATTGGAGTCGCTTATCACACTATATGTCTCGTTTGACAGACCCGGAGGAGCCACAGACTGAGGAGCACGACCCGGACTACACTGAGGAGCTTGGAGATGACCTGCCAGGTGCCACGTCTCACCCAACCTCATAAAATCCTATTAGACATGCTACAATGTAGATGCTAGTGCTTTACTTTTATGCAAATGATGTGTGATAGGTTGCATGGTAGAATTGCTTGTGAGCCATTACCTTGTCGCAACCTATACCCCTGCACACCCGCTGTTAGGTTAGATGCTCACTTACTTACTTGCTACTACTTCTACTACGCATTATATCTATGATGTGATGCTTGGTGGAGGATTGTATGTGAGTGGTTAAGGGACTGGGTGCCGGTAATGTGGTAACAACCGGGGAGATCTTGGCGTGCGTTTTGGGTGTGTGGTGAGGGTTGAGTCAATCGAACAGGATCTTACGATGAGTCATTGGACGAGTCTTGTCGGTGGCGGTGCGACATGGGCATCCCCTAGGAGAGGTACCTGTGGCCGGTGCATGTGAGACGAAGAGATCCCGGGGTGGAGTGTCTTTGTGGGATGAATCCCCGGGATGGAGGTGCCGTCGAGGCAGGGGGTGTTGGTTATCCCCTTTGAGAATATATCATGTCCGGTCCCCCTAAGGACTGGTATGTTGAGAGAACCGGATCATAGGACCCTACATACACACCACTCGCTCCTGAAGTGGATAGTGTAGGGAGACACGGGCGTATGGCCCACACCCTCCTAAGATAGCGTAGTGACCTCTGGGGGCCCGGTACTGCATCTCACAGTCTCAGCATGCCGGTGGACTCCGGGGTGGCTCAGGGTTGAGTGGTAGGATGACACCATACCGGTTGGGAGGTAGTCGGTATCAGCCTAGGCAGGGCACCACCAATGATGGTGATCTTGTGGTTCTAGGTGTACACGCTCTACAGAGCTGATCAATCTATACATATAGCCATGTCCTCAGATATGGATATTCCTATGACCTACGCTTCCCTTGACTAGTGAGTGGAGTCCTTTCTTCTCTCCCCCTGGGTTCTTGTGTTGGTTTTCAGCTTTGGCCAATGAGGCAAGGTACAAGCGGGAGTTGTCCTTGTCACTTAGAGAGTGTGAGAGTGGTGAGATGTGTGTGATGGGATGGGAGAACGTATGGATGAGATGGGTTAAAACTGGATGAATTATTATTAAAACTTGACATACTCGCATAGGAAACTATAGCCACAAATAGGTCTTTTGCTCTACCCTTGCATTCCACCACCACAAAGCAAACGCAAAGCATAGGGTAGGAGCCAGTGGCCAGTACAAATCGTACTGATAATTGTTTGATAGGTTCCAAGTCTTAGTATGACTATCAGGGAGACGGTTCGGAGGATTAGAGGTCTTGTTCCTGCGCTCAAGTTTGGTTGAGAAGATGGAGTCAACATCCACTGCCTTTCTACTTAATGATGTTCTGGATGCTGTATGCTCTGAGTGATTCCGCCAAGTGGCGATGTAATAATGAGTAAACCTTGTTATTTGTACTCTTTAAGAAAGGAATTCGAAGTATGACTATGATATCGACTGTCATTTGATAATGTGATGGGAAGATCACCTGGGACTATCACATTATACTTTGAATCTGTGGATTTCCCTTCGAGGAAATCAGGATCATTTCAAGCTAGCTCTTGGATTTGGAGGAATGGCTTGATCTTTTTGCTTTAAGGTTAGTAACAAGCATCCACTCCTTTGATTTTGTTGCTTAATTAACATTGTTTTGATGGCTACATTGCTTGATTATCATTTTAGTTCTTTCTCCATTCTAGAGAGCACTTTTCCAATTGGACTTTGTGCAAGGCTTCCAAGCAAATTGTGGTGAATCCATCATCTAAAAGGTTGGTGTCTTTGAACACATTTAAAATCCTAGCTAATTACATGGTGGTTAAGATCATTGTTAGTATATGATGCTATAATTAGTTCTTAATAAGAGTAGAGTAGATTCTTTTACAATTTTGGTGAGCAAATTAATCCATGTGTCACCTACCAACACATTGTTTGGAGTTATATTGTTGTTTATGTTCATGTCTCTAATTTTAGTCTTTTCTAAAAAAATTAGTGTCTCCTTTTTTATGTGGCATCAAGTAGAATAATTGTTCTTCATTATTGTGCAATAATTGTTTTTAAAAATTAGTGTCTCCATTTTTATGTGACAAATTCAAAAATGGATTGATGAGAGGTTTAAGAAAAAGTCAATGTACTTATGGTGTCCATAGGATTAGGAGTAGTATCACAAGAACATGTTCCGACTAGCTTTAGCCCATAGTTCAGGGGTCGCAACAGCTGCGGATCGTCCTCGCTCGACGATGAAGAGGCAAATGTGTCTCATCCAATGGACAACATCATTGAACCCATCAATGTCAGGTTGTACATCTCGTCAGCAATGGACAACTAACAAGGTGGCGGTCGGCCCGGCCTGGCCTGTGGGAGATGGGGCCATTAATGGCCACCCAATTCCAACGGGGTATGCTCACATCAGCATTGATACTATACTTGATAAGAAGTATAACAAGATGCACATTGATTACCCCGCACAGGAAGACATGCAACGTCTTGTTCAGAACAAGAGCGCTCATGTGGCCTGGCACAAGCGCTTCATTAAGTTTGATCACCAGTTGTCTTCGGATGAGGATGAGGATGACGGTGAATTTTCGCCACCCAGAGATGATCCCTCACCATCTCCCAACAGAGGAGATCACACTACCTTCCCTGGTTCCTTGCCATCGCCCCCGAAAAGACAAAAGTCTCCATCTCTTCCTCCTCGTCCTCCATCTTCATCAGCCCCAACAAAAGAGAAGACTCCTCCTCCTCCTCCTCCCTCTTCATCACCCCGAGAAAACATAATTCTCATTCTCCTCCTCCACAACAACCCAAAACAAGATCTAAGGCATCCTCGTAGTCACAGAAAAGGTCCTCGGATTCGATCGCTAATGCTCCCAAAGTGGACCAACAAAAAAAAGAAAAGGACGATGAGTGGCAGCGTTACAAACTTGATGAACCAACAAAAGCATGAAGTAGCCTCCAAGGAAGACAAAAGTTAGGTTCTAGAATCTATTTGCCTCACTGCCTAAGTGGCGGGTGCAGTCCAAATTCAATAGGCAAACAGAGAGTAAGCACAATCAATTAAGAGTCGAAGAAATACACCATGAAGATCAAAGGAAGATAAACAAGATTGTTGAAAACAACCCCGGATTAACCAGGGATGATGTCGCGAACATCTATTATGATTCACTATATGAGACGGCAAGACCTGCAATGCAGTTTCAAAGATGCATTTTCTTGGTGGACGAGGAGTATAAAAATTTGACAACATATATGCGTGACTTGCATGATTATTACATGGCCCAAGTACTTGAGACGAGGCAGGCGGATTTCCAATATATTATCCACCCGCCGCATGTTTTCCATTATCCTAATGAAGAGAAGCACTTTGTCGGTTGGGATCACTTGTTTCAACTATTTCAGAGATGCGATCTCGATACACAAATGTTGACGCTGTGGACTATGTAAATACCCTACTCACGCACGATATTATAATTAACTACTCTCTCGATACACAAATAGTTAACGACTGCACATTCTCTATAAATTATAAAGGTGTGTAGCAAAACATTGCTTCAAAACAAAGTACGCTCATATATCTTTCCTGGACCCCGAGCTAGTCAACGAGAGAACATGCGGAGGCATGCATAGAAATAAAGTGGAAGATCTGATGCGGAGACACTGATTGCCATTTTGAAAATTTCAAGATGAGTAATAAAACCGAAATACTTCTAGCCTACAACTGTGAGTATGTGTTCTCTGCTCTTATTTTTATGCTTGTTTTTTGTAGTTATGATTATTCGTTAACTAGGGTTTTGTGATTGCAGCAACCATTTCATCTTCATTGTTGTCGATATTAAAAAAATTGTATCAAGGTGTGGGACTCGAAAAAAAACACTTTCTTTGCTCGATCCCCTAGTTGAAGTGCTTAATGCGTAAATGAACCTAATAACATATTATTTTCTAATCGCACATAGCATATTCTAATGTTGCCCCTTTTTCACACTTTATAATATAGTACAGTGTCCAAGCAAGAATGGTCGGTGGGACGAAGGTCCCATTCCAGGTTGCACAAATGCAATTGGAGACCTTAGACCAGCCGGCGGGAAATAATGAATGCGGGTTCTACATAATGTGGGCAATGCTTTGCTACCTCGGCATAAAATCGAAGACGACATATCATTTGGTGTGTATAATCTCCATTTCATTTATATCCGTTAATTCAATAAAATGATATACTTATTTCTCTAACATTTCTGCCTTCGAAATCAATTTTTTTGAATGATAGTGCAAGAAAGGCTATTAGAAATGGAGGTCATAGCACTGTCATCGGATCTAGCAGCCTTCATCATATCGGAGTGCTTGGAAAAAAAGGAACATTCTCCATTGCACGGTCTGTGAAGTAGAAGGTGCAGTACGGGCCAGAGCGGCTCGCTAGACTATTGTAATTTCTTTTTTATTTCAAGGATCAAGAGCTTCATAAGTATATTTGAACTGTAACCATAATATTTGTAATGTTTAATGTTGATGGACCCGTCGTCTACGTAGTGAATATAAAGCGAAACCGATTCCATAAAAAAATAAAAAATAAAATATATAAAACAATAAAATGTGAAAAAAGATATCACTGCCGGTTTGCATGTCAAGCCGGCAGTGATGTCTTGAGCAACACTGCTAGTTCAAAGCTCAAGCCGACAGTGTTGACTTGAGCATCACTGTCGACTTGAGCCACAAGCCGGTAGTGTTGGCTTGAGCATCACTGTCAGCTCGAGCCACAAGCCGGCACTGTTGGCTTGAGCATCATTGTCGGTTCGTGCCACAAGCCGACAATGTTGGCTGAACTGACACTGTCGGGTGGTGCCAGGAACCGATAGTCTTGCCTGCACATCACTGGCGGTTCTGAGTACCGACAGTGATATGAATCAGCAGTGAAGGAGGATTTTGAACCGACAGTGATGTCCTGATCTGGGGTAGTGATTATTGTGATATTCAATTGAAATTGATGACAATGTATTATATTACAACACTACAATAGGACCTAGATACTAGGTATCTTTATAAATAGAAGATAAATTCTGGTCTCCGAAATGATCAAGCAAAGTAAATTCGATGATCATCTTATCCATGCTCATACGACCCACTTATTAATTAAGTGTTTGGTTGCTACTTTGTTCCTCCGTGAAACTTGTGAACAACTTGTCTTCCTAGTGGTTTATTATTACATTCTCTGAAAGTTTGAAGAGTGTCCTTTCAGAGCAAAAAGAAGTGTCTGAATGTATGATGATCTTCAATTTGATTCATCAGTTATGCAGTATGCAGGCACATCGAGACAAGAACTATCAACTATGTTGCCAGATTTGTAAATCAGAAGATGAATCGGTTCGTTTGCACTGATGGATTATATTTCTCCGATCCGTTTAAATTCTGATACAATTTTCTGTAGACACGAGAAGTTAGCAGCATGATTGAGGAGAACTGCAGGACCTCATCATAAATCAGTGATTCAGTTCTTCAAGTAGCCTCCATGATTTGTTTCGTAACAAGAAATCCTTAATTGCTTACTATGGGCAGACATGACCTGGTACATTGTATGACACATCTAACACATATCATCATCACCATGCATGTGCCAACGTGATGCCCAAGTACGGCACATAATTCCCGGAGTACTAGTTTTCCTGCAGGATATCAGACATGGTCAGCAACCAAGCACCCAACACGTACAAGTTTTGCTGATGGTCAACCCTGTCCAAACGAATAGAACATCTCCTGACCTTGCCTGTTATAGCCGAACAGCCGACCAGCACCGTAGTATCAACACACCATAGTGACAGTAAGGGTTCTGAGTACCCACATACGTCTCCGTATATAGAGAGCCGGCTAATAGGCTAATGCATCTATTCAAATTATAAGATATTTTGGTTTTTTTAAATATATTACTTTCACTATATATCTAGACATAGTATATATTTAAATACATAGCAAAAATTATATATCTATAAAAATCAAAACATTTTAAAATTTAGAATGGAGGGAGTACTACATTGCAGGCCTTTTGGTACTCTGATCTCTTGCATATTATTATTTGCAAAGTCTAGGCCCACTTACGATTTAAGTATTAAAAGTCCATGGACAGATTTGGGCCATACAATAACTAACTAAAATTGCTTGTCATTGTGTTATATTTATTTTTCATACAGGTACTTTGTAATCGATCTCTTTAGAATGGTGATACACGATCATAGATGAGTTGGTTAGGTTCTTTGTGGTGGAACCTGCCCATCTGAGTTTAAGTTCTCGAGTTGGCACGGGTGCTCGTATTTTTTGGATTTATTTATTTTAGGATTGAACGGCACTATACTTTCGGTGATAGGTGACGTCCCCGTTGACAGCGAGGCATCAGTGGTGACTTCGTGAATCTCGAAATATGTCGGCTCAGTCCTTCGGAGGTGCTCATAGGGGTATGGTTTGTGTACGTGTGTTCATAGAGGGTGAGTGTGCGTGCGTGTTATGGGCGTCTCACGTTGTACTGTGTAATTCTCAAAAAAATTACTCAATATATGCATTTTCACCCCCACCCCAATTAGTAATTCTCATCCATATCTATCCTACACGTGTTTAGTTGAAAACATTGCTTGAGTTATGTTAGCTTTTGTTGCAACTTAGTTCATATTTTGGCTTTCCAATAATTCGAACCGGATGCAATTTGTAAGAAAAGTTTTCCCTTCAAATGTAAGGTTAACCGTACTGATTGTTATACCTCTTATTCTAGGCCCTCCCTATGGATCTTATAAAGAAGAATCAAGATTCTTCGGTCGGACTACATTGTATTCTTTGTTGGTAGGTAGCAACAAAAAGATATTACAACCTAGGCTCCGGCCCCCGCTTGCTTGCTGTAAAATTTGAACGTTCACCTCTCTGCCAGAACGCCAGAACACCGCAGATCCAAAGAACACAAGCTTGGCGCATCCATGAATGGCTGCTCGTTTGGATCAGCGTGGTCTGGAACCTTGCAGCAGGCTAGCTGATAGAAACATCGTGTGGCAACATGGCAGTGCACCAGCGCATGCAAAACATCAAGGCGCGCGATGGAGTGCACCAGATGAGTGCCCGGCTAGATCAAAGCAGCAAGCAAATAAAGAAGCCAGGCAGATGCGAATAGGAGACGAAGTGGGACTGGAGGGGAAGCTATCCATACATTTTTTTAATCAAAAGCAAAACATCAAGGCGCGCGATGGAGTGCATCAGATGAGTGCTCAGCTAGATCAAAGCAGCAAGCAAATAAAGAAGCCAGGCAGATGCGAATAGGAGACGAAGTGGGACGGGAGGGGAAGCTATCCATTCATTTTTTTAATCAAAAGCAAAACATCAAGGCGCGCGATGCAGTGCACCAGATGAGTGCTCAGCTAGATCAAAGCAGCAAGCAAATAAAGAAGCCAGGCAGATGCGAATAGGAGACAAAGTGGGACGGGAGGGGAAGCTATCCATTCATATTTTTTAATCAAAAGCACTCATTACTGTAGAAATAGTGTAACTATTATTTGGGATTAGGCAAATTAGCCGCCCTATGTTTTAGTTCACCCTCCGTCACTGACATCAGTTGATTGTTTTATGCTTATATTGTTCTCTCGTTGACACCGCTCTTACTCCCTCGCCCACCTCTGCGCCGCCCTCTCTCACTCCGACACGCGACACCTCACATCCCCGCCAGTCCCGAGCTCGACGCCGCCGCCCCCACTGGAGTGAATTTATATTGCAGTGCACTAAACTCTGAAGACTACAACTGGACTGGATTACTGCAACTGAAGTATGTAGGACTGGAGTCTGGACTCTGGACTCTGGACAGTGACTTGCTCTTATGTCAGTTGGGTGATGTGTTATGTTTGAACTTCTGTTCTTGTGTGATGTGTTGGCAGGAAGCAGGTTTGAAGCCTTGAAGTGTTGAATTTGTGCTCTTGTCGAGTACCTGCGTCTGTGTGACTGTGCCATGGTTTGCACTTGCATGCATGTGTAGAAGACTACTAAGTATCATATCTGTCAGGACGTCAGTCGTCAGCTCTGAGATGTGAGACTATGCAACTATGCCTTTGTCTTTGTGTTTCACTTGAACTTATCAATTATTAGTTCACTTATTCTGTCCTGTTCAAATTCTATGCAAATTCTTTTGCTGTGATTCTATAATTTCGGGTATATTGGGTATACCCGAACCTGAACCCGAATTTGCGGGTACTATTTTTTAGCTGATATCAGGTAACACTTTTCATTAGCCGAATTTAATAAAACCTGAACTACGTGACCCGAACGCCCAGGGATGGCCATGGAGCTCGTGGCAAAGCACGCTCGTATGGAGACACCATTGCCATAGTCGACGCTTGTCACCGACCTTTTACGCACAATTTTTCGCTCTCCCTACTCGTACGTGACCACATACATGCGTCCGCCGAGTGCCACAAGTGGTACATCGCAGCCTTCAGCAACCTGCGCCTTACCCCTATGCTGAGACTCCATTCCCTCTCAACAGTGGCTAGTACTAGAGGGTTTTATCTACATGCTGTCTCGGGTGCCCTACTGCTTCTCAGCAACTATCTAAGGACCGGATTAAATTTAAATAATAACTCTAAATGAATCGCAAAAAAGATATATACTTGGGCAGATAAACAATTAAAATATTATAAACATGAGTCTAATTTACATTTGAACTCCATTATAATCATGAGTCTAATTTAAATTTGAATTGAATTACATTTGTTCAAATTGTTAATTGAATTATTTAACTGAAATTCATAAGGAATTGACATATTTATGTAAATTGTTTATTTGGTAATCTCTTAGATATTGTTGGTGTTAGGCAGCAAACATGGGAGAGCGGGAGTGGAGAGTGAGCAACTAGCGCCTCTACCTTGCCCCTCACCCCTTTTTATAGGGGAGGTGAGAGGTGGAGCTTCTCATTCCTTCCCCCAGGGCATTTTCACTACTGGTAGATTATTAGTTGGTGGAGGTGGAGTTTCTCATTCCTCCCCACATAACACCCTAAAATATCGATTTTCTGCAAATAGCTTATTTTTTTATTTTATTATGTTTTTTGTGTGCATTGAAACATAGGGAAAATAAAAAATTTGACGAATTTATAAAATAAATCATAAGGCTACGAACATGTTGATGCAAACACACTAGTGCATGATTATTTCAGTGCTGAGTGGTTTTGATTCAAAGCTCTAACTGATTTGAAGACCTCTTTGAAAATGGATTTGAAAATTCAGTTTGCAGAAAAGAAAAGGGAAAATGAATCCTATCTCTCCCTCCCTCTCTGTTTCTTTTTGGCCTGCTGGCCTGCCTTCTCACTCGGGCCGGCCCAACGCGCCCCCCTCTCTCTTCCCTTCGAAGCCGCAGGCCCAGTCCGCACCAACACGGCCCAGCTCCCTTTCTCCCTTTGTCCGGCTAACCGCTAGGTCTCTGCTCCCTATCTCAATGATGCACCGGGTTCGCTTGCTAGGACCGTTTAGCATAAGAGTCCCTCGGTTTTCTCAGAATTGTGCTCGCCATCCCTAGCTCAGTTTTAAAATCGGATTTTACTTATTTATTTCAAAAATTTGTTCGTAGTAATTACAGTTTTGCCACCCGAGCTTATATTCATCGTATCTTCACCGTATTAGCTTTCATTTCAGTGATTCTCATGTGTGTGTTCGTAGTAATGCGTAGATTAGTTTTATAAACTTTTCGACATCTTTTTCCACTGTTGGTATACTTTATTAATTTATTGCTCTTGTTTGCTTGCATGATTGCTTGTGGATGCTTGTATGTTGTTGTACGATCGATCGAGTACAGACAGTGAGCAGTACGTCGGTGGTCAGGAGCAGTATTTTGACGACCACGACCGGCAGGAGTGTTTTGACCAAGGCAAGTATAGCATGGGATCATCCTTATTGTCCTATTCGCCTTAATATATGCATGTGTCTACCTTGATACCCATAGGGAATTATCCTAGTTATTTGATACCCTGATTCCTTGATTCCTTTTCACCTTGGGAATTATTTGCGTATGGGTAGCTGATACTAGTGCTCAATTAAAAACCATGATCTTGTAACTTGACTAATGGTATATGCAATAAACAATAAAAGATGATTTTTAGCTACAAGGAATAAGGGGGCTAAAGCATAGTTTTTGTGTTGCTCTAGATTCCTCTTCTTAACGACTTATTTGTAAGTGATCATCCGGGACTTATAGTACAACCATGAGTGCTATATGGCTCTGACTTTAGTTCAGTAGAAGGACCTTTTCTAGATTGTTAGTGGTTATCGAAAGGGACAAAAGGGGTTTGCCACCATTGGGTATAGTGCGGCCTCTTTTAACTTGTGTACTTCTGCGTGAGTGTGCCACTTTAAAGGGGGCTATATATCTGCCTGCCATTGGAACCAAGTGGCCACTAACTTGTTAGACGAACCTTTGAAAGACTTCATAGTGAACCCTGCCAACCTTCCTTGGTAGTGGATCAAGAGGCTGATCCCCTCAGGCGAAAGGGTAAATCACGGCTCATGATAAAAGTATACAACCTCTGTAGAGTGTAAAACCGGTATATCAGTTGTGCTCCTAGGCACGAGCGGCCTTGGACTCTTTATGGAATAGATGATCATTAATGATAATTTTGTTTATGATATTCATTATTCATGTTTACCTGATCATTCGTTTATGTGGGCTTGTGATACCTTGTTGCTACTCAATTGCTTAAAATTGTGACTTATTAAAAGCTAACTGTAGTTAAACCACTGTCTACCTTTTGAGCTTCATGAACCCCATGTTATAATTGTTGAGAACGAGGTGTACTAACGCTTGTTTATTTTTTAGTACTCGGATAAAAATCCTAGATGGGTAATAGATAATGATGGATATGCTGAGTTTCCTAAGGACTATTAAGCTTGTGGTCAACCAGTCGACCGTCCCTGTGGCTTATGGAGGCACCTATCAGAGATTTGAGTGATCATTTACGCTTTGCTGAGACTTTGATATTATTGTAATGGAATATTAAACATGATGTAATAATGCCCTATGCTTGGTACTTTTGTAATTTGTCTCTATATGCGTGTGATTGATCTCTGGGCACACATATGGTTCTACACTTGGTTTTATTCTTAAAATCGGGTGTGACACCCACAATGGGGCTTATTTCTACCAAGACATTTTCACTACTAGTAGATTAGTAGGTGGCGTAGTGATCTTCAAACCGGTAGTGTTTTCATCACCAATTTGAAGGCCCGACGAGGGAGCCGGGTATCCTCATCAAGACCAAAGGTTAACATGCATGTAATCTTATCTGGTTAGAACTCTTTATATATGACTCAAAAACCAATCTGCATCCCACCGGTGGAAGCAATATTAACCCTACCTCCTAGACTATATAAGGAGAGACGGGGTCTCCAAATCAAGACCATGAAATAGATTGAGAAACATCTTCATGAACACACATTGACACCCCCTACAAACCCATGCATGCTACACATAAGCAATAAAGCTCCCCTCACAAATAGGACCTGACACCGTACCCTATGCCTCAACCATTATAAATATGTGTCCCCTAAGCATCCCCTCTAATTTAGTGGGTGTGATCCATTGGATTACTTGTACAAGGTCAAAAACACTAAATATCGATGCGCAAGGTAGGGGGCTCGTCGTGCACGGATCCATATGAATAGATTAGATGGGTTTCATCGATAATAGCATAGGTAACCTAGCTCTAGGTAGCACTATCACCTTCTGAGTTTGGACTTTGTCACTATTCAAGCGCGCCAACTTCATTGTGCCCCAACTTTCATCACCAATCAATTTATGCTTTGGGGGCCTAGACTTCATCGCTAGTTAGTTTGGCAAGCTTTCACCTTTATGATATGAAATCAATCCATTTACAAAGAAGATCCCACATCGCTACCTTGAGTTCATCACTGGCTCGAAGAGGCCATATTCGCTGGCACTAGAGCATTGGTTTAGCACATGAATCTACATCTCTGAACTAATTTCTCCATCGCTAACCGATAGGAGGCATTCAATGCCATGATTTGACTCCAGGCCAAAATCCAATATTGTCAGCAGAAGAATCGCCACACTCCCTCCCCAAGTTTCCCTTTAGGTTAAGAAACACGACATCTTCTTTCTAGGTCATGTTCCACAAACAGATCCATCAAGATCTCAACATTGAGCTCCACTTAGCATTCATCAGCATGATCACCCTAGCGATAGATGACCACCTAGACCTCAATGTTTCAAATATAACTCTCTTAGAGATTCTCACCAAAGTATCTGAGTATTCCATCCTGAGCATTAATTCCTATGATCAAAGCAGTGCAAAGTTATCACCTATAGCGAGAGTGCTACATGGTATGATAAAAGCAGTGCAAAGTTATCACCTATAGCGATAGTGCTACATGGAGGATACACCAGAACAAGTACAAGGTCCACAAGAGTATAATGAGTAACTACGAGAACAAGATCTACTCAAGTCCAAGCAAGTCAAACTTGAGTTGGAAAGGCACTGACTTGAGGATGAATAGTCTAAGCTCCAACACCGGTATGACTTTGAAGACATGCACCACTAAGGACACAACATTTACAATGAGATTGTACAAGATGGTGAAATTGTGCTAGTCTTCAACCAAGATAGCCAAAACATCGTTATCACAGCCTTCTACACAACCTCTAGGTGCTGAACGACCCAAGTTGCCCCGATCACATCAAAAAACTAAGATCCTCATCAAACAAGCTGCTTTTCTGGCATCATCTTCAAGGCGGTGAACACTATCAAGTACTTCAAGGAGTCACTAGTACCGACATGACACCTCAACACATCATGACTCAGTGCCCTAGAACAATGTCAACAAAGATGCTAGAGGAAGTCAAAGAACAGGATTGCAACACCATGGCTTGGTCCAACGCAAGATTGAGGGAAATAACGATACCCATGATACGATCAATGTAAGGGACAACACTCAAAATAGCCCAACCAATATCACCATAGAGACGATGATTGTCCTAACCGCCATGAAAGCAGCCAAGATGACTACCGCGGAGGTGAAACTAATCATACCCCAAGCATCTTGGAACATCCAACACGGAGGAGGAAAACTCGGTAGTTGAAAGCCCTAGTTTGGTTTTGGTGAATTGATAAAACCCACTAGGACTAACCCTATGCTCTAAGTGTGGAATTGAGATAGGTTGGTCCAAGTCAAGTGGTGGAGCAAGATGAAGTCCACGGTGGACATGTGATGATGGTGATGATCACATGAAATGATGAGATGACCACATGTGATGATGATCAAGCTCCGGACTTGGAAAAGAAGAAAGAGAAAAACAAAATGGGCTCAAGGCAAATGTATATTTGATAGGGCCATTTTGATTTTGGTGATCAAGACACTATAGAGAGTGTGATCATATTTAGGATAGATGGTCATACTATTAAGAGGAGAGCTCTTATCGGACAAGTCGATCATTAGTGCCACTAGGTGTTGGAATACTTGTAATGCATTTTAGGCCTAGTACACATTCAAGGAGAAGTGATTAACCTTTTGAAAAAGATTGTGAAAATGCTAACACACTTGCACATGATGGTGGAACACTTGGAGTGTTAGCACATTGGCAAAGATGAAGAAAGGAGGCAAAACCGAGCTCGAGTGCTGCCTTGGGGGCACCGTCCCTGCTTGTCCGGTGGCACCACCACCCCTAGGGCGGTGCCCACCTAGCCTCCAGTGTGAGCAGCAAAGAAGGGGGTGGCACCGCCTTGCCTGGTGTGCACCGCCCCTAGCACAGTGGTGCATCGTCGGGGGCTGTTCGGTGCCACCGCCCCTTTTATCTAGAGAGTGGGGGAAATAGGATCGGTCACCTCCTGGGCACCATCGTGCCTAGGGCGGGGCACCGCCATATTTTTTTAGAGGCAGGGTTTTTAGGGGGTTTGGCTGGGTGGTCACCGCTGCCTGTCCGGTGCCCCTGCAGCCAGTCAAACTAGATGTTGAGTCGACCGTTGGGGGCACTGCCATGGCATGTCCGGTGCCACCACCGCCTTGTTCGAGTGCCCTCGTAGATCTTGGGGGTAACTGCTCTATTTCATGGTGGGGGTTATAAATGGCCCCCTTGGCTAGCCATGGCCACTCTCTTTGAACCCCAAAGTACTAAGATTTTATATTGTGAGAAGGCAAACACACTCCACTCACTTCTACACTTGATTTCATCATCTTGAGTGAGATTGAAGAGCCTCTAGTGCATTGTATAGTGATCTTGCATCTTGTGGCACTAGTTGTGCGATTTGGGCTGGTGGAGATCTTGTTACTCTTGGTGTTTGCCGACACCTAGATGGCCCGGTGATTGAAGGATCGTTGAGCGAAGAAAGGTGATTGTCTTCGGCTTTGATCGTGGTGATTGTGAGGGGTTCTTGTGCCTTCCCCGAAGGAGCACCAAAAGCAACTCTAGTGGATTACGCGTGGCTTGTGTGATCCCCATCTTGTGTTGGTTGTGTGGCACCAGAGTTGCGGGTTAGGCGTGTGATGCCTATATTATCGCGTGAACCTCCAAGTGGGTGAATCGCCATAACGGGGACTAGCTTGCCGGAAAGCAAGTGAACCTCGGAAAAAAAAATCGATGTGTCATTATTGTCTCCTTGGTATTCTTTGGCATTCATTTATTGATCACTTGCCATGGTGGTATATCTTCTCTACCACCCTCTTGTACTACTTTATGTATTTATCTTGTGTAGAGCTTGTGGTAGTTATAGCTAGTTGTGTAGCTTAGCTTCTTAGTTGTAATTAGTACTTAGCTAGCTCAACAAGTGTAGAGAGTAGCGACATAGCCATTGAGTGCATAGTGATCATAATTGACTAGAATTGTTGGTAGGTGTCTTGCATTTTTTATAGAGCTAAAGCAAGACGCTTTTCGCCATTTAGTTGTCTAACCACTTTACTTAAGTGTTGTTGTAGAAATTTTTATAGGCTATTCATCTCCCTCTAGCCATTAAGGACCTTTCAGTAGATAAAGCCTAGTCCGTGACCCAACGGGATTGAAAGGTCCTAAATGTCTTGAGGGGGTGAATAGACTAATTTAAAATTCTACAAATCACTAGAGCAAAAGGTTAGATAACAACAAAGTGATAATTGCAGTTTTGCTCTAGCTCTATGTTGACATTTCTTAACATCACCTTTTACTAGGTTGTCATCCCTAGCAATGATGCCATTAATATTTGTTGGTAATTATTAATGACACTTGTATATTTAGGAAAAATTATATATTGAAGTAATCCGCAAGCGCACAGATAATATACCATTGTAGCATTTCACCCGGGAGTATACCAGGTATTGTTATTTATATTTTTCCACAGGGAGGGAGCGGTGGCTAGAGATATTGACAAATATATATACTTATGATAAGATCATTAACTAAACATATGATTTAATAGGGGTAAGCTAGATGATATATAAATGATAAGTGTAAGGCATTGATAATAATCCAAAGATAGAAATAGATACTCATAAATGTAGTATGGCTAGGTAGGAGATTAGTTAAGAGATAAGATTCCCTAGTCATTTCTTATTTACTAAATCTTTTGTACATCCTAGTATATATACTTTCATCTATAGCATAATTAACTCTGCATCTAAGCGTAAGAAACATTACTAAGGAAGATCAAGAACAAAACTTGATTCTCTTCGCAACCAGGTCCTACTTGTCCTACAAACGGGGAGTGGACTATAAAGGACTCAACGAGAGTGTCACACTCACGATCTACCACATGGCCCAAAATGTAGGGTGCATCCGTAGGGAAACAATATTTAAGCACCACACTTACATAATGTCAACCACTTAACTCACTCGAGTACTGAGCTAAGCGCTTTGCGAACTTATGCATAAATTCATTATCAATCATGACTATATCAAACATACTACTAGAGCAAACTAGGAACATAATAAATAGAAACATAGTATCGAAATAGCACAAAGTCATGAATATTAGAGAGATACAATGGCTATACCAGCCTCCAGATGATGAATCTAGAATCCTGAGCAATAGCCCAACTCTACTTGAATCTTGCTAGCTAGTCTATACTAGAACTTGAAGAATTGAAGATCTATTCTAT
The DNA here is from genome assembly GCA_904845875.1 of Miscanthus lutarioriparius. Lineage (NCBI taxonomy): Eukaryota > Viridiplantae > Streptophyta > Magnoliopsida > Poales > Poaceae > Miscanthus > Miscanthus lutarioriparius. The sequence continues at coordinate 7,540,595 of CAJGYO010000019.1, read as the reverse complement.
TCTCTCTAGAAACCCTAACTTTTGACCTGATGATTCTTCTGATTACAGATGCCTCAGGGAGGGGGGAAGGGGCTGATATATATAGGGGGTAGCGCTAATTCAGGACCCTCAGATCAAACCGACATAAAAGAACGGCGTAGATGCAAACCCTAAGGCGGTGGAGAACCAACGTAGGAAGGAGGGGGTGACAAGTGGGTCCCCAGGGCCGGCTAGCCTACAGGCCCCACCTAGCATCCTCTCACGGTCTTCTTCGGTGGGTTACCCTCTGGTGTCTTATAGAACCTTCTGAAGTTGTTTTCATCGTGGATAATTACGATTAATTCTGCCAATTGGGTCCACCTTGACGGTTTTATGAATAAACCCTGCTGAAAACACAGATTCACCAAAACTTGTAGATTTTGTCAGTTTAAACCCCTAAACCTATGTTGGTGATCATTTATACATGTTTTATTGATGGTTTATAATGGTTGATAACTACCATCAACACTCTACTAAAAATGCAAGCCACCTACCTATATAATCTTATGTTATGATCTCTATGACAATCAATTGAGCTATGTCACTACTTTACAAACTAGTGAGCTAGCTAGCAAGAGAATTACAACTAAAAACAACTAACTACTCAACTAATTGCTTCTCTATTCTATCAACTACACAAACTATCACTACACAAGAGATATTAATGAAAGAATGTAATACAAGTGATAGAAATGATGCAAGAGACAAATCACACACAAGAATACCAATGATACATGATGATTTATCCTGAGGTTTAGTTGCTTGCCGGCAATCTACGTCCTCGTTGTGATGACACACTCACTTGGTGATTCACACGCTAATAGGCATACACAAGCCTAGCCTTACACAAAGGCGCCATAAGAACCAACATAAGATGAGGGTACACAAGTCACAAGCAATTTACTAGGTCACTTTTGGCGCTCAGCCGGGGAATAAGCACAAGAACCCCTCACAACCAAATGATCGGAGCCGGAAACAATCACCACTTCCGTTCAACGATCCTCCAAGCTTCGGGCTATCTAGGTGACGACAATCACCAAGAGTAACAAGTGCACCACCGGCCCAACTCGCCCTTCCTAGTGCCACAAGATGCAAGAAATTGATGTGATGCACTAGAGACTCTCAATCTCACTCACAAATGTGATTCCAAGTGATGCAATGGAGTGGATTGTGTTCTATTGCTCACAATGTGTTTTCTCAGCAATTTGGGGGTCCAAGAGAGTGGCCATGACCGGCCAAGGGGCTATTTATAAGCCCCTCCACGAGACGATAGAGCCGTTGTTCCCATGGAGAAATTTTCTGCGTAGTCACCGGACAAGGTAGTGTCACACCGGACAACCTGTTTGGTGACCCTAACAATCGAATTCCAATGCGCCAGTGGCACCGAACAGTCTGTCCGGTGCACCGGACAGCCCTGGCGGTGACCCTAAACGCGTGTTTCAAGTTTTCCCTGCTCTCTGAAATTTTATGGCGGTGCACCGGACAGCCTGTCCGGTGACCTCATTTCACAAAGCCCACAAATACCAAGTCTTGGGGAAAATATGGCGATGGCCGTGGCGGTGCACCGGACAGGGGGTTCGGTGCCCTGTCCGGTGTACACCAGACACGGCGGTGCCCTATCCCTCACTTGGCTGCGCGCACTGACAGTTGTCCGGTGCCACCCATGTGTCGACACCGACATCCCAAACAAGCCCTTGCAAGTGATGCTAACTCTCAAAAGTTTTCACAAACATGTTTAGAGCCAAGTTAGCATTTTCAAAACATTTTTCATAAACATTTTTGCTTACTCACCATTGTGCACTAGGCCTATATGCAATGCATAATATTCCAACACCTAGTGGCACTAGATGACCGAATTGTCTAATAGAGCTCCCCTCTTAATAGTGCGGCCATTTATCCTAAATCCGGTCACAGTCTCTATAGTGTCTTGACCGGCAAAATAAAATCTTTATTTATACCTTTGCCTGGATCTTCAAAAGGGTTTTGTTCTTTCTTTCTCCTTTTCCAAGTTAGAGCACATTATTCACCATCTTTTGGCCACCTCTATCACCATGAGTATCATCTTGCTCCACATCTTGGACTTGGACCACCCTTACTCATCTTCACACTTAGATAAATGGTTAGTCCAATAGGTTTCATCAATTAGTCAAAACCAAACTAGAGCTTTCACAGGTCCTAGGCTTTCGGATCCAAAATGTGTCATTCCCAACTAATTTTCGTGCACCCCAAAACTTCCAAAGATATGAAAACATGAATCTTCTGGCCAAGAGGGAGGCAGGAGCGGATCCTTTGATGACTTGAGGTGACAGCTTACGCTGCTTTCATCTTTGTGTGCACTCTCTCTTATCATTGTTCATTTGCTAACCCAATGCAATATTCATCTCAATACTTTATAATCTCTATCCGGTTGTAATAAACTTATCAATTACTCTATGTTTTCCATCTATACGCCATATCCTTGTTTTTCTTCCCATAATATCACACCAATGGGTGACTTTGCTGCGGCCCTTGTCAAATTGAAACTCTTGTTCTTATTGTATATTCTTTTTTAAAATTCTTCCTTTTGCATTTATTAAAACAAGATTATAGGTTCTAGAGTACACTCTGAACTACTGCAATGTTATAAACTCGTTTAAGCTTGCTCTACGGAGATTTAAGTGAGATCTTGAAGGGTCCACGTGCTAACCTGAAGAAGATATCAGTATTATTTAAGTATTCAAGCTTAACAATCATTATTTATTCTAAAAAATCTTAAAACCAGGAAGACTATGGCCATGTTTGGTTTGAACCAAGCTCCTCCACAACTCTATTCAATTTTCTCTATCGAAGAATTATATATGCAGTAATATTTTTTAAAAAAAATAATAGATCACTTAGAATTATATATACCATAATGAATATAGGTATGCCATAATATTTTAGTCAAATGTACAAATTTGTGTAAAACAACAACTTACATAATTTAATATCATGGGTATTTGACAATGACTACTTGGCCCATAGGTGTCCTCACACGAGGCCCTGGACCCGAGCTAGGCCAACCGGCCAATGTGCGGATCCGACTCGAGGTGCCTCAACTACTTGGTGCACAATACTTAGATGGGCATGCTCGTAAACATATCATCTTATTATTATATATGATTGTAACTATTATAGGAAACAAACTCACTAATCACGAGGGGTTGATCCACATGTAACCTGACCTCCCAATGCTATATAAGACGGGTAGAGAGAGCACCTGATAATCGTTCCACACATTGGCCACTCCTTGAGCATTAAACACACAAGCAATACAATACCCACATACACTCGACGTGAACTAGTATAATCTCTCTGTCTCGAGTGCTATCCTTGTGATCTATTGCGTGATATGTTCCTGATTTATTAGCGATGGAAAAAACGCCAACAATATTAATATGACTTTAATTGGTTTGTTAGTGTCGTTGGTTTGTGAGTCGTTAAGGGGACTTTTTTATTGCTAAAACATAGAAATATATATTTATCACTTATGCATGGATATATACTTGATCTTCATGATGTAACAATATTTTATTTTTAAATTAGATTAGATTTGTAGGCATAATTTATATGGTTATTTAAATTTTTCACACAATAGCATATGTTAGTAATTTATATGTAAATTAAAGGGTTTTATGCAAATTTAGGGTGATACTTAAATTATAATGGCATGGTTAGAAAATAGAATGAATCCAATGACTATTTCTTGTCAACTAGATAGATGCCCGTGTGTTGCAGACCATGAGTTCCGGGGACTTCATATCGGACGTGCACACGTGGATCCGGTCTTCGTATCGGAACCAGGTAGGACGGTCGTGTGAGCTCCGAGTGGTGGATGATTCGTATCGAACGCGGATACATGAGCAGGATCAAGGTTTGGTAAGATGATGACGTTAGAATCTTTTTACGTGTAGAGATGATGATTAGTATATCAAATTGATATCAAGATCTTTCTGTTTTTTCTATAATTTATAGGGGGGTTTGGTTTCTAGCGTGTCTCGCGAGAATTTTTGTGGAAATTCCATCGGTGCCCTCCAACTGTAATATAAGCGTTTTGTCTTTTCTAGATAAAAGCCAAACCGTCTTATAATTAATTTTTGGAATGGAGTAGTAAGATGCTTGTTTCTGAATTTGATTTTTTTTCATGGACACAGCTTTTGGCAGATCGACATACTGATAGAAATTTTAATTTTTTGGACAACTCAATGCCTAAATCAGCACGTATATTTTCTTATATGATAAGCTACATCTGTTCGTGTCTGAGATAGAGTGACGCGACTATTAGTACGTAATCCTGGTTCCTGAACCTGAAGTTTGAAGGAAACAGCTATTTAGCGTGAGACTGTAGCTGAAGAATGGATGCCTTGGTTCAGAATTCTTGACGGCTAATCCGGAGCGAATCCAGGAATAGAGTTGGACCGAAGCTAGGTCAATGTACTCTGATATAGAGCCATCTCTGAGCTAGTAATTTGGAACTGCATGGCTGACTTTTTGTAATAGAGTCACATGAAGATACACGTTGTTTCCTGGGCTGGATTAGGGCTGCAGCATCCTAACACCGACCCTACTACATGCACCCCTGTAATTAAATTGAGGTGTCATTTGATCACGCGGGTATCATCTGCTAAACTATACGAACATATCACTTGGAACAAACTCCAATCATCGTATCTACCTCAAGTTGGTCCAATTGGCAGTTAAAAAGGTCGAGGAAAGCCACGCGCTAGTACGCCCCGTGCTATATAAACCCCATGCATGCAGATGGAGAGCCTCCATTCCAGTCTCCAATGCACCATCGCTTTCAGACCCATCTCGATTGAACGAAACCACCAGCTAGCTAGTCACAGCCTGAAGCCCTACACTTTTGAAGCACTCACGCAACAGCCTTCGGTAAGCAACCCTTCGTGGATTTGCAGTTTGCTTTGGACTTTCACCGGCAGCAGCAAAGAGAGTACGTACTACCATCGATGGCGAGTAGTCGGTTGAGCTTCGTCGTCGTCGCCGCCGCCCTCGTTGTGTCCGCGCCTCCGCGGGTCTCATGCCGCCGTCTGCCGTCGCCGAGCTGAAGACGGACTACTATGCCAGCACCTGCCCCAACCTGGAGGTCATCGTCCGGAGCTCCGTGAAGCAGTCCATGGCGCAGTCACCCATCTCCGCGCCAGCCGCGCTCAGGCTCTTCTTCCACGACTGCGCCGTCAGGGTACGTATACACTACTACATTCGACGGCGTCCGGACGGCCAGTGATCCAACGTCTGATGCGATTAAGGGGGTATGTACGACAGGGCTGCGATGCGTCGATCATGATCGTCAACTCCAACGGCGACGACGAGTGGCGGAACAGCGACAACCAGTCGCTCAAACCAGAGGGGTTTCAGACCATCCTGAACGCCAAGGCCGCCGTGGACAGCGACCCGCAGTGCCGCTACAAGGTTTCCTGCGCCGACATCATGGCCCTCGCCGCCAGAGAATACGTCTACCAGGTACTACCGACAGAGAAATCACCTATATGCAAAATGCACTGCCGCTAGAGAAAACCATTTTCAGTTACACGCATGCATTGGTTTTTCAGAGCGGCGGGCCGTACTACGAGGTGGAGTTGGGCCGGTACGACGGCCGGGTGTCGATCAGGGATGGCGTCGTGCTGCCGCACGCCAACTTCAACCTCGACCAGCTCAACGCCTTCTTCTCCGGCCTCGGCTTCACCCAGCCCGAAATGGTCGCGCTGTCAGGTAAACGACGACTGCAATGCACCTCACTTGTCCTGCACTCCGTTTGAGATACACGTCGCCTTGCCATCCACTGCCACTCTGCCAGCCTGACCACGTACCGTCTGGCTTTGGCTTGTGCGTGAATTCAGGCGCCCACACCATCGGCGCCGCGGACTGCCCCTTCTTCCAATACAGGATCGGCAGCGACGCGATCATGGACCCTAGCTTCGCGTCGCAGCTGAACGGCACGTGCAGCTCCGACCCCAACGCCTTCGCCTTCCTCGACCCCTCGCCGGTGGGCTTCAACAACGCCTTCTACTGGAACCTGCAGGTCGGCAAGGGCCTCCTGGGCTCTGACCAGGTGCTCTACTCCGACATGAGGTCGCGCAGCACGGTCGACTACTACGCGTCCAACCAGAGTGCCTTCTTCGACGATTTCGTGGCGGCGATGACCAAGCTGGAAGGATCGGGGTCAAGACGTCGGACACCGGCGGCGAGATACGCCGAGACTGTCAATTTCCGAACTAGTTGCTAGTTAACCTAGCCGGCACCCAGGACTGCCGCACTTGGCACCATCGTACATTACTAAATTGACCTCAATATAGTGCTACTAGTAGTCTACAACGACTGTACAATTACAATTTTACAATAAGCTCATGGCTTTGGTTGAGGGGCCTGACGTGTGTGTATAATACTAGCTTCTCATGTGGGCCATGTGGCCTTTGTGTGTTCTTTTCAATGTTGCCGTCTCAAGCAACCATTCTTTATGCATGGCCTTCTTCTAGCACATTTACTTTTTGTCTAAAGCACAACCATGGTCTTCATTGCAAGTTTAAAATTACGGATTATAACAAATGGCGGCGTCTTTTTCTCAGAAGCTATAAAGTTATAGCGCACCTATATCGAAGCTATGACATATAGCGATTTTTAAAGAAGCCATGAAAAATACAAGTAATCAGTTCATAAAACATAAGAATCGTGAAATTTGATGAATACAAGTATGTTTCCAAGGCTTTAGGAGTCTAGAGAACATTACTTAATATGGCATTATAGCATTGATTCATGAAAACTCAAGTGTTCAATTTTTGAAAAGACCAACTTAATAGCAGCAAAAGGCAACTAGATAATAACTAAATTGTCACTCTTATAGCTAAAACCGAAATAGTGGCGCTATTTCAAAGCTATATCTAAGTGATTTAGCGGCGCTAAAACGCAATCACTACGGGAGAGGCAAAATTCCCCAAGTGTCACTAGCTTCCCCGAGTGCCAAAAATCGGGCACTCGGGAAAGAGAATCTTTCCCGAGTGTTGCACTCGGGGAAGAGAGGCTTTCCCGAGTGCCGCAGAGATCCTGGCACTCGGTAAAGAGAAGCACTCGCAAAGGTAAGAGAGTGCAACACTTCCCGGTGCAACAGAAGATCGACACTCGGCAAAGAAACATGTTACTTGACGGTCCACCCCGCCCATGCCGTTAAAACTTAAAAAAAGAAAATTCTTCCCAGTGTCTTCCCGGCACTCGGGAAGAGACCAGCTCAAGGGCACTCGGGAAGAGGCTGCCTTTCAGTGCTAGGGAAGGCGCTCATGGAAAAATTTTTTTTTTTTTTGTTTTTTGCCTCACCCTGTTCAAATTTGGGGACTTTTTTTTTTTATTTCGTTAGTTTTTTTCGTTATTGAATTTTTTTGCATACTTCGGTGTATGAAATAATGGAATTTGGTGATTCAAAAATTATATTAAGGATATTTGGTGTATGTTGAGGCCTTTTTAGTGAACTCGCATGAAATATGAGCAAATGTTGATGTAACATGAATGAATAACTTTTGGAAAAGTGTTTTTAAATTATATAAAAAAATTATATTAAGGATATTTGGTGTATGTTGATGCCTTATTAGAGAACTAAAAAATCGCATGAAATGTCGAGCATCGAGATGTTGATGTAACATGACGAATAACTTGCGCGGAAAAGTCTTTTTAATTTATATCATAGCTCCTATAACACGAAACTCTGCATAAGCTCGTGATTTCCGGACCTGATTTTATATAATTTAAAAACACTTTTCCGTAAGTACGTCATGTTACATCAACAAGATTCGAAATTTTGTGAGTTCTAGACACAGCCTCAACATACACTAAATATCATGAATATTATTTTTTCAATCAAGAAATTCTATTATTTCCAGCTCAAATTTGAAGTATGCAAACAAATTCAAGCTAAACGCAAAAAATTAACGAAATATACCAAAAAAGTCAAAATTATCCCAAATTTGAACAAGGAGTTTTAAATAATGTGGAAAACCTCACAAAAAAAATGAGGCAAAAAAACAAAAATAAAATTTCTTCCCGAGGGCCGTGGAAAGCACTTGGGGTAGGGTTTTTGCGGAGTCACGGGCACTCGGGAAGACTAAAAAAAGCCCACCGGCCCGGCCCACCGTGGCCTTATCCTAAACCTAACCGGCCCCCCCCCCCCGCGCCCCCACCACCGCGCCGCACCGCCTCCTCGCCGCTTTGCGCGCCGCGGCAGAGGCTTGCCGCCGCCGTCAGCATGCCCCGGCCCCCGCCCGCGCCCTCCGCCCAGGCGGCCCTGATCCCCGACCCGCCGCCGCCGCGCCATGTCCCCCCGGCGGCGCCGCTGGCCGCTGCGCCTGCCTCCGCGCCTCCCCTCCCCTCGTGGCGCGCCGCCCCCTTCCCGCCACGCCACGCCTCATACGACGGATGCGGCAGCGATGAAGGACGCTAGGGTGGCTGGCGGTCGCGGCATGCGGTCGAGCTCCACAGGCTGCGTGCACCATGCGGTCGTGCTCTCTCGGACGGCCTCGCCGGTGAGCCTCCGCCGACGCTGCGCAGGCGTCGCCTCAACGCCGCCCAGCTCCGGCCCGATCGTCGCGGCGAGCCACGCCCCGAGCCGTCGCCCGACTCCAACTCCGGCGAGCCCCGACGTCCGCCCCTTCGCCTCCAGCCCCACGGCGTTGTCCTCCGTGTACCTCCATCAGCCACACGCCGTTCGTCGGTCCGTCGCAGTGCTAGGCTGGTGCGCCTCCTCTCTCTTCTACTTGCAGCATACTGCCCAATGTTGTCGTTCTTGCATTAGCAGAGATCTGGTAAGCGGTCCATCTGATTCAGCCAAAACAGCATTGCTAGTGAGGTTTTATTCGAGATAATTGTTTATTTGATTGTACCTCGCATTGATGAGGATTCTGCAATAATCGGTACCACTCGGAAAATTGAGTAACCCATAGCTTACGGTTATTCATATGCGTGTTCACGCGTGCGGTTAAATTCTACTATTATTATTCAGATTGATCGGGTTACAACATTCATTTGTCCTTTTCAAATATACAATGCTTGATTATGATAATGAATAAGGCATCATAGCTTATTGACTTTTTACGATAACAATTGTTTCCTTCTTTGCCAAAGTAACTGTTATTCTTCAAGTGATATGTATGACATAAATAGTATGGTAAAGGCATCAATAATTGTTGTTCTTCGGTGAGATGGCATATATAGTATGGTAAATGCATTCAAAATTTGTTTTTGCTCTTTGCAGCAGCTAAATCCTTAATTGTACCCTCCTATGATTGTGTCGATGGATGCTTGTTATTTGAGATTTAAGATATTGGTTGGTTAGGTAAATTTGTTAGCGCTCTTTATTGCAATATATACTTACTGCTTGTACACAGGTTTTTGCGAGCTTTGACTTGGAGATGTTCTTTGTGATGCAAAGAACATGAATTGGCTCATCTACCGTGGATGACAGGTACATTCACCATGCCATAAATTGACATGGCTAACAGTCATCATGCTCTACATTTATCTGCAAAACTGTGACTTTTCCATGCTATAATTTGAGTGTTTTTTAAACAAGTATTTTTCTAACAGTAGGTAGGTCCAAACTTAATGTTTCAACAACCATTTCTCCTATTGATTTCAGATTGATTGACATTTGTTTACACATCCTAGGTGCCTGTGTGGCTCCAGCCTTCTTCCGTGCCACTTCAATAGGTATGTTTCTCTTGCACACAAACAGAAGGCGTGTACCTATCTCTTCAAGATTCCATTTCTTCTGGTCCTCTGAACCCCCACTTTGAAGTATCATTGTACACAAGGTAGTAGAGAGCCAGTGCAGTGTTGATCGATTTGGTTTCAATAAAAATGACAGGTTAATTTTAATTCTAACTTTCTGGAGTATGTACTGCCATCTATTTATCTTCTTTTACAGCTTGCCTTTATCTTTTGCCTGTGAAGTTTTCCCACTTTATGCAAAGCTTGTCCTGCAAAATGTTAGACCCATTTTGACATGTGATAGATACAGTTAACATAGTATAAATTATATGTGTATGCTTGTTTCACATATAGCATCATTCAGATAACATGGAATGTCAGTTAACTAACATGAAGTGTAGTATGATCTCAAGAAGTTAATCAGTTTTTTACGTGGTTTTTCCAGAGCAATAGGACTTGTTTGGATTAAATAAATTACTATGCATTGGAACAAGTTTTTGTATATGAACATGTAACTGCTGTCACACATACAGTGTGGGCTGCTCTAACTTGTAAAGTAGTATTTTTTTTAAAAAAGGAAAGAACATCAAGTTCTGGCTTGCTAGTTGGGAACTGGACACGGTTGAGTATTGGCGTGGCTTCACTCAGTGAAGATTTGAGGCCAAACTAATGCTTTAGAAAATTAAGCACTTGGCCTGCTTGGAGACAATTGTATTTTTCTTTTATATTTCTGAATTTTCATGTATTAGGAAAATCCTTTATGCTATCTCTTGGTACCTGCTGCACATAGGGCTACATAGATGTATGTACTAGTGACCATTTACAATGATTTGTATATGTACCTGTGACCATTTTCTTTCAAAATTGCACTAAATTTCCTAAGTCTGGCAACGTGAACATGTTATGCAATGCATATTGTGAATTTATCATAATTGGCCCATTGAGTAATTTTATAGTTTGGGTACCTTGCTCTTCTGCTATTGTAATCTTTTTCAAGTTATCTTAGATCCAAAAATTGTGGCTGTACTAAGAAACGATTTTGTATTGTATATTGTGTTCATTTTGGTATTATAGCACTTCAGTGCAATAATACCCATTGGTGTGACCTGCAGAGCATATACTGTTACTACAATCAATAATATGCCATAATAGACATCTTTTTTTTTAAAAAAAAAAAATAGGCTTTCAAAAGTGCCCAGGCTGCGGCACTTTCGGGAAGAGGGTTTTTTTAAAAAAAACAAATTTCTTTTGCCGAGTGCCACAGCCCGGGCACTTTCGGGGAAGAAGTTTTTAAAAAACAAAATTTCTTTGCCGAGTGTCCGAGCTGCGGCACTCGGCAAAAGTATTTAAAAAATCAAAAATCTTCCCGAGTGTTGCACTCGGAGAAGAAAATAAAAAAAAGAAAAAAGCGGCGTCGGCCGTCGGCCAGCAAACGTGAAATCTTCCCAAACGGCACTCGGCAAAGCCTTCCTCGAGTGCACGATTTTGGCACTCGGGAAGGCGCCTTTCCGTGAAGGATTAGCGGAGGCTCTTCCCCGAATGTTGCACTCGGGGAAAGCTTCCCCGAGTGCAACTGGGCCTTCTCCGAGTGCAGCTGGCACTCGGGGAAGCCAGCAGTTCCTGTAGTGAATATACCCATCATAACTAACATAGCAGAAAAATAGCAGTAGCTTAGTGTTGGCTCTCTCTAGAAGCTATAGCCCGCTATTTAAATCCATGCTTCATTGTCGGTACATGTATTAGACTTCCACGAATCATTTGACTCTGTATAAATTGGAAGATCGTTGCACCATCCAGAGAGGGGCTTAACCCCACTTCCATGCCCCAATTGTACTGGCTAAGGGCTTGTTTGGACAAGTCTAATTTGGGGCTAAAGACCGTCACTACTACATATTGACTTATCACCATCACCTTTATCACCATCGGTATCATGGTTCGTAACACAAACTAAACTGTTGGTGATGAGAGTATCATCGCCGGTTCATAAGAACGTGTGGGTTGATAACTATCACCGCCGCTTCGTCTTACCAATTGGCGATGATAGTTCATCATCACAGCTGCTTTGCACCACCAACTGGCGGTGATAATGTGCTCCTCATCACTGCCGCCTCGCCATATGAACCAGCATTGAAGACATTTTCACCGCCAGCTTGTTGTACGATACGGCGGTGATAACCGTGCTGCAGTATAAATAAATTCATAATTTTTTTCAAATAAAGTCAGATGAAAACAAATTTTATATAAAAGTTGTAGATCTCGACGAGATCGACAACTTTATAGTTGATGACTTTTTCGTTTGAAATCATTTACGGTCCTAGAATTCTGTTTGAAGCACTCAAATTTTGAAATTCAAATTTTTCGAATTGTACAAACGATTTTAGATGGGAAAACGACCAAAACCAAAGTTGTAGATCTCGATGAGATATATAACTTTGTAGTTGACAGCTATTTCATTAGAAATCATTTATAGTCTCAAATTTGTATCTGAAGTTTTAAAATTTTAAAAACCAAAATTTTCAAACAACCCTGGATGGAAAATCGATCAAAACCGAAGTTGTAGATCTCAATGAGAACAACAACTTTGTAGTTGATGAGTTTTTCATTTAAAATCATTTGAGGTCACAAAAGTCTAGCTGAAGTTTTGACATTTTGAAATTCAAATTTGTTAAACGACCTCGGATGGCGAAATAACCAAAATCAAAGTTGTAGATCTCGATTAGAACAACATAGTTTTAGTTTATGACTTTTTTAGCTGAAGCCGTTTAGGTTCTAAATATTCATTTTAAATTCTGAAAAGTGAATACTAGGAGAATGGATATGTTATTTAAACACAAATGACTTAGGAGTGGAGTGGTTAGAGGAGCAAAGGACAAGGGCCTTAGGTTCGAATCCTAGAATCGCGTACCAAAATTTTTGCTATTTTTTGGCCCGTTTTTGGGAATTTTGAAAATTCAAATCACGAACCGACTGTGATAAGCTATTATCACCGCCGTTTGCAAACCGTCTGTGATAAGAATGTCACCACCACCGACAGTTTACCGCCGAGACAAAAAAAAACGCTAGTGGTGGACTTTACGAACCGCTTGTAATAGGTAGTGCATGGTTGTGCAAAAGAGTTTTGACAAATATAGACCGAAAACTCTTTTGCAAGTCTAATTCTCGGGGACACATTGGCTTCGGCACTTGGCAGGATTGTTCTATGATGAATATATAGGAGTGCATCTCCAGGCGTGTCGGATCCTTGAAACGGATCCATTGTGCTTCTTCCTTGTCTATGGATGGCTATTTAATTAATTTTAGAATTGGGTTTTAGAAGCAAGCTAAGTTTACAAAGTTGGATTACATACTGAACGGAAAAACTCAAACACAATTACAGAATGATTAATCATCTAAAGCCTGATTTCCTCAAGCTTTCCTTCTTAGTCTCATCTCCCACTTGATCAGGGAACCACTTGTGATGGTGTGTTCAAAACTCATCCAAAAATCCTCCAATTTCTTTCCTTCCAGATGTTCCAAGCTCCATACATGATCAAAGCGGCTTTCATTCTCCATGTTCATGTGCTCTGGCTCTGCATTGATGTTGCGTGCCCATCATGCATCGACCGTTTAATCGTCGTATTCTGGAAGTTTGCTGATTTACCCAACTCAATCTTTCATTTTGAACCACACCTTCACAAAAGGGCATTGCACAAATAAGTGTACCACAGTCTCTGGTGTCTGATCATAGAGCAGGCATATCAGCTTGATTACATGGCCAATTTTTTTTTTTTTTTTTTTTTTTTTGCCTCAACATGATCCGCAGTGAGGACCTTCGCCTGAATTAATAGCCATGCAAAGAACTTACACTTTCCTTCATGTCTCTCCAGGTTGAACTAGCCTGAAGCTGCAAAAAGATAAAGAATTAGGTTTCGAGTTAATATTTGTGAGTTGTGGATTTTTTTTAGAAGTAGTTGTAACTTTTTATAACAATAATGTGGTTTAAACAAAGCCAGAATATTTCTTTCCGTAATCTAACAGAATAATTAAACTCAAGGTGGGCCGACAACCCCCCTAACAATAAGGTGGTTTAAACAAAGCCAGAGTAGTTTGTTTTGAAAGAAGTAATCAATGATTAGATCCAAATAATGGCTTTAAATTTTAATTAAACACTTACTTGTAGCTAGATAGATTGTCAATCAATTGATGATTATTTAACTGAAATATTCTCAAGTTTGTTCTGGTAGAACAAAAATTTATACTAGTTGAACAGGAAAGGTATACATCTTGAACAAATCATGTACTTCAAGAATCAAGAATAACAAAAAATTGTACACTGAACAAATCATGCGCGATTCCTTTGCCGGTGCTGACTACTACTACTAATGGGCTTCAATTTGGAACAAACACAATGCAATTTGAGCCGAGCAAACTAAGACCACATGAGCCGAAATACACACTGGTTCTCTTAAATCTTGATTGAGTGTGTGGAGGGAGAAATTGGCCATATCCGTGTATGTCTGTGTATGCAAAATCGCCTAAGTGACACGCAGGCACGACGCATCACAGTCCCCGGCGCGGCGACGGTGAGGTCGTGCACAGCGCCATCGCAGTCCCGATCCGACGGTGACCGCTACAGCGTGTGAGCGAGTCACCCTCAGCCGGCTCCCATCCGAAGTTCCGAACAAACTGCGTGGCGCGCGGCCTATGGGAATTGGGAAGGAGGATTGGCACACTGTCGGGCGACCACAGTCATCAGGACACCATTACACCAACGACGCTCTGGTCAGTCGTCAGGAAAACTACGGCCATGTTCGTTTCTCTTATAATTCGTTTTTTTAACTTATTTTTTAGTCGGAACAGTATTTTCTCTACAACAAATCAGCGGAACAGTGTTTCGGTTTGTTTTTTCAGAAAAACGAACTGGGCCTACGTGACGACGGTGGTGACCCTGTGGACTCGGTCAGTCATGAGAGCGAGTCTCCAGTAATTCCGTTCCATTGCTAGCAGAGTAGCAGGAGTATTATTCTGTACGTACGAGGTTGCCGCGTATGGGGAGCGCGTGTCTAGAATTGTAGGATTATTTTAGACCGCGCGTTATGATGTTTTGAGCAAATGAAAATATTGGAAACCTCATCTCTTCTAGCAATCACAATTATTCCCTAATACAAACCTTGATGCATGGCTATCGATAGCTATATTTTGAACTAGTATAGGTTGGCCGTGCAACTTAAATATTTTGTTCGTCCATGCATGTTGATTTTTGTCATAAATTTATACTTTATCCAATTGTATTTTATCACTATTATTTTTTAATTTTAAAAAGATGTAACTTAAATATTTTTACATGAATTTATAATTAAATTTTAATTGTATTTTATCACTATTATTTTTTATTTTTTGAAAAGATGTAACTTAAATATTTTTACATGAATTAAAATATTTTTATGCAAAGATATAATTTCAATGCTTACCATAATGATAATTTTATTCCTCTGGCCTCTAATATTGTCATCACTTTGCTCTACTATATATATTTATTGAAAAAAAATCTACATAACCCCTCACCTCTTCTAACTAACGGTAACCGATAGAAGGTCTACTCCACCCTCTGAACTTTGAAGCCGTCTAACAAGCACCTTAAAGTTTTCCAAACCGTTTAATTATTATGTGTGATTGTGGTTTTGGCAGAAAGTTTTGCCTACGTGGCACTCCAACGTGGAAAGAATGTGTGGTTTGTTTTATATATTGTGATGTTATTTTTGCCTTCAAATAGGACTGAGCCAAGAACTTGAAAATTGACAAAGTCACCAAGATCTCGCTATCACATACACGGCTATAGTGGGCGTATTTTGGGAGTTTGGGTTAACCCTTACTACAACAAACGTGGTAGGGTGAGCGTGTTCATATGTGTAGGGTAGTTGTACGTGTATGCATGAGCGTCTATGACTATAGTGGGTCTTGTAAATAAAAAAATAAAAAAAGAGGGAATAAGGGTGACCTCTGGCCTCTAATATTGTCATCACTTTGCTCTACTATATATATTTATTGGAAAAAATCTACATAACCCCCTCACCTTTGGCACTACGGCTACTCCACCCCTTGAACTTTGAAGCCTTCTAACAAGCATCTTAAAGTTTTCCAAACCGTTTAATTAACCCCCTGGAGTGGTTTTGGCAGCCGGTTTTGCCTACATGGCACTCCAACGTGGAAAGACAGGACAGGGTGGCGCGCGGGCCCCTGATGTCAGTCCCCTTCGGCCCCAAATACGGACTAAGCCGAAGAACTTGAAATTGACAAAGTCACCAAGATCTCGCTATCACATACACGGCTACGTCTATAGTGGGCGTATTTTGGGAGTTTGGGTTAACCCTTGCTACAACAAACGTGGTAGGGTGAGCGTGTTCATATGTGTAGGGTGGTTGTACGTGTTCATGAGCATCGACTAAGCCACGGACTCAATCATGCTGATCGAATTGGCAGTTCGAAAGGACGAGGAAGCCACGGACCAGTGCGCCCGGCCGGCGGCCGTCTATAAATCCCATGCAACCTCAGAACCTCCGTTCCAACGCGCCACCATATCGCTTGATTTCGACCAGCTTCGATCGAACGAAATAACTACCTACGGCCAGCTGCCACGCTTTTGGAAAGACGCACGCAACAAACAACAGCTTGAATTTGAAAGCCAAGCTGCCGGAGGAGAGAGAGAGAGAGAGAGAGAGAGAGAGAGAGAGAGAGAGAGAGAGAGAGTCGTGTGTATTATTCATTCATCGATGGCGAGGCTTAGGCTGGTCTTGTTTGTCGCCGTCGTCGTGTCCGCGGCGCTCACGCCGCCGTCCGCCATCGCGAAGCTAAGGACGGACTACTACGCCAGCACCTGCCCCAACCTCGAGACCATCGTCCGGGGCTCCGTCAGGCAGTCCATGGCGCAGTCCCAGATCGCCGCGCCCGCCGCGCTCAGGCTCTTCTTCCACGACTGCGCCGTCAGGGTACGCACGCACATACTACTCATATCCCAGCTGCTGGCTCCCTGCTAGCACGCATGCTGCCGATTGATCGAGCTCGATCGCCGTCTTCTGATGCATGCGGATGCAGGGCTGCGACGCGTCGATCATGATCGTGAACTCGAATGGCGACTACGAGTGGCGGAACACCGCCAACCAGTCGCTCAAGCCGGATGGGTTTCAGGCCATTCTGAGCGCCAAGGCCGCCGTAGACAGCAACCAGCAGTGCCAGTACAAGGTGTCGTGCGCGGACATCATGGCCCTCGCCGCCAGAGAAGCCGTCTACCTGGTATGTGCTATTCGTCAGCTTCCATGCTGTCAGTCGTGTTGCTACTTGGTCGTTCAAAAAGAATAAAATCTTGTCGTCAGTTACATATATGCTGTGCATGATGATGCAACTAACTTTCTGCATGCATCGGTTGCAGAGTGGCGGGCCGTACTACCAGGTGCAGCTCGGCCGGTTCGACGGCAGGGTGTCGACCAGGGACAGCGTCCGGCTGCCGAGCGTCAACTTCACCCTGGACCAGCTCAACGCCTTCTTCTCCGGCCTCGGCTTCTCCCAGGCCGAAATGATCGCCCTCCTAGGTAAACGGCCGGCACCGCCGGCTCCTCATCCATCGTCTCACTTAGCTCGTCTCGGAATTGCCAGCCTGCTAACCGACCCTGATGACCTTGCACGCCCGCATTCCAATTCGACCAGGTGCGCACACCGTCGGCGCGGCGGACTGCCCCTTCTTCCAGTACAGGATCGGCAGCGACCCAAGCATGGACCAGGGCCTCGCGTCGCAACTGCGCGGCACCTGCGGCTCCAACCCCAGCGGCGGCTTCGCGTTCTTAGACCCCACGCCGGTGAGCTTCGACAACGCCTTCTACCGGAACCTGCAGGGAGGCAGGGGGCTCTTGGGCACCGACCAGGTGTTGTACAGCGACCAGAGGTCCCGCGGCGCCGTCAACAACTACGCGTCCAACCAGGGCGCTTTCTTCATCGACTTCGTGGCGGCGATCACCAAGCTCGGCAGGATCGGAACCAAGAAGGCAGCCACCGGCGAGATACGCCGCGACTGCCGGTTCCCGAACTAGCGAGCAGCTGTGTAGTTAGTTGGTTAGCCTCGCTGGCCGATTCACATCATTTGATGATACATATATATATGTACTATATATACTCCGTATTACAGTATATACTATATGTAAGAGTATATATAAGTCTATCACGGCTGTAATTATAATAAGTTGATGGCGTTGATTCAGTGGCCTCATGTCTTTGGCGATATCGCACGACAGCTTTTGTCCCAAAGATTTTTTTCTGAGATATATTGGCTGCTTAAAAATTTTGGCTACTTTGAAGAATCTGCTATCTAAGAGTTTGTTTGGACACACTCGTATCTACATCAATCTATGTGTGTTCAAATGGATTGAGATAAAATAAACTAAATTTCACTCTAATCCACTTCGATGTATATAGATTAACATGGACACAGGTGCACGCAGACAAGTCCAAAAGATGTTGGGTATCAAGCATCCGGCAATCCTTTCTCCGAGGAGAGTGTAAAGTCCCAACCTCCAAGTATCTAAAAACCTTGAATTCCCTAGAGCTGATCAGTGGTGGATGATGGATACAAATTAAAATGTAGCACAACTAAATCAATAGAGCTCTGTAAGGCTCCATTCATGGTAGAGACATAATGGAAAAAACACACTAGAGAAAATCATGATTTAGAAGCTGAGAAAATGATGCACCAAAATGAAAGTATGGCAGAGGCCCTACCTAGCAATAGCATTGAGTGCTCCACTAGAGCTTATGATGCCTTGCATTCTTTAGACCTTTTTTTGAATTTGGTCTAATAGTTTTACCATTTTCTACTTCAGAAAAAAGAGAGAAGTTTTAAGTCTTCGTGATGCTGCAAGGTTACCAAGTCAATAGTCATGCATGTGTACCACTCTCTCAAGTTGGTGTAGAAAACAAGCTCGTCAACAAGGCAAGCTTATTTTTAAAGTGACGACAAAAACTTTGTTATGATTTTTATTAGATGGAGAAAATAAAAATATAAATGTCTACCTAGATTTTTGAGTAAAAATTGGGCCTAATATCCACACAATTGGGAGAGTGTGCCACTAATCTTGTTGAACAAACTATGGAACGTCGTCCAAACAACTAACAACTTTACCTCACTACTTGCTCAACCCTGAGCCAACTTTGGTCGAAAACGATCCAACTAGAAAATCAACTACACTGGCATCTAGCTAACAAGTAAAGCAACTATGAACAACTAAACCCAAGAACCAAACTAGCAACATAAAGTTGGAGCTGAAAAGCCTAGCGATGCCTTCAAGAAGGAAATGATGCCAAAGACATCGACAAGCTAGCCCGTCATGGAAAAGTTTTCACCTATAATTCTAGCATGGTAGGAGAAGATGTATGAAGAGGACGCCTCCAAGAAACGTCGTCGTACAAGCTTTCACCCTGACCTCAACAACCTAAGAGAGAGTTATACTAGTAAAGCGGCAACAATAGAATCAGTGTCTTAGGAATGTAGTTTGTACTACAATCCTCGTACCAACGCCAAGAGGCACAACTAGTGAGTAGTCCCTGTAAACTACCTGCGTCAATGATTTAATTGGTGATTTATCCATTGCTCCAACTGTCCTAAAATATAAATCATGGTGTAACTCGATAATTACTCTATCTTCAAGATCACACTTTAACCGATAATTTATCTTATAATTTATTGTTTCTAACAATAAAAATTCGATCATTAAAAAATATTTCTAAATACAAGATCACACTTTAACTGATAATTTATCTTACAATATATTATTTCTGACAACAAAAGCTTGATCATTAAAGAATATTTCTAGGTACAACTCCATTGTAAGTACCTTTGTAGTACAAACTTTTTTGTTTGATTAGATTAATTACTAGTCAAAGTTTGAATTTAAAACACATACATATCTTATATTTTAGGACAAAAGGAATATTTGTATGCTAGTCGCTTAGATACGGTGTTGTTTGGTGCCGCTCCGGCTCCAGCTCTAGCTCCAGCTGAAATGGCCGAACGTGACGACTGCGTCTGAGACGGTGGAAGAGGAGTGTTCTAATTGTGCGGTCGACTTAGTGTAAAAGGCAGTTGTCAATTAGAGTCTGTTTGATATAGCTCTTAGAGCTGTTTCTAGGCTTAATTTACAATCTCTTCCAAGCATCTTTTTAATTAAGAAATGATTCTATGCTCCACTTTTACATGATATGGCCTACTTAGATATGCTATTTGCTTCCTGCCAGATTATCGTGCTCTGAGAACTTATATATTTTCTGCAGGAAATTTGAAGTCATCTTTGATGTTGATCATTTTATAAGTTATTTGAGGGACGATGTACGGATCATCTGGGATATCATTGACTGATTCATACAGAAGAATGAGCTCTTTGCCAGTATAAAGTAGGTGTTTTTTTTTACTCTGTTTTGGTTACCTGAAGCTTTCATAAAATGCTACTTTCTATCACCAGAAATAGTTCTTTTGTGATTCTGCTGCTATTATCTCAATAGGGTGGGAAAATTCAAAGAACCTTCGTGCCGCTACAGATAACATAAATGTCATCTGCCCATGCATTCTTAGCTATATTATAGTCTACAGCAGATCGAACAATAAAGGCATCGAGCAGGTTCCATACTGACCAAAATTTTTTTCCAAATTAATGAACCATTTCCATTTTGATTACTCAAGATGCCATTGCTGCCTTTGTTCAGGTCTCAATCACTTTGCATCGGTCGTTGCAGGCACGATGCTAACCCATACACATGCTTTATAAAACAATACAGTGGGATACGTCGACGTCCTTACCGTCCTCACTCTTGAAGTTTGATTTGGTTATTATACTAATTAGTTATTTTCTCACTGATGTGGATTGGCAGTGTGCAGACGAGTGGACGAGAAGTTCAGCATAGCTGTCATCGATGCAAGTCTAATGCAATGGCTAAAGATCAGCATAGCTGTCATCAGCCAAACTGATGCTGCGGTCGCTGTGCAGACGAGTGGACGAGAAGATTGGTTTTTACATTACTTTTCATATATCTATGTGCAGTCTCATAGTTTAAATGAACAGCAGGCACAATAATTTACACCGTGTATTGTCATGCAATATTTGTTATAATGTGGTATAAATAAATGTGTATTGTCATTGAGTTTCAGTACAATCGCAGAAGATAAGTCATGATGGGGTTGTGCATGAAAAATATATGTTCTAGTCGAATTTGAATTATAAATTTGATTTTTTTTTACGAAAAAATATACCGTAGGGGCTGTTGGTACTGTAGTCGCCCCTACAAATCGATTTGTAGGGACGGCTAGTACTACAACCGCCCCTACAAATCGATTTGTAGGGGCGACTAGTAATACGAGCCGCCCCTACGAATCGATTTGTAGGGACGGCCTGAGAACTACTCCTACAAATACATGATTTATAGAGACGGTTTGGTAGGGGGCGGCTGGTCAAACCGTCCCTACGAAGGGTTACGAGCCGCAAAAAAACGTTTGTGTAGTAGTGGACCACATTTGTGTAGTAGTGGACCACGTGTACATAGGTGAAGCCACGATTCAAATACTTTTGCTCGGGCTCCGGCTTAATCTGTGGAGTCAGTTGTCCAAGGCTGATGGCCAGCCCCATCTGCTTTTGCCGTGGACAATGCTGATACGTTGCCCCGTTGCACGTGGACTCGTTACACCGTTCCACCGGTGCCGATCGTTATGTGCCACCGGTCACCAGTCACCAGTCACCACGCACCATTAGCACTAGACGCGCGGCGCGGCATCATCTTCACCACCACCGTGTTATGTTATTTGTTGCATTCGATCGATCGATATAATGCCTAGCTTGCGCCATCGGCATCAGATAGATCACCACCTGCACAATTTCCAAACCTAATCTTCAAAGTGCACCGTGCACAATATATGCGCGCGCTCCACTACACTCGATCGGCTCTCTCCACATGGACGTGCCAATGGCCGGCCTGTCACTGTCAGCTACTCCTCTAGTGAGTGTGTGTCGCTTGTGCTTGTGACTCATTAGACAGCGGATTAAGCAAATGCTAAGCTGCCCTGTACCGCATTTCGTTGAGCAGCCAGGCAGCAACCATTATATCACATCAACAGAAGGTTAAGGCGGTGTTTGGTTCTTTAGTCGCTCCTAAATTTTATGTCACATCGAATGTTTAGATACTAATAAAAACATTAAATATATATTAATTAAAAAACCAATTACATAGATGGAGGTTAATTTGCGAGATGATTTTTTAAGCCTAATTAATCTATTATTAGCACATGTTTATTGTAGCACCACGTTGTCAAATCATGGACTAATTAGGCTTAAAAGATTCATATCGCAAATTAGTCGCAAGTTGTGCAATTAGTTTCATAATTAGCCTATATTTAATACTCCATGCATATGTCCAAATATTCGATGTGACAAAAATTTTAAGAACACATAAAGAACCAAACATGGCCTAAGTCACAAGCAGATATACAATACCGTCACCCATAAAGGACGTACCCGTGCAGAGAGCTCCCGCTC
This sequence comes from Miscanthus lutarioriparius, assembly GCA_904845875.1. Classification (NCBI taxonomy): domain Eukaryota; kingdom Viridiplantae; phylum Streptophyta; class Magnoliopsida; order Poales; family Poaceae; genus Miscanthus; species Miscanthus lutarioriparius. Next base: position 7,518,309 of record CAJGYO010000019.1, on the reverse strand, counting down.
TGTGCGGGGTCTAAAAAAAAGTGTCAGTAGCAAGCCTTACCCTCACTTGTGCAATACGAGGAGACCATGACTCGAACCCGAGACCTTCCGATCACAGATGGTAAGACTCTGTATATATCACACGCTTGACGCTTGTTCAATCAACACAAAATAATATCAGACCGAACGCCTGGCTATATGCCACCTGCATGTACGTTCTAACTTTTTGAATAACTAACTAGTTGCTTGTGTCCTGTACGTAACAGCACGATCAGCGTGATCCTGCTTTCCTCCAGAGTCCAAAGTCGAGTCCACTCGCCCGTGCGCAAGTGTTCCATTCCACTCCACGCATCGTCTTTTCCTTTTCTTTTTTTCTCTTCTGATTTCTGATACAGTATACAGGCAATCGCAGGTGGGGCCGTTTGTTTATCGAGCCCCGGCCCATGAACCTCTACCGTAACAACCTAAAAACTAAAAATCACAACTATGTGATGTTGAGTGACACATGTAGAAGCCAAACTCTAGTTTTAAATTAGATGTGACCCAACTAGGTTAAAATCATAAGCATAGTTTAGTTTTATGCCACATGTATAATTAAATTCCTAAATAAACAAATCATGCATGCATCCTTAATTTCACTTGTGATTTGGATTCTTTTACCTTATGTGATGTTTAACTAGCTTACTTAATATTTATGATAAACCCTAATATATGGGATGTATTTTGACCACCAATTGAAACACCTTGTGGGACCCACTACATAACTCGAAGCTCAAAGTTTAAACTTTAACTAAATTTGAATCAAGCAAAAGAAATAAAAGAGAAAGGAAAAGGAGGGAGGGCAATGACCCAAATTTTGCCTCGACCGCCCAACTAGCCCAGCCCAAAATTAAGCCTCGCTACGCCCTTTCACGCACGTAGTCACCGACAAGCCGGACCATGCCCGTCGGTAATCACGACCGCAAGACACCCGCCAAGATCAGGACAAGCTGACAAACTGGACCCCACGTGTCAGCCACCCCAGCTACAGGATCATCTTCCTCCCCACGCCAACCTCTTCCGCGATCGGGAGCCGACCACGGAGCAGACGCGGGCCCGGGGTCATGCACATCGCATGACCCCTGTTTCTTTCTGCGTCGCGCCCTACGCTATCAAGACGCTGGCCGTCGGATCGTCGCGCACGCATCACCACCGCTCGATCGCCGTCCGCCATTGGAGCCCTTGCAGCTCGGCTATAAAAGCCAACGCCCGCGAGCCCTAACCCTCAGCCCGTTCGCCGCCGCCGCTGGTGGCACAACACCACACCGCGTCAAGCCGAGAGAGAGGGAAGAGGAAGAAGCGAGGAGGAAGGAAGCCGCTGCGGAACCGGACCTCGCCGGAGTCAGGAGCGCCGCCCCGATCGGCTACAGCGACGTAGCTGCTCGGCACGGCACTGTATCGCCTCATCACGGCCCCGCCTCGCCACCGCACCGCCATCCTACCGCCACGAGCCCTACGGTGAGCCATGTTGTTCGCCGCTCACCGCGCTAGCCGTACTCGCCATGAACGCCACCGCGTCCCCGCACCTGGGGAACGCAGAGGCGGAGCATTCCCACTCCTAGACACGCTGCACACGCACCGCACGCGCACAAGCCCAAGGCATGGCCTCATCGACCCCTAACTGCTCGGGAACACCGGCATGACCATACCTAGCCTCTCGGACGCCATGAACAAACCACGTCGGAGCACGAGCTCTTGCTCCGGCTTAGCCAACCGGTAGCATAGAAGGACCACCACGACCCTCTTGTTGAGCCAAACGGAAACGCGAAGCAAAGGGAAGAAAGGGGGCGACGCCGAGCCCTCTGCTCAGGAACGCCAGCGCCGAGCGCTCTGCTCATGCCATGCATACACATCACGCGCTCACCATGGTCAGAGCACAACCATGGCGAGACCACCGCGTCTTCTACGTCGCGGTAAAGGCGACGTTGACACCCTGACTGGCTCCGCCATGACGAGAGACACACCGCGCTCACCTTAGCCAAGGATGAAGCCCACCGGAGCCCTGCGTTGCTGCACCGCACCTCGTCAGAGCGCCACCGCCTCCGTTTTGCCCCAACCACCGTTGTCGGAGGCGTCGAGAGCTCCCGGAGCCCCTTCAACCTGCTCGCCATGGTCGTAGAAGCATCGTGGAGCTCACACGCTCCTCCAACTGGGCTCTCGCTACCACTGCAGCCTGTCCATGCATGCCGACGAACCCACGCCGCCGTTCACCACGTCCAGCCAACTAGAGCCGCCCGACCACCATGTTAACTTCACCGGGACACCCGCTATGGCATGGCCAAGCTATTGCCCACCTTAATTGCACACCCGCGCCGCTGGAGGGGCTCGCCGGTGAGCTCACCACCGGTGAGAGCACGACGGAGGAGAAAGGGATTTTCCCCTCGCCGGCCACACGTCCGAGCACTTGGTGCACGTGAACCGAACACTAGGAAGGAGTAAGTGGACCAAGTCCTTCATAGACCGGCTCTGCGGTCTATGGACCAACGCAGGCGGGTTCACCATGAACCGCGCCTCACCTGTCAGACACCGTTTGACCCCGGACCCACCTGTCAGCCGCGGTTTAGCTCGGATGGCGCCATGCTGACGTCATGCCGGTGAAGAGACCACGCCAGCGTCGGGGACTTCGGCGACCACTCCGACCACCTCAGCAATCTCACCGACCACGTCGGTGAGCTCTCCGACCACTTCGATGACCTCTCCGACCACCTCACCAGTTGTGTCCCTACATGCCACGTGAACCAGTCACAGTCTGACACGTGTCAACCCTGAATTAATCAGCCTTAAGTTAATTTTCAGAAATACATAACTAATTCATACGACCTCAGAAAAATACAAGATCAGGACCAAAATTTATCTAAAATCGAGCTCTACGCAATGAACCCATGTTTGAGTGCATTTGGCTCTTTTGAATCTTGATTGCTTCTTTGTGCTATTCTATAGGCGTCGCTAACGCGACTATAATGTGATCGTTTGCAGACTCGGAGGAGAACCGGACGGACGAGGACCGAGAGTACCGTGAGGAGTACGGAGACGACTACACTAAAGGTGCCACATCCTATCCAATCTCGTAGCACCTACTACGCATGGCTAAAATAGAAATGCTAGTGTTTTACTTCATTGTTATAATCACACTATGATAGGACTTGCATGGTAGTATGCTTTCTTGATGGCCTTTACCTTGACGCAACCTTACCCCTACTCACCCTGCTGTTAGGCTAGTCACACGCTTGCTACTATATTTTATTGCTTATTACTTCTACTACGCTTGCACTACATTGATGCGTGGTGGAAACTGGTGTTATCTGGACTATGGGGAGAGTGCTGCGTGTGTGACTTGGGTGCGTGGAGGGTGAGGATTGTGTCGACCAAGTTGGAGTATACGTCGAGCCTGGGGCAAGTCTTGCCGTGGGGTGCTACCTGGGCACCCCTGGAATGGATACCTGTGGTGGGTAAATGGTATATGAGGTGGCTCTAGGTGTGAACCTGTGATGGGAGGAGCCCAGGGTGGAGGTGCTGTGGTGGCACGGTAAATGGAAACCCTGATGAAGACATTCTGGCTTGGTCATCCCTAAGGACTTACTAGTACTCAGATTCACCGGGAAGCCTTAAGTACCACTCGTCCTATATGGTGCGGGACGGTCGGACTACTTGGTAGGATATTGCCACTACTGCTAGGTTGATAGCGGATGGTGTGAGGGAGGTCCGGGGCGTGGAGGATTTCCCCCACACCCTTCCGAGACTTCATGAAGACCTTGTGGACCCGGCTCATGACTCACAGTTTCAGCCACCCCAGACTAGACTTGGGGTGTACCAGGGCTGAATGGTAGAGTGGCATTATCCTAGGCTAGCAAGCGGCCGGAATCAGCCCAGTTGACGACGGTCAGCGAGGAAGGCGGATCTTGTGGTTATGTAAAACCTCTGCAGAGTGTATGGTTGATCGATCGATACATATGCCGACTTGTCGGCTATGGACATTTTCTGGATTTCGCTTAAACTAGATAGTGAGATGAGTCCTTCTCTTCTTCCCCCTAGGAGTGAGTGTTCGGACGTAGCCAGGGGCTACAGGCCTTGAGACAGTGCCGAGAGGGAGTTGGCCTGTCGACTGAGTGATGGTATGGGTGTGGTATGGTGATGGTGTGGAGATGGTGATATATCGATCCCAGGATCGAAACCTGGCTCTGGAATGAGAATGGGGTGGAATGGGTGTGAGAATGATGTTAAAACTTGACCAACTATTATTATGTACTTGATATGCTAATACATAGGAAACCCCAGCCTTATAGGTTCCTTTTGATTATATCCAACTTGCATCCAATTTTCACAAAGCAATGCTCATAGGGTGGGAGAGATAAACACAAATCGTCTTGATAAATTTTGGCATCATGAGTTCTTTGAGGAGTATAGCTCTGAGGAGTTTGACGGTTGAGGGGTTCGTTCCTACGCTCGAGTTTGACGATCTTATCTTCAAGCTGTTCTGAATGAATGCTACTTTTGATTCCGTCAATGCGGCGATGTAATAATTTATGTAATTACGCACTATTTGTACTCTGATATTATCGTTGTATGGATGTGATATTCGACTGAAATTTAGATAATATAATCTACAACAGTCTTATTACACTTCGACTCTGTGGATTTCCCTTTGCGAAAATCAGATCGCTTCATCTACGACAAAGGCCCACGGACCGGTTGGGCTGTCGTGAATCTGGTCAAGTGAGAGAGAGTCCAGCCTCGTCGGTCCGGCAAGGAAAGCCTATTTGCTAAGTTGTTCGGGAAGGAATGGCATGTTGGACCCTTCTCAAGGAGCTATTTGGACAACGGTTGGGTCTGAGTTGTATGCTGTAAAGCTTCCATTGTTCTCTCTCCCCTGCCTACAGCAGAGGATGATACCGAGCCGTTCGAGTCGGACGCACGCAAGTGCTCGCACGTTAACCACAGTGCATCTATCTTTCTTCTTTTTATATCCTCTACTTTTTTTTTCCTTTTACCTTATATACATTAACCTATCTATTTTATATGATCATATATGTATTAATATACTAGCTGTAGCCGAGGGCACCATTTTTTTTTTTCTTTTCACCATTTTTCTCTCCTCTTTCACTTTTTCTCTTCTTCTGGTCTAATTGAATCTTATGATCACAAATCTACAAAATTTATAATGAGAAGTTGTGACCATATCTTGCCACGTAGAAAGTTACGTACATAAGTTGTGAGTATGACTTTATAATTTTCTAAAAATAAAAATTATGCTTTTTTTAAAAAGTAAAAAACTATGATGACAAATTAAGTTGTTTCGTAAAACTTTATGCATATAATTTATGTGTATAACTTCTAACTTTCCAACAATAAAAATTATGGAAATATTTTAAAAAAATAAAAGTTCTGATGAAAATTTATGATGTTAAGTTGTTACCTAAAAAAGTTATGCATACTAGTTATATGTATAATTTTGTAACTTTCCAAAAAAAGAAAAAATGCATGAATGATTTTTATCCACAAAAGGAAATTATATTGAAAAGTTATGTTTCGTAAAATATTATATATAAAAGTTATGTCTATAACTCTGCAACTTTCTAAGAAAATATGGTGTTAAATTTTGAAAAAAAAAGTTATACATAAAAATTGTGAGTATAACTTCGTAACTTTCAAAAAAAAAAAAGTTACGAAAATATTTTTCCCCCAAAAAAGATGATGGGCTGGTGGGATAGCTGATTAGCTGGGTCGGAGAACCAGTTCGCATGCGACAGAGGGCGCGAAAGAGAATAAACTGCACGCGTGGCACTGTCCAATTAGGGAAAGAGGTGGGAATTCTTTTTTCGAAAAATAAAACTCGTGGGTGTTAGATTGATCGCTGATTTGGATTATTTATCGTTCATTGATTTGGTGTGAGAGTCATTCTCGGCTAGAAATTTACGATCGTAAGCAATTAACAGTTGTAGATTGATCGCTGATTTAGAATTGAGTGAATGTAAGCTAATTAGTGAGGTCGTCGCCGCAACCTGCGCGCGCAGGGTGGCTAGAGTGGGATGAGCAGTGTGGGAGGGGGCTTGAGCCCCCTACCGTGACAACTCTCACCACAGGGGAATCATTGGTCGACTTTACGAGATCCCTACAGTGACATTTCTCACCATGGGGGAATCGCTGGTGGCCTTTGCATGCGGCGAAATCGGGAACTACACCGTAGAAAGAGACATGGATCGAAGTAGTGTGCACCCATGCGGATATAAAAGGGTCTGATTATTTGTCCGTATTAGCTTAAGTCTACATTAGACCTTACGCAGCACAGCCTAAGCCCATATAAATATATAAAGTTCCTTCATACTTTTTTTCATACTTGCTTGGATGTCCTTCATCGACAAACCATGTCCGTATATTTGTTTGTTTATATTTTATTGCATATAGTCACTTTATATGTTCTATCAGAAGCCTTATGTTTATAGTAAAGATAGAGAATGTAAAAAATATATTTTTTGTGTTCATCGGCTTATGCAGATCTGCATTTTGTAATACGAAAAGATCTAGCATACTCTAGCTAATTTTGTATTTGCATACTTTGAGCACTATGCAAGGAAGCAATCAATCAGACCTATAATTACTCCCTATGCCTTAAAAAAACATAATTCTCATTTTTAAGGAGTCAAATAATTTTAAATTTAACTAAATCTATATAAAAAATACTAATATCTATGATACAAAAAAGGACATATTTGGATGCATAAGGCTCGGCTCTGTTGAAGATCAGGGCGACATCAGCGTCAGCAACTTCATCGGCTTGACGACATGGAGCCTTGGCTTTCCGGATGGCGACATCAAGGCGGAGATGATATCGCCGTCATGGAATAATTTTCTCCGGTCTCTTCTCTGTTTTGTTGTGGTTAGATCTGATCACAATGAAGGACTAGGGAGAACAAGGTTTAGATCAGTCTTTCTTATTATTCGGTGGCAGAAAGAAAAAGAAGGAAGACAAAAGAAAGAAGTTTCTTCACTTCGCCTGCAGAAATGTTGGCCGTCGTTCGTTGGGCATATATTCTCAGGTATTTTGTCGAGTGTTTACAGTGCGGTCATCTATACGAATCGTCGTACAGGTTTGGAGTTGAGATTTTAGGCTATACAAAGCGTGGGTACAATTTACATGATCAGGTTCTAAAAATACGTAGTGTATTCTAGTGTGTTTGTAACGTGATGATGTAGTCAGCTATGATCTAATATAATTCTTCTTTCATTAAAAAAAGCTCTAACCTATCAAACATGAGGCTAATAGGTAGCATTTGTTAGCAAGTAGCTGCCAGCCAACTTAACTAATTTGGACTAATTTGTGCGTACAAATACGCATCACTGTATTCTTATTTTTGCGTGGCTGCGGCGTGTAGCTCCGCCACTGGTACCTCCAGTCTACTCGCCCGTGTGCGCGTGTTCCATTCCACGCATCATTTTTTTTTTTTTTTTGACGGTATCCGTTGTTTGCTTTTGTCGAGCCCCGGCCCTTGAACTCCTCCTTTTTTTTGTGCTTAACGTTAGCTCTACGGCCCGTGAACTGAAGCGACAAAGGCGGCCCACGGATCGGTTGGGCTGTTGCGACTCTGATCGTATGAGAGGGTCCAGCCCCGTCGGTCCGGCAAGGAAAGCCGCCTATCTGCCAAGTAGTTCGGGAATGGTATGTTGGGCCGTTATCGAAGAGCTATTTCGACGACTGATGGGCCAGCGCTCATTTTCGCCAGACACACCCGTGCGGCCTGAGTTTCGTATTTGACGTTGCCGCTGCGGACGCGGACGCGGACGCGGACGGACGGAGGACCTGTCCTTCCTTCCGAGCACGACGAGTTCCAAGTTCCAACACGCATCCCCAGCCGGTTACACACTTACACAGCCAGCATCGTTGTGCTAAGGTTGCGTGCCATCGACAACATCGCTGGCTCTCGCTTGGTTGGCAGATAGTACTAGTAGTAGTCTATCCGAGACATTCCAAACCCTTGAACGCCGCCGATGGAGACAAAGGCCATGTTCGCTTGTCTTAAATTTGGTTTGTTCGGTTTATTTTTTCAGCTGGAACAGTGTTTTTCTCTCACAATAATTTAGCCAGAACAGTATTTTTCAGCCAGTTTTAACCAAAGTTCAGACCAGCCAACGGGGCCAAAGAAGTCGATTGCGTGCCCTGTGGCTGTGATCACGGGCGCCAGCCATGCATATCTGTCTCTTCCCGTTCCTGTAGGCGTCCCTTCCAGGTCCATCTGGGACAAATCCGGGAGCTCGCTTGGCTGGCTCGGCGTGCTGGTCCTACGCATGTTCGCTACCGGCGGCTGCCTGTCGGCCGCTAGGAACTGGGCTGGGCTGGACACTAGTAAAGCTCGTGACGAATCGGTATTGCGAGTCTACTGCACATCACTCCTACTAAGGTCAGGAATGTCGTCACGACCGTCAATCCACGAGACAGTCACAGGGATTGAGGGATACAGGGACCGTCGTCGATCGCCTGATTACAGCAGGACTCCAAGGGAGACAGGCCTAAACGTCGGCACTATGCCTGCTCGTGGCCGATGGTTCACGGGTAGCTAGCGTGGCCCGTGCACGGCGGCGCGTAATACGGACGCGGACGCGATGATTGCTCAGCAGTTTCTGCCGTTCTGCGAGTCGAGATGCTTCCTTCAGTTCACAGTTCCTCTGCTTCTCTTTCGCGACGTCGTTAACGGTTTGTTCCATCAGCTGTTTCACCAGCAGCACCTGACCGAAGCTCAGAGGCCCAACAGTGCGCCCGTGCTGCTGGCTGCTGCTGCAACAACTGCATTCAGAGCTGCGGGCTGCGGCACCGTGCCCCGCCCGCGGCGGCGACTGCCATCTCCCGACACGATCGAGTGCGCGAGTGGCAAATCTCAGCAAGGATAAACACTGGCCGCATGCATCCAGGCGGCGGGCGCCACAATGGACCGACCGAGATCGGATAGGTCAGGACGTGGCGCGCCACCTCCCGCCGTGACCTACCCGTGCGAGAGCCGAGCCGAAACCTTGGGCCGTCGCGTGCGTGCGCGCCCCGGGATCAGCACGTCGTCCAGCTGCGTGCGTGCGTGCCAGTGCTGCGCCGGCTGGCCTTGCCTTGTCTTTGCCTGGCTAGGCCAGGGGACAATTAATCTTTGCGTGCACCACTGGTCAACCCGGCCGGGCGGCATATGCTGGGCGTATGCGCAGGCAGGCGCCAGCCGCTTAGATCGCCCGCCGCAGTCACGACTCACGTCACGTGGAAACGACTTCACCCACCACAAGAACTAGGGCGCCCCAGGAGGCCCTACAGCCGACCGGCGCAACCTAATTCCATTCTCATGAGCGTCCACTCATTTCCAATCCAGCGAACAACAACGATCCGATCGAACAAACACTCTTCACCATAGGCCCACGGCGCGCATTGCTCTTCTCCCCATGCCCTTTTTTTTTACGCGTAGTAGAGGCTGCGGAGCCGTTCGAGTCAGACGCGCAAGTGCTCGCATACTAACCGCAAGTGCGTCTAGCTTTCTTCTTTTTTTTCTACCCTTTTCCTTTACCTTACCTTATACATTAACGTATCTATTTTATATGATCATATATGTATTCATATACTAGTTGTAGACGCCGATCTAATTGAGTCTTATGATCATAAATCTACAAAAGTTATAATGAGAATTGTGATGATAATTTGTCACGTAAAAAGTTATATAAGTTGTGAGTATAACTCTATAATTTTTTAAGAATAAAAAATTATATTTTTTTCCAAAAAGAGAACCAAAAATTATGATGATAAGTTGTTTTGTAAAACGTTATGCTCATAATTTATGTGTATAACTTGTAACTTTCCAACAATACAAAGTTATGGAAAGTTTTTTTTTTTTTTAAGTTAAAAGTTATGATGAAATATTATGATGATAAGTTGTTACGTAAAAAGTTATGCATACTAGTTATAAGTGTAATTTTGAAACTTTCCAAAAAAAAAGGAAAATTGTGGGAATGGTTTTTCCACGTAAGGAAATTATGTTGATAAGTTATGTTTCGCTAAATATTATATATATAATTTATGTGCATAACTTTGCACCTTTCTAAGAAAATATGGTGACAAATTTTGCAAAAAAAGTTATACGTAAAAGTTGTGAGTATAACTTTGTAACTTTAAAAAAAAGTTGTGGAAATAATTTTCTTTTCAGAAAAAGGAAAGTTGTTGGGCTGGTGGGATTACTGGTTACCTGGGTCGAAGAACTAGCTCACGCGAGGCAAAGCACGCGAAAAGAGAATGAACGACGCGCACGACACTGTCCAAATAGGGAAAGACGTGGGAATTCGTTTTTTCAAAAAATAAAACTCCTGAGTTATGTTAGATTGATCACTGCTTTAGAATTGAGTGAACATTCGCTAATTAGTGAGGTTGTCACCGCACAACCAGCACGCTTAGGGGCGGCTAGAGTGGGGAGAGCAGGGGGGGCTTGAGCCCTACCGTGACAACTCTCATCACTGGTCGCCTTTATAAGTCCCCTACTGTGACAACTCTCACCACGGGGGAATCGTTGGTGGCCTTTACACGTAGCAAAAAAGGAATGTCAAATAGTCTGACTACACAAACTGCATCACTACAGCTTTTCAAGATGCATCACAGATCTACATAGGATACAAAGCTGTTATCTTTTTCTACGTCCAATGCATCATATAGGTTTCAAATCAAAAGTTGAACCCCTCCCCCATTAGCATCAATGGTCTCTACAATTTATACAAGTTCAACAATGATGAAGTGTCCCCACAGATGACCATGGTTTTCAAAAATGCAATTTTGGAGTTTGTTAGTGCTGTAGGTGAATATGCATCTACAATCACAAGCAAATTTGGCACAGGACGAAATCCGGACTATTTGCCAAAGTGTATTTCGTTCTTTAAATATATAGAAAGTAAATCCGGGCTATTTGTGAGAGTCAGTGGCGGAGCCAAGGGAGTCCGACAGGGACGATGCCCCCCAAAAAAACACATGACAAAAAAATATTAGTATAATCTTATAATTTTTATTTATATATTTAGTGAAGAAATATAACAAAATTGTTGTTATACATACGTATCGATATCTTCACTCTCTTCGTCTAATAAATCAAACATTTTGATCTTTGACCAAATATATATAAGAAAATATTTATACTTACAGTACATAACTAATATCATTTAATATATTTTCATAATAAACTTATTTAGAGATATAAATATTACTAATACTTTTAAGAAACCTAGTCAAACTTAAGATCAACACGAATTTCATAGCAACACTTTTTATGGACAAAGGGAGTAGATAATAAAATTATACAAAACACACAATTATATAATAAAATCATCCCACGAACATCTCCAAAAGACTAAACCAGTACATGTCGAGATTTATGAAGTCACTGTAGAGTCTTGCTTCAATGGACATGTCGCGTACCACTAAAAGAATATAGCCTTAGATTCTATAATGCATATAAGACATTGCAAGCAATCATGTCAAGCCGAAGAATTAACCCAAACGATCACCATGAAAAACCTAATCAGTTGAGCCACAGTCAGTTTTTTTACAAGTTCGTTTTTTTGCTGCCCGCTCCTATGTATAAATTGTGGCTCCAGCCCTGGTCAGAGTGGACTTGGTTTTTTAAATAAAAAAAGAACACACGAAGAGATTTGACAATTTTAGAACCCAGAGATGTATACTTGGGTTGATAGACCCTCCAGTCAAGGGGCTGCCCACCATCGTTTCTTTTTATGGACCATGCCACACATTTTTCTTAAGAGACAAAATCCTGCCACTAGCTCAGGTGCGTGCAGTTTGTGATTTCCCTAAACGACTCTCTACATGGAAAAAGGCCAACATGATGTCTTCTATCTGTGATTGAGTTTTATTAAAAAATAACTTTAACATTTCAAATTTGAACATAATTAAGAAAGGGCATGACATTAGCATGCTGATCTAACGAACTATGCTCAATGCACATCATCCGAAAAAATATAAATACATTCAAAATTCCTTGTATATACACGCGCCCGCCTCTCTTTAACAGAGGTGGCCATGGCACCCCCTCTGCAAACGACCGATTAGCAGTGACCCGCCTCTGCAAATCCAAAACAGTTGCCTCCAAAATGCTTCCTATATATATTAGTGTTAAAAAAAATAAAACAAATAGCATGTTTTTTTTTTGGTTTAGTATTGTTCAAGTGAAATACAACCAGCTAGCTAGGCTGATGATATGCTACAACGCCAAGTGCAGAAGAGCAGGTATCTTGATGTCAAGGTCTCTATATATACGTTTTCTACTTGGACAAGGAGAACTCCAAGAGCATGTCTGCTATATTTTTTCTAGGGCCTCGTATAGATTGTAATTTTTTGCAACCTGGATACTGTAGCACGTTTCGTTTGTATTTGACAAACTTTGTCCGATCATGGACTAACTAGGCTCAAAAGATCCGTCTCGTGATTTACAACCAAACTGTGTAATTAATTTTTTTTTACCTACATTTAATGCTCCATGCATGCGTCCAAAAATTGATGTGACGGAGAGAGAGTAAAAAAACTTAGAATTTGGAGACAATCTAAACAAGGTCCAGGAGTGATTGAGTGAATAGATGAATAAAAAAGAGCATATGTCACCCGTATGAACTTGCTATATTGAGCCAGGGTACGTGCGTGCGTGCCATGCAGCCGCGCGCGTCGTACTTCGACACTCCGTCACGGCTTTCTCTTCTCTCGCCGAGGCGCCGGAAAGGAGGAAGTTCACGTGGTTCCGGTTCCAGACGCGGCAATCCAGCACGCGTAGGATGGTAGGAGGCGACCAGCCTAATTTACAACCGACCAAGCTCGTAGGACACAGCATGTGGAAGGGCAAGGGCGATCCAGCACGCGTAGGACCAATCCTTTCGCGTACAAACTGACTCAGAAACGTGGAAGAAGAGGAATTATAAGAAGAATCTGGTCATTTGCGAGGGCATCTCCGTCGTCCCAACACGGGGGTTCCGTCTGTGCGGATATTCAGCTACCGAGGACAGAACAGCGACCAACAAGAAAGAACCCAGAACCAGACCAGAGCTGCTGGATTTAGCAGCGGTACGCACATTCCTGCATGCTGCCGCTCTAATTGTGCAGGATTGCATACGCGTGCACGGCTTCCATTTCGAACAGGACACTGATACGCATCCAGCATCGATGTCCTTTACTCAGGAATGGCCACCGGTTTATGTATTATGCAGTTAAAGCGAGAAAATAGTACCTTCCCTGCTCTCAATCAAGTCACAAACATCATCTGCATGACCGCATCTCCATTCCGTGTCCTCTTTCGGCAGCACCACGGACACGGATTATGCCTTGCCTTCGCCCCGGCGCGGAGCGGCTGTTAGCATCATCGGAAGCCCGGTAAAAAGGAGCAGAAAAGAAAAAAAACGTCGCTTTGCTTCGTCTTGAGCCACAACGGGCGCCTTTGGTAGTGGAAACATTAAAAGAAACCCCCCTGGCAATCTCGCGGCTCGGCTGCCGCTTTGCTTCCTCGGCTCCCCGTCGCCATCCATCCTTGGGCGCTGGCCACGACCACGAGCCCTCTTCCTCTCCCGGCGCCTCGCGGGCCCAGCCCATCGCCGCGCGCCGAGCCGTATCCAGTAGACGCACGCGACGTCTCTGTAGCGTTGCCCATGCATGCAGCAAGCCAGGAAGCCAGAAGGGGTGCACCCACATGCCATGTCCTGGATTTTTTTTCTTCTTCTATCTAATCCGGCGACCTTCTCGCCGGATGTACTCCCGTCTCGGACGGTGCCCCAAGAAACAAAAAACGTGACGAGTGCGGAGACGAGCTGAACCAGATGAGCTGGATGCCTGGATTGCGGAGAACTGGAGATGCTCTCTGGTAGTAGCCGGGACAGGCTACAGACTGCAGACCATGCAAGCTGCCGAGACAGGGGTCAAGGTTTTAACGGTGCTGGCCGTGGTAGTAGTAACGGTTTCGAGGCTGCTCAGTGCGAGAGACTGCGTGCATGTTCGTGGATGTCTGTACACTCGCGTCAGTAATTTTTTGTTTATTACGCGAGTTCTCCTCCCTCCCCGCTTCTACACGTCTCTAGAATGAAGCGGATCGGAGGACGGACGAAGGCACGAAGCAGTGAGAACGTGAGCCAGGCGCAGGGGACTGGTGAGGCCAGCCCGGTGCTAGTTGGCCGCGCGCGTCGGGCACTTGTTTATTTACCTCGGGATGGGATAGAATGATGGGCGATCAGCGGGAGAGAGTAGTGTGCGTGTCCCATGCTGGGGCCTTAGGGCGTGTTTAGATCCAAAAATTTTGGCCGCGCGCGTCGGGACTTTCGTTCAGATTTGGTTATAGTGTCTAATTATGGGATAGAATGATGGGCGATCAGCGGAGAGAGTGCAATTAGTTTTTTTCCCATCTACTCATACACGTGTTAAGTAAGATTTGATGCGATTCTTATCTGTCCGGGCCTTAATATTCCCCCCGTGTCCGTCCGTCCGTCCCCATCATTTCATCGCAAGTAACCTCCCCGTCGGCCGCTTCGCTTGCTGCGTATCAAAGCTCGATCATCTATATAAAGTAAGCGCCGGCCTCTCTCCTCACTTAAAGCAGGCACCCAGTGTTAGCTCCGCACGCGCACGGAGGGAGGGGGAGAGAGGAGTGAAGCGAACGAGAGGAGGAGCAGCAGGCGAGGCGAGCAGCTGCGGCTGCGAGCGGGCAATTAACGCCAGACAGAGTAGTCTGGTAGAGGCAGACAGAGAGAGGAAGAGGGGGGAGATTAGCAAAAGCCGCGGGCAGCTGCGGCCAGCAGCTGATTGGTAGCGAAGGTATAAGCTGCGGGCGCAATGAGGTCGAGGAGGCCGTCGCCTTCGTGGCGGCAGAGCGTGGTCGCCGCGGTCGTCAAAGCGCTGCTGGCTGCGACGTGGTGCGCGGCGGCGGCGCAGGCGCAGCTGAGCCAGAGCTACTACGCGTCGACGTGCCCCAACGTGGAGACGCTGGTGCGCGGCGCCGTCACCCAGAAGCTGCAGGAGACCTTCAACGCCGCGCCGGGCACGCTCCGCCTCTTCTTCCACGACTGCTTCGTCAGGGTACGTACGGTCCATTCCATTTGCATCCGTCAGTCATCATCATGCGCGATGATCGATTAACGTCCCCAGTCCTGACCCTTCTCTTCTCGGTTCATACCAATCCCAGGGCTGCGACGCGTCCGTGCTGCTGTCCGGTCCCGACGACGAGCACAGCGCGGGCGCCGACACGACGCTGTCGCCGGACGCGCTGGACCTCGTCACCCGCGCCAAGGCCGCCGTCGAGGCCGACCCGCAGTGCGCCTACAAGGTCTCCTGCGCCGACATCCTCGCCCTCGCCGCCCGCGACGTCGTCTCCCAGGTACTGTGTCTACTACTTCTCTGGCCTCTCATCCATCCATCCCTCCCAAGCTGCAGGCCGCAACTACACACGCACGCCCCTCTCTTCTTCCTCC
Source organism: Miscanthus lutarioriparius (assembly GCA_904845875.1). Taxonomy (NCBI): domain Eukaryota; kingdom Viridiplantae; phylum Streptophyta; class Magnoliopsida; order Poales; family Poaceae; genus Miscanthus; species Miscanthus lutarioriparius. Next base: position 7,502,838 of record CAJGYO010000019.1, on the reverse strand, counting down.
CAACCCAACTCCCGTAGAGCTGGACACGGCTGGACAGTCTGAAACCTTTGCTCTTACATATCCTAATGCAAGTTCAATGTCAATGAGGAGTTTAGGATCAGCACGACACGAACCATTGTTTTTGGTGGGGGGGCGGGGGAGGGATTGGATTTGGGGGGTGGTCCTGGTACTGCATCCTGTCGGAATTCTGCTGTCCCCGGCTCATTCACTCGGAGCAACAGCACGCACGCGGTCCAGAGTCCTGACTCGAGAGCTGGGACGGCGGCAAGGGCAAGGCATGGCGCATAAGCCGTGGTGGCCTGGCCTGGCCTGGACGGGAGCCGAGCGCTCCTCGCTGGCTCGCTGCTGCGTCAGCCCGTGCTGCCTGCCGGCCTTTGAATTCTTCTCTGACGCCAAAGCAGACACGGTTTGGCGGCGTAAATGAGCCGGTGCCTGACACCTAATCCGCCGGGCCGTGCAGCACTGGAGCCCTGGACGGACAGACCGGTGCTCGTAGAGATATACTACGGAGTATTCCGTATACACTGACACGGCCATACGGGCTCAGTTATTGTGCCGAGCAACTCGGCCGAAGCTTCTGATGCTCGTATTCATATTTCGCACACACACGAGCGTGCTGCTGGTACTGCTCTGCGTGTACGCCTAGGCAATGGTAAAAGAATTTCACTGCAGGAATGTGCATGTGTACTGAGAAACGAACTTACCGATGGTTGCAAACTTGAAATTGTTGATGCAGACGGGCGGTCCGTACTACCAGGTGGAGCTGGGGCGGCTGGACGGCAAGGTGGGCACGCGCGCCGTGGTGAAGCACAGCCTCCCCGGCGCCGGCTTCGACCTGGACCAGCTCAACAAGCTCTTCGCCGCCAACGGGCTCACGCAGACCGACATGATCGCGCTCTCAGGTACATGGCACATGGCAGCTGGCAGCTGCATGCGGTTGCGGTCGGGACGCCGGACGGCGGACGCGGCTCATCATTCCGCCTCGCCCACTCCGCTCACTCCCCGCTGCTCACATCTCCTCCTCCTGCCGCTGCTCGTAGAAACGCATGTCCTTTCCAGGCTGGTGCCGGGGCCGGGTGCGCCCACCCTCCCCAGCTTCCTCCCGCTGCAGCTGCAGCGTCGCGCGCAGGGGCAGTCCTTTTCTCTGGGCATGCGCATAATCTATACTTTTTAAACGAACGAATATTATTTTTATCTTCTAACAAATCAGCTACCAGTATTTTCAATCACTTATCAACCACACGAACGGGACGATGTTCCCGTGGAGTCCTCCTCCCATGGCTCGCTGTTGCTGCTACACTGTCGCTCGCTCACGCACTCGTGACCCCTGACGAGATCACCACGCACCGTCACGTCACGGTCGTAGCACTAGCAGTAAATCCTTAGTAGGCTGCACGTCAGCGGGTCAGCGACCACGCGACCACGGCTGCCGATCCGCCGCTGACGCTGCCAGCTGCCGCTGCCATCCACAGCGTCACTGACGTACGTGGCGCTTGCAATTGCAGGTGGGCACACGATCGGCGTGACGCACTGCGACAAGTTCGTGCGGCGGCTGTACCCGTTCAAGGGCAACAACGCCGGCGCCGGCCCGCCGATGAACCTCTACTTCCTGCGGCAGATGCGGCAGACGTGCCCGCTCAACTACAGCCCGTCGGCGTTCGCGATGCTGGACGCCGTGACGCCCCGCAAGTTCGACAACGGATACTACCAGACGCTGCAGCAGATGAAGGGCCTGCTGGCCTCCGACCAGGTGCTCTTCGCCGACCGCCGGTCCCGCGCCACCGTCAACTACTTCGCCGCCAACCAGACCGCCTTCTTCGACGCCTTCGTCGCCGCCATGGCCAAGCTGGGGCGCGTCGGCGTCAAGACCGCTGCCGACGGCGAGATCCGCCGCGTCTGCACCAAGGTCAACTAGTTAGCTTAGCTAGCCCGTACATTGGGACATTGGGTGGGTAGTACCGTAGTTGGGGATTGAGAAAGAATGTCCATGTCCATCAGTAAAGTCCATCCATGATCCATCACAGTTCACAGTCACAGTCACAGTCACAGTGTACTATTAATTTGTTGATGATCCGCCGATTCTTTTCTTGATTATTATTGTGTTGTAGTAGTAGTAACTAAAACCATGTAACAAGAAGAGGGAGCTCCATATATCCTAGGATATTTTCATGCCTTACCATGTGAATGTGATAGAAGGAGAAGAGGAAGGTACCATACTTTTACATCCATGTAAATGAATGCTACAGTTCGTCCAAGTACATGCCCTTTCTTTTTTTTTTTTTTTGACAGTTGCTGATCAGTCACGAGAAACATGAATGAGGTTGAGCGAGGGTGACCCGCTCGCCTGTGTACATTGTATGCTATGCTCATGGCGGATCCAGGCTGATGACAGCCAGAACATGTAGTATGGTCCAAGTCCTCGTAAATGCAGCCGGCATGAGCTGTGTGCGCGTGTGCGTGTGTGTATGTTCTGCAGTTCAGAGACCATGTGATGCTTTGATTGCTTTCAGTGGATGGAGCAAGCAGAAGTTAGGGTAGCTGCTGAGGATGAACAGTGTGATGATCTATGGTGCTGATGATGCCTGCTCTGATGGAGAGGACGGCCTCTGTTTTTAGTGTTTGTCGCCTTGACAGCTTTCTATCATGAGAAAGAAACGGAAGAACAAGGCAATGGAAACAAGAACATGTCTAAGCCTAGGCGGCTACATTAGAAACCATACGCAATATAAACGACGAAGAACAGCAGATCAAACACACAAGATTTTAACGTAAAAAACCCTCCTAAGGAAGAAGAAAAAAACCACGGGCACCAACCAGCAAATCTTCACTATATCGGGTGAGGTTACAAACGTTGGGGATTTACAACTTTTCTTATCCCATGACGATGGCTTACAGGAAGTATATATAAAGATGGAAAAACCCTAATAGGCGACGATCCACTTCGCTTCGGCCCAAGCCTCCTGGCGACAGGCCTTGCTTCGCTCCGTCAGAAGTTAGTTTTTATCTTGTACATGACTAAATTTGGATCACAACTCAACAGACTAGGCTGGCTATGATGCACAGAAATAAGGTGAACGAAACATGAGATTCAGTGACACGGAATTGCAGAAACATGCGGCTATAAACTCTGCTTTTCCGCGTCAAGTACTGAACTTTCACGCCGTTGGCTCGAACTCGGAATGCATAACTTGATGTGTTGGGATGGCACAATCGCAAGGTCCCTTTCTTGGTCAGAAACAGCCGCCGAATTTGCTGTTCCCCAACCAACTGAAGTTATTCTTCCTCCAAACAAACAAAAGATGCTCTGGAACTTAACCATCAAGGGACGCATACCAGAAACCTGCAATTTGCAGCATGGGTAACCTTCACCTTATCTCTCTGAAAGTCTGAACTGCATCAATCTTATGTATTGACCATCATTAATCTCGCTGACACGTATTATTACTGAAATTTACGCCTAACTAGTAACCAGTAAATGTGCATCGATCGCATGGCACAGTGGGGACCTCACAGTCAAGTGTGTGTCACCTTTCTGTTCATTGTCACACTGTACTTCTCCCCCATACTCTGATGCTAGTCCTTTTCATGTTCCTGCAATGAAATATGCCATAGGAGTACATCATAGGCTGTTTCCAGGGCGTCCTGCATCTCAAAGAGGCACACTATTGGTACGCAATAACTGCTACGGCCAAACCTTGCTGGTCATTAATAAACAGAAAAAAGTAAAATTTCTCCATGGAAATATATATTTCCAAGATTAGCAATATATAGAAACATGAACATTCTGAACGGTCCAACAGACCCTTGTACAAGTACACACCAATACGAGTGTGATAAGCATTTCGGCGTGGCTATTGATTATGGTTATATGATGCCACATACTATTTCTGTTTAATACCAACAGCGAAACATGTTCCGCTGGAATGATCCAAATTCTAAGCTAGGGCTAAAGCGGAGCGGTCAATTAACGTTAAGAGAGACTATACCATCTATTAGTTCCGTATTGCTAATAGACGAGGGTGTGGGGTTTTTCTTCTCTATATATACTTCATGTAAGCCATCGTCTTGGGATAAGAAAAGTTGTAAATCTCCGACGTTTATAACCTCACTCGATATAGTGAAAATTTGCTGGCTAGTGCCCGTGGTTTTTTCCCTTTCACCTTAGGAGGGTTTTCCACGTTAAAATCCCGTGTCCCATGTGCTTGATCTACTGTTCTTCGTCGTTTATATTGCCTATCGTGTATAACAAGTGGTACCAGAGCTTGGTTTGACCTTAGGGTTTCGCGATGGCATCGATGAAGTTTGATCTACCGCTGCTGGATTACAAGACGAGATTTGCACTGTGGCAAGTCAAGATGCAGGCGATTCTGGCATAATCTTCGGATCTTGATGAGGCTTTGGACGGTTTCGGAGGAAAAGGGCAGAAGTCATGGACCACTGAAGAGAAGCGGAAGGATTGTAAGGCTCTATCTCTGATTCAACTTCATTTACATAATGATATTTTGCAAGAAGTGCTGCAGGACAAAACTACCGCAGAACTTTGGCTCAAGCTAGAATCGATCTGCATGTCCAAGGATCTAACCAGTAAGATGCACGTGAAGACAAAGTTGTTCACGCACAAGCTGCAAGAAGGTGGTTCGGTGATGAACCACTTATCGATCTTTAAAGAGATCGTTGCCGACCTAGTGTCGATAGAGGTAAAATATGATGATGAAGATTTAGCTCTTCTACTGTTATGCTCACTGTCTACTTCGTTTGTAAATTTCCGAGATACCATACTATTTAGCCGTGATGAACTAACCCTTGCGGAAGTATATGAGGCCCTCCAGACGAGAGAGAAGATGAAAGGTATGGTTTAGTGTGACGTGTCGTCCTCCAAGGGCGAAGTGTTGCAGGTTAGAGGCAGGCCCGAGCAGAAAACCTACAACAACAACAATAATCGAGACAAGAGCAAGAACAGTAAAGGCCGTTCCAAGTCCAGAGGCAGAGATAAGTTCTGCAGGTATTGTAAGAAAGATACTCATGTCATTAAGGACTATTGGAAGCTGCAGAATAAGGAGAAAAGAAACGGTACGTATAAACCGAAAAACAAATTAGATGGTGATGGTAAGGACTCTGTTGTCTCCGCTGTTGATACTTCTGATTCAGGAGACGTTCTTGTTGTCTTTACTGGTTGTGTTGCTGGTCATGATAAATGGATACTTGATTCTGCATGCTCGTTTCATATATGCTCTAACAAAGATTTGTTCAGTTCTTACGAGTCTGTGTAGAGTGGAGATGTCGTGCGTATGGGAGATAACAACCCACATGAGATCGTGGGCATTGGCTCCGTTCAGATCAAGATGCATGATGGCATGATACGCACACTAAAAGATGTGAGACATATACCAGGGATGGCCAGAAATCTCATCTCCCTCAGCACACTTGATGCTGAGGGGTACAAACACTCCGGTTCAGGTGGAGTGTGTAAGGTATCAAAAGGCTCTCGTTCATATGATAGGTGATATGAATTCTGCAAAGTTATATGTTCTTAGAGGAAGTACTTTACATGGTCCCGTCACTGCTGCTACTGTTTCTAATGATGAACCAAGTAAAACTAATCTCTGGCATATGCGTCTTAGGCATATGGGTGAACTTGGTATGGCAGAATTGATCAAGAGAGACCTGCTGGATGGCTGCACTATGGGTAAGATGAAGTTCTGTGAGCACTGTGTTTTTGGTAAGCACAAGAGGGTAAAATTCAATGCATCTATTCATACCACCAAAGGTACACTTGATTATGTACATGCTGATTTGTGGGGGGCGTCTCGTAAACCTTCTTATAGTGGTGCTCGTTACATGCTTACCATTATTGATGATTACTATAGAAAAGTGTGGCCTTGTTTTCTAAAAAATAAAGATGATACTTTTGCTGTTTTTAAAGAGTGGAAAGTTATGATAGAAAGGCAAACTGAAAAGAAGGTAAAATTGCTTCGTACTAACAATGGCGGTGAATTCTGTTCGGATGCTTTTAATGATTACTGCAGGGAAGAAGGCATTGTCAGGCACCACACCATCCCGTACACTCCTCAGCAGAATGGTGTGGCTGAGCGCATGAACCGAACCATCATCTCGAGGGCTCGTTGCATGCTGTCCAATGCTCGTATGAACGGGCGTTTTTGGGTTGAAGCTGCTAACACCGCCTGATACTTGATCAACCGGTCACCTTCTATCCCACTTAATAAGAAAACTCCCATTGAGGTATGGTCTGGTATGCCTGCTGATTATTCACAGTTGAGAGTTTTCGGTTGCACTGCTTATGCTCATGTTGATAATGGAAAGCTATAACCTAGAGCCATTAAGTGTCTGTTTCTTGGTTATGATTCTAGAGTTAAAGGATATAAGTTATAGAATCCTGAAACTAAAAAGACTTTCATGAGCAGAAACGTTGTTTTCAATGAATCTGTAATGTTTAATGACAGCTTGTCTACAGATGTTTCATCAGTTGGTTCTGATGAGGAGTAGGAACATGTTGCGTGCAGGTGGAGCACGTAGATGATCAGGAAACTGAAATTGTTGACAACAATGCTCATGATATTATTCAGCACTCACCTCCTGTTTTGCAGCCTCAAAATCAGTCTATTGCAGATCGCAGAACAAAGATGAGTTGTGGACCTCGTCCACGTTTAATTGAGGAATGTGATATTGTTCATTATGCCTTTAGTTGTGCTGAACAGGTTGAGAACATTCATGAGCCGGCTACGTACACTGAAGCTGTTGTTTCTGGTGACCGCGAGAAGTGGATTTCCGCTATGCAAGAAGAGATGTAGTCACTTGAGAAAAATGGCACATGGGATATTGTGCGCTTGCCTAAACATAAGAAGGTCGTTCGTTGCAAATGGATCTTCAAAAGAAAGGAGGGTTTGTCTCTTAGTGAGCCTCCAAGATTTAAGACAAGGTTAATAGCAAAAGGTTTCAGTCAGATTCCTAGCGTTGATTATAATAATGTGTTCTCTCCAGTTGTAAAGCATAGTTCAATTCGTATATTTTTCGGTATTGTTGCTATGCGAGATTTTGAGCTTGAGCAATTAGATGTAAAGACTGCGTTTCTACATGGAGAGCTTGAGGAGGAGACATACATGGACCAGCCAGAAGGGTTCATAGTACCTGGTAAGGAGGATCATGTTTGCAAATTAAAGAGGTCCTTATATGGTTTGAAACAGTCTCCTCGTCAATGGTATAAAAGGTTTAATTCTTTTATGATGTCACACGGTTTTAAGAGGTCTGAATTTGATAGTTGTGTGTATATTAAATTTGTTGATGGATCACCTATATATTTGCTGTTATATGTTGATGATATGTTGATTGCTGCCAAGAGCAAGAAAGAAATCACTACGTTGAAGAAACTGTTGAGTAGTGAGTTTGAGATGAAGGATCTTGGTGCTGCTAAGAAGATTCTAGGTATGGAAATTACAAGAGACAGAAATTCTGATTTGTTATTTCTTAGTCAGCAAAATTACATTAAGAAAGTTCTTCATTGTTTCAACATGCATGATGCAAAGTCTGTTAGTACTCCTATTACTCCTCATTTCAAATTACCAGCTTTACAATGTGCTAGTACGAATGAGGATTTTGAGTATATGTCAAGAGTTTCATATTCTAGTGCTATTGGTTCTTTGATGTATGCCATGGTTTGCTCTCGTCCTAATTTATCATATGTTATGAGTTTGGTTAGTAGATACATGGCTAATCCTGGTAAAGAACATTGGAAGGCTGTTCAGTGAATTTTCAGGTACCTTCGTGGCACAACAAATGCCTGTTTGAAGTTTGGCAGGACTGATAAGGGACTCACTGGTTACATGGATTCGGATTTTGCTGCTGATTTGGATAAGAGGAGATCTCTCACAGGTTATGTGTTCACTATTGGTGGTTATGCTGTGAGTTGGAGGGCAACATTGCAGCCCGTTGTTGCCCTGTCTATCACTAAAGCAGAATACATGGCTATTGCTGAAGCACGTAAAGAATCAGTTTGGTTGAAAGGTTTGTTTGCTGAGTTTTGTGGAGATGATTCTTACATTAATTTATTTTGTGACAGTCAAAGTGCTATATGTCTCACTAAAGATCAGATGTTCCATGAAAGAACGAAGCACATTGATGTCAAATACCATTATGTTCGCGATGTGGTCGCGCAAGGTAAGCTGAAGGTATGCAAGATAAGCACACATGATAATCCTGTTGATATGTTGACAAAGCCAGTTCCTGTTGCTAAGTTTGAGCTTTGCTCAAGCTTAGTTGGTATAACTGTTTAGCCCAAGAGGCTATTTGGCACCGAAAGTATTTCTTTGTTGTTCCAGAGTAAAGGTTCATTTTATGCTATAAGAAGGAATTTGTCTCAAGGTGGAGTTTATTGAGCTATGATCCAAATTCAAGCTTGGGCCGAAGCGAAGCGGTCTATTAACGTTAAGAGGGACTACACCATCTATTAGTTCTGTATTGCTAATAGACGAGGGTGTGGGGTTTTTCCTCTCTATATATACTTCATGTAAGCCATCGTCTTGGGATAAGAAAATTTGTAAATCTCCGACGTTTGTAACCTCACCCGATATAGTGAAGATTTGTTGGCTGGTGCCCGTGGTTTTTCCCCTTCCACCTTGGGAGGGTTTTCCACGTTAAAATCTCATGCCCCCTGTGCTTGATCAACTGTTTTTCGTCGTTTATATTGCCTATCGTGTATAACACTATGAATCTAGCTCGACATTTCAGGTGCCCTCAAACATCAATTTCACATCATCATAAATACTTGACCATCTCATTAGTCATAATAAAGAGCATTAAAACTTGTACAATCTGCTATATCTCAGACTGCATGAAAAACTTCTTTTTGCTAAATCTGCATGCTCTAAGAAACAGAATGTAGAAGAGAATTGTGTGTTAATATCAGACATGCGCTTAGTCTTAGCTCACCCCCCCCATCTAGCTCAGACAATGAAAATGAGGGCCACAAAGTCAAGCACACAAGAAAAGTAATGGTGCCGAATATGTGTCTCTGGACTACAATTCCTCCTGCCTGCCACACACTGCTGATTTTCTAGGTTTACATTATTGAAGCCAGTGGCATTCCTTTGGAATGCATTCTATTCCTTATTTGGTGAAAATGGGCAGTCACTTTCTGAAGTTAAAATCAGCTATCGAAACTCAAAATTAAACTGCTTACCATCCCAACTGATTTAAGGGGTAATTTGAACAAGTTTTCAATCCAACACAGAAATGCAGAATCAATTTAATTCAGGCATTAATAGAATCCACAAAATTCATACCGTCCAGACTCCTGACAGATCCAAGTATCCGACTACTTAGATTATAGAACCAATATCAAGCTGCCAGAGCATACATCAATACATCATGATCATTTTGACCTCAAGCTTTGGTTTATCAGTTAAACCGGGAAGAGGAGTACAAGCACAAATTCTAGCAAATTTCTACACAGGTTTTTGCCGAGGTTGTGAAAAAAAAGATCACGACATATTTTTTTTTATATATATAAAACACTACTGGCCTTCTGGCGACTTGACAAAGATAAAGTACCAACAGCAGGCATCATAGCTCTGAAAAGTTGAAGCTACCAAACCGAGCTCCTATTTTTCCATGCTCAAATTGTGTTCCTGTAGTCCTGTGCACATCCATCCAGGCGTCCAGCACCTAATGGCAACATGATTTGGTGCAAGAAAAAGGGTGACTTCTCATTTCCATTTGTACTCATGGACCCCTAAAGCATCCCAAAGAATCAATCCAGACGATGTTGCTACAACAGGTGGCATGCAGCCATGCAGGGGCAGGCCGATCAATCTGATAATGGCCTGCTCTTTTTATGCATAAAGCTACAAGCAAGTACCTGTCTCTCTACTACAGCTCGACTGTACCTGCTCATGTGCTGAACTAAAATACTTGTATTAATATATCTTATTTGTAGGGGCTTTGGCCCCTCCAGTTTCCTAAAAGAAAAATACTTCTATTAACTTTCCTCAGCTCTCGTGGGGGCAAATATTGCAACCAAAGCACTTGACTAAAGATTAGTTTTGCTTTACATTGTGACATCGATGTCCATGCCTTGGTTACATGGAGCCGTCATAGGAAAATGTCATGAAAATGCGGCTAATTGGGTATGAGCCGTGCTTTGTGTACTAAAAATCTACTGGTAGATCTGAAAAGGACACTGGAGAACTTTATGAATCATCACTTATGACAGTGGATAAGTATGAAACTAATGCAGGAGTACTCTGTACAGAAGATCCTAAAAACAAGATCTTAGATAGTTGGCATTTATTGCGCTTTTTTTTTTTGAATGATAGCATGTCTAGATAAGACCAACCTGAATGGCTGCAAACATATGATCGTCCTGTTCGTTTGGGCTGGTTTGGCTTATAAGCCATGGCTGAAAGTACTGTTGGCTGGTTTAGTATGAGAGAAAAATAATGTTCGTTGGATGATAAGTCATGGCTTATAAGCCAAATACGACCAAGTAAACAGGCTGATCCATATCTACCATAAACTGTCATGTAATTGTTGTTGGTTCCTCGAACTGTTCCATGTCCTAAGAAAAATATCCTTGCTAACTGTCCACTGTCCTAAGAAGTGTGTCTATTTATTTTCTTATTAAGGAATATAGGAGCATATTTGGAACATTATCATGAACATTGATAGGGACAATTCTCCAGATTCACGATCTCATATCTACTATACTTAAATAGGGAATCCCCACTGGCAGATTTTTCTGCGATTTCGTAAAGCCACGTCATCTGGGAGCACAACCACCACAAGTCACTAAGCGCAGGCGTCTCTCCATTTCACAGGTCACTATGAAAGTGTAAGCTGTTCCTATCCGACCCTTTGTCTGTATTCTCCAAGTCATATGAGCCAGATCGAGGAGGAGATACAGTTTCATCGTGGCCGCCGGAACCCATGCTTGGCATGCCATCGTCTCCAGCGATGCTCGATCAGCCTCAAACCAACCACTTGAGAGTGCCGCGCCGATCGAGCTCGCGGCGGCGGTTACGACTTAGGAAGCCTTGCGCGAGGGCATTGAGATGAGATAAAAGAGCACGGCGAGCACGTAGGCAACCAGGAACGCAGCAGCAAACATGGTCCACGCAACCTGTACGTACAGAAAACATGCTCATCGTTTCTGCAGCTGATAAGTCGGCTGAAACTGATTTTTTTAGAGAAAAACACTATACCATGACCGATAAGTTTAGACGAACAGGGCGGATCGTGTATTCAGTATTCGTATCATTCATTTCTCGTCAGAACTTAGAGAAGGAAGGAACTAACTCACCTTTCTGGTCGTCTTCCGGGCCTCTGCGTCGTATTCCTTCTCCTCCTCCACGCCCGGGATGATGATGTCCACGGCCACGTGCTGAGGCTGGCTTGCTGCCGCCGATTCGGCTGATGCGTTGATCCGGGTGGTCCACATCACGTACGATGACGGAGGAGGAGCCGCCACTCCACTCGTAGCAAGTCGTTTGAGCAGGAACGAAGCTCTATTTTCTTTGCCTATATACTAGCTATAATGACGGTGCTCTCCTGCGACCTGTCCGTTGCTGTGTTCTTTTCGTATCATAAATAAACATATATAAAGGCTTCACCGACAGAGAGTGACAGAGAAAAGACTTCACCGAGTGGGTGTGGCGTCCGGGATTCGATGGAGACCGGCGCGGACTCGGGTCAAGTCACTCGGACGTTTTCTTATTGGGCCAAGAAAATGAATCCGAGTTCCCAGAGGCCCACGATCAGTGTGACAACACGAGGAATTCGTTTGTTTCCATTTTTTTAGAAGGTATGTCTACAAAATTAACTGAACGAATTCAGTTTTAGGAATGAACGAAAAACTCGAAGCTCATTAGCTCGCTAAGCTCTTGGCTAACCCGGCTCGGCTCGGCTCATTACGATAATGAGTCGAGCTGAGCCAAGATTTTAGCTTTTTTTTTGAAAGTGAGCCAAGATTTTAGCTCATTAGCTATAACGAGCCAACTCGAGCCAACTCGTCGCTCATGAGCCAAACAAGCCATACTTCTAGGGAAAAAGAGACATAACTTATATTAATTTTTGTATTACTTCATGTCTTGTACTTTACAATTGGTTGACGATTGGTCTAGACCTTATAAACTTGGGATTATTATGACTTTATCGTTTTGTTTTTAATGGATGTATGGATACTTATGGACGCATTCGGTATGGTATGGAGTATGGACCATGGATGTATTACACAATACTATAGTATATTATTATGTTAGCATATATTATTTTTTTGTTCGATTTAAGACTGTTGAATGTGTTAATTTTGTATTATTACTATTCTCAAGTTTTAGATAAATGCAAATATTATATTTTGTGTATTTTTTATACCTGACTCGTGAGCTTAACAAACTAGCTTCGAGCTCATAAACGAGCCGAGCCGAGTTAGCTTTCTAGCTCGTTAAGATAACGAGCCGAGCCGAGCTACTTCGTTATCTTAACGAGCCAGAACGAGCCAAGCCGAGCCGGCTAGTTATCCAACCTTACACAGGTTCCTGTCACCACTTGATTAGCAAGAAAAATAAAATAAAATGCCATACAATTTATAGTGAGGAAAATATATCACCAAATTAATTGGCGAGATATGTACTACCTCTGTCCCCAAAATAATACAACTATGGGTTGCGTGCCAGTTAAAGTGATTCACGTTTGACCAAGCTTCTAGTAAATAATATTCATATTTATGGTTCAAAATTAATTTATTATAAAAATATATTTCGTAATTAATATAATGATATTTATTTCATATTATAAATATTTATATTTTTAATCTATAATTGGTCAAACTTGATATACTAAAATGTAACACTGTTTCTGAATTGTATTTCTTTTGGGAACGGATGGAGTATCTTTTTATAGGGCAGCATGTCTTGTTTATTTAAGTTGGCCAACCCAAAAGTTGAAGTAGGTTTCTGAAATGAAAAGAAAATAAAGGAAAAACACAGGCTGACAAAAAATGTATGTAGATTAAAATTCTGACACTAATGAACAGAAAACAGGAATTCATTTCGCGGCTAATAGTCCTGACCGACCTATATAAAGCATTCGACAGATAACTGGCAGCTTTTTATTTGTTAAACTATCCGAAACAAACTGAAGAAAAAATCATCTCAAATAAAGGAGAAAGCATATTATTCACCATGCTGCACATCAAAATTTCAAATGCACGAGCAGAAATTTATATATCACAGCCAACAAAATTGGTGGAAAAAAAAAATACTGTGCTTCAACTAGAACTAGAATGTATAATGCAGTCTTGGGCCATAAAGTGGGTTAGAGGCCTAAAGGATGCAATGAATCAGCCCAACTTGCATAAAGAGGAAGAAGAGCTTCACCTGGAGGCATATTTTTCCTTTTCCCTTAGTCCTTTCAATTCATTTGTAGCCCACCAGTGAGCTTGTGCTGTTGAGCAGGAAGGACCATGACAAGTGACACGTGATGGTGTATTATTCTTCTAGAGCTGTAGTGACAGTAATCGAGTTATGGAAACAGAGTACATCACGATCACGAGTTGTGCAATGATAAAGCAAGCGGCAGATCACTTTTTATGTGCTGCACTTTCATCTTCAAGTATCAATAACCTAGTAGTTTGTGCAATGCATGATCATCAGATATGACATATCCAGGTCAAACAGAAAGGATCAATGGAAACATCTCCAGGTCCATAATAATAATAATAAAAAAGTAGGAAGACAAGAGAAGGAGCTAGTCTGTCACCAGCAGTATAGGACAAGCAAAGTGGAAAACAAGAAAAGTGCTGCACAGAACATTTCTCAGCACCAGCACCTATAGATTAGTTTGAGAGGACTAAAATGGTATCAATCCTTTTGCAATTCTTCTATTCATCGGAGGTTACAGCACCTGTACAATCCATGAGAACATATTTCTCCATTAAACCAGGAATTTATGCCAACATACTTGGATAAATTATGTAACTCAACATTTCAATCAAGGAGAACCATTTCTTATTTAGAATCTGGAGAAATTTCTTAAGAAGGTGAACCCCGATTATTTTCGAGTTCCTGACCATACTGCTGTCAAGCAGCGCTCATATTTCACAAGGGTGTGCTAAGAAGATAAAAGATGCAGTAACAAAATGTTACAGGGGTTCCAGGGAGAGAGAGGGCCTATCATCGCCCTGTTCGTTTGGGCTGGTTTGGCTTATAAGCCATGGTTGAAAGTACTGTTGGCTGGTTTAGTGTGAGAGAAAAATATTGTTCGTTGGCTGATAAGCCATGGCTTATAAGCCAGATACGAGCAAGCGAACAGGCTGCATATCCACAAATTGGGGTGAACTGCGTCAACATCACTCTAATCATGAATCAACGCTATTTACAAGTTTGAGCCAAGATTCATGCGTCTCCCTTGTTCATCTCTGAAGGTATAGCTGAAGCTTTGCATATTGGACACCAGTTCTTCTGTCTAAGCCATTCGTGAATACAGCACACATGGTACTGATGTTCACATTGCATTGTACCAATCTCTTCACCTTCCACGTATTCCTCCTGGAACATCAAGTCAGTGTCAATCAGAATGCAGGCTGCAGAACAATAATCATCCAGTGCCCAGGAGACAGATGTTTATTTAAACAAGTAATTGCTGGGAATATGGCATTTCAAAAGGCAAACAACATGGAGATACATTGTTGGAACAGATACTACAGGTTTAAAGATGTGTGTGTTTGGTTGAGGGTGTTGAAGACCTGAAGCTATGAGTTCTATGTGCAACTTTCCACAACATCAGCATACTTTTGTTTCCTTGGCTTGTGTGCACCCTTAGTAATTCCAATTCATCACTACATAGCCCCCCTTCCAGTTAGCCTATGCCTTCTCCGTTTGTCAGGCAAGGCACTAATGCAGTCCCTTTCTTTCCCCAAAGAAATGAGTTGAACATATGAAGCATACCATCAAGTTAAAATTACATTGCCAATTCTAAATCAAAATTTAGAACGGCAATTGAACATTGAAATACTGGAGTAAAAAAATACCTGACATATGCTACATTTCACATCATCTGCTGCAATCTTGTTCACATCTCTACCAGAATTTCTTGCTTCGTGTACGCTTTGGTTTACACACTTGGAAAATTGCTCTTCAGTAAGGGCAGTACTCACTGAGCCAATATGGTCTTCCAAAGCAAGTAGTTCCTGAAAAAGATTATCAAAAGAGAGACAAATTACATATCAAAGAACTAAACACAAGCTTTTCCCAAGCCCCAAGGATATTTAATTCGAACAATAATAATGGAGCAAACATGTTGAAAGTAATACCTCATATGACATATTGTCGATATCCAATCTCATATCTTCGTGCTGATCGTGCAAATCAAGGCCACTTAAGAGCAGATTAGTTTCTAGCACCAGCAGTTGCTACCATTTTTTTATTCAGAATATATCTCAGTGCAAAAGTTGGTAAAGGAGAAAACAAAATGGACATCAAAATAAAAGGACAAACCTCATAAGTCAATTCATCATCATCTTCAATCCTATCCAATGCTAGCAACGCCTACATACAGTAAACATGGCAAACATCATAATTTACTCCTTTGTCGGACAAAAATCAGTATCCTTTATATTGTACATAGCTTTGATTAATTTCATCGCAAATGTTTTCTTTTAAAAAAAATGACCACTAGGGGAAAGACCTCCCCCGAGGCATTGCATTAAGAAGAGAAGCTCAACACAGGATTGAGAAAAAGAAAAGGGTCTGAAGGCTGGACCACCCTGGAACAAGCTGAAACCGGCATAACTCAGTTAGGGTCCTTTTGTTGTGAGACCCAGTATTTGAACCCTGTTTCACAACTGGACACCCTACCACCACATCACTAGTGTGTTCACATCGTAAATGAAAATTTAACAACTCAGAACATGTATTAAATAAGTTACAGAAACCAACCTGTGCAATACCTTCCATGTTTACGCGCCTGTAGCCGTCTCTCTCCCCAAACATACCATGGAACATCCGTTGGGGGCTTTCGTCAGTACGAGACGTAGATCTTCTCCTTTCTGTCTGACTAGTTGAGCCTTGACGATTAGATGAATAAATTGCATGAGGTAATTCTGCATAAAAGGGTCTTCCTAATCTCTCTGGGGGAGTACCATCCATGTGAAAATGACAGCATTCTGGATGAACGCTTGCAACAGTCTCATGCAGAGCAAATACGCTATCCTCTCTTTCACCTGGTATCATCCTCTCCCTGGCACGCAGAGTAAAAGGTCGTCTAGTCCTTATCGAATCTGTAGGATCCTGAATACTTCTGTTATTGGTCCTTGCTGTTTGTTGTGAAGCTAATTGTTCAACAGCTCTAGCTCTAGGACCAGTACTGCCAGGATAACTAGCACGCGGCTGACTTAAATTAGATTGTTCACTTATTCCCCTTGATCTTGAAGAACTTTCTGCATCAGAAGTTCTCTTCTTTGTAACTTCAACCCTCCTATCACGGACAGAATCAGATGAAGAACATCCTGAAGGCAGAACATCAGATATTGAAGTGCAACCAAGATTTTTTAGGCCACGTCTCTGTGCTCCAGTAATGGTAGTGCCAGGGGCAGTTGATGACCTGACACCAGTAGTTTGTAAAGTATGCCGACGAACAAAAGTGGAAGCACCTTGATGTCTACCTGAATTCAATTCTTCTTTATCCTTTTGCCTATGTGCCATAGCATTCAATGCAGTATTTCTCGAATTAACTGCACGTGCAGAACTCCCTGAAGAACGAGAAACATCTAAAACTCCAAGATCATGCTCTTCTGGCAAGCTTCCTTCAGTAGTTGTTGAGGATGATGAAGCTTCTGATGTACCCTTCTGCATGTATGGATGCCCATCGCCAAATACAGAAGCTTTCTTGCCACTTTGTAGGCGTCTAACCTCAGTTCTTCTGTTACTGCTTTCAACAATGTCTGTCTCTGCCAAAAAGGGCCGTTTTTGTCTCTCATCGCAATATTTTCTAACAGGAGCTTTTGAAGAGCTTACAGATGATGCCATGGAGCCTGATGAATGAAATGGCCCTTGAAAATACCTTGGCTTCTCTTTATTTTCAGTGAACCGTGATTTTACAGGATTGAGATTTGAACTCTTCCCTGGCTGCTTGTTGTACTGGCTTGGCCTATCCTCATTGCTTTGATTTCTCAGTGAACCTCTTCTAAGAAACCCAACTGGGGTAGTGGATCTACAGGAAGATTCGTCCATACCAAAATCCAGCAAAATGAACAGTCCAGAAGACTTCTGATAGAATTCTGCAACCCGAATTTGTAATGGTTAGAGACAAAGAATTGGAACAAGAGGACATGTATAGACACGTGCAAGACATACCCAAAAAAATGAAGAAGCAGCACAGCACAGTTCAGAAAAGCAAACTTAGAGAAGGCAATGCTGCCAAGCTCCAAGAGAAACAAACAAATATATAGTAAGCTCAGTATCTTCCCATATCTGATCTTCATTCGCCTTTAAGAGCAAAAAGTTAAGAGGACACGATAAAGTTGTGTCCACAGCAAAAACGGACAAGGGAAGGTTACCCGTATGATATAGTACTCCTGTGAAATTACCGCGACAAGGATCGAGAGGCCCATACATATCACAGGTAGATTGTGATACAGTATAAGCAGAGCGAGAGCCATTTCTTGGGACCACATATACCGAATTAAACACTTGGGGGCCATTGATCATGATAGCCGCGTGGAAACATCATTCACCTATCTAGCATCCGATGCCTTCAAGTTGCCAAAACAGTAATTAAAAAAAAACTGCGAATGAACACCCACGAGTGCGTCAAATGGAAGGACGTTGCGATATACTGTATGGCACTACCGAAATTCTTCCATCGCAGAATGAATGCGGGCGGCCTCTGAACAGAGGACGGCGACCACGAAAATTCATTCCGCAACTCCACCTCTGAACTCGCAACTCTACCTCTGAACTCTGAGACATGGGTATTAGTTCCGATTTCCGGAGAGAAAACCTCCGGACATCCATCCACAAATCAAACAGGTGCACCGGACTGATGATTTGAATGAAAAGGAAAAAAAACAAATAAATCGCAACCGAGTACGCCAATCCAAAGGTGCAACCAAACCGCACCAAATAGCAGCAGTACCCAACCCAGGTCTGTACGGCCTTTTGATTCCAAAATCCCCAAATTCAAACATGCCGAACAAGGAAATGATCAGAGGATTCCATCCCAACCTCTAGAACTCCTGTACTGCCTGCCCCCGCCGCACCTGGCCACCCCCCACATCAAATCAAAGGCACCCTCCACCCATCATCGGCTCATCGCCATCCATGCCCCTCCGTACCTCGTGGAAGGAAGCCGAAGTCGAAGCGACCGGCGGCGGCGTGCCTGCCTCCCCTCCTCGTCTCCTCGCGGAAATGGGAAGCCGGAGAAGACGGCAAGCAGACGGAGGGAGGATTTGGGCAGATCCCAGGGCCCAGGCGGATTTATTTAGCGGCGTAGCGGGTCCGGTTCGCAGGGAGGGAAACGCGTGATCCTTCCCTCTCTCTCTCTCTCCGCGGGTTAACGGGGGGCTCCGCTTCCACGTGGCGGCGCTGACTGGGCGCGGCACGCACGCGTCGACGCGTCGTCGTCGTGGACTCGCCGTAGGTGCGCCCGTGACCCGGGGCGAGGCTCACGCGCAGGCGCGGATGGATCGGAGCCGTTGGGACCGCGCCGTGATTCGTGCTGGACCTACCGCATCGGCAAGGAACACGCCGGCCGCACACGGGTTAAACGCCTGCCGCCGCCGGTCGGAAACTTCAGCGGCGCCGCTGTCTCCTCTCTGACGTCCGAAGAAACGAATCAGCGGAGCTACCGAGCTAGGGTTTCTCTGTGACTTATCCGTTTGGAATTTCATTTTTGAAAGATAATTCCTCCGGTTATGAAGTGTGCTTTTAGGTTCGTTCAAAATAATATATAATAATAAAGTGCGTGTTTTTAGATTAATAAACTCATAAACATCTAAATAGGTGTATATAAGAAATGAAAAGCATAGCTGTCTAAGAAAAATATTAGTGTGTTTTAAAGATGATAGTACAAGTAGCTTTCTTGGCCAAACCATCATTTTCCGTCCTTTTGGAGTGCCCTTACATCCATCCATTCATCATTATCCATCTATCAAGATTTTGAGACGGCTCCATCACACAAGATTCGAAAGCAAGAGCAAGAAAAGGATGCCGACCATTTGGAGCTCGCCCTGCATTAATTAAAAACTATGTCCCAAAATCAGATACGTAGCATAAAAAATCTAAACTATAAATCATTTTGTTTTTTCTAAATACATTAAACATAGCAAAAAAAACTATGCACTTAGAAAAGTCAAAACAATTTGTAAGTTAAATGAGGGAGTAATTTATTGGAAAAACCATCCTAAGTTGAAAATTGAATGGCTTTGGTAGATGGTAGTTCAAGATTGTAATATGAATTACTCCAAATTGTATGTCGTTTTGTCATTCCTAATTACATAGTTTTTGTTATATTTTTGGATATATATTATGTCTAAATATATAATAAAAACTATGAATTTTAAAAAAGCAAAAAATACTTACAATTTGAAACGGGGTAAGTATTTTTTGAAATTTAAGATTTGGAAAACAGATCAAAGACTATTAATTATTTCATGGTTGATAAATGGTTAAACACATAGAGGCATAATGTCGTGAGTATTGGCCGAATAATAAGGTGTGGAATCCATCTCACTGTTCAATGTAGATGGGATATATTTCCTGTTAGTCTTGGAATTAAAGATAAGTAGGTAAGAGTTAACACGAGATGAGTTGCCACTACTTCTTTCTCAAATGAAACAGATGCATGGCTTGTTCAAGTCCTAATCTTGCCTCCAGAATCTATTAGACTCTGCTGGTGACCAATGCCTGTCAGAATAAATAAGGCAAGACTCGCAAAAAAAGGGGTAAAGTACATTTTCAACCTTCAACTCGCATTGAAGTTCGATTTTCAACATTCAACTATGAAACCGGGTAACAGACATCATTCAACTGTCAAAACCGGACAAATTTAGTCCTCCGTGGTTTCAAAAGCGGTTTTCTATTTTCTAATAATAATAAAATCTGGTTCGATCTCTAGAAATTCATAATTAATTTATTTTAAATTAAAAAAATATGAAACTAGTTCATGTTTTCTTCGAAAAATGTTATATATATATATTGATTCTATATTTAAAATTGTTTTAAATTTTGCACAAAATTAATGTATACAATAGCATTGCTATCCCCCGCCGACATTTATTTTAGATGAAATTAGTGCCTTTTTCTAAAAATGTTATCTACTTGATTATGGTCTATATATAGGTATTTGGAATTGGTTTATATGTTCCTATTGCTTTATTGCTCGTTGTCACGCTTGTTATTTATTTAAAACAAGTAAGATCTAAATGATTTTAAATATAGCATCAACATATATATATATAACATTTTTAGAAGAAAACATGAACTAGTTTCATATTTTTATAATTTAAAATAAATTAATTACGAACTTCTAAAGATCAAACCGGATTTTTATCATTATTAGAAAATAGAAATCCGCTTTTGAAACAGGCCAATAACCAAATTTGTCCGGTTTTGACAGTTGGAGGGTGTTTATTACCCGGTTTCATAGTTGAAGGTTGAAAATCGAACTTTAATGCGAGTTGGAGGTTGAAAAATGTACTTTACACATCCCCCCCTCCCAAAAAAAAAGTGTTTGCTTCACACTGGTTTTTAGCGATTATGTCTACTTCAAGGGTGCATATTTGGTGATTACTGGTCTTGTGACCAGACCAAGTCCTTTTCTTTGCCTTTTTTTTTTTGACCAAGGAGCCGGCACAGCCCCAAGTACCAACTACCAACTGCAAATTAAAGGGGTGCTTAAACATCGGCGGGCTCAATTCGATTGGAACCTTTCAGCCGTTGGAATGACAGTCTAACATATACACAAGCTTCCCAATCAAAACATGTCAAGAGTGTTAAGTAGGCACCTTGAAAAGATAGGGTTAGGTTTTCCTTTGAAGAAAGAAAGAAGAAAGCAGGGTTAGGTTGAAATGAACTTGAAACAACAGACCTGGTGAACTTGAGTATGCCATGGCAGTTGTAATAAAATGATTTCTTTTTTTTTTTAAATGGAGTAGTTAATTCATGCACAATACCGGGAAAGGTGCCTGACGACCAAATCAGCAACGGCACCTGTTCTTAATTCTCGACAATTATCTATAGTATAGTAACAAACAACAAGCAAAGAAACATACAGCCTGACAAAAGTGCATCCATTTTGTAGTAACGGACGGCGCCAAACGGGGGAGCTCCACCATGCGTCTCTGCTGTACGCGCGTGCACTTGTTTGTTCTCTTGCAGCGTTTATTCGGATGTACAGTACGTGTTAAATAAAAAATAAATATGTTCGGCTCGTGTTAAAGCTGACGGAAGATATTTTATTGTAAGAGAAAAACACTGTAGATTCTAGCTGATAAGTTCAAGCGAACAGGCCCTATAGTCAGTGGCGCTGCAACATCCTTGATTTTTTTTTTCTCGAATCAACATGCTTGATCTTAACATTGAACTATAGCATCTTCTTTAATTTTGTGATGTGCCCTAATTAATCTAGGGCGTGCATGTGTGACTGGAGATTTTGTTCGAATTCTGCGAAATCCTCCTGCGGCGCCAAAGAAAGCCTCCTGTCGCCTTGCCTCCCGTCTCTGTCATATCCTGTGGCCTTTTGCCCCTTTTGGCTGCGTAGCGCACCTGTGCTTTGCTTTGGCGAAAGGCGGGGGCATCTAGTGCTTGGTCCGTTGCGTTTGGCCATGATTGCTTCGCTTCGCTTCTCTTCTCAAACAGAAGAACCAGCTGCACACTACCAGCTTTTGCAAGGAATTGGCCGCATTGGACCCCCCCGCCCTCCGATGTCCGATCCTTCCTTCCCTGCCAGGAAAGCTATGCTACAGCCTTGCATTATGTTGATCTTTCGGTTCGACATCCACTCCGACCGGTTCTCCAAGTTTCAGCAAAATTTCAGGTGGTTTTTGACATGCCGTGCATGATGATGGGCAGTTGCAAAACCTCTCTGAACTCTGATAAGGTGAAGATAAGGGAGGAGGGAGATGGCAATGGCACAGAGGTTGATCGAGGCGAGGCCACTAGACGAGCATGAATGCAGGGTGGATGGATGATGAGTCATCAGCTGGTGCATGCGCGGTGCTTGATGGAGTCGTCGTACTTGCCGGTGGGTAGCCACGGCCCAACCCGCTGGAGTCCAGTAGTGCGTGCCGGCTGCCTCTTGCCTGCGTCCTCCCTGCCAGATCAAAAGCAGGCGTACACAGCTTGCGGGTACGGGGACCGGCGGATCGCGCCGCGTCGCCGAACACCGTGCGTGCATGATTGGGTGGGGAGTCAACGACTGCTCGTGCGGACGCGTGCTGCCCCTCCCGGACTGGTCTTCTTTCCTTCCTGATGAAACTGGAATCGTGCGGTTTTGGGCGGCCTGCCAAAAAGCCCAGTCGAGAGAGACAGCCGCCCACCGCAGCGAGTGCGCGCGACGATACCGGGCCAAACGGCCCATGTTGAGCCGAGAACCTGGGAAAACTGTTGAAGAGGGCTTACACCATGTTTGTATGCTGGAGACCTATGAAATTTTAAAAACACTAATCATCTGTCCCTGGATAAATCAAATTCTTGGGGATATCTTAAGCCAAACATTTTTTTTAAGTTCAACTGCATTTATAGAAAAGAGAACCAAGATTGATGAAATCAAATTAGTATCGTTAGGCACAACATAAAATATTTTTATAATATGCTCATTTGGTGTCATAAACATTTCTGCTCTTTTCTTTTGGTCATAAAAAGGTTTAGTTTATGATAACTTTACAAACTGATTTATTTAGGACAGGGGAAGTAGGGTTTTAGTGATACTATGGTTTTCAACACTACAAACTTCTTGCACCCAAATCAGGGGCAGATGGACAGGGGGCTGCAGCCCCCTCGCGGGCCAAATTCTAAGGGAGAAACTCTTAAGTCTGAATGGAAAAATCAAATCAAATATCTGGATAAAACCTTCAGTAAAAAAAAACATAGTCATGCAATTAAGATTTTTAGCAAGATTTTAGCATTCCAAAGGGTGTATGTCTAGTAAAATTTCTAGCGTTCTATAATTTAGCCCTCCTCTTAACCTATTTCTAGATCCGCCACTGAAACCAAATATTTCATAGTGCTACAAAACCAAAGTATTTGCAAAGCTATAGTATTTTTCTGAAACCATCCAAAAAATACTTTGCATCCAAATGACGCCTACTAATTGAATCCCCATCGCCATAGGACCCAATACTTTGCATGCAAACCTGAATTTGGAAACTTATAATGCTATAAACAGGTTGGTCCTTGCTCATCAAAATTTCCTGCTAACTTGATACTTGGATCATCAAATCTGGCCTCAACTCCAATGTCATGTATTTGATGTTGTCTAGAAAGCACGCATTTTTTAGCAATTTTTCAATCAAAGAAATAAATATGCATGAAACATCAGACTAGTAATAAGGATACAAATGGGTAACTAATAATGATTTCCAGGTTACCTATTTTACCAGTTTATTATCCCACAAATTGGTCTTTGCTCATAAAAATTTTCCTGCTATCTTGATCCTTGGATCATCAAATTGGGCTACAACTCAAATGGCATGTATTTGTTGTAGGCAAGAAAGCACGCGTTTTTAATTTTTGAAAGAAATAAATATGTTTGTGTTGGGGTTATGATACCCCAGGTATCTCAAGACACCGATTAGTCAGCCGCTCGGACAGCCCACGGTACATGAGCTGGTATAAGCCCGAGCGACCGAGGCCCAGCTAAGCTATGTGGACCTGGGCCAGACACTAAGGAAGGGGTTGGCCGTGACCTCTCCTCTCTGCCTTCATCATACGCCGCGTGGCACCACACGACCTCTCCCCCGTCCCGACCCCTGGGAGGAACGGGGAGAGATCGGACTCTGCCAGACCAGAGCAGGCACGCCGCACTGACCCCCGCAAGGACCGAGGGGACAGCAGCCCCCTCAGCCCGGTCAGACGCCATCCCTGCGCCATGCAGCAAAGACAAGACAACTCCACTAAGCAGTGGCGGCCAGTACGATGACCCACCGTCCAAATACGGCCCGACGAGACGGATGCACGACTCCACCCGCCACGGCATTGACTTTGAGGCCATCCAAGCCAACGAAGGCCACGACCCCGGGGCTCGGGATCGTGGCCACCAGCCCCGTAAGCAGCAAGACGACCAACGACCTGGGGGCGGCTACCAACTCCGGTACGACGTCCCCGGGAGATTAGGAGGCGATGACAAAGGCCATGGCGAGACCACGTCGCACAGGACGGCTGGTAAATCATCACCATGCCTACAGTGCCGCCACAACCGGCACAGTAGCACCACGCCACCCCATGCCGAGACGTGGGCACAAGACCATGACGACAACCACGCTCAGACGTGCGCTACACCAAGTCAAGATGGCGTTTCTTGCAAGCCAAGTTAGCTAGGTTCCCTCCCTCGGGCTCAAGACCCCTCGGTCGGGAGAACCTCCTTCTCTGTATGTGACCTGGCATCGGACTATATATAAGGGCAGCCAGGACACCCTTCCAAGGCATCGGACTCCCGAAACCTTCATTCGGGCAGTCCATCTCCTAGGTCTAGCTCCACTTTCCTAACTCTTCCACCATTCTTGCACCCCCATTGTAAGAACTTCAGAGCATTCAAGCGAGAAACACGCACTCGATCATCTCTAAGACTGGGCGTAGGGCTCCGACCTGAACCAGTATAATTCTTTGTGTCTTTTGGATGCTACCATCGTTTTTCTAGCGCAACGCGACAATCGTATAAATTTACTAGTCGGTGAACAAAACACCGACAGTTTGAAACATCAGAACTAACAAGGATACAGATAGGTAAACCAATAATGTTTTTCCAGGTTTCCTATTTTACCAGTTCATTATCCCACATATATTAATAACCATTATTACATGTCTTGCTGTATTAATTTATTTTAGCTAATTTTGGACCAACCATGAAAAGGTCTGGCCGGTGTAGAATTAGCCAAACGGAGAGCGAGAGACGCCCATGACAGATGGATCCTCCACCAGGTGTCAACTAGTAACCGGCCCTCACAGCTGCCATCCCAAGTGCCAAGTGCCAACTATTTGACAGGTTCTGTTTGCAAACATGGGGCTCTTCTGTTGCCCGGCTTTTTCTCATCTTGCTGCTGCCTTCTTCGTCTTCTCCCCTTCTTCTCCTCCCTCTCCACTGCGCCACAACACGCCATTCCTGGCCATTTCCTGCTTACGAAGGTACGACGGTTTCTCCACCCCTCTTGGTTTTGAGACACGCAAACAAGACCATGTTATACTATTCCTATTCATTGTTCCTGTGGTTGAGAAAGCAACCATGAATTGAGTGCATTAGGTTCCAGGTACGTTGCTGTCGTCCTTTGCTCTTCTTCCAGGGAAATTCGCTCGCCTATTTGCCATGGAACTATCCGCCTAGACGAGCGAATTCGATGCGTTGCCACATGCTTTGTGATTTGGGTGCCTAGCTTTTGATTAGATTCATCGATTTCTTTCCTCTCCGTTTAGGTTTTATTTTTCTTGGCATAACTGAAAGAATCCCATGCATATTTTATATTCGTATAAGGCCCTCTTTCGAGCGTAGGAGGTTTTTTATGTGAAAATAAACTGATTTTTATAAAATTCCTGTATAATTCGTGTGAAGGGGGGCCTAAATATTTTTTTGTTCTTAAAAATGAATTAGTAAAAAGAAATCTTTGTATTGGAGTGGAATGTCTTGACCGTGTTGTAGGACAAATGGAATGCAATCAAAACATTTCTTTTTGGATAAAAAAGAGAAAACATTAATTGTCATTACAACGTGCCAGGAGTGTCTCGTGTCTGTCACAGACAACAGAGAAGAGAGAATACACAAAAATGCAAACATGGCATGCATGTTGTCTAAACATTTCAAGGTCAACCACATACAAATCGGAGATGAGAAAAATACAAACCTCCCAAATCACGTCTCATTCTGCCTTGCACTTCTTGTACCGGCAAAACAATTGACAAATCTCTCTGCTCTGTGTTGCGATGCAGCGGAAGCCGCCCATGGCCACGCGGCCGTCGCTGCGGTCGAGCGACGGCGCGCGCCCAAGAAGCAAGAGCGGGACCGGGTCCGGGACCGGCAGGCCCCCGTCGCGCCCGTCCTCCGCGGCGGCGGCGGCCGACAAGCCGATGCCGTCCTTCCTCCGTCCCACCGTGAGCTCGTCGATGCACAGCTCCTCGTCGACTTCCTCGCTGGCGTCGCCCTCCCACTCCTCCTCCACCTCCGCAGCCGCCGGCGGCTCCAAGGGCACCGCCGCCACGGCGAGGCGGCCGATCACGCCCAAGAAGGACAAGGCCCCGGCGCAGCCTGTGGGCGCGCAGCGGCCGATCACTACCAAGGATAAGGCCAAGGCCAAAGCGCCGGCGCCGGCGTCGACCTCCACGTCGCGATGGGGCGCGGTGTCGCCGAGGCAGCTGATGCAGAGGGCGTCCAACGCGTTCAAGGCCAGCAGCAGGTCCCGCAGCAAGAAGAGCAAGGAGGCGGCGGCGGCGGCCTCGGCGTCCGGCAGCAAGGGCGGCGCTGGTGCTTCCGCCGCGAGGGCCAAAGGCCAGACGGCGAGAGCACAGCCCGTCGAGGAGCAGCACCAGCAGCCGGAGACGCCCGCCGAGCCGTCGCCTGTCGTGACTCCCGTGGAAGCAGAAGCAGAGGAGCCTGTCCTGTTGGAGTCCGAAGCTGCTGACCAGAATGAGCAGGACGTCGCGACGGCGCAGGAGGCTGTCGGTACTGACATCACGACGGTGGCGGTGAGGTATCAAGAGGAGCAGGTCGCCGCAGGACAGCCGATGGGAAAAGCGGAGGAGGAGGACGTCGTTGTGGAGGAGAAGATCATACAGGTGGAGGCTGAGCAGGTGAAGGCGGAGAAGCCGGAGCTGCAAGAAGACACGCCGCAGAGCAGCGAGGCTGTGCAAACAAAAACGGAGGCCCAGAAGCACACGGACG
The DNA here is from genome assembly GCA_904845875.1 of Miscanthus lutarioriparius. Classification (NCBI taxonomy): domain Eukaryota; kingdom Viridiplantae; phylum Streptophyta; class Magnoliopsida; order Poales; family Poaceae; genus Miscanthus; species Miscanthus lutarioriparius. The sequence goes on along the minus strand of CAJGYO010000019.1, from coordinate 7,475,748 downwards.
ATGGCTCGCCTGCCGTCGTTGTAGAAGAAGCCGCGGCGAAGGAGGCGCCAACGCCTGAGGGAGAAGACGAGCTGGCAATGGCAACCAGGACGGTGGAAGGGAAGGTCGTCGAGGAGAGCCAGCAAGCTGAGGTGACTGAGAACTTTGAGACGAACGCGATCTCTGAGGAACCAAAACAAGAAACCGGCGTGATCTCTGAAGAACCCAAGGAGGAATCGAGCGTGATCTCTGAAGAACCAAAGGAAGCAGCTGATCCCGCGCCTTTGCAGAAGCACGAGGAAGAGGTGGCCCACGAGCCAACAGCGGCTGCCGGATCGAGCGCGTCAGCTCCGACGACGCCACTGAGAGAAGCGGCCAACGACGACGACGACGACGACGATGTGGAGGCAGTGCCTAAACAAGTGAGCGCTTCGGAGCCCGTGACGCCGGTGGCAGAAGCCATCAGCAAGGGGAAGGAGGTGATGGAGACTCAGCAGCAGAGCACGTCAGCGCCGACGACGCCGGCGGGCGCGGCGAAGAAGAGCGTGCCATCGAAGCAGGCGTCGATCCCCGAGGGGACGACGGCGTCGTCGGCGCTGGCGTTCAAGGGGCGCAAGGTGAAGACGGCCATGGAGAAGCGGTCGGAGGAGGAGCAGCCCAAGAAGAAGGAGGTGGCGCGGAGCAACGACGTGATCGAGGAGGCCAAGAGCAAGCTGATGGAGAAGCGGAAGAGCAAGGTGAAGGCGCTGGTGGGGGCGTTCGAGACCGTCATGGACAGCCCCCGGGCAAGCTGATTTGAATTTTTGGAGGGAAGGCCGAGTGGCGGTGGTGCCTGGTTTGAACTTTGGTGGGGGTGTTTGGATTGTTGCTTTCATGTTTGTTGGTCGATCGTTGCTTCTTGTGATCACTCGAACAAATGGAGATGTGTTATTGCTGATTTGATTATTTCTTGATGAACCTGTTCTTTATATGAGGAGAAAATAGCAGTGTTTATTTGGTTTTGACCGATGCAATATGTACGGTTTCTTCTTCTTAGATTTTGACAATGTATAATGTAGTATATGTGATTTAGCTTTCTTTTCTTTTTCTATAAGAAAAAGAGAAAGACTATGTCCGAAACAGATAAAACATTTAGAAACATACGCTTGCAACTATAGATGAAAACGGAAGGAAACGAATATAAAAATAGCTCTACCGTTTTTGTTTTCATTTTTTTTAACGGAAACGGGAGCGGGAGCCGGACAGCCGGGAACGAAAACGGTAGCGGGATAAATGGAAATACGAAAACAGGTAAATACGATCGGAAAATAGACGGAAACAAACGGTAGGCAGAAACTTAAGCTAGGATTGCACGCCGCATATGATAGCTCAAATATAGAAACCAAGGTGCATTAGTAAATAGATAATACACTTAGCAGACCACGCATAAATATTATTACATTGTTTCTCTGTTGTCATAAGTACTCGGCAGCAAGCTGATCACTTAATCACGACAAACCGGTTCTTCTGATTGATTGATGTTTCTGCTATGGTCAAATAACGAATAGTGTCAGACACTACTTAGTAGCAAAATTTGTTCAGGTCGTGCCTATACTGAACCAATTACTCAAATGCTTGAAACTTCATAACTTCAGATTAATAATAATCGATATGAAAACACATAATCAGATGCGGAGCAGTCTCCAATCAATAACTTTCTAACAACAATTTGTACAAATTAGCAGTTGGACACTGCATGGCTGGCTGCAGTGCAAACTTCGCTAGGCTTACGATGGTTCCGACGTGCACGAGCACATCGACGTTCATGAAGAAGCGATTCAACATTGCCAGTGTAACACCCCAGGTGTTTATCACCAGTTAAGCAATAGGTTTGAGCTCAAACATGACATGTCAAGTGGTAATCAAGGTGTCAAGATCAAATCTACATGATGGAGCTCCAACTTAAACTTGGGCCACGCACAATTGCTTACATATGGACCCTTGTTAAGATTATGCAAGAGTAATGTTAAACATGCTTATTCCATGTACATTACATCCACATGCATCCATCTAGACCCGTGGAAAAGTTTCATGAAGTTTGGAATCAAAAAGTCACATGAAATGATAAGTCATATCTTTGCATGAATTGCTTTATCAAGTGGATGGAAACCTATGAAGTCAACCAAACTTTGGTACCTTGCTCAAACAACTCTACTTGCACTCATGAACAAATGTTATGAAGGGTTCATGTTGAGCGGTGGCGGAAAATGCTCCAATGGATCAAAAAGGATAATTTAAGCTTCATCGTGATCCTATTTTGGTCAAAGTAGAAACAGTAGGTTCTGTACCAGTTATGAGGTTTCACCTTTAACAAAAGTTGTAGTTCATCTTGTGTAGAACAAACTTTGTTTAATGGTCAAGAGTTAGTTTGGCCTCTAACCTAGTCAAATAGAACTCACAAGATTTCGGTTATGGTGTTATTTTGGAGCCCAGGAATTTGGCTAAGTCCTAACTGAGTTTGAACTGCCTTGGGTACCCTATTTTGGAGCTTTATATCTTGCAAACCGAGCTGATCCAGACCTTGATCCTTTAATAAAAGTTGTTCTTTGTTTTGAGTACAACATATTTTTTTTTTGGAGTATGCCCTAGTTCAGTTTGTAGATGATGCAAACAGAGGTTACAAGATCGAAACATTTGCAATGTTTGTAGACCTAAGTCTGAAATCTTGAGCATCGACGATGACATTCCGCGTTCTCCAAAATTTTGTAAGAAACATGTTTGGGTTGCAAAATAAAGTATGGAGATAATTATTTGGAGAAGAGGATACCCAAAGATGGGATCAATTGGACCAAGTTTGACTTCCCAAAATGAACAAAAGTGAAGCTTTACTTTGATCGACATTAATTCATTGATGTGTCAAATTAGGGCCTAATTATCTCTTAATCCTTTGCTCTAATGGCTATGAACCTTTAACGAAATTTGTAGAACATCGGATGGAGATCAAACTTCGTTAAAGGCCCACCATCAAATTCCCAACCGAACCAGCCCAAAAACGGCTTCCAAGACGCTAGGCGGATGTGGCCGCCACTGGCGTCAAAATGCCGACACGCTGGTGGTGTGGCGTGGCAGCCATGCGAGCCGTATCATTATTGATAAGCCAAAAGTTTTGCCTCCTCCCGCGTTTTGTGGACGCTGAGTTGCCCTGACGCTGAACGCCCCCCATCGCTCGCGAAGGCCCTCCCTCGCCTCTCGCTAAAGAGATTCGCCATTGATGGCCGATCAGAGCTTCGCTAGAGCAGCCTGATCCCATTTTCCCTTTTCACTCCCCACGAGCACCAAAACTTCTCCACCATCTCCTATTTAGTGCTCATGATCGCCGTCTCAAAAACCACGCTAAACCTCCAGATATAGCCGCCGCCGCAAGTGGGGCTGATGAGCCAGATGCTCATGGCTTGGTCCACCATTGTAAGAAGTGTCTGCCATCCAAGACCATCAATAGCGCGGGAGACACCCTGGTGCTCCTCCTCCACTTCAAATGCCACCGTTAAGCCTCCTAGCCGGATTCATGAGCCGACGACCTCCCCTGTTCAAAATCCCGTCAGGGACCTCCTAGAAAAATTGACGAAAGTCGGGGTTCTAATCAAAGTCAATGACTCAGATGAATAGTGCCAATAAGGACCTATTTAAAGTAAATTTGCTGAATCTTTGGAAATTCATAGTAATTCATAGGAAAAAACGTAAAATAGCAAATGAGGACTTTTGGAATCCTTGTGAAATTCTCTAACAATAGATCTATAATATTACATGTTTTACTTTAAAGTTTTAGCTGACAAAAAATATATTTATGCAGCTAGGTTTGTAATGCTAGTGGTATTTGTATTTTTCATAACTGTAGATCTAGGGCTCCAAATGAAGTGAAATTTTTTTGTGGCATGCTAATCATGTGATAGTTGATGTGTGGTAAAAATTTCATGAGTATTGGATGAAGTATGAGTGAGTTATTGGTTTATCTTGCTCTCACATGATTTCTTGCTTTAGCGACTTGTCTTTTTCATAGAGGTTGCTATACAAATTCAAATAGAGTGAAATTTGGACAGTAGACTATTGAGAGGATATGTGAGCCACTGTAATTTTTGTAGAATTTATTGTAAGATTTTTGGTATATGTTCATTAAGACTAGTTATCTAAATTAAATTAAGAAATGCATTAAAAGAATTTATTTGGTCATGGACACTAGGTTTTCTGGTGTTCTTTAGTCATGTGTGACATGTTGGTAAAGTTGGTTTTGTCTAATTATGTGTTTTCAACATAAGTTAATATTTAATTTCTTGCAAATGTGGTTTATGGACAGATCTGGGAACTTAGCAAAGTTCTTCATGATAATGTGCTTTGTTGTGAAACTTGTTTATACAAAAGTTGTAGATAATTCATGTATCTAGATTCTGTTAAAATTTGGTATCATTTGACCAAGTAGTTTGTGAGTTATGCCTGTTTAAAGTTGGGTTTCAGAAATGGCTGCTCTCTGTCAATTGGGGACCAGTTTCTGTAAATGTATAATTTCGACCTACTTAACTTGAGAATCATGCTGAGATGATTAAAGATGAAATGTAGATAATTTCCTAAGCTTTCCAGAATGTCTTGTTTCATATCATTTGGATTTATAAAACTCCAGATATGATTGATTTATGAAGCCGCTGTTTGCAAGTCTAGAAATTGGCATATTCCGGTTATAGTTGTTGCTTCACCTTGACTTGCTTTGCATGTTGCTAGGTGTGGTTCACGTCCTTAGTAATTAAGTTAAATACACCTAAAATCTTGTAAGACTTATGTGCCATGTATAATATTCTTTGTTATCTTAGCATGATAGATTGTGTGATGTTAAGTTAAGCATCCTGGAAAGTACTTAAGTGTGTTAGTGTAAACTATGCTTGTCTTGCTTGCTATTTTGTGATGCGCCTCATGGTGCTATTCTTCATATTTATGCACTTGCATATTGCATCTCATCCGTGGGTACGCTAGATGCACCACGTGAAGGATGAGATGTTGGAGCCGAATGTTCAAGACGGTGTATGGTGGACCTATCCCGAAGGCGGAAGGCTCGGACAAGTGCTAGGACGGAAGATGCTCACTTAGGAGTGTCGTCTACCTAACATCGACTTGTGTCGGATCCGGCAAGCCCGGAGCATATTAAGCCTCCTAATTTCCAAAATGCAGTTAGTGATTATTGTTACATATATATTGTTGCATTAAGTTTAGGTGTTGGATGCAAACACTTGCTGCATTGGTTATCCAACTTGTCCAGATATTGATACCTTGGAATCATATGTAGCTCAGGGCTCACAGGTCGGCAAGCCTTAGCCCAGGCTTAAACACGGTAGAAGTCGGTGAGCTATCTTGCCGCGCGAGATATAGGAAGACATATATGGCACGGTTGGCTATATTTGCTATCGTGGAAAAGAAACCAGTCTTAATTTGAAATGAAGACCGAACGGAGGCTTTTGCGGTTTATTATGATCCGAAGGTCGATTAAGGACTGGATCTTGGAGCCTTTCTGCTCATGTTGAACGATGCTCTCTCTTAGTAATTTATGGCACTGAAGACCCATCACATAGCTTTTAGCTCACCTTGTCGTCGTTTGAGTCGATGCAAAGTATAAAGTGCGCAAATGAAGGAGCCGAGGCGTGAGTCGCAAAGTATGGTGATTTAAAAGTCCCGATCAAATCCTGCGGAAGGGTAAATTGGAGAGTCTTGAGTTGATCGAAGTGCTTAATTTGGTTCCGAGATGTTCCAAAGGTGACCACGGCTACCCTTGCAAAGTATGCCAGGTGAGGCATTAGGAATGCTTGTCTTCAGTTGAGTTGTAACGATTTAGTATTTACTCTCTCCAGTTAGTGAGAACTTGACGGGCTTATCTCCAATGTAGATACACTTAATACTTAATGGTTATAAATGATGATATGATGATGATAATTTTATTATACTGCTAGGGTTATTATTGTTTGCTCCTAATAAGTGAGTGCTCTAATAACCATACAAGCTAATCTAGTAACATAGTAAGTAATGATAATCACTGATAATAAGTTTAAATTGGTTACTATACTCATAAGCTCCTTTATGCAAATGTGTCAAGCTAGCCCACTTGAAAAGCCTTGCATGATCCTTGGTGTCTTTTATTTCGTTTTTGTCGGGTTAGTTTGTACCTGAGTAAATTTCTCTTTCATCATGTGGTTTATCCCATATGTTGCAGTGAAGTTCAAGTGAAGATGGTGGTTAATCAAAATTGGACTCGGTGATTCTATAGTTTTCTCATCTATATGCTTACAAACGGATGATGTCACTTATGCTAGCAATGTATTTGGAACATATATTAATGTAATCTTTTGAAAGCTATGTTGTTTTCACTAATCGATTTTGAAACCCAAACTTGTACTTTTAATTGTGAACTCATTTGTAATATTATTTTAGCTGCAACCCTGTGTATGTGATGTGTATTTGCTTAATCAAGATCTTGGTTGTGATGTTGATTTACCGAGGTGTTTTCGGGACACTATGCGGACTACCGGGTTTATATAGTGAAAGTATGTGTGTCATTTTGTTAATTTAGGACAGCCAAACTTTATGATCTTGTATAAATTTTAGTCTTAGAGCGAGGAAGCATGAATGAGCACGCATGAATGAAGGCATCTCTTATTATCAAACCGGTGCTTTGCGTGCTCCACGCCGAGCGAGGTGACCACCTGCTCCAGCCACCACGATCTCCTCGTCCTCCAGCCCGCGACATCACCCGGTCCGAGGGCGTGGCTGCCAGCGTCTAGCACCGGAGGATTGGAGGAAGAGAAAGAGGACGGCGAGCGGGGGAGGCCGCGTCGCCGTTAGTGATGAGGGTGCGGTGTTGTGTCTTGGGCCAAGTTGGGCCAGCTCTATGGATGGACTGAGCTCTTAGCAGGCCTATCCCGGACTTAATAAAAACAGGATATCCCGGTCGAAAACGGGATACCGCAAATACGGACGAACAAACGCTCTACCATTTTCGGTCCCGGTCCCGTTTCACTCCGTCCTGTTTTCGGTCCCGTTTCCGTTTATCCCAGAAAAAACAAAAATGAACAGGAAAAAACGGTATACGGTTACGAACGGAACGGGATTCATGCCGTCCGTTTTCATCCTTACTTGCAACATATGTGTATGATCACTGCAAGGAGTATGCAACATCCAGATAAACACTTGCAACATATGTTTCAAATAGCTGAAACATTTGAAACATACACTTGCAACATATGTGTATAGCTAATGCAACATATGCAACATCCAGATAAAACACTTGCAACATACGTTTCAAACAGTTAAAACATTTTAAACATACACTTTGCAACATACATGTATTGCTGTTGCAACATATGCAACACCAGATCTACTTTTGCAACATCCGGATAAAACATATGCAATGTATATCTGAAACGCGTGAAGCGTATGGTTAGAACATGTGCTTATCTACTTGCTGCCCTCCAATGGAGGCTCATTGACGCGGAACTCGATGGCGGCGCAGAGCTCGAGGTCACCCACGGTCGACAGGCAGATGGATCACGGTCGTGGCGGGAGAACGGGAGGCGCGAGGAGCGGGTGTGGACGCACGGCGTGAGGCATGGGCGTGTGGCGCGGACGCCCTGAGGATATCATTATTGATAAGAAAAGCTACGACAACCATTTGGATGTTGCCTTGCCTGAACTACAGATCGAGCGAGGCGAAGGCCTAATAATTCAAATAAAGAGATTAGAGCAACTCTGATCATGACCTTACTAGAGCCCTGATCCCATTTTAAGAGTTGAAACACATGAAAAACTCTCCAACCGAGCTCCTATTTAGTCCCTAATAGATGAGAGGCTCTCGTTCTTCTCTCCTAAACCTCCAGATATAGGACCCGCTGACAAGTGGGGCTGATGAGCAGGGCCTATAATAATATATTGTAGGAAGTGTCTAGTTATATGTCAATAATGTGGTCAAACTGTCAGATTTTTTATAAATGCGACCCAATAGATAGTTGTAGCACAAATCCTAAAGTGCAATCAAACGTATAGAAATCTGACAAATTTAGTACCAAAATTTTGTTAACAGATAAATAGCAAAAGTCAATATTGTAAAGGTCTGAGTATTGGTATCGCACGAGTTGAAGATACAGAAAGGTACTATGTACGAAGGAAAAACTATGGATACAAATGATAAACATAGAGATCCATAATTGATAACATAATGATAAATGGGTAGAGATTACATAGATGTATATACCTATTAGGTTAAGACAAAACATGCAAAATTAGTTCTAGGCCGTGGGTTGTAGATATTTTATTATTATTATTATTAGTTGTAGGTATTAAACGCTAACACCTACTCCCTCAGTCCCTTTTTAAGTGTCATTCTCACATGTTGAGGAGTCAAACATATTCAACTTGACCAAATATATACAAAAGCTACTAATATTTATGGTGCGTAATAAATATTATTATATTTATTGAATATATTTTTTATAGTATATTAATTGGAGATACAAATATTACTATTATCTTCTGTAAATCTAGTTAGCACAAAAATTTAGGTGATACTTAAAAAGAATGGAGGGCTGCATATATTTTTTAAGATTCTTGGCCGTGGGTTGAAAGACTAGTAAACTACAATTCGGAATAGAGTGAGGTTTAATTTTACATGTCACACCAATAATTTGTACTGTATTATTTGTTTGAAATGATTACACATATTTCTCACACAACAATAAGATATTATATACTTCCTTCATTCTAAATTATAAAATGTTTTTAGCTTTTGTAGATACATAATTTTTCTTATGTATATCTAGAAAAGCTAAAACGTCTTATAATCTGGAACGATGAGAGTACATCTTCCACTTGCTAAAATCAATATTCAGCTTAGCTCCGAGAAGCGCCGGGCCATGGGATGCTTGGCCCTGGACAGCTCTGACGGTGCGAGAACCTCCACGACTTCACCGGCGACGAGGGCACACCAGGTCCGCAATGCGCTGGATCTGCTTCACGCTGTGGGAGACGATCACCGTGGTGATCCCCCTCGTGTTCTTCAGCCTCACGATGGTGTCCTCGATGTTCTGCGTTGATATAGGGTCCAGTGCGCTCGTCGGCTCGTCCAACAGGAGCACCTGCATGAGGTGATCGTAGGGTGTGGTGACTGGTGAGGCGGCGTCATGGAAGACGACGACGAAATGGAGATGTGTGAGTGAGTGCGTGCGCACCTCAGGGTCGTTGGCGAGGGTGCGTGCCAAGGCGACGCGCTGCGCCTGGCCGACGGACAGCTCGTTGGCAGGCTTGGAGGACAGGGCAGGGTCCAGGTCGGCAAGCCTCAGCAGGCTTTGCACCTCGGCTTCGGTGAGCTTCTTGCCGCGCAGCTGTGGCCCGTAGCGCACGTTGTATGCCTTAGTTCCTGGCATAGCACACGCAGAAACATAGCAAAAATCAGAGATCGTGGAATACACACTTTTTTTTGTTATTATTATAAGAAGGTGAATAGACAAAAATGATGAAGAATTCTCCTTTCTATTGTTGCTCCGAACAAGTTAATCTATGGCACTCGTTACCATCACATAGCTGTTGGAAGCTTGTCGTCGTTTGAGTTGTGCAAAGTAACAGTTCAAATGACATTAGCAGATGGTGCCATTGCGCAAGAGTATGTTTTCTTTGTGAAGTCTTTATCAAATTGCTCCGGAAATTGGAATCTCGAGTTGACAAAGTGCTTAATATACTAGTCATTATGACAAATGGCGGTAAAACCCAAATAAAGTCCAAAATGGGCATCAAGTCTTTCTTGTCACACAGTTTGCAACGATTTTAATATTTACTCCTCCATTTTAAATTGTAAAGTCATTTTATCTCTTTTAAATACATAGCGATTATAGTTGTATATTTATAAAGAAAAAACAAAATGACTTATAATTTAATTAGAACCGAGGGAGTAGTTGTTTGCTCCTCTCTACACCGCTCTGCTCTTTAGAGAAATCCGTTATGGGAGTTATCGAGAGGCTTAAATAATAACCATACAAGCTTACCATCAAAGCTACGTAACATAGTACGTCAAAGCCACATCACTCCTGAATTATGTAAGCATGCTTTGCCCTGTCAAAACCGTCCTTTAGCTAATGATCCTAGTATCAAACCTAGAGATCCGAGTCCGCCATTGCCATCTTCGAAGCAAGAAATTTTATTTGTACCGCTTAATTTCTCTTTCATCATGTGTATCGAAAGCCCATATGACATGACAAACAAGTAAGTTGTGTACTTGTAAAATTGGACTGGTAGCCTGATTTTATCATCCTCAGAGTGGTACAAACCATAAAGCCGGACGCACAACAGACTTTCATTTTGCTAACTTTTAATTTGGTGATGTTACTTTCTTCGATCAGAATCAAGTCAATTTAGTTTTTTCATCTTTGACTATTTATACCTGAAAACTTACGTGGATTTACAACACAAGATCCACATTATTAAGTTTATTAAAAATGTTTTCATAATATGTAACTCTTTTTTAAAATAATATAACTTGACAAGGTTTAAATTTTTTGATTTAGAACAAACTTTATAACAGACATAAATTTTAGTCTTAGAGCGAGGAAGCATGAATGAAGGCATGAACTCAGGCATCATGCTTCAAACGGCATGGGTATCGAGTGTGCTGAACATTTTCCTTTAAAAAAAATCATACAAGAGGCTCCTAAAAGTCATCGGTTGGGCTCTTGAACAATTAATCATAAGCGTGGGTCCCCGATCGTACGGTCCACGTGTTCGTGCACTTCGTCCTGGTTGCAGAAAAGACCGCAGTTTGGCAGAGAAAAAAGAATGAAGTCACCGTACGTACCGTCGAACATGGCGGGTTGCTGGAAAAGCATGCCGACCTTGCGCCGGAGCGCAAGACGTCGAGGCCGCACACGTCGGCGCCGTCGAGGAACACGGCGCCGGGGGCGGGTTCCCAGAGGCGGTTGAGCGCGCGGAGCAGCGTGGACTTGCCGCTGCCGCTGGGCCCGATGACGCCCATGACGACCCCGTGCGGCACGTCTAGGTGGACGCCGCGCAGGATCTCCTCACCGGTCGACGCCGCCCGCTTCCTCAGCCCCCACACCTGTATCTTGGACGGCGGCCTACCGCCGGTACCGGGCAGCGCTGCCGCTGGCCCATCATCTACGCCGTCGTCGTCAGCGAGGCAGTCCACCACGTCCAGCAGGAGCTCCTTAGCCTCGTCTTCTTCATCGAACAAGCGACCCGCCGCCGTCCCTGCGTCGTGGTCGTCGCTGGAGATGATAAGCTCGACATGCTGGTTTGTTTTGGGTGGTTGCTGACCTGAAGCTGAAGAGGCCATTGGAGTGGAGAGATTTCAGAGGAGAAAGACCGAGAGAGCGAGAAGAAGATAAAATGAGCAGGCGTGCAGTTGCTTTGTAGCGCCCTGCGCCCGATGGGTGCGCGGCCCTAGTAGTTCTCGTGCTCTTTATCAGGATTCTATTCTATGTGTGCTCGATTAGATTACTGAAAGACTAAGGATATTTTGCCCAGCCCTGCTGGTGCGTGATACGTAACTTAGCACCAGAGAGAGTCTTCTGTTATCTACCGCCTCTGTCCTAAAATAAATTAACTTCTAAATAGTAAAAAATTAAATTATTTATAACATCACATATATATATATATATTATAAAAATATATTTACATGTATCATGTATGTATTCATATTAATTTCGTAAAGATTATTTTATAATGTACTTATTATTGATATTTGTTTAGTGTCATAAATAGTAGAGTTTTTTTAATAGATTTGATTAAATTTAAAATAATTTGACTTAGAAAATGATGTTTTATCAAACATTTTACCAACAAGAGAAACCGGAGCAAGCTACTCCACCATAGAAGTCACAGCTAAAACTAATTTGGCTGAAGTTGAAACTGTACCAAATGGACCTTTAGAGCTTGGTATGTAAACATGTAAAGTTATCCTTTCGAATCAAAACACTACAAACTAAATTGAAAGAAAAGAATTAGGAAACGTGGCAGCATAGGAACCACATATATAATGCAGGAAGATAATGTATGGGATACGAGCGAGGCCCTCGTAGGCCTTCCCCAACGCACTAGTACGTGTGGCTGGGAGTCTCATGTTCCACGTCCTTGTGTAGCATCCAAATCAGCAGGAGCAATGACTTCGCAGGGTGGCAGGGTGTCTTGAGAGCAACACCAACGCAGACCAATACCAGCTACTGCTATGTAGGCTTTGCATGACTGGAACAGCTAGTATTCCAACACATGCAGACATGGGGTGCTGCTTCATCTGTAGCATGAAGCAGGGCTATTAGCCATCTTTTTCTCTCACGCACTGTCTTCTCTTTTCTCATGTCGTTACTTTTTCTGATGAAGCCATAGTTGCTTCTGCAGCCTACACCGACACACTGCTAAACCACCATCCCACAACACTTGGCGTCCGAGCCTAGCTGGCTCTGTGAAGCCAACAGCCACGTGGTGCGTTGGGGATGGCCTGAAGAGGAACCAGGCGCCTTGTCTGACAAAGAGCAGAAGCTCTCATCAGATTGCACATTGTGGCCTCAAGAATTAGGCCTTGTTTAGATTGCCTCAAAATTCTAAGTTTTTTCACTCTCTTTCCATCACATCAATTTTTAGACGCATGCATGGAGCATTAAATGTAGGTAAAAAAAATAACTAATTACACAGTTTGGTTGTAAATCACGAGACGAATCTTTTGAGCCTAGTTAGTCCATGATCGGACAAAGTTTGTCAAATAGAAACGAAACGTGCTACAGTGTCCAGATTGTAAAAATTTGCAATCTAAACAAGGCCCTACTGAATGAATGCCTAAAGCCTTCTGCGTACCTGTTGTTGGGGACAGTTGAAGCTAATGCATTGGGCGGGGGCTTTACTGACTAAGCCCATTATTATACGGAGAGACTAGCACCCGGGCGGACGGAAGTGGTGTCCGTCCGGACGCTCGCGCCTGCTACCCGCCCGTTTTCAATAATTTTCAATAATAATACCCTCATGGCGTCTGAGGATGCAGCTTCGTGCTCTGCTTCGCCTCACGCTCCACGCCTGCTGCCTGCCCATGGATGTAGCTTTGTGCTCTGCTTCGCCTGGTGCTCCGCGACTGTTGTCCGCCCATGGATGCAACCTTGTCCTCCGCGCCTACTGCCACGCCCATGGATACAACTTTGTGCTCCGCGCCTGCTGCTGCGCCCGCTTTACTTCCCCCGCGCACGCCGGGACCACTGCGCCCCAAGGGGATCACCTTCGCCTGCGCCTCCTTGCCGCGCCTGCTCATGAAACACTTGCAACATAAAGCATTTGTTGCACCATACGTCCGAAACAGACGAAACATTTACAGCATACACTTGCAACATATGCAACATCAAGATAAACCACTTGCAACATACACTTGAAACAGCTGAAACATTTGAAACATACACTTGCAACATACGTGTTTAGCCTATGCAACGTATGCAACATCTAGATAAAACACTTGCAACATACGTTTGAAACAGCTGAAACATTTGACACATACACTTGCAACATATGTGTATAGTCATTGCAACATATGCTACACCAGATCTACTTTTGCAACATCTAGATGAAACATATGTAACATACATGTAAAACACATAAAACATACGGTTGCAACATATGCTCATCTACTTGCTTCCCCCCAATGGACGCTCGTTGACGCGGAGCTTGATGCCGGCACGGAGCTCGATGCCACTGCGCGGAGGTTGGACCTCGGCTGTGCGCAGCGCGAGTCTGGCTCGAAGGCATGGGTGCGGCGGAGCACAGCGCGAGGCGCGGGCGACGCGAGACAAGAGCAGCGCGATGCGAGTGGGGGCATGAGGCACGAGGTGTGGGTGGGGCGCGCGAGGCACGAGGCGCAGGGTGCGTGAGGCACGGGGGCAGGTGGGTCTGTCCTGTCCGGTCGGACCGACGCTTGGTATAGAGCATTACCGATTATTGTATACGTGGATGTTGAGACCACTGATCTTATGTGCCCACGTTGGGCATTGCCTTAGTAGGCTGGACCAAAATCCATCCGAAGGCTTTGCCTTTCCTTTCCTAATCTTCTTCCGAGCACAAAATGAGAGATTAACATTATTGACCCATGAGAAAGCATTAACACCTTTAGCTCCGTGCACTAGGAAAAGGCTTTGTGATCATAAACCGGCTACTGGTTAGGAAGTCAAGAGGCCCCCAAGAGAGTAATTTCTAAGTTAGAAAGCCGTAGCCATCCTTTTGGGCTTGCACCCACCACGACTAGGCACCTCGTACAAGTCACCTAAGGCATCTCCTTCTTCTTCTCCAGCGAGGCAGCCGGTGGCAAGGAGAAGAGGACCACATCCCTTGTTTACAGTTAAGAAGTCCTTTAGATTTGATTTGCTTAGGTTCAATCCAAATAAATCTACGACTGAAATCATCAATGATGATTGGCTAGGAGTTTATTGTTAATTAGCTGCGATGACTTGGACAATGGCCATGATGAGGTCGTTGTTGTGGGAGTTGATTTCATCGTACGAGATCAGTTCATGGTTACTATCAGCAATGGTAAGGGTGCTCATGGGCACTCCTAGTGGGGATATTAACTCCAGGTCGACTTCATTGTTGATGGCCGCAAAGAAGAAATCATATGTTTAACTTGACGCGTCAAGGTTACGAGTGTTGAATCTGTTGCATGTGCTATACATGACGATTCAATTGCTAATATTCCTTCATAGATTCAGATACATTTTGGTCTAGTTTCAGAATATTGGATCTTGCGGCATATCTAAGATTTTAGGGCTGATCGGCGGATTTGACATGAGGATTGTGCTCTAACTTTGGTGTTGAACAGGATTTTGTTCATCTAGAGCGTCGGCTCCATCGACGGAAACCTTTATGAAGAAGATGGTGAATGGACTTGAATAGAATATTGTTTCTTTTTTATTTCAGATTCTTTCGTATGCAACTTTGAGATATATTGTGCTGAGTTTTAATATAATTATCTCTTCCTTTGAAAAAAAAGAAAAATCAAGAGGTTCCTCACACTCAGCTGCAATGCAATTGCTCCATATTATTAGTCAAGTACGCCTCCCATATTATTTTGAATTTTTGTCTATATAGTAGGATGCAGTACGCACCGGCCCCATTCACTTGCATGTCGTAACGTATGTGCCTTACTAGCTACGTAGTAAACTGCCGGCATATTCCCTAGGCCCACACGAACCCCAGCAATGGCCACTAGCTGACACGGTTAGTTGGGCCATCTGCACTAGTGTCATCTATGCCGCCGCGGTAGATATATGGGTGCGTGGTGATTGATTTAAGTGGCGACCTATTTTTGGATCGCAGAGTGCGGAGCATACGTTCATCACCCAATCTTTTCTTTGGTTTATGCATCGGTGGTGAAAATATGAAGTAGCTAGTGCTGGCTGACAACCCCCGCACAATATTGCCGCGAAAATGATAGAAACGTAGGTTTTCGAAAAAGGAAAAAAAACGATAGGAACGAAGATACCCATGAACAGTCACATTCATGAAACCATACTTGTATAAAACATTTCATGCATGTCTAATAACACGCAGCAGATAGCTATCTTCACTTTCTATAAAGCATTGCTGATTTGCTGTGGAGGAGGTCCTTGGCTGTGGTAGCTGAAGTCTGAAGATATGATGGAGCACGGCGTTGCTGGAGCAGACGCTGGCGCCGCCGCCGCGGCAGCCGGACCTGGGGGAGCCAGGCTTCTTGCGAGACTTCCTGGTGGGCATGCTCAAGCCGGCCGCGTCCATCGCCGTGGTCGCCCTGGCCGTCATGCTCAGCTCCACGCAGCGCCTGGGCGTCGAGGGCGAGACGCTGTACGCCGTCGCGCGCTCCTTCGTCCAGCTCCTCCTCATCGGCTTCGTCCTCCACTTCATCTTCGTCCAGAAGAACGCCACACCTTCGATCCTCCTCACCTACCTCTTCATGGTACGTACGTAGTTGATGTGTTCTTGGTTTCGTCCATGGATCAGGAAAGTTTCACCCCTAATAAGATGAACTGATGGCTAGCTTTATTAGCTACTAATCCATCAGTTTGGTTATGATTAGCGGAGCCAAGATGAACACCTCGGGGGGGGGGCTAATCAATAGAGATTTAGAACAAATGTCGAAGACGGTGGCCAGTAAATACGGCGGGGGGGCAAGCGCGCGAAGCCCCCCAGGATCCGCCAATGGTTATGATTAATGAACAACATGGCACACACATGCAGGTGACGGTGGCCAGCTACACGGCGGGCAAGCGCGCGAAGCAGGTCCCCCGCGTATATTTGGCCATCTGGCACGGGCCCTACGGGCCGGCCCAGGCACGGCACTAACAAGCACGGCCCGGTCGTAGTGCCGTGCCTGAGCCTCCATGTCGACCCGTAGTGCTAGCTCAGGCACGGCACGGATAATGGGCTGACACTATACTGGCCCGATTCGTATGAACCGTTGGATGTTTGATATTCTTCCAAGCCGTTGAATGTACTCGATTGGAAAACCCTAGAATAAAACACTTCTTCCAGCCGGCCAGCCAACCGCTACTCCCATCCCTCCCTGCGCCGCTATCGTTCGCTCGCGGAGGCAGCCCCCACGCCGCTATCTCTCACTCTCCAGCCGCTCCTCTCTCTTGCTCGCTTCCCCAGCACGCCGGCCGCCTCTCTCTTGCCGCGATGGAGGCTGGTCGCTGGGGCAGGCCGCCACCGCCTCCCCCTCGCTCGCTCCCCGGACGCCGGCTGCTGCTCCCGAATAGCGGACTTCCTTTCTCTCTCTCTCTCTCTCTCTCTCGCTCCCTCGGCCCTCTCCCGCTCGCCGACGCTCCCAGTGATGGCGATCTCCTATCAGACGGCGACGTGAGGCCGTGGGAACAGCAGCGACGACGGAGACGGCGAGGTCGCTCCTCACGTGGAGCTGCAATGCCTGGGCCAGCACTGGCACGCGCGGGCTGCCGTGCTCGACGGCACGGCTAACCGGCCATAGGTCCGTGCCTGGGCCGAGGTCTCGGCACGGTGCCACTATCAGGCACGGCACGGTTAAGTCACCGTGCCGTATAGTGCCGTGTCTAGCCGTGTCGTGCCTGACCGTGCTCGTGCTAGTGCCGTGTCGTGCGGCCCGATTGGCCATATATACCCCCGCGGGAAGTACATCGCCTTCGTGTCCATCCTCGTCGGCACGGGGACCACCATGATACTCCTCCTCCTGCTCAAAGTCTTCCCGTTCACCCCGCAATACATGATCCCCATCTCCGGCATGGTAATCGGAAACGCCATGACTGTCACCATAGTCGCCATGAAGCGCAGCTCCAGCAGGACGTCAAGACTCGTAAGAATCTGGTCAGCTCCGAACGTTTGGCGCTACTTGCTGCTTGTTTCTTTCCCTTAATTATTGTTCCGTCGTATCCATTGGGTACGTTTTGGTAGGAATAGAAGTACCAGTCCAGTCCCAACTCCCAACTAAAAGACTATGAAAAGGTTTATTCAAAAAAAACTATGAACTAAAAAACCGTGGTTGTCATGCCATATATAGACACTAATAAACATAGAAATTATATTCACATGAATAGTATAAAATATTTTTCGGCCAGTTCAGTGTCTTCTACTACCTTCTATCATCTACTCATCATACATTTTCCTATCATTAATTTCTGTGTAAATATAGTTTCTTGCATAAGAAATGATTTCCTTATCTCAACTCTTTAATTTCAATACTACATCACTATTTTTCTTACTTGGTATCTTAAATGCTATGCTATGAAAATCGTCCTAATCATCCCATTAAGACTGCCCTACTCTTCTTATTTCAACATTACACACGTACAGTGACGATTTTCTTTGTAGTGTTATTGCTTTGGGTCAAGGCTATTCGCAGGCATTCAGCGTATAGGCTTGACACGGGACACGTTGAAACAGCATATACTGGGTTTAATTTTCTTTCGGCATTATGAAAGAGAAAGTTCCTGCACAAGGAAGGTTAGTTTTTATTTTAACATTAATGCTGGTCGCTTTGGGTGATGCTAAGTTTAATAGAGCGGAACTGCTAGCGTGTCGGGCTCACGAGGGAGCGCACCAGCTGTGGGCCGGCGCCGCCCGCCGACCCGCCCCGGGCGTCGCCCTCGCTGCCCTAAACGTCGTCTGCGCCGCTGGCCGCCATGCACATCCCATGTGCAACACCCGATCTACTTTTGAAACATACAGAAGAAAACAAATGAAACACTTAAAACAAGCGTCTGAAACACTTACGAAAACGCCTAAAAAATATTTGAAAACCATTGCAAACATATGCAACATTTAGATGAGACACTTGCAAACATACGTATAAGACACCTGAAAACACTTGAAATATATGCCTGCAACATGCATGTATATGTAACATCCAGATCTAGCTACTTTTGCAAAATTCGTTTGGAACTGATGAAACATTTGGAACATACACTTGAAACAAACGTGTATAGCCATTACAACATGTGCAACATCCCGATCTACTTTTGTAACATCGATATACAACACTTGTAACATACCTCTGAAATATGTGAAACACTTGAAACATACTATTGCAACATGCGCTTTCAGCGCGTAGCATCTGTTTGCTGCTTGGACGAATGGAGGCTCGTCGACGCGGAGCTCGATGCCACAGAGTGGTGAGGAGGTCGCCGGTGTGAATCTCGTCAGCTACATGGACCTCGGCAGGGGCAGGGGCAGATGGATGGAGTGCGGCCGTGACGGGAGGCGTGAGTTTGGGCGGGGGCACACGGCGCGGGCGAGCGGCGGGGGCGCGGACGGGGCGGCACGGTAGAGGGAGGGGTCCGTCCCAAGCAGAGGCACGCAACGCGCTGAGCGAGCAGGCGGGGTGAGGCACAAAGCGAGCGGACGACTTATACGAGGTCCGTCCAGATGGGCGGACAACCTACCTTAACCGAGATAACAATATTTTTGCCAAAAAAGATAGAGGAGAGAGGAGGTTGAGGGAACCAGAATACTTATATTTTGGTATAAATTTTGAAGTCCGGATCCCGATATTATAGGACGGAGGCCGTGGTTGTTAGCCCTATAGATCCAAATAGAACCTCAATACTAGTTATAATTAGCTCATGACATTAGAGCAGCGCAATGTGTAGTCATTGTAAGCAACTGAATGATGGCCACACTATAGTCTTAGACTTAAGGTCTATTTGGCTCGCATAATCTAATAAAAATTAGCTCTAATATATCAAACAGGTATAGACAGCCAAATGAGTCGCACGACACTAGTACTAATAGCCACTAGTCGTTGAGGCAATATGCCTTATTCATCTTGTTGTGCTATATATGCTGTCATGCCGACACATCGTGCTACTCTTGGTCTAGGCACGACACCATGGCCCCTCCCCTTTACATGTGCCATGCTGGCTAGATGAGCATGTCGGGCAGCGAGCCCATGCAAGCTAGGGCCTGACCGCTCCACGCAAGGATGCACCCATGTCGTCGCCTCTGCCGTAAACGAGGACGTGGACCGTACAGCTCCGCACGAGGTCGCGCCGTAGTCGCGAGCCAGATGGCTCAGATGGATGGAGCCGGTGCCGGACCACCACCGTACTGCACGCACCATCATCGAATCATACACCTGCAATGGATTCTAACGAGATTAATCATCCGGATCAGAAAAACGAAACTCTGATTGGCGTTAGCATGCATCCCCCAAGAAACAGTCCAGGATCTCAGGCACTTGCAAGGTCGATAAGCATTAGTAGACCACTCACTGTTACAAATACCATTAAAAGTGCACGATCGAATCGAGGATAGATAGCTAACTGTTAAGAGAAGAATTCTAAAGCATTGTCTAGTGCCACACTAGGTGATGACTTACTTTACATTTGCATTAGGCCTCCTAGTGATGTGGTGGGGAAGCAAGTGAAAATATTTTAAAAATGTCAACTTAGTTCTTAATGGTGTTGGTATTCAATGGAACACATTTGGAGTTAGCACACTTATAAAAAGATTTGAGAGAAGTTGCTGGTGTAGTGTGTTTTTACTCTAGAGCTGGTCGGTGGGCACGGAAGTGATGCCACCAGAGAGTTACTTCAGCAAATTCCAGAGAGAGCAAGCGCAGTCACCAAGAGCTCTCCAGCTATCCAGTGAGGTCACCGGAGAGATCACTGGAGCTTTGTTTAGAGGCGGCTGAAGGCTGGGAGTTTTGGTCCGACTCCGACCGCCGCACCATGCCTCAGCACTTAAACTCGCACATCGATATTAGAGTGGTGGGACATGAAAACACTTTATATTTTATTTATTTTTTACAATTGGACTTTGCACCGTTTTTTATGCTACCGTTGTAGATAGACGACCCGAGCGTGCAGTCACAGCTCGCAGTCTTTGGAGAGAAGCAGATGGAGGGAGACAGACAGGAGTCTGTTAGATAGAAGAAAGAGAGCGCGACTGAGATCTTTTTTTTTTCTCGAAAGATCCGTTACCGGCTTTCATTTATAAGAGAAGAGCAGAGCAATTACATGTCTAAAAGGCGCAAGGAGCGCCCATTTGCATGGCTTCACAGTTCATTGAAGGCCACACCACCCATACAGTTCAAAAGCTCAATTTACACGATGCTTGTAACGGCTAAAAATAAGATAAACATCTATACTATTGGTCCAAACGGCGCAACTCCTGGTAGCTGCGCCGGCGATGGTAGCACCATTTCCACGCCTTTGTTTCCAGCGCGTATCCAAACTCTTGCCTCATCCTGAACTTCACTGAAGACTTGTTCAGGTGTTCTGTTGATCTTATCGAAGACGCGGTTATTTCTCTCCTTCCAGATTTCTCAGACGGTTAGCATGACCATTGATCGTACCCCATGTCTCCTGGTTTGCTGACCGCTGTTACCCATCTCGACGAACCATTGGCCCAAGTCATCAGTCTGACCCCAGTTATCCGGCCTCAAAGCCATTGCCGCAATCCATGAGCCCACCTTGTCCCAAATCATTTTAGAAAAGCAACATTCTTGGAACAGATGTGAGACCGTCTTCAGGTTCCTTATGCACAGCGGACAGAAGTATTCATTTTGGCCATCCCCAATGGTGTACTCCGTTTTGTTGTAGATAATTTTACATGCGCAGCTGTCCAGATTCTTTGTATATTTATATTTGGAGCATGAATATAAAACAGGGAGTTGAAGAAGCGGCATTTTCGGTGGCGCTTCAACGTTCTCCATCTCCAAGTGTTTTTTTCTGTTTTTGTTCTAGTAGTATTATATTTATCCGTCATAGATGTAGTCATTCCGAATGAATTGCAATTCATATGTTTACTTGGCTGGCATGGCATGGCATGAGTATGACCGCATGAAGTGGCAAAGTGGATAGCTAGATTGAATTGGTAGCAGCAATAGTGAGTGGCTTACTCGTGGTCTAGAATCTTTGTGCGGCATCGGTAAGTTGAGCGCGTGCCCGCGTGAAGGTCGTCGTGGCAGCGGCGTTGCGGTGCGCCTTGTCGCCTCGCTCGCGCCCGACCGACAGGTGGCAGACACAAGCGTAAGCTCGTCGTGGCAGACCGAGACGACATTATTGAAATATTTTGAATTATTGCAGAAATATTTATGGACCCAAGCGGACATGAAGCGAAATATTTCTACAAAACAAGTTTTGAATTATTGCATTTCAAAAATGGTCAAACTTATATATTCTATGGTCAAATGAACCTAAAAGACAACATTTCGTGTTACATAATAATAAAATATTATTTATCTAACAAATTCTACTTAGTTCTGTTATTCTAACTTGTTTTGTAGAAATATTTATTTTTTCATGAAATAAAATCATCTCAAACAACAAAACGGAGTACACCATTGCAAAGAGCTCGTCGAGACGATCAAAATTGATATATTATTTGCTATATTTGAAGCCAGCTCGAATAAAAAAGATATCAAAATTAAAAGCGGCATTTCGGTCAATTTTGTGTTACATAATAATAAATATTATTTATCTAACAAGTATTACATTATTCTAACTTGTTTTGTAGAAATATTTATTTTTTCATGAAATAAAATCATCTCAAACAACAAAACATAATTACACCATTGCAAAAACGCCTGAAGACGATCAAAATTGATAATTATTTGCCATTTGGGTCGAATAAAAAGAGTCAAAATTTTTTCGAGTTGGAGGCCAATGTTATCCTAAAGTGAACTTTTCGAGAGTTGGAGCCAATGAAATCCGGTTTTGAAGTACATGTGTGATAGTTGGAGGTCCTAAAGTGAACTTTACCCTTTTAGAAAAGCAATATTCTTGGAACAGATGTGAGACCGTCTCCGGGTTCCTTATGCACAGCGGACAGAAGTATTCGTTTGGCCATCCCCTAAGTTGT
This sequence comes from Miscanthus lutarioriparius, assembly GCA_904845875.1. NCBI lineage: Eukaryota > Viridiplantae > Streptophyta > Magnoliopsida > Poales > Poaceae > Miscanthus > Miscanthus lutarioriparius. The sequence goes on along the minus strand of CAJGYO010000019.1, from coordinate 7,453,422 downwards.
AGACGCGCAGCTGTCCAGATTTTGTTCTGGAGCATCAACCAAGTGAAGAAGCGGCATTTCGGTGGCGCTTTCGTTCTCCAAGTGTTCTCCGCCGTCATAGATGTAGTCATTCCAATGAATTGCAATTCATATGCAGACTTGGCCGTGTACTGACCATCAGACGTGTGGAGCCAAATAATTTTGTCTTCCTGTGATGGCAGCAGCTCTATGTCCTGTAGACGCCCCCATAAGGCCACAAATTCTGCTATTATCCGCTCACTCATGCTATGATCCACGTCCCTCACCCATTTATTGTCGGTCAGAGCTTCCTGTACTGTTCTATTCTTCCTTTTGCTATGTTCGAACAAGGCTGGAAAGAGTGTTGCAGGTGCCTCTCCATGCAACCAGCGGGAGGTCCAGAATAAAGCCTTGTTGCCATTACCTAAATCCACTATTGTTGCGGCATTGAAAAGTGCTCAGTCCTCGTTGTCCAATGGCAGACCAGGCTAATCGACCGAAACCGAACCACGTCAAAGACATCATCTCCCGAAAGAAATACTAACTTTTGTATGATCATTGTAACCTTGCAATTGCAGAATGCAGATACGTATTACATACATTCTTGTGTGCTGTTTTCTATATATACAGGTGGAGACGGCACTTGCTCTGGGTGCTACTCCGCGTCAGGCGACACTCCAGCAGATAAGAACGTCGCAGGAGATCGCCTTGTCCCCCGGCATCGACAACGCCAAGACCCAGGGCGTGATCAATCTGCCGGGCGCCATGACAGGGCTCATCATGGCGGGCGCGTCGCCGCTTGAGGCCATCCAGGTGCAGATCGTCCTCAAGAACATGCTCATGGCCGCCTCCACCTTCAGCAGCATCGTCTCGTCCTTCCTCTGCTGGCCAGCCTTCTTCACCAAGACCTTTCAGCTCAAAGAGGAGGTCTTTGCTGACTAGCTAGCGTTCCTAATAATTACTTGCTCTGTTTCAAACTATAGGTCGGTTCAGCTTTGTACCAAAATTCTCTGTTTTCCAACTAAGTTCTCAAGAAAATGTACTAACGTTTACACTTTCAAATAAATGCGCTGTCAAGGCATTATGAACAATTTGCTGAAACTAGTTTGATGGTGTACACAATGGTTCATTTGTCTATAAGCTTTTTCAAAGTTACAAGTTTGACTTTTTCATTAGCATCTGTGACACTAAACTAAATAAGTACGCTATATGAATACTTATTTCATAAATTTAGTATTTTGTTAAACCTTATTATACTAACCAGGTGCCTGAGACGTTGATATATTTTAACTTGTAAAAAATCTAGAAATAATTATATTTTCAGATGAATAGAGAATTACTGCCATGTACCTTCTTAACAAAAAAGCAAAGACGAGTAACACTAGAGTTTGAAGATTAGTAAATACTCACTCCGTGTCAAATTATAAGTCGATTTGACTTTTTTTAATTTATCCATTTTACTATGAATCTAGACATATTATTATATCTAGATACATAGCAAAATAGATGTAGCAAAAACAACTTATAATTTGGAACTCATGGGCTGTATATCCAGCGGAGTGGTGGGCTTTGATTTCGTATGTGTGGGCCTCGGCTGTGTGGGTGGTCCAGAAGAAAAAACAAATTAAAGCAAATCCGCCAACAGCCTTACATACACTAGCTGTCGAAGCTACTTTAACAGATGGTATACACGAACAGAGGAGATTAGAAAGATAACCACGTCCGATCCTTTCCATCCCGCACAGCAGCTAGAAAGCATCCGAGGAGCTGAAATCTGAACGAAGCTGCAACGAGGATTTAGCTGCTGAGCTCCAAGAAACGCCTGGCCATCGGGTGCTTGGCGTCGGATAGCTCGGACGGCGCGAGCACCTCCACGATCTCGCCGGCGACGACGAGGCACACCAGGTCAGCAATGCGCTGGATCTGCTTCACGCTGTGGGAGACGATCACCGTGGTGAGCCCCCTCGTCTTCTTCAGCCGCACGATGGCTTCCTCGATGTTCTGCGTCGAGATGGGGTCCAGCGCACTCGTCGGTTCATCCAGCAGGAGCACCTGCAGCAACCGATCGATCTCAGCAAGCCGGCCATGGTGGAGGACAATGCCAGGAAGACGAAACATGCATCAGAGGTGACGGTGGTGCACATGCCTCGGGGTCGTTGGCGAGGGTCCGGGCCAAGGCGACGCGCTGTGCCTGACCGACCGACAGCTCGGAGGCCGGCTTGGAGCACAGAGCAGGGTCCAGATCCGCCAGGCTCAGCAGGTTCTTCACTTCGGCTTCAGTGAGCTTCTTGCCGCGCAACTGCGGCCCGTATCGTACGTTGTCAGCCACGGTTCCTGCCAAAAGCACGCGGGGAAAAAAATAAGATAAATCTGCTTAGGCATTGTTTGATTCACATGTATCCCACTAGGCATTGATGTTGAAGTCTATACTAGTGTCCTTCTAAATTCACGTGTATTCGGGTGGAATTTTAGTTTAAATTCCTTTCCACTCCACTCCAACAACATATTGATTGAGGTTATTTAGGCATTCATATAAACCCTTAGATAGCTGACTTTGTTTTAGCTTCTGGCTCTCTATGTTAAATTTTAGGGGACACGGTGGAAAAAAAAAAAATTAAAAAACGTTCGACCATTGATTAGGGGACTCTAATATCGACATCAACAATAACATTTATTGAATCTATTATGTCTCTAAAAAAAGTTAGGGGTTGTGCCTAATCTTGTCCTAACTAATCTTAGACAAATTGTGGTTGCCACAAAAATTTGGTAAATAAATTGATTCATACTTGTAGTTAAGTTTGACAAGAAAATGAATATATGCTTTATCATGTTGTTGATACATTGTACCATTTTTTTAAAAAAAAAAAGAAAATAACTCTATGAGGCGTAGGAGGGTACTAGAAAAGCATGATGCACCATAATTATAGCGCTAGACGAAATAGCTGCCTACAAAATTATGACATGACTAAATGTGGCGTGGCAATATTAGGCATGAACTAAACATGACCTAACCACTTATACCACTATGAAAAATACTGTGAAGTAACCCCTAAATCCAAATGCAAGTTACCCACCTTTACCATTATGAAAACTAACCTAAAGTAACTCTCTAATCTTCATAAGTATCCATGTATGCTATTATCTTTGATAATATTAAGAGTACGAATGTTTCTTCCGTACATGTTTGTTCCACCAAAAGACATACGGGGCCAGGCCATTGTTGCCTCTCTCAAACAATATTAGATTTTTATGATTATCTAATGGTTTCTATTAACTAAAAGAGCATGTAACAAATACAACAAAGTTCAACAGTTACACTTGGAATGAAATAAAGTAAGTTGCAACATTTACATCTAAGTTAGCCACCTCTGCTAATAACCTAAAATAACTCTCTATGTGTATCCAAATTGTTCGCATCCGTTAATTAGAAAAATATGCCAAAGTAAATATATGTCAAGAACACTTGGAAGTGAGCCAAAGGATAAAATTATAAATAATGAAAGATTGAAAGTATATAGAATAATTGATAACTGAAGTTTATTACAGCTAAACACAAATAAGAGAGTGTCTATATAAGTATTGTGTTAGAATATGAAGAGACCAGAATTGATATATGGGCCCTAAGTTTATTATGAATTTCTAACTCTTATAACTCTGCTACTCAAGCGAAATTAAGTGTTTATGAACCATTAAACGACTAGACACAGTCCATTTAAATTGGAGCAGTTCTTGCTTGTCAGTTGAAGTTTGTGATGATTTCATTAAGTTAAGTGCTTTTGCTGGCTCTTAAACAATCAATTGTTTACTAGCACTAATCTTGTTTAATCTACAGAGTATTTTACGGTTATATATTTGAAAGAGACAAAGCTACCTTACATCCAGGCAATACAATACACTAGACCAGATCTTCAGCGATCCTAAAATATTCCGTGCACAGTCAAAACTACCGGTTGCTTTATAAATTAGTTGTGTACTATCAAAGTAAAAAAAAAATCTGAATGGCATCCCAACTTAAATTTATCAAGTGTTCAAGTTTTGTTTAAAGGTTTTTTTTGTGATTAGTTTTGTTTAAAGGTTATGACTTAGCAGTTGCCTTCCTTCCAGGTTCGCCATCACGTGAATGATGTGCTCAGGATGGTTATTTCTGCATCTCAGGATGTAGAGGCCAAGCACAATTTGCATTGTATATGTGAAAAGAAAAATCATGGTGTGCTCATCAGAGTGATGGCACATACTTTATCATCATGCACAGCCCTGTTGTCTGAGTAGAGAAACGGTGCTTATCACCTGGGACCTTGTTGATGACCTATTCAATCATGGAAGGTCAGCTGGATAGCTTATCACAGTTGGCCACTAGCTGTCTACCCACTGCCAACTTATACGCGCTAAGCAAATAACAAATTGTGATTTTTTTCGCTTTATTCAGGCAAATAATTCACCGAACAGAACCTTCTGTTCTTAGCGCCATCGATCAATCAATTAGATAGACTGATTTCGAGTTTCAGGCGCATCAAGAAAAAAAAAACAGCTTTATTATCGATGTATAGATGCCCGCCGGAGTCGGACGTACCGTCGAACATGGCGGGGAGCTGGAAGAGCATGCCGACCTTGCGGCGCAGGGTGAGGACGTCGATGGCGCAGATGTCGGCGCCGTCGAGGAGCACGGCGCCGGGCGCGGGCTCCCAGAGGCGGTTGAGCGCGCGGAGCAGCGTGGACTTGCCGCTGCCGCTGGGGCCGATGACGCCCATGACGACCCCGCGCGGCACGTCGAGGTGGACGCCCCGGAGGATCTCCTCGCCGGTCGCGTCGGCGCAGCGCCGCAGCCCGCGCACCCGTATCTTGGGCGCCGCTTCCCCGCCGTTGGCCACGCCGTCCACGTCCAGCAGGTGCTCCCGGAGATCATCTGCGCATGTCGTCGAATCATATCATCACGGACCTGGTAGATGGTAACAATGGTCTGATCCGATCGTACGATCGACCAGTTGAGTTTGCTTGGTTGCTCACCTGACGAAGCTGAGCCCATTATTGGAGGAGGAGGAGGGAGAAGAGCAGGGAATGGAGGCCGGAGCTGCCAGCGAGTAGGGAGAGTGGCCGCAGCTCTCACACTCTCTCGGTGGAGGGAAAGGTGTGTAGGAGGGAGATGGTGGGGTGCCGATCGTGCGTCCCGTCTCCGTGTGATGTGGTTCTTTCTTCTTTGTTAGGTCTCGCAGTCTCGCTAGATACCTTTTTCGCGGGGCTTCAACTGAGGTGGGCGGCTTGTGGTGCCGTGTGCGTTGCGTGACAACTCGATCGGCGGCCCGTCTCGGTGTCGGTCCCCCGGACGGTGCCACGCATGGCACACAGCTTCTCGGTTGGGTCGTTCTGACTTTTCCTGTCCAATAGCTTATCAGGTCTGGATCTCGTTTCTCTTTCTCCGTCGGAGTTGTATGCCGTCGGAGTCTAGACTTCTTGGCTATTTGAGCACGAGAAGAACAGTGCTTTCCACTGGCTGCACACACGAGTAGCCACTCTGTTTCATCTTTATAGCATCTTGTTAATATTTGGCCAATAAAGAGCCTCCACACATCAGTTATTTAAGGCATGAGACTATCACATCAATTTTTATGTGAATTAATTATAGTATGATAGTAGAAGCATTTTTAATAGTCCTCCCCTCCTTAAATAAATCAGCTTCTATAGTTGCCCTAAGATAACTTTTAAATTTTAACTAAATTTGTGAAAATTAACAGTGATATTTATGACATCATAAACTTGAAGTTAGTACTATGTGCTTTTGAACAGCTATTGGCCCTCAAAATCAATTTTTATAAAAGTGAATTTTTTTAACTCTTGGAGTGTAAAACAATATATCTTCATTTTTAGATATTTGGGAATTCTTATACACCACCGCAAGATTTCTAACAAGGACATGTTGGTTCAGAAAAAAAAACCTTGACAGTTGGAAGGGAAAACTTCTTTCAGCGAGGGCTGGGGTACACCGATTTTAATTAACTGAGTCCTCTCGAGCCTTCCTATCTTTATGTTTTCTTTCATTATATTCATCGATAACAATGATAAAAATGTGGAGTATTGGGTTTTTTTGTTTGAAATGTCTAGTGTATGTGACACTATTGGTTACGTGGTTTGTCATCGATTATCCCTTAGTTCTAGTTCTTGTCAATTTGGATGAGAGTGAGGTCTAGGTTTTAAAAGCGGAAAAAGTCCATTTTTGGCCCTCCAACTATGGATGCAGTTTGTTTCTAGCCCTCTAACTCGAAAACCAGACACGCGCAGTCCCTTAACTATCAAAACCGTTTAAAATTGGCCCTCGCTCCCATTCGTGTTTTCAGACAAGAACCCCGCCACGACCCCGCTTTGTCGTGCCTTTCCTCTCACCTTGAGTTGGGACCACTCATCATCCCCCCTCTCTTTGCGGCCCCCGCTGTCGGGCCTTTCCCAAACCTCCCGCCACACGTCGTTGCCACCACGGCTGGCGGCCAAGACAGTAGCATAGCCATGCTTCTTTGCTGCTACACGCCGCCATTTCGCTGCCGCGCGCGCGTGGGCCCAGCGTCTGCTTCTCGCCGCTTCCTTGCGCGCCACCACGGTGCCACCGCTTCTGCCTTGGCGCCACATGGCGCCGACACACGCATGCCACTCCTATCATTGCTTCTTTCGGCTGCGAGCAGCAGAGCAGAGGAGAGGAGGAGGAAGAAGAGGGAGCAGAGAAGGCGGCGGAGGCAGATGGAAGAGGGCGCAGCGAAACAGAGGCAGGGGAGGGAGATGGCCGATGATTTCTCGCCGTCGGCGAGGAATCCGGCGAAACCGAGGGCACCAGCGTGCTCCTCGTGACGAGCCGCACCTAAAGGTGCCTAGGGTTTAACCCCTACCGAGCTCTAACTAGGGCGGCGGCGCATGGCGAACCTGGAAGGAAGGAAGAGAAGGGAGTGAGAGAGCTCCTGTGATAGCCGGCCACGGGAAGCTCGAAGTCCGGCGAGCCCCGGTCATGGCGGGCGGCGGTGGAAGTGGCCAATAGGCCCTCACCTAGGCTCGATCTATGCTGCGAGTGTGTGGAGATGGTGTCACGAAGCAAGGCGGAGCTACCGATTGGCTTCAGCAATGCGGTGGCGCGACGAGCTCGGGCGGAGCTCCTCGTGTCGCACCTTTCGGTTTCTCCATGGCTTTGAGTAGGGCGAGGCAATGCGGGCGAGAGAGAGGACACGGGCGCGACGCGGCGGTCATGCTGCTCCTCCCCCCCCTCCATTATCGTCCTGTCGCGGCCGCCTGAAGAAGAATGCGAGCACCTCGCGGAGACAGGAGGCGAGCTCGGGGACCCTCTCCAGCTCCGGTGCCGGGCACCTCGACGATACCTCACACCGCCTCTGCAGAGCGAGGAAGAACGCCCGCCGGCGTAGTAGCGCGAGGAAGAACGCCTATGGGCGAGCACGCTGACTTAAGGTGTCTAGCGGTGGGGTTGCTGCGCCTTCCATTAAGTTCTAGCCCAGACGTTTGAAAGCGGCGGCAGAGCAGGCACCGCATGGCAGCAGCAGCGGCAGCAGCGATTTAGCAGAGGCTGAGGCCGCGGCGGAAAAGCAGAAATGAGCCATGAAAGCAGCAGCGAGAGAGAGTGCAGCTATGGCGCGAGTAGCAGCTTGCCATGGCTAGCGCTATTGTCTTTGGCCACCGTGGTGGTTTAGTGGCGGGAGGTTGGAAAGGGCGACTGACAAAGGGGGCGCCAAGAAAGGGAGAGGGATGACAGGTGGTTCCAACTCTGGCGGTGAGAGGAAAGGCCTGACAAAGCGGGTCGCTATGGGTTTTATCGTCGCGAAAACTGCAGTCGAATGGGCGCGAGGGCCAATTTTAAACGGTTTTGAGAGTTAAGGGACTGCGCGTGTCTGGTTTTCGAGTTAGAGGGCTAGAAACAAACCGCAGCCATAATTGGAGGGCCTAAAATAGACTTTTTCCTTTAAAAGCTTGACCATTAACTATTTTTTCAAAACATGTTTAGTTTGATGGCACTAAGACAAGATGTATAGATTATATATGTTCTGATTTTTTTACACTCCTTCTGTTTATTTTATAAAGTGCATTGGGATTTGAATAAGTCTTTATTAGAAGTTGACTACCAATATAATTACTCGTACAATGATACACCGTTAATTGCTTCAAAATCAGTCTAGAAGATACATGAAATGTAAATGTAATTATAAAACTTTTATGTACTAAGTAAACAAATACTTTGAGTAATTATTGGCAAAAGTTTATGAAGTTTTACTTTTCTAAATCCTAATAGGTCCTATATTTGAAACAGAGGGAGTACATATTATGTTATAAGAAAAAAAATAGTTGTGAGAGTTATGTTTTGGAGATAGTGTTGCTCTTCAAATTGAATTATGGATCTAGAGGAAATAATATAGAAACAATGTCTATGTAAATAGTGGACGTGAAATAGGAATCTATTCACGCTTCTGTGTACATGTAAAACATATACAAATATATTTCGAGTAATAGATACTCAAAGCTCAAAATGCTTCACCTTTTTAATAATCATAAACATTCCATATATCTAATATAGAAATCAAAAAGGGTATTTTCAACATTTTTTTTTTTTTACTTTCCACAATCCTCACATCACTATTGTCCCATATGTGTGATCCAGATTCATCACTCTCCACTCATGCTCATACGAGGTAAAACGGCAAAGCTCAATGATTGTACAAACTATGGTTTCAAGACGTATTGAAATGGATGACACGATCGTGAGATTAATCTGAGTCATAGATCGTCCATAACCTGACAACAAGCTAGTATATGTTTTATTGCAACATACGTGCAGTATTTTATCATAGCGCTCTGCAAGAATAGGAGTGATCATACCTGGACTAATAAGAAAACAAGCGCGCAGAGGCTCAGCTCCTTGGCAACCTAATATTCCGGTGGCTGAAATCAGGAGCACGGCCTTGAGATCTCACTCTCACCTGCCCGAGCTCTGTTCGGGAGGCCGTATCGTATCGTATCGTAGATTATTTACTGCTGGCTGATTTGGTGTGAAAGAAAAACACTGTTTTCGATTGAAAATTTATGATGAACAGGCTAAGATCACAGGACGCCTGACCAGCAGTATCGCCCCCCCGCCCCAGAAAGCACCCTGCCCAGATATCAGCTAAGCTAGCTGGAGGCCACTTGTGCGATATGATAAAGGAAAAACACGCGTAGGCAGAGCCGCAGCCGGGGAGGTTATCTCGCCAGGCGCCGCGCGCTGTCCGTACTTATAATTCTGGACGGACGGACGGACGACTCACGCAGTCGCGCATGTCAGCGTCGTCCAAGGAAGGCTCAGCACGGTTGTTTGCGCTTGCCGCAGGTTGGCGCACGCGGCCCGCACGGTGTTTTCCTTTGGAAAAAGTCGACGTTACCTTCTTCAATTTTTGCAAAAGTCTGATTTTTTTCCTGAACTCTAAAACCGGATAAATCATTTCCCTAAATTTTTAAAATCGTTTGTTTTACCTCCCTGATTGGTTATAAGCGGTTTTCAAAGGTGATTTTGTCTTTTTCTTTTTTTTTATTTATTTTGGTTGAAAAATCATAGTAAATCATAGAAAAATCATAAAATAGAAATTCAATTTTGTTGGACTTCTCGTGAGTAGATCTACAGTATGAAATTCTTACTGCTGCTCAAGCATATAATAATTAGCCAACCATAAAAATTTCATCACAATTGGACCATAGAAACTACAGCTACGAATTAATTATTGAAAAGCATAGATCTAAAGCTACAACAAAAAATTTATACTAAAGCATACCGTATTATATGTTTACTGTGTAGATCTACTCATTTGAAGTCCAACAAAATTAAAATTTCCATTTTATGATTTACTATGATTTTTCAAAAAATTAGCCAAAATAAATAAAAAAGAAAAAGACAAACTCGTCTTTGAAAACCGTTTATAACCGGCCAGGGAGGTAAAACAAATGGTTTTAAAAATTCAGGAATGTAGTTTAACCGGTTTTAGAGTTCAGACTTTCGCAAAAGTTAAGAAATATAATGTGGACTTTTTCCTTTCCTCTCTTCCCGGCCGAATTGCGTGGTGGGCCTGAGTTTTGGCCCGGAGGCCGAAAGCCCCAAAAAAACAGAAGCGCTACTGTATGGGATTTAAGCCTAAGGTCTTCGTCGCGCCTCTTCCTCCGCACCCGCGTCTCGCCCCTGCACCTGCCTGCCATCGAAGACCCTGATCGGATTTGCCGACGCCCTTCAACCTGCTACAATCCGAGATCACCGCGCAAGAATATGATTCGGCTGCTTCTCCGTATCAATGCCGGATTGATCCAGAAACGAAGGAATATCCCCCAAATTTCGTTGCTGCTTTCTCTATACTGCAGCCCCCTACCACGGCATCCTGATTAGCGCAGTCCGCTGCTCTTCTTGGCTGCTGGAGAGGCCCCAATCCTCCATCGGAAGTGGCTGCTGCAGAGGCCCCAAACATCCACGCCGGGAAGCTGCCTGCTCGTTTCTCTGCTATCTGCTAGGAAGCTGCCTGCTCGTCTCTACTCTGCAGATCCACATCAGGCTAGCAGAGAGACTACGAAGGTGATTTATCTTATCCATGTGTCAATTTTACACTATACATACTTGGTTCACTGATGCCCACTGCAACTTTTGTTTCCGTGAACAATTGTTTATTTTCCTTTTTTGTTTGCCTTCGCAGTCCCTGTTTACCAATGCACATTGTTGGTCTGAGAAGGCATTTCAAACCGAGCTGCATAAGTTTACATGATTCTTGTGATTTTAATTAGTAATTGATGTACCTGCTTTCAACCGAAATTGTGCGGATCATTCTAGCTAGTTTAAGTAGTAATTGATGTTCCTGTTTATGATAAATTTGATCATTCTAACTAAATTTTACCGTCAATTTTAATACCTATATTCACTGTTGAAAGGTCCTTGTTGGTTTTGGTAATTGAGTGACAACCTAGGTGGACTAATTGTGTTTATGTGAGATACACAGGTGATTAGTCCACAGGTACATGTGTGTGAGCAACATATGCCATGAAGGTGAAAATGGCTTGGAGATGTTGCAAAGCTCACACATGTGATGATGAAGGAGCTTATTGCACATGAGACATGACATTGAGTCATGTGATCAAGGTGGAGAAGATCAAGACATGACTTGGCTTGATGGACCGGTTGCAAGCGTGAAGGGCAAGTCGAAGGCTTTGGAGTGATGGACCGCGTGGCGGTGAAGCTTGAGCAAGACTTGGCGCCGATGGACGATGGCAACGGTGAAGAGCAAGTGGAGTCAAGATCGATGAACCAATATGATCATGTGATGATATGAAGTGGATCATATCATTGTTGATCGTGTTGGTGCATGTGTTGCATCGACATTGGAGGAGATGGAATGGAATGCGCAAGGCAAAGGTATAACCTAGGGCATTTCATTTCACCGGTCATAGTGTGTAGAGAAGTTTATGACCGGGTTTAGGATAGATGGCCGTATTATCAAGAGGGCAAACTTGTTTGCATATTGGTCATCTAGTGCCACTCGAGTGATCTAACTTTGCATTGTCGCTAGGATCGAGTGGCGTGGCAAGTTGAGTGGCTAACATCCTTTGGGAAATGATTGTGAAAATGCTAACACACATACACATGATGGTGTACACTTGGGGGTGTTGGCACATTTACAAAGGAGGTGGTGTTTGCAGGGGTGAGATGGGTTTGGGTCCCTCTCTCCCTCCCGCCGAGCTTGCGAGGCGGGATTCGGCGCTTTCGGGAAAATGGAATGCCTATTTTCTATTGCGCCGGATGCAAATTCTTGGTGGTTAGCACATTGGAGCAAGGGTGAAGAAGTTAGAAGTGAGAACGAGTTGGTCGCGAAGATGCTGGCGTCGGTCAACTGACCGGACGCTGATCTGAATCGAATGCACGCCGGACATTTGGCGCTGCGTCCGGTCGCTACCGACGGAGATATAGCAAGAGCTGGAGAGTGACCGGACGCTGGCTGCGTCCGATCGCGTTCGACCGACGCGTCCGGTCATGCTCGGGAGCTTACTGGAAACGACCGGACGCTGGGGGTTCTGTGTCCGGTCAGTTGAAGTGCTGCGTCCGGTCGGCAGATGACCGTTGGGATCGGAAGATGACCGTTGAACGCAGAGAGGACACGTGGGCGTCTGCGGGCGACCGGACGCAGAGGTCCAGCGTCCGGTCAACACGACCGAGCGCCCGGTCGGCCCGACCGTTGCCCATGTGAAGGGGTAACGGCTAGTTTAGCCTTTGGGGCTATAAAGGAAGTGGCCTCGGCCATGGCTGGTGTTGAGCACCTCAAGGGACTTAGTGTCCATGCTTGTGAGTGCTTGGGAGCCCTCCATCACACATATACTTGATAGTGATCATTCGATTGTGTGAGTGAGCGATTCTAGTGCGATTGCATCGTGAGGTTGCATCGAGTGGCACTAGGTGATCGAGTTGCGAGCCGGTGGTGCTTGTTACTCTTGGAGGTTGCCACCTCCTAGACGGCTTGGTGGTGGTCTCCGTCGAAGCGCGCAAGAAGCTTGTGCGGCGCTCCGGAGAAGTGCTTGTGAGGGGCATTGTGCTCGCCCCGCCGCGGGAGTCGCGAAGAGCAACCTTAGTAAAGCGTGTCATTGAGCTACCCTCACTCAAGGGGTAGGTTCTTGCGGTGCCCGACGTGCGGGCTTAGCGGGTGATGCTAATTAGCCGCCGAACCACCAAGTGAGCGGTCGACACAACGGGGACTAGCGTGTTGGCAAACACGTGAACCTCGGGAGAAAAATCATCGTGTCAACCTTGTTCTTCCCGTTGGTTTGCATCCCCATTACACAAGCTTGCAATTACTTATATATATATCTTAAGCTTGTGTAGTTGCTCTTGTAATTAGATAGCTTGTGTAGCTAGCTAATTACCTTCTTGCTTGTGTAGCATAGAAGTAGCTTCCTTGCGTGGCTAATTTGGTTTTAGTAACCTTGTTAGTCACATTGCTTAGTTTGTGTAGCTAAGTATTTGCGCTCTCTAATTAGGCGTTGGTTGCCTTGTTATTGAGCATTGCTAGTGAGCTTAGTTAGCTTTGTGCTTTTGCTTACTAGCATGTGTAGGAGCTCCCTTGTTACTTAAAGTACTAGTGGCATAGGTTTGTGTGACCTTGCTCCTAGAATTGTTTAGGAGAGCTCTAGCTAGCCCGGCACCTTAGTTGCTTTATTAGTATCTTTGCAAGGTGCTAGTGAACATATATAGAGGGGTGTAGTCTTGGCTAGACCGATTGTTTTAATTCCGCATTTATATCGGTTAGCCGACGCGATTAATTTTAGAAAAGACTATTCACCCCCCCTCTAGTCCGCCATCTCGACCCTTCAAGTGGTATCAGAGCCCGGTCTCTCATTTGTGGTCTTCACCGACCCGAGAGGATGGCGAACTTTGGGCTAGAGGTTGTTTGTGACACACACATTTTTGATGGCACAAACTATGCACGGTGGAAACGTCATATGCTTGATCATTTCCGTGAATTGGGTCCCAAGGCATGGTGGATCATTGTTGTTGGTTTTTCTCGTGATGCTTTGGATAAGGACAACCTAACCCAAGCACAAGAGGATTGCTTACAACTTGATCATCGTGCTCTTTATTATCTAATATGTGCTTTACATGATGATGTTTTTAGACGTGTGTGGGACTTGGAGAATGCACATGATATGTGGCTAGCACTCCAAGCCTTCTACGGTGATTCCTCCACATGGGACGAAGGCAAATTCAAGAAGGAGGATGAGCCTAAGAAGAAGGTGCATGAGTGTGTTGAGCATAACCACAATTTGGTGATTGTGGAAGATTGCTCCACCTCATTGTCAAGTGAGGATGATGATGATCAATCCACTACAAGTTCACTTGACAAGGTTGATGATGATGCCACAAGTGTTGCAAGTGATGTTGCTACCCCATGCACACTTGATGGTGATGATGATTCATGCTCGAGCCGTGATGATAATGCTACTACAAGCTCTCCATCTACATCACCACATTGCTTCATGTCACAAGGTGACACTAAGGTATCAAATGATAATGTGGTTGATCATGTTGAGTCATATGATGAGCTTGTTAGTAGACTTGCTAGCATGACCATGTCTTTAGAAAATGAGAAAGCTAAAACATTGAAATTAGAAAATGAAAACTCATTTCTAAAGAACTCTTGTGAAGAACATAAGAAATTGCTTAATGCTTATAAATCTTCACTTGATGAGTTTAAATTGAATCATGAGACACTACTTGCATCTCATGATGAATTATTAGAAAAACAAGCTTCTCTCATTAAAATATTTACAAAGAAACTTAAAAATAATGAGAACTCATCACATGGGTCAAATGATCAATCACATGTTGTTGCTAACCCTTGTGATGTAGGCAAGAAGCATGTATCCACCTCTTGCGATGATTTATTAGATATGCCATGCTCTTCACATATAGATGCTTGTTCTACTTCTATGTCTTGTATGACTAACATTTTGAAGGAGAACAATGAGCTCAAAAATGAAGTGAAGAAATTGAGAAATAAGTTAGAGAGGTGCTACAACTCAAAAGTCACCTTTGAGCACATATTGAAGACTCAAAGAATCTATGGTGACAAGTGTGGCCTTGGCTTCGAGAAGAAGATGACAAAGGGCGAAAGAAAGAGAGAAAGAAAGATGAAGAAGATTCAACAAAGAAAACTCTCTCACACCATGTGCTACCGGTGTCATGAAGCGGGACACCTTGCAAATGGTTGCCCTAACATTGAGAAGCTCAAGATGATGAAAGAAGAAGAGAGGCTAAGGCATGTTAAGTGCTTCAAGTGCCGCACTTGGGGTCATCTTACCTCAATGTGCCCAACCAAGCAATTGGTGAAGCAACAAGAGAAGCCTCAACCAAAGCCACAAGTTGAGCAAGAGAAGCCACCCCAAGAGCAAATCAAGATCAACCATGAAGATGGTGATGATTTGATGATAAAGAAGAAGAAAACAAGAAGGGGTGGAAAGGCAAGGCATCCAATGCAAACTCAAGATGCCAAGATGATGAGCAAGAACGAAGATGAGAAGAAAGTCTATGCTCACATCAAGTGCTTCAAGTGTGGAAGTATGGGACACTTTGCCTCTAAGTGTCCTAACAAGCTTGAGAAGAAGGCTCAAGCAATCCATGAGAGGCAAGGCAATGAGAAGCACAACATGAGCAAGGAAGAAAAGGCTCAAGCAAAGAGAAAGTGCTACTCATGCCGGGAAAGGGGACACATAGCACATTCATGTCCCCTAGGTAAAATTTCTAAGCCTATTTCAATTGATGATCATGATATGCTTAGAAAGGATGGCAATGGTACCTCATTGGTTGCAATTGCAAAACATCCCGCTACTCATACTAAGGCGTCGCCTAAGTATGTTGCTCCTAACTTGAGAGGACCCAAACTTGTTTGGGTACCATCAAAAAGTGGATGATTGATTGTAGGTACCATCGGCATTGGAGGCTTGGTTCAAATGATATTCATCTTGTTGGTCATGTAGTTGAACCAAGTATTGCTAAGTGATGATCATTATCCCAATGCCATGACAAATTGAATGAAGTCCAAATGTGCTACAACTTACAAGTGTCATATTCAAGTTGTGGTGATTTATTGGAATATTTGATGACTTGCAAATAATTGAGTTGAAGCTTGCTAGTTGGATGATCATGAGCTAACTAAGGTATATCTCTTGTTGATCATTTCATTTGGGTGCATATGAGTTGATTGAATTGGATAAATATGCAATGTTGCTTGCTATGAGATGTTTGAATGGATAATTGCTTAGTAGTCAAGTTTGGATTGATTTGTGATTGGATAAGTTCATAAGATGACATTTAGTAAGTGTTTTGAATGGATATATGTCTTATGAAAGTATTCAAACAAGTTAGTTTCAAGTTTGGTTCATATTTGATGAAGTATAGCTCAATTGCTTGAAATCTGTCCTATATTCAAAATCTGAGCTAGCTGTGATTATAGCCATGGTTGAGTGATCAAATCTTATTGGATTGGCTTGAAAATTGGTATACATGCTCTAGACATATAGTATGAGATGCTGTAGAAATTTCATGGAAATTGGATAAGAAATGCTTTGGTTTTGGAGTGGTTCTTGTCAGCTATAGTGCAGCAGTTTTCAGCATATAGCAGTGGTGGAAGAATTGCAATTTGGCAGCAATATATAAGTCAAATGAAGCTCAAATTTTTAAAGCTGATATAAAATTTAGTAATGCACATCTCCACCAAATTTCATGGTATTTGGATTTGTACTTTGGGAGATATGCTTATTTCTTTGGAGAGTACAAAATCTGTCAGAAAAGTGACAAATGTTGGATTAATCAAGAGTCACTTTGATTGAAAGGTCCTCAAGTTGGAAACATGTTTACAAGTGTTTGAGGTACCTAAGTTTGGTTTTGATATAATCTAGAAGTATGACAAGTAAAGAGTACAAGGCTATTTGATTGTGGAGTGCACTTTGCACACTTTTTGTACTCAAATTGGAAGATCAAGATCAAACTCAAGATGAAGATGAAGTTTAAGTTCTAGATATGATTGGAAATCATTTGGTAGAAAGAAAATGACTTAAACAAGTAGAAAGAAAAGGACTTAAAGAAGGAATTAAGATTACTCATCAAGTTAAGTCCATAACTAGGATCAATCAATCAAGTCATTTCAAGTGAGTGTCAAGAATGGTTCTTGGAGAAAGGTCACTTCTCCCTAAGTGTAGGGGCTTGCCGCCTATGTGTAGGTGAACCAAGTGTGGTACTTGGAAGGCTAACATGGAAGTGGTGATCCGAGGAACATTTGAGATGCTTAGTTGAAGAAATCAAAAGGGTTGATCAAGAAAAGCAAGCAACACCCAAAAGAGAGCTAGTCATGATATTTCAAGTGGTATTCTCATATTGATGCTCTCATGCAAGCTAACATCAAAAGAGAAAGCAAGTCAACCACAACAAGAAAGTGCACTTGATCATAAGTGGTATTCATTTCATATGGGTGAAGAATGGAATTCAAAACGGTATCTATTGGTCTTCACCAAGCTTATAATTGGACTTCACATCGCTATTGGAGTAATGAATTGAAATCTATGTGACTATCCTCTACTCCAACATAGCAAAGGTATCATTGTAATGTGCATGATCATTTCATCCCTTACTAGTATGCGGTTAGTGCATATAGTACATGCTTCATAGGATCATGCATAACAAATGAAATGTTTAAATTCATAGCCTACCACTATTGTTTGAATGATTACTTGATCTAGTGGTTAGTACATGAATTTGTTCATGAGCTAGTAAACCCAAGTACTTGACTTAATTTGGATTGCTAATAAGTGACAAGTACAACATTGACAAGATAACCCTTAAAAGAGGTGTGAAGAAGCTTGTCATTGGTTCAAACCGGACTTGGATGCTTAGGCAAATCAATTTGGTTCAAGTCAACTTAAAAGCTCATGATAATGATAAGAGTACAAGCACAAGACAACAATGCAAATGGATATCTAGTTTATATATTTCAAGTGGTATCTAGACTCAAGTAGTTCATCATAATTTCACAAATAATGTCTAGATCAACTCACAAGCGATATCCTATAAGTGGTACTCATGAAGATAGCAAATGTTCAAGAAATGGTCTTTATTGATAATTCAAACAAGTGGTTCCATACTAGAAGATTCTTTCAAATGGTATTCACTTCCTACAAGTGGTATCTATACATAGTATCAATCATGCAAGATGATGGTTCCACAAGTGATCCTCAACTTTAAGTGATCATCAAATGAAGAATGCATCCCTCAACTACAAGAGTTCAAGTGTATCAAATGGATGACCCATGCATAGAATGATAAAATACAAGTTACAAGTTCTAAATGGTATCTACTTATGGTGTCATTCCGATATTCAAGTAATGTCCATCAAAAATGCAAGTCTCAACCATCTACCCCAAAGAGTACACCTTTGCATCAATAAGAAGCATACCTTTTATGGAAATTGATGACAAAGGGGGAGAGATTGTACAAAGATATGAAGCTTGGGGAGAGATTGTACAAAGGAGGAGAGATAAGAAGATAAGATATGAAAGAGGTTGGACATAGACATGGACAAAGAGGGAGGAACATTGGAGAAAAGAGTGGATCACAAGTCTTGGACAAGAGAAGCACACAAGTAGGGGGAGCAAGCTCATAAACTTTGATTGATTGCATTTGATATGTGCATAATCATGTGCTTGCTTGCATTGCATAAGTTTTTAAATCCAATATGCATGCTTGTGTGGTGTATGCTAGTTATAGAACTTGAATGATGATTTGATAACTAGCATGCATAGGATGATAGCTAGACACTTGGTATATTCTTTAAGTAATGCTAGTACCTTGATTTTAATGTTGATCTCATGAGGTATCTAGTGCTTTTATTTCCAAGTGATATCTAGCTAACCATGGTGCTAAGGATGAACTTAAAGGTGCAACTACGATTGGTACACGCTTCAAAGGTTTATTCTATATACCTTAGCATCATTTTGTAGTATTTACTCTCCCACAATTTCAATCTATGCATATGTGCAAGCTTCAAATTAAATACACTAGCACATATGTAGGGGGAGCTAATACTACCATTTCGGGTTCGTGGTACTTGTCCAAAATCATTTTCACATGGTAAAATTGCTTGGGCAAGCAACATGAATCAAAAGAGCTTAATTTCCATATCTTTGTAGAGTTGTCATCAATTACCAAAAAGGGGAGATTGAAAGGTCCTTGTTGGTTTTGGTAATTGAGTGACAACCTAGGTGGACTAATTGTGTTTATGTGAGATACACGGTGATTAGTCCACGGTACATGTGTGTGAGCAACATATGCCATGAAGGTGAAAATGGCTTGGAGATGTTGCAAAGCTCACACATGTGATGATGAAGGAGCTTATTGCACATGAGACATGACATTGAGTCATGTGATCAAGGTGGAGAAGATCAAGACATGACTTGGCTTGATGGACCGGTTGCAAGCGTGAAGGGCAAGTCGAAGGCTTTGGAGTGATGGACCGGCGTGGCGGTGAAGCTTGAGCAAGACTTGGCGCCGATGGACGATGGCAGCGGTGAAGAGCAAGTGGAGTCAAGATCGATGAACCAATATGATCATGTGATGATATGAAGTGGATCATATCATTGTTGATCGTGTTGGTGCATGTGTTGCATCGACATTGGAGGAGATGGAATGGAATGCGCAAGGCAAAGGTATAACCTAGGGCATTTCATTTCACCGGTCATAGGTGTGTAGAGAAGTTTATGACCGGGTTTAGGATAGATGGCCGTATTTATCAAGAGGGGCAAACTTGTTTGCATATTGGTCATCTAGTGCCACTCGAGTGATCTAACTTTGCATTGTCGCTAGGATCGAGTGGCGTGGCAAGTTGAGTGGCTAACATCCTTTGGGAAATGATTGTGAAAATGCTAACACACATACACATGATGGTGTACACTTGGGGTGTTGGCACATTTACAAAGGAGGTGGTGTTTGTGAGGGTGAGATGGGTTTGGGTCCTCTCTCCCTCCCGCCGAAGCTTATGAGGCGGGATTCGCGCTTTCGGAAAATGGAATGCCTATTTTCTATTGCATACGGATGCAAATTCTTGGTGGTTAGCACATTGGAGCAAGGGTGAAGAAGTTAGAAGTGAGAACGAGTTGGTTACATGAAGATCTTTGGCGTCGGTCAATGGACCGGACGCTTGATTCGAATGCACCGGACGCATTGGCAGCGAGCTGCGTCCGTCCGGTCATACGTAACGTGGAGTATAGCGAGAGTCGGAGAGTGACCGGACGCCGGCTGCTGCGTCCGATCGCGTTCGACCGGACAGCGTCCGGTCATGCTCGGAGCTTCTTTGGAAACGACCGGACGCCTGGGGTTCTGTGTCCGGTCGGTTGAAGTGTCGCGCGTCCGGTCGGCGAGATGACCGTTGGGATCGGAAGATGACCGTTGAACGCAGAGGACACGCGGGTCGTCTGCGGGCGGCCGGACGCCGAGGTCAGCGTCCGGTCAACACGACCGAGCGCGTCCGGCCGGCCCGACCGCTGCCAGATGAAGGGGTAGCGGCTAGTTTAGCCTTTGGGGCTATAAATGAAGTGGCCCTCGGCCATGGCTGGTGTTGAGCACCTCAAGGGACTTAGTGTCCATGCTTGTGAGTGCTTGGGAGCCCTCCATCACACATATACTTGATAGTGATCATTCGATTGTGTGAGTGAGCGATTCTAGTGCGATTGCATCGTGAGGTTGCATCGAGTGGCACTAGGTGATCGAGTTGCGAGCCGGTGGTGCTTGTTACTCTTGGAGGTTGCCACCTCCTAGACGGCTTAGTGGTGGTCTCCGTCGAAGCCGCAAGAAGCTTGTGCGGCGCCCGGAGAAGTGCTTGTGAGGGGCATTGTGCTGCCTGCTGGAGTCGCAAAGAGCAACCTTAGTAAAGCGTGTCATTGAGCTACCCTCACTCAAGGGGTAGGTTCTTGCGGTGCCCGACGTGCGGGCTTAGCGGGTGATGCTAATTAGCCGCCCGAACCACCAAGTGAGCGGTCGACACAACAGGGACTAGCGTGTTGGCAAACACGTGAACCTCGGGAGAAAAATCATCGTGTCAACCTTGTTCTTCCCGTTGGTTTGCATCCCCATTACACAAGCTTGCAATTACTTATATATATATCTTAAGCTTGTGTAGTTGCTCTTGTAATTAGATAGCTTGTGTAGCTAGCTAATTACCTTCTTGCTTGTGTAGCATAGAAGTAGCTTCCTTGCGTGGCTAATTTGGTTTTAGTAACCTTGTTAGTCACATTGCTTAGTTTGTGTAGCTAAGTATTTGCGCTCTCTAATTAGGCGTTGGTTGCCTTGTTATTGAGCATTGCTAGTGAGCTTAGTTAGCTTTGTGCTTTTGCTTACTAGCATGTGTAGGAGCTCCCTTGTTACTTAAAGTACTAGTGGCATAGGTTTGTGTGACCTTGCTCCTAGAATTGTTTAGGAGAGCTCTAGCTAGCCCGGCACCTTAGTTGCTTTATTAGTATCTTTGCAAGGTGCTAGTGAACATATATAGAGGGGTGTAGTCTTGGCTAGACCGATTGTTTTAATTCCGCATTTATATCGGTTAGCCGACGCGATTAATTTTAGAAAAGACTATTCACCCCCCCTCTAGTCCGCCATCTCGACCCTTCAACTGTCCACATGTCTCGTAAATATTACTGTAAGTTCTCGTAACTATTCTTAGTGCAAAATCTTGTAAAAATTTCTCAGTACAAATTCTCGTAAATATTTATTACTGCAACGTATGCTTACCACATGGCTTACTATTGATTCTTTCATAGGAAATAAGGCCTCCTAAACTTGTTCAGGGGAGATTGAAATCATTCACCCTGCACACCACACATGAAGATTTCAACATTAATATAAGTGACGTCATTGGTGTATCTCAGACACTACCACCTCAACCAGTTCATCAGCAGCCACCACATTGTCCGGGACCATCGGCACACCCTCGTTCAGAGGAGGACGATGATGATGACAACTTCATGCAACCCCCAACTAGGCACCCGGTAACGAACAATAATCAACGCCGTACTATAAATGTTGTTGTCAATGCACGCAGAGATGAAAAACCGCAGAAGAAAAATGCCCCTCGCACGGAACCACCTATGAAGGTATACTGTTGTGACTAAATTATTAATTTTTGTTTGTTCTGTGTACTATATTTTTTTGCCATTTTGTTCATATGGATGTACTTTTTCCCAATCAGCATCCCATTACATTCTTACCATAATGGTTCCTTCTTTTCACTCTTTCTTATTAATTAGCACTTATTTTGAACAACTTCTTTTCACTCTTTCTTATTATTTCACTTCTTTTCGCTCTTTTCACTTTCTTATTACTATTTGGGGATGAGCGCAGATTCTACGATCTGATCCCACCATTGACGATGAACCCCTCCTACCTGCTGCCCGAATTTTCTACATTTTAGCCTTTTTTTGAAAGTTTCTCACAAATAGACCCATGTTGGAAAGAAATAGACCCGAGCTAGGCGCCAGCGTCTTTGGCGCCGAGCTCCTGGGCACGGTGGATGACCTGCCAGAGGGCTCGGCGCCATTCAGTCTGGCGCCGAGCCTTTAATACCTATTGGGCCCGCGCCTTTCCTCTCTTCATCTCCCTCTCTCGCCCTAGGATAGCCGAGCTCCGCCGCCGCCGCCCGCGCCCTTGCCTCCACCGGCCGCCCAAGCCCGCGCCACCGCGCCCGCACCGCCGCGCCTGCTCCTGCGCCCACGCCGCGCCACCTCGCCCGCCCTGCGCCGCGCCACGCCTCGGCGTGCAGGAGCGCCGCGCCCCGTGAAGGCGCCGCGCCGTGCCGCCTCCGTCGCCCTCCACCGCCGTCGTCGCCTTAGCCTCGTCTTGGCCTCCACCGTCGGCCTCGGTCACGGCCCGCCTTGCCGCCGTCCATCGCCGACGTGCCTCCCGCGCTCGTCGAGCCGGACTCGCCGCGCGGAGCCCCGGGCATCCCGCGCCCGCCGCGCGCCACCGCCGACCCCGCCACCTACAGCGGCCGGCCGTGACACTGCCGGCCCGGATCGTTGGCCTGACCCACACCCATTGTCCGCCGGCCCGGAAAGGTAAAAATTATGAATATGCAATGTACCTACTTAGTTGGCATTTGTTATTTACTAGTTAATGTGATGACTCAGGTAGTTGATTTAGTTAGTGATCTAGTGAGATATATATATGTAGATAGATAGAAACATAGATACATAGGTACATAGATATAGTTAGATAGCTATTTAGATATGTAGTTACATATTTAGTTAACTACATATGATTTAGCTATTTAGTGAGTACACTGTAAATATATACGTAGTTATTATCTTGATTACTTAGTTTGTAGTTAGAAAGTACTTGTTAGGTACTATCTATCATCTAATTTGGACTAAAGGACATGTGTTTCGTTACGTGTTTAAACTAGATGGACAACCTAGTGACCATATATCATGGAGGCACCGTTGAAAGCGATCGCTATGGATATGTTGAGTTTCTTGACATGCAAAGCGTGCATGTGCTATTCAATGATAGGCCTTCATTTAGTAAGATGGTTGCAAGGGCTCGGGAGGAGCTGCATTGCTTTGGAGATGATGGCATTGCAGTTGATGGAGTACTGCACCTAGATTCTCCTCCGAACATCTTCAGGCGAATGATCTCAATTGGTTGTGCGGATCAGTGGGAGAACTATATGAGATTGGCTATGAAGAGCCAGCTGCAACGTTTGGACATGGTTGTGCGTCGGGTGTTAATTGATCCCATCTCTCATGGGTTTACCCCAGCAATGGATCATCAGGCACACATCGACCCTCCCGTTCTACAACCTTATCTGCATGTGCAGATTGCACCTACGGTTCCCGATGCTTAATCTGCCCCCAATGCGGTATTTGGAGATGGTTGTCAGACTCATGTTTCTGTGGCAGATCCTCCTTATGAGATCCCTTTGACACAGAATCATCCGAGTAAGTGTCTTAACCGCATGGTTTTTGGGAGCTTACCCCGTTCCTTACATCTATTTCTTTCATTCTTTCCTCATTTCTGTACTGATGATATAGACGCGTCGGGGTATAATTCTCGAGGACGACCCCATTTTCGCCAAAACTCCTCCCGAAATATTTCTTGCATCTAACAAAACGAATGTAATTTAACAAACATAAATCAAAACATCACAAATAAATGTCAATGAGAACCATAACTACAGTACAACCAATTTCGTTCTAAGAACCGAAAGTAGTTAACATTGAATCCTAAACCTAGGGTTTTCCATTTGATGCACAACAATGAACCCATAACATAACTACATGTGCCTAGGTTTGTTAGCTTTTTCCACGCCTTGGCATCATCCTACGGTTGTATAATACATATATTGAGGGATACAATGAAACCCTAAGTGATGACGATTCTTAGGTTGAAAAATCCGACTAATATATACCGAATCGATGTGAAAAAAATTAGGAGGGGAGTGTGGATACCTTGCTCTCGAATATCTACGGATCAAATCAAGGTTTTCAATGTCCAATATGCCGATTCGTGAGGTAGGGTGAAGTGGGGAGAGAAAAAACCCAAGAGGAAGGAGAAATAAGAGGAAGAACGCTCGGACAGGAAGGTTGGGCCGGGGTTAAATACAGGGAGCTCGGCACCAGTCACTATGGCGCCGAGCTCGGCGCCAAGATCTACGGCGCCGAACTCGGCGCCAGAGTGAATGGCGCCGAGCCCTCTGGCAGGTCATCCACCGTGCCCAAGAGCTCGGCGCCAGAGATGCTGGCGCCTAGCTCAGCACCAGCATCAATGGCGCCGAGATAAGGGTTCATTTTCTGAATTCTTTCTCGCCAGGGGTCTATTTATGAGAAACTTTCAAAAAAAGGCTAAATTGTAAAAAATTCGGACCTGCTGCCCACCCACAAACTACAACAACCGACACGGTGACGTCAGAGCCTGCTGTGCTTACACAGACCCAACATCAGCTTCCTAATGAGGTGCCTTCCACACGTTCATTCCCCATTTATTGTATTTTTATCAAGCTGCTTACTACAATTTTACTGTTTGGGGATGAGCATAGGTTCTACGACCTGATAGCACCATTGATGATGAGCCCCTCCTACCTGCTGCTGTTTATCCAAAACCACAACGCCTTACAAGACGCCCATCCAAGTACGTGTCGCCATTTAAAGGCGATCTAATGCGAACACGAGTACCAATGTCAAAGGTACTAGCTGTGAGGAAGAAGTTTCTCCCTAAGTCTCAAGAGTTTAAAGTACGGCTTACGACCCCTTCTCAAATTTTGTATCATCCTACAAGTTACTGACGACTACCTTTTTTCCATACCAGTCGGGTTTTCATTAGCACAGGGTTCATAGAATTCACTGGCAATGAAATATTAGATTCCTTCCCTGATGATCAGGAGCTTTCGAGCAAATTTATGTCCTTGTTCAATGCTTGAGCCATGACGAATCAGTCCGCATGCCTGATGGTGGTGGCTACAGGGTGTTCCTATCCCACCGGATTGGGGTGAGTCCACACAAAGAACACCATAACAACCGTGCCAACAAAATTTCAGCTTATTACTAATATGTCTCAACTGTCTTTCTAGGAATACGTCAATATGGAGGATGAGGAGGAATTTGAACAGTGGGAGTTTCATAATGCCCTTGAAATTCTAGAGAGTGACATTGCTGTTGTTGACACAACTAATGTTAAGCTAGTAAGTATTACTTCTCATTCCATGAAATGTATATTAACTACAGTTTCCTTACTAATATCTTTTTGGGAATTGGCAGTTCTTTTTGCCGATTATGGAGGAGGACCACTATACTGTTTACTACATCAACCTTATACATGACCGAATAGATATACTCGATTCTAGTCCTGATGACCATAGGCTTTACCATGAAGTTGTGGGAAATAGAATTATTCCAAGGCTCAATCTTCTGTTCCAGGAGGCCACAGACGGTAAGTTTAAGTCGTTTACTCGATTCAGGCGACCCATCCTACCTGTCCCGCTGCAGCGCAATGCCATCGGCAGTGGATTCTTTGCCATCAAATTCATGGAGTTATGGAATGGTGAATCTTTCCATCTTCCAATCCTCACGGTATGTCCTAACATTGTACTTACTTTGTCATCCAAGACTCTGCCTCTGTGTTGCAATGTTGCTGATCTCCTTTCACTGCAAAACCAGGAAAATGCGGCAATGTATAGAGATCAGCTTCTCTACTACGCCATCTATCACCAAATCAACACTATTGAGAAGCTTCCTGCTGGACTAGAAGCACTCAAGCCACGTCGATGAACATCACGTTGGGACCATTCTCCTTTGGAATGCCAGAATAAATATGGATGCCTCAGATACTGTATTTTTACTTCACCGCTACTGTTGGTCATCGACGAGCCAATTTACCAAAATCAAATTTGAGACCTTGTTTTCGTAGTTTCACTTCTTATACTGGATTCATTGTGTGACATATTTATCTGTACTCCGAACCTATACTATGGTCACTTTGTGTTGAAATCTACTATTTTTATTTGGATATTCAATTTTGTCAATTTTGTGGTTTACCAATTGTTAAACTATTCTCGTAAATCCATATCTTCATAGCACCGAATTCGTAAATATTATTGTGAGTTACGGCCGGAGCAGTATGCATTATACAAAATTCTCGTAAATATTCCCTATACAAGTTCCTGAAGATAGTCGTAGTCCAATTCTACCATGTTATCTTCTGATATCCAATATCCTCAGTATGTGGTTCCTTGATATTATTAAAATATTCTCGTAAATCCGTGTGTTCGTAGCACATAAGTCTCTGAATCAGCCTGTTCACTTGGTCGTATTTGGCTTATAAACCATGGCTTATCAGCCAACGAACAGTATTTTTCTCTCACACCAAACCAGCCAACAGTACTTTCAGCCATGGCTTATAAGCCAAACAATCCCAAACGAACAGGGCGATTATTGTGAGTTCGGCTGGCGTAGTAGTCATGATACAAAAATCGCATAATTATTGAGTCATACTGATGTCATGTCGTAACTTTTACCAATGTCTCATCAGTGATATAGTAAATACTTATATTCATCAATCAAAATGGTCCTCGTAACTGTTTCTTGAATATCCAACTTGTCAATTGGTACGTGCTTTATTCTCCCTAGAATAAATTATTCAAATATGTTATCACATTCAAAATATTTTCAAAGATAAATTCAGATACAAATTCACAGAGACCACGTACCCCAAACTTAACCACACAATACTTATATATTATTACCACTTTTCATAGTACTTAATTATTCATACATCATTACTAGTAACGACATTTTAAACAAAAAAATTTCTAGGTTTGTGCACCAATCCACCCATTTCATGCGACATCATCAAACTCATCCTCCAATTGCCTTTTTGTGGGTGGCCTCTCTCTCTTCCGTCCCATTTTACCACGCAAACTACCACTGCCTCCTCTTTTCTTTGGAGCATTATCTGGGTTTGTAGGACATCCCGTAATATAATGGCCCTTCAATCCGCAATGGGAACAAATGCGGGTGCCCCTGACTTCTTGTTACAGGTCTCATCTCTTTCGGGCCTTTTCCCTCCGCGCTTCCTACCCTTTGTCATTGCCTCCCTCGGTGCACACTCTAATATCAGTTCATGGTTTATATTTGGAGGTGACTGGGGATCCCCTACCAGTTTCAGTTTCCTCTCCTTCCCCAAATGTAGGAGCTTGATGTTCTTCTCTTACTATATTTGCCGCAACTCCTTCATTTCCATTGTCCCCAATCAATGTTGCTCCAGTATCTCTAGCAACGGATTCACCCCACTCAGCTAATGCCATGAAATCTTCACACCCTCTCTGAAGTCCAATTTTTGTTTTGTGGAGTGCCCTTACCGCCATCATTGCAACTTCAACTAGCTTCTTGGTATTATACCGTTCATATTCACAGTCTTCTCCCAAATTCACAATGTCATTCCTGTCCCAAGTTACCATCATCCTAGGATCCCTGGTGTACCTCTTCTTTATATATTCTGAAGGTATATTTTCAATTTGCAGGTATGTGAAAGCTTTAATAAGATGAGCACAGAACAACCCTGAAATGATCAATTTTGTACATATAATTAATACGATTACCATAACAATATAATGATGAAAATATACTAGCCTTACTTTACTAAAACACTATCTTACCGGTATGCTCCCATGTCTTGCACTCGCATGTGTATTTACCTTCTCTCACATTTGCCTCCACTTTGAAAGAATGTTGAAACCATGCATATTTCCAAGACTGATTCGTGTGGGTCACCAGGTAACTATCAATGTTGTCCACATCAGGATCAATACGAAATGCGATACTGTATAAATAAGTATCCCTGTACTTTTTGTACACAGCCCTTGTGTACACCCTGCTCAAATGGACATCAAAGCGTTGCAAGGTCACACGGAAATTATCAGCCTATTTCATATACAAACACACCAAACATTTAGTCAACATAAGCAACAGGTAAATCTTTATCGTATTTAGACAGTATTTATATACATACAAGTTGATACTAATTCAGTTTCAACAACTGCTTATGATCTTACCTGTGACCAATGTGTTTCTCCTGCCGCCGTGTGATTTGTGTGCTGAATGAACTCAAGCATCTTGCGTGCAAATTTGCTTATGCATGTCATATGACCTGTGAAATGCCTACTCTTGAGCATCTTATTCACACTTTCACTTCTTTGTGTAGAAGTCATCCTCCCACAATACAAGGGTTTCAGATAAGCCGCAACCCATAAGTGCCTATTCTGCCAAAGACCCTGAATAGCTTCATCTTCACGTATACCATATTCATCCACCAACTCATTCCATGCTGCCTCAAACTCTACAGGTGTAAGCGGGTGATTCATCACAGTGAGCAATTTTATCTTAAGACCCTCATGCAACTTGTATAGTTTCTTCAGCTCGTTTCGATAATTATTCAGCATGTGCCAACGACACAACCTGTGTTGAGTTTTTTTAAACACCCTACTGATGGCTAAAGCCATGGCTGGATCCTGATCTGTACCACAAAACATGAAGTTAAAAATCATAACATACATCTACGAGATATAATCATGAGAATTTACGAGAAGTCAAAACATTTTTAAGACATATTTACGAGAATTTTCACTAAGAAGTATTTACGAGAATTAGCACCAAGACATATTTACGAGAATTTGCACTAAGAAATATTTACGAGAATTTGCACTAAGAAATATTTACGATAATTTGGAACCAAGAAACATTTACGAGAAATTGCAATAACAAACATTTACTAGAATTTTGTATCCTATCTTTGAGAAATATTTAAGAAAATTTTGTTTTCTAACCTGTGAGTATACATCTTGGATCACGACTCCCAGTCATGCACTTTTGGAATGATTTAAACAATCACTCAAACATGTCAGCTTGCTCATCCTGCAAAAGTGCCTGCCCAAACACGACATTTTGTAGGTGATGGTTTGAACCGACAAACATAACCACGGTCATGTTATACATATTAGTTTTGTATGTGGTGTCAAATGTGACAACATCTCCAAAATCTATATACTCTGCACGCTGGCTTGCATGACTCCAAAAAAACATTCTTTACAATGTTTTCGTTGTCCACCTCTACCTCATAGTAGAAATATTCATTCTGAGCCTTCATCTCCGAAAAGAACTCTAGCAGCCTGGGAATATCGTTTTCCCTCTCCACCTTGGCAGCTGCAGCTATCCTGAAATCACAACATCAAACAAATCCATTTAAACAGATAAATTACCAAATGAGATGAGATGCTGTGAAAGTACTGTACTATCTACATTACCTATTTTTCAAGTCCATCTCTATGAATGTGAAGTTTTGCCGACCACCATATATGTCTGACAACACATTAACGGTTGCATTGAGGGGTACATCACACCTCTGCATCTGATCAACAATCCCCATGATCGTTGGGTCCTTCTCCTTGTGCGCCTTCATGTATTGTGTTAAGCTTGGCGACGGATGCAGGGGGTGAGAGTGTTCCAACCGTATCCTCTCAGAAAACCAATACCCCTTCTTAATGTTCCATTTAACCTTCACAAATGCCATGCATCCACACCTCATTGACATTTTCTCTCTGACTCTGTCCTCCCCGGGCTTGTAGAAATCCCAGTGCCCTTGTTTATTGCAGTTCAACTCAATAACAGTTTTATGGCTCTTGGTTATGCGAACGTCGAATCCTGCTTTGCTCGCATATTTGTAGTAAAACTCCTTAGCTTCATCACTACTGTTGAAACACAACTCATCGTTTGGCACCATTGCTTCAGGTAACAAGGGTTCCTATTTCACAGACAACAACTTTATGATCACACTGAACATTTACTGGTCATACAGTACAAATTATCCCAACACCGTCGATAGATTCTTATGTACACATAGTATATACCGTAGTAATTAAAAATTTTCCACTATGATTACAGCAGTTCATATCAAGAAATTTTACCACAATTGGCACAAAGAAACATTTACAACAATTTTCACTAATAATATTTACGAGAATCTGCACTACGAAATATTCTGTACTAATAATATTTTTACGAGAATTTACACCAAGAAACATTTACGAGAATTTTCAGTAATAATATTTACGAGAAACTGCACAAAGAAATCTTTACGAGATTTTGCGCATTAAGAAATATTTCGTAGACTGAATTTAAAAAACAGTACAAAGCAAATACTAAATAAAATATTTCTCCTTATCATACGACTTCCATGCTACTATTCGAAGCTAGTAAATATACTCACATGCATGTACGTCTTCTCCTTATCTGGAGTCACCATGGTTGCCGGCGATACTGGTTGAAGAGGACTCACTGTAACTAATCTTGCTGGTGTAAGGCATGGCGATGGTGAAGAGTTGCTCGCTGCTGTCCCATTTGGCATCGGTGTCGTCATCGGCGTCACCGGCGGCGCCGACAACCCAACCTGCACCGACTCTGTAGACTGCTCTTCCTGGCCGCCATGGATGAACATGGCCGATGGAACTGATGAGTCCCCGGCCGGCGATGTTAGGCGACTCACGTATAAATCTAGAATCTGAATGGGTGCATTGGAAGAGCGCAATGGATGTTGGCTACGTACATGCAAGCGTTCAACGCCAATAATCAAGCACTAGTGCCGGAAAGTAGTAAATGCACCCACGCTCATCAGTTACCTGCGTGCATGCACTAGTGCTATGAGCGCTACTCACGCTAGGACTTCATGCGACGGAATTCTCTGACAAATACGATAAAGCAGCTGCCTTGACTGCACATAAATGAGCCATCATCAATGGGAAGTACCCGTCTCTCCCAGCAGCTCCGGTCATTTAGGTTCCGGGCGGTGTTTAGTTGGGCAAAGTTTGCGAACTTTGCATAGCGAAGATTTTATATTGTAGTATTTCATTTGTATTTACTGAATTATTATCCAAACATTGACTAATTAGGCTCAAAAAATTCGTCTCGCAAAGTTAAAGCAAACTGTGCAATTAGTTTTTTATTTCGATTTATATTTAGTACTTCATGCATGTACCGCAAATTTGATGTGACCGAAAATCTTCTTTTTGCATAGTGCACTTTTCAGGAGTTTGGAGGAACTAAACAAGGACCCGCTAATTCTAGACTGGATGGAATTACGGGAACCAACGAGCGCGCGCCTAGATAGGCATCGCTGCCGGTGGATGGTGCGGTCGGACTGGCCTGGCTACATACATACATACATACATAGAGAGAGACAGACACACGACTAGTTGAGTAGATCTGAGCTGCTTACGTGGGTTAGGAAGCTCACTGTCTCCGTAGAATGCCCTGATTCTTCCCCTCTCTCTCAAAAAAAAAAGAAGAAGAGAGAGAAGGTGGCCTGAATTGGCCCAAAATAGTTTCCATTGACCATCGGCTTTACTTTTTTTTTAGATAATGACCATCGACTTTACTGCCCTCATGGTTATGGATCATCAGTATTAGGAGTGTTTGTTCTTTAGTTGATCCTAAAATTTATGTCATATCGAATGTTTAGATATTAATAAGAAGTATTAAATATAGATTAATTACAAAATCAATTACATAGATGGAGGCTAATTTGCGAGACGAATTTTTTAAGCCTAATCAATCCATCATTAGCATATGTTACTGTAGCACCACGTTGTTAAATCGTGGATTAATTAAGCTTAAAAGATTCGTCTCGCAAATTAGTCGCAAGTTATGCAATTAGTTTCGTAATTAGTCTATATTTAATACTCCTTGCATGTGTTAAACATTCGATGTGATAGGAATTTTAGGAGATGTCTAAAGAACTAATCGGGGCCTCGATCAGAAGTTCTTTGGTTTCATGCCCACTGTCTGCTAGGCAGCTCTTTTTAGGCTATCGATTTCAGTCGCTTGATCGTCGAGATCGCTGCCTGGAGGTAGGCCTGGATATCGAGCCAGCTCGGCTCATTACAGCTCGGCTCGTTAACATACTGGCTCGTTTCGGCTCGTTATACAAACGAGCCAGCAGAGTAGCTCAGCTCGGCTCGCTAAAAAGCTCGAGCTAGCTCGTTTGGCTCGCGAGCCAAATCTTAAAAACACGATACAGGAAGATTATAAAAGCTAGTGAGCAACAAACACAAAGTACTTATAAATTTAACAAAGTTTTTTTCCAGCCAGCCCACCACGACCATGACCATGAGTCCATGATAGTCATACTCATACAGTTTACACATCGACATCAGTACATCACCCATTCATCCATACAGAATTCAAGAACGAAGCAAAATAAATGAGCTACAGCTTGAGTGGTAAACTAATCAGTTTTGCAGGTAATATATATACACCAAAAGCAAGTCAAAAGCAGCCATGGAGCGCAGCCAACAGGTCCCTAGTTCTGTTCCCCCTTTATATCTTGTAACCTGTATGTGAAGAACACATCAAGTGAGAACAAATATGATATCCACCACAGTGCTGGACATTCTAAAATAGACTTACTAGTTGCTTTCCACCACACTGCTGGGAAGCTCCACACTCTCAATGTCACCATCATCACCATCTTCTCCCTATAAAACAGTAAAAGAATTAAGCATTACATACACAAACTTTGGGAAAATGGAGTTGAAAAATAGACTAAAAATCACATACCAGAATAATAGGACTTTTAGAACCTCGTATCCAGCTAGATGCACAAACTAGTGCTTGAACTGTTGCTGGCTTCAAAGAACTCCTATAGTCATCGAGAATTCTACCTCCACAACTGAAAGTGGACTCAGATGATACGCTGCTAGCTGGGACAGCTAAGAACTTCTTTGCCATACTAGACACAACAGGAAATCTAAGAGCATTCACCTTCCAATAGTGAAGTAAGTTAAAATTCTTATCATGTAAAAGATGGTTTGCTTCATCTAGGTAGATAAGTAACTTAGATTTTGAACTTTCTGAAGCACTTGACTCTAGAAAAGACTGAAATTCACTTGAAACAAGACAAGCCACTGAGCTGGTTGTTTCCTTTGATGATGAGGCTGATTGAGTGGTTGATGAGCTGCTACTGCCACCCATTTTCCGGCGTTGCTCCAACTCATGCTTCTTGTAGAGCTCTTCTAACTCTTTTTTTATATCAGCAACCTCTTGTTCACACCTTGAGGAGTCATAAAGCTGACTAAAATAGAACTGAATATATCTCATTTTGAACCTAGGGTCAAGGATTGTAGCAATAACCATTACATTGTTCTTCTCTTCCCAATATTTATCAAATTTGTCTAACATTGCAGCAGTCATTTTCTTTAAATATGGGTCCTTAGAATTTTTTGCCTTTAACAATGCAATCTTGACTTTCAAAATGTAAGGGTAGAAGACATTAGCAGTAGGGTAAACTGATCCTGAAAATGCAGTGGTTGCTCCAGCCATCTCTCCTAGAATTGGTCTAATCTTCTCATATATGTTCCATTCAGATTCTGTAGGTTTCCATGCATAGTTCTGGTCTACTTGAGCATAATAACCAAATGCAGACCTATACTCAATGCAAGTGTCAAGCATTCTATATGTTGAGTTCCACCTTGTTTTAACATCAAGAGACAAACATTTCCCAACTTTAATAGCATAATCATTGCAAACCTCTACAAATTTGTACAGGCGACTTGGAGACCTCTTGAAATATTTCACAGTATTCCTTAGGTCACTTATGAGACCTTCTATTTGGTCTAGACCATCATTAACAACCAAATTGACTATGTGAGCAGCACAACGAACATGAAAATATTGGGGATCAAACTGACCATTCTTTCTAGCAAAATGACTTGGTGACAAATTTGTAGTAGCAAAGATATCATTATTTGAAGCATTATCAAGGGTGATTGACATAACCTTATCCTCTATTTTCCATTCCACCAAGCACTCAAAAAACAAGATGAGCTATCACCAAACCGGTGTGGGGAGGATCTAACTCAATAAAGTTAAGAACACGGCATTGCAAAACCCAATCACTATCTATGTAATGTGCCACCAAACACATGTACTGAACATTTTGATTGGATGTCCACAAATCAATTGTCAAACCTATTGATTCAGCCTCTCTAAGACTCTTCTTTAGCTGCTCTTTCTCAGATTCATAAACTTTCATGCATTCATTTTTAATAGTCTTCCTACCAATACATTCATACTTGCTATTCATCCACTTCATCAAGATATTAAACCATTTATGCTCAACCATCCTAAACGAATACTCATGGACAATTATCATCTTTGCAATCAATTTTCTAGTGTGCTCATGGTCATATTCAGTAGGATTAACAATAAGACAGCCATCATCTGCAACATAGTTGAGTGTACCTTGAGCAAGTTGTTGTTTAGCCTTAGCAAGCTTATTCTGAAACTGTGTGCAGCGGGCAAGGTGGCGGTTCAGCTGTGAAGTTGCTCCCCCTGGACGGTATACATAACTCTTATGACAGAATCTGCACTTAGCCTTTGTCACCATAACACCAAACTCCTTCGCAGATTGAACACTTATCTCCTTGAAATACTTCCAACAACCAGCCCTCTTTCCTCTCTTTACCTTGGTCTTAGAAGGAGATAGATGAATACCAGCCCCAGCCTTCAATTTCTTCCGCCCTCTAGCTGCCTTTGAAGAATTTGACGGCACGCTTACATCATCTCCATCCTCCTCCTCCTGACTTTCATCATCATCTGACGGCATGCTTACAGATATAGCGGTAGCATCATTCATGTCAAAGTTCTCTCCGCCATCCTCATCCTCCGCCAAAGGCTCCATGTGCTGCTACATAGATTACATACATGTCAAAAATCAATTTTGCTACACAACTAGCGTACAGACTACAGTCTACAGATTACACAAATCACATATGCTCACATGAATAAACATAAATATATTGGCATAGTGGCATCCTGCACGGTTGCACATGTTCACATGAATCACACACATGACACATTCTAGGCTACATCTCCTACAGATCAAAGCATCAAGAAAAATACATACCATGTCCGTTTCTACTGATATGGAGGCCGATGGAGTAGTGGACTTTGCGGCTACGGATCCTCGACCACAACCGCGGCCACCACGATTGCCTATCGAGGGCGGCACCATCTTGTGTTTGCTCCTCGATTCAAGACTTGCCGCCACCGGGGAAGCATCCCTCGGACCTCTTCCTCATCCTCCATGACTAGCTCGAGCTCGGGATGGGATGGGGCAAGCCGGCGAGCTGCGTGTGGAGATGGGAGACCGGAGAGGAGCTGCGTGCCTGCGTGCGGCGAGGAACTGCGTGCGGTGCGGCGCGGCCAAGCGCGTGCGGCGTGCCGCGGCTCGTGGTCAGGAGGGGGAAGGGAAAAGACCGTGACTGTGAGTCTATGACTACAGTGGAAGTGGAGTCGACTGCCTGCGTGCTGGCGTGCTGCGGCTGCTGGTGTGTGGTTAGGGTTTCACGAATGGGCTGGGCCGAGCTGCCTAGGGATGTATGGCCATATGGGCCGACCCAATTTCAGTTGCTGGCTTTATAATTGACTGGCTCATTATGGCTCGCGAGCAGCTCGTGAGCTGGCTCGAGCTGGCTCGTTATAAACCGAGCTGGCTCATTATAAAACGAGTTGGCTCATTATTAATCGAGTCAAGCTCGAGTCGAGCCATTAACGAGCGAGTCGAGCGAGCTAGCGAGTTTCGA
Source organism: Miscanthus lutarioriparius (assembly GCA_904845875.1). Taxonomy (NCBI): domain Eukaryota; kingdom Viridiplantae; phylum Streptophyta; class Magnoliopsida; order Poales; family Poaceae; genus Miscanthus; species Miscanthus lutarioriparius. The sequence goes on along the minus strand of CAJGYO010000019.1, from coordinate 7,417,729 downwards.
GTTTTTCGTCCAGACTTACCTGGAGGCAAGCTGTATACCAGGCCATAGTTTCACGAATGTTGGGCCTAAGGCAAGTCTCAACGGGTTTCATCAGAGTTTTATGGGTATTAAATAGGCTGATGTGGCACCGTATTGATGAAGAAAGAGATGATAAGAGTTTCATAGAAGTATAGAGAGTTTTATGGAGATAAAACTCTTCTGCATTATTTCTAAAATATAGATGCATTGGTAACAGGGTCATGAAATTCCCACTGAAACTGGTCTAACAGGCTAGTTGTTTACCCTCCACTTGATGCCACCACGCAGGTGCATGTGGCGCCGAAGATCGATGCCATAGGCCCTTAGTCGATGGCAAGAATCATGCGTGTTTGAATGTCACCAACCAACAAACAGCTGCCAATAACTTTGTGGCGCTACTACATCTGTAAGCGTGGTATTTTGGTGGTCCGGAACCAAAGCAGGCTCATTCAATTCAGATGTAAAACTCGACGATTTTATTCTGTTATTGCAGAGATTACTTGCTACAGTTAGCCATATGGTTGTTCTCAGGAAACGGTCACACGACCGAGTCCGTGGGGAAACCCATCTACACGACTTGATCGGAGTGTCCCCATAAGAACCACAGTTGCGGCTCCACGTACACAGCGCTCATAAATCGAGGCTCTTTTTCCCCTCTCGCGACCCAATATGTGACATAAATTTTAGGATCAGTGTTTTTCCAGCCGGAAACAGTGTTTTTCTTCCACACCAAACCAGCCAGCAGTAAATAATCCACGATATGATACGGCCTCCCGAACAGGCCGATGAACGAGAGAGGTTAGCCACGCAAACCGTAAGCACCTGATCTAACCTGAGCGCTGGAGTAAAGGAACGGTAATGCTAGCGCACGGACGTCCGAAAAGACGTCCGCGTCCGGTCCGCGCAATGCACTCTGTTTCACGCTCCACACGGGCCCGTGCCACCCGAGCAACAAGAGGGGAAAGGCATGTGGCGCCTCCGATTCAAAAGGACTCGGCTGCGGCGTTGTTTGGATACCCTGCCGACGCTGGAAGAGACAATGCAGCAGAAGGTAGAGTCAGCGGGGAGTCAGCCTGGGCATTTAGTTAATCGAAACCCGGTTCGGTTCCTGGCACAGCGAATACAGAGACCTTGAGCTTTACGGAAGGAACGCAGGGCAGCCAGCTTTGCATCAACGGTCACACCGCGGGCAGCCTGCTTCTTGTCATCAGCAGCCGGTGCGTTCACTGGGGACGCTGAAGCGGTGCCTGATAAGGCAATGCGCCCCTGACGAACTTGGCAGCAACTGCACTTTCTGGCTTCTTGAAATCCCGTCGTTTCCCTTGATCGCTCGCCTCTTCCTGCAGCAACGCAAGAGTGCAAGCAGCATCGAGAGTAGCAGGGCGCTGCACAAGTATGACAGAACGGATGTCGTCGCGCAGCCCATCGACAAATCGAGTAACAAGGTAGAGCTTATCGGGGTTGGGATTATATGCTTTGAGTTGGTCGACCAGCTCGGTGAACCGATCCACATACTCAACGACAGTGGAGGTTTGGTGGATGTTACAGAGTTGGCGGAGAATAAGTTCATGTTGGTCACGGCTGAAAAGTTCATGGATCAAGGCACAAAAGCCGGACCAGTTGAGATCCTTGAGAAGATGTTCGACGGACTGGAGCCAACGGCCCGCAGCCCCCTTGAATTGCATAGTGGAACAGCGAACCCACATGCTAGGATCAACAAAATACATTTCAAAGTAAGTCTGGGCTTGCGTAATCCAAAGCTGGGCATCATCACCATAGAAGGGTGGGAAGTCAAATTTCGGAAGCTTGCCAATGGGGACATGATGAGGTGACGATGGAGATGGGAAGGTGGATTGGAGGGTGGAAGGCGCTTGAGCCAAAGAGGAATAGTAGGGCTAAATTTGGTAGTGAGGTGGAGGGTAATAGTAATTGAACTGAGGATCAGAATGAGTAAGAGATTGACTCTGGTGCTGTAGTGGCGGACTGTGGTGAGGAATGGGTGGTGGGGGATGGTGGATTGGTAGATTGGAATGGAGATTGGGTGGATTGGGATGATGATTTGGCGGAAGAGGATGAGGGATTGACGGATTGGGTTGTTGAATTGGCGGATTGGACTATTGAATTGGTGGATTGGGTTGTTGAATTGGCGGATTGGACTGTTGAATTGGAGGATTGTGGTGGGCGAATGGATGATGATGAACGTTCTGCGAAGGTGGGCGAGTATGAGGATGAACTGGAAAGTAAGCAACAGGCTGCATAACATGACCCATTGAATGTGAAAATGAATTGAACTGGGTCGGATGAACTTCGAACTTACCATTGTTCGGGGTCGGAACCAGGGTCGTGACTGACCCGTAGCCCCGCTCCCAAGCCACTGGCGCAGAGCCGTGCCCACTGGGCCAAACGTGATTCTTGTCGGCTACCGGCAAGTTGCCGACGGCCAGCCCACCGGGTTGGGAGTACCCCGCTCCTGGTTGCGCCGTAGCGGTTCCCAGGGGAGTTCGATCCCAAGCTTGGTGATCCAGTGCGTGCTCTGGGGAGATCTCCGCTCCTGGTTGCGCCGTAGTGATTCCTAGGGGAGTTCGATCCCCACCCCGCTTGAGGCGCCTGACCTCCAGCTGCACGTCGTCGAGGGTTCCTTCGAAGTAGGGGCGCCACTCCTCAATCGCGGCCACAGCCACCTCCAGCGTGGCCAGCCTATCGCCGTCATCGCCGTGCAGCTCCCGCAACCGGATTAGCTTGAGGTCGCCCACGCGGTACTCCACTTCCTCGATCCGCTGCTCGATGTCGTGGCCCCAATTGTCGGCGACGATGGCGGTGTGGGACTGTTCGCCGCAGAAGCGCTCCAGCATGCCGACGCGGTCGCCGATTAAAGAGAAGGATAAACGCTAAAGAGATCATCAACTTCACCTTGGCATGCTTCCATCTATGCCTCAAAACATTTGCTATTCTTATCTCTAGAAGGGTGCTTCTATTGTTGTAGTGTTTCTAGCGAAAGAGGATTTATGGGCCCCACGCCAAGTGACTGCGCCGAACCATTAATACTGGATTTGATCCACTAAACACTAGTTTTTATCTACGAAGAGTTGAGTTGCTACCTCGAGGTGTCGACTTAGCTATTTGCCGAGAAATAAGCACAGCACGCCTTCTACCCATTATGTCGACGATTAGGTAGAGCTCTTATGGGGGCTAGGTTACTAGGATACGACTGTTCGCAATAGAACATGGCACTAATGTATCCCCTAAGGTCCCAAGCACCTTTTGATCAATACCGAAATCATAACATTTCTATATGATAATTTGAGATTGCTCTACGGACACGACTACCAAGATTGACCTCTCCATGCTCATCATTTCTAGTGCTTGCACAACCTCCTAGCGCCTTATTTCCGACAATTCCCGGGTGTAAGCCAAAGACTTGCAAATGTCTTTTATTTCATTAAAAACTCCGCTTTTGTCGACATCGTCTTTTCCAAACATTCGTGGTCTTAGTTGCAAGTATGAGAAATGTTGGTTTTGGTTAATAAAATGAAACATTCAGGACTAGATATTATTTGACAAATAAGCCTTTACTTAATTCACGCTCCGCCCTCAAAGTGCCAATTTAAAAGCGAACAGCTAGAAGCTCCCGCATCGAAGCTAGAATTGACGCCACGACATAAGGCATCGCCTCCATGCTATGTGCACACGGCCCTCAAGTGGAATGGCTAATTTGCACAATCTGGGAAGCCCGGCCTTCCCCTCTCAGTTCCTCCACAATCGACTTACGAAATCGTCGTGGCAACTCCACTTCAACCCCCACTCTTTCCCGGTGCTTATAATTAGCCCTTTGAAAAGTCTTCCAAGACCTCCCGCGTGGCAGCCCGTCGAAGCATGCCTCATAAGAATCTTTGTGGCGACGGTCGAAGCCTCCTCACTCAACTTCTGAATCAAACCACCTTCCGGCTTCAGTACTACTACTACCTCCTAGGTTGTTGTTCTTTCCATTGCTTCGGGTTCCTTCATCTCCGCTTGGCGCTGCCAAACTCCTTCGTATTTACGTACAAAAATTTGCTCTCTGGACCCATCTTACGGTTCATCTTTTTCGACCATCCTCTTCAATTTCTTGTTGTAACCTTCAAGTGACTCGATTCATAGATGATTTGAACACTCCCTGTAGGCATGAACTCTAGAGCATGAAGCGACGGTATACAACCGAAAGTGGCCCGACGTCGGACACAACAAACTTTCGAGCACCAGTTCATTTAGCCTCTTAATCGAGGGAAAGAAAATAGAGGTCAGCAGCAAACAAGAGCAAGCGACACAAAACTACAGAGGGATAAATTGGCAGAACCTTCTCGATAAAATGTCGATTGGAAACCAACACGCCCGAGAAAGTATGAAGGATATGGCTTCTCTCGTCCAAAGAATGGTACTCAAGGTGAAAGATACTCCAAAATGTCATTGGATCCTGCAGCTACAATGAAGAGCGCCATCTTGAAGAAATCACTTGCTACTTCCTCCTCCATGTTCTCCGAAGATTCGAGCTCTGGTCTTTTCAAGTAGCTGATTTGTTGTCCTAGTGGAACTCTTCCAATCTACAAAGATGTTTCATAAGCAAGAAAGATTGGGAAATATCCATAATCGCTACGCAATCAAGGAATTTGCATACATAAAAAGAACGGGTCTCATCAAATATGCCGGAAGAACCCGAGGTATAGTTGAAGAGGTATAGTTGATCCCATCATTCGTCATTGCAGCACTTGAATTTGGAGTGGGTGGAGGAAATGATCTCTACCCCAAGGCTTCACCTAAAAGCGTCTTGACGGAAATGTGAAATCCGCTATGCAATCACAAAGTAACTCATGAAATCCGACTTGACAAAGCATTACCAAGGATATCAGCAATTCTCATCCCATTTGCTTCCAGTTGGCTTGTCGCCAGAGAATGCGAAATAGAAAGCCTGTCTTCGAATGTGCTTAGCCTTTCCCGAGGATATTACCTTTTCTTTAATCCCCGGCTTAAACCCTTATTTCATTCCATTGAATGAATTCTGGACCCTATATATGCATTTTTCTAGCGCTAGGAATCGTATTTCTTTAATCCTAGGTATTGGGGTAGTCAAAGCAACAACTAGATAATCCAAAAGTGCTCTAAAGTGCTCTTCACTAGGAATCCATCCCCGGACCACTTGACTTGTACCTGGAACAGAGAATCAGCCAATGGAAAGCAAGGCTTGCAGTTAGATGTGGGAGATGCTCAAGACAGAGCATGATGGCAAGAGTGGAGCGAATAATAACATTCTTTTTTTTAGCGAAAAACTACACAGCATCCCTTTTGCCTAGAGCCGCAAACCATGTGCTTGGATCCGAAACCATGTGCTTTCATTCAATTGTTAGATCAGATCATTTTTTCAGAAAATCCTTGCTTTTAGGAAAGTATCATACCAAGACGAAGAGGAATAAGGAAGGGTGAAGCATTGAGAAGAATGAAAGCCTAGTGATTGCAAGCAAGTTTGGAATTTGTTGTACCAGTGCATGGGAGCCTGTTTAAGGCCATAGAGCGCCTTTCTAAGTTTACAAACATGTTGTGGATAGGTTGGATCAGTCAAACCCGGTGGTTGAAGCATGTAAACCGGCTCTTCCAAGTCACCATGCGAGAAAAGCATTATTGACATCCAATTGATGTAATGGCCAACCAAAAGATAAGGCAATGGTAAGTACAACACGCATCTTGATGTGGGTCGAACAAATGTATTTGAAAGTCTCGTGAAATCTACTCCTTCCTCTTTGCTCCACACCTTTGGCTACTAGCCGGGCTTTGAAGCGTTCTAACATCAGCTCTTCTTTATACTCGGTAAACCCATTTATTGCTCCCGATGTTGCCCGATTGTTCTTATACCACATTTCTAAGTTGCAGGCAAGGCTACCAACTCACATTTTAACGGATCTAGATTGTGGTTGTGTTTTGTGATATCATGAAGTGTTTCAGATATTGTCGTAAGTGGAAAAGGCGCGCAGCGTTCTCGATCGAGATCTCTTCCTAGGTTTGTCTCCACTTTTCTTGGGCTTCACTAGTAAATTCTTCGCTTCATTGCTTGTCTCGTCTCACGCTGACAAGATAAGGTCGAGTGCAATCGGTGCGTGTGCTTGGCCCGGACGTTAATCGGCAATAAGACACATTATGCTTTTCTCAAATGGTTTGGAGTAAGAGTGTATGGAAAGGCACGGAGTTGAAGTGGAATCGGCTACCTCGGTGCTTGCCTACATCTCATGTGAAAAAGAAACTCGCTAACGCTTTCGGGCTTCAACTCCAAACTTGTAGCATTGGTCAACGTACTATTATTCCTCTTGGCTCTACTACTCTCAAAGAGCATTCAACAAAGAAGATAGCTCTCTAGATCCTATATAGCTAGCTACTCAAGATATAAGTGAATTGTCTGTGCTGGACTTGCATAAGTAGAGAGTGGGTCGATTCAGAATCTGCTTACGTTGTAGACTAGTGACTCGTTATCGTCAAGATGGTAAAGGTTGTCTTTTCTCGCTTCAAACCAGGGGCATAGTTTCTTCTTTAGGTAAGGCTCCTCTCTGGAAGAAAATTTCATTGGCTCACTAGATACCGAGGCTGGTCAAGGTTCACCCAAACACGCAAATCGTAAACATCAAAATCCCTCGAATAAGAAATTTCAAAATGTGATAGCTCGGGCACTTTCTTCGTCAACATGGGAATCCAAAACAAAGACTAGCCTCTTCAACAAGGGAAGGCTATCTCGCCTACATCCACTTACATGGGACTACCTCCTTCCAAACAAACACTCGATCATCGGCTCAAAATCGATCTGTAGGCATAGGAGAATGAATCGGATAGGGCTACTACTTATTTTAGGAGACTTACTTACGCGGTACACTTCCTTCCGTTCTCTTTCATCAGCGTTCTAGCTATCAAGTCAAAGGGTCTTTCGTGAGAAAAAAAGGCGCCAGATGGAGGCAAAGCTTACGAGAAATAGAAAGTCTCTTTTCGCTACTCCTTACTAATAAAAAGTGAAGATCCTTACGCGTACTCTATTCGGGAAGAATGATCTTGGTAAAAGAGAAAGAAGTCTTCAATTTGTTGTATTAATCCCACTTACTCGGCATTGAATGGTTCCCTAACCCTTCTTGATCGACAAGATGAAAATCCCCTACATTAAGCATTTGGTTTTTATGTATCCCAGCTCTTGCTAGAATCTCCTTTGTTTTTTCTTAACACTGTTGGCCCTCCTGTCAAACACCATTTCTCCCACTAGAGAAACTGAAAACTCCCCGACCTAAGAATCTAATAGAGTCACCGAGACTCATCAACAAGAAGAAGCAAAGGTGGTGACGGTGAAATAGGATCATCGAGCATATTCTAACCTCGGATTCTCGAGTACGAAAGAAAGGGATTAAGGTGTATCCCGCCAAAACAAAAGACATATCTTTGGGGATGCCATTTCCTACTAATATCAAGGAATTGAGAGGCTACCCTCATTCAACTTTCGCAGCACGGGCACTTTGGAGTTTTGCTTGGCTTTTCTAGTGCTTCAAAAAGCAAATCTGGTTCGTGTGGGGCTAATGGAGAAAAGATGTATAGTGATGCAAAATGTCAAGGGCGCTGCAGGTGTGGGCATATTCTCGAGGAAGTGAATGAGTCCGTTCAAGACTTGATCCTATGCTTTCCTAATCTAGCGACTTTTTGGATTAATCTTATTCCGGTTGTGTGAAAAAAAGGAGCCCTTACTCATCTTAAACAAAAGGCTTAGCGCCTCAACTTACCAATTTCACTATAGGTTTGGCTCTTGGTGGAAAGGTTTAATTTCTGATTCTTTTCTTGGAGCTGCAGATGTAAAGAAGAATTGAATGCCGGCTATTGCTTGATCTTATCCCTAGTCTCTAGATTGGTTGGCCATAAACAACCAACTACTGCATAAAGAACAGAAGGATAGGGCTGAAACGTGGCTAGAAATGCGGAAAGCAATCGATTGAATCCAACGTGAGTCAACAGTGGGGTCTATTAGTGTGTTAACGAGGGTGGTATCAAAGGCATAAAAGGGTTCGAAAGTCATAAGCCACGGCGACGCATCCATTTTCTTGCTAGATGCTGACCAATTGGTCATGAACATCGTAAGGCGTTGCTCTTCACGAATCCCTGCCATAGTATCAGCTACCCCTACTCGCTTAAAGCCCTTTACTGAAGAACTTCCACAATGGTTTCCTTTGACATCTTGTAAGTCACACCTCCTTACCCAATGAAAGTGAATGAACGAGCCAATAAACTGGTGATTGGTCCATTTACTATTTATTATAGTCTATGACGGAAGATCGTCTCTTTGCACATGAGATGCGTACTTTGTGGTTGGCTAGGATAAGCAAAGTCTACATCATCTAGGACTTGCCATTGAAAATAAACCTTTCTATTTGGTCATCAACAGCTCGGGTCCATTTAGCTTCGGTGACCAGATAGATCCATCATCTTCGAGGAGGAGGAAACATAAGTCCAATACGCATTATGGAAGACTAGGGATTGCTAATCCGCCACGCTGGAAGCCTTCTCCTCTCGGGCTCAAGAGTCAAGATAGCCCACCCTAAACAAGAAGCGACTTATTCTTTCTACTATGGCAGATAAAGCAAACCAAACGCAGCATAGCGGGCCAAGCGCTAGTTGCTCCATCCGTTGCTTGTTTGGTTTCGATGCATAAATCAACCTCTCGCTCAAAGCGGTAATCTGGTAGAGTCTCATGGAAGGCGTCGGTAAATTCTCGACACCACTAGAATAGATGATAGGTTCTTGACCTCCGATTTCAAATCGCATGGTCGATACAAGGTAGGCGGTACAACCGACTCGATTAGATGTTGTGCCTGTAAAGCTAAGATTGTCGTGATTCGATCACCAACTTGTCCGAATTGCAATGAAAATGGCTTAGTCCCCGGTTTCTAGAATGTCACCTTCCGCGAATCAATCATGGCATGATGCATAGTCAACCATTCCAAGCCCAAACATCATATCGTCACGCTTTTGCAACTATTGGGTCTACTCTTAGCTCTCATCCCGCAATCAGTATCTTAAGGTATGAACACCTCAATTCCTGAATGAAGAATTCAAAGGTGGGTGTTCCGATCAACATTGTTTTTCCACTCTCTATTGTCGCCACCCACATCTTTTGACCCAAGCTTTAGATGATATCTTGAGTGATCGCATCCGGTATCAATCAAGACGTAAGCAAAGCACCCGAAATATTGAAGATACCGCTATCGGTTCTGTGGCCATGGTAGTGGTATCATCATCGATCTAGTCTGTCGATTGGTCCCCACCTCGCTATGTGATGTTACGAATTGTGACTCCGCGCCTCCTCCGCCTCCAAATCTCACGTCCCATTTGAGAGATGGGACCTCCACGACCTCTCGGCTGTTGTGTATCGCCACCTCTCGCCACTACTCCTGTGTCATCGGTTTGGTTCGGTCTCAAGCATGAGTTTTGAATTTGGCTTGGGACACTCCCTAGCGAAATGATCGAGCCCACCACAATTGTAACAAGTGCCATTCTTCCCTGTAGCAAGTTGACTCATGATGTCTCCCTTGACAATATCGACACCAAACCTTCTCGTAATTCACAACGCTTTAATTTTGCTTATTGGATTTTTTGCGATGGGGAATTCATTGACCGACTTGGCCTTGATTGATGATCCATCAACTCGTGGCTTTACATTGAGAACAAAGCTTTCTTTGACCCTTGCTAGGATCATATGACTCCACTCCTAGCGCATGTGCCATCGGATCCACTAGTCTCACTCGGGAAGGTCGATTATTTGTGTAAATGGGATGAAGCCCTTCCAGATATTGCCGTCATAAGCGGAAGTCATCTCGCCATAATGTCGGGAGCATACCTCATCAAGTTGTCGCATTTCATATTGTAGTCCTAAAAGCAGTACCACTCCCTTGTTTTAGGCTAACGAATTGTTTGTCAAGCGCTTCCCGAGACATAACATCTAAATATTGATCATTGAATTCTCGCTTTCGAACCACGCCCAAGGAATGGTTGGATTTGAACCATCATTATCTCCATTATGTCTCTTCTTTGCCTCCCCGCCACTAGAAAGGAGCATGGAAACATGAGAAGCAAAGAAAGAATGAACATATGGGCGTTAAGCATTGTGAAGAGTTTTTTGAGTTAAATAGTTAGGAATAAGGCTTACCTTTCAGTAAGTCCAATATGCGAGTAAGAACATGTGCGGGGATAGGCATATGTTTGAGGATATGGAGGAAATAGAACGATTTCACTAATTGTTTCGTCTGGGTCGTCTTTGATTTTTTACTTATTTCTTTCTCACTCACTACTTTTTCTATTTTCTTTTGTCTATCGAAACAGCCTAGGATTTGACCTAGTCAGCTTATGCTTCATTTCCTTCGATTTCTTCTTTCGATATGAGCGAGCTTACCCAAAACCTATACTTTAATGATATAGTAGCCCTATTCACATATGCCTATTTCTCTAAACCTAGTCCTATTATTGGCATATCTCTCCGGTGCTCGCTTATCCCTATTCCGTGCATACTGTCTCTTGCATACATAACTTGACTTTCCCATGCCCTTTGAATGCCTATCTGTGAATCCCTTTCCATGAATGCCACTCTTAGGCTATTGAAACCATATCTCGCCTATTTTAGTAGCTTACTCGTTCATACCTAGCACCTGTTTCTTAACGTTACACATACCTTGAATGCCAACCAACAACTTGTTGACCTAACCAGATGCCTATACTGCAGACATGCTTCTTTGTTAAATACTATCCCTCTAAGCTATTCCATGCCTTTACGTGAAAACCTATTCCTTACTTATACCATACATGCCTCTTTCTAGTCCTATTACATACACATATTACACGCATCTCCTTCCTCTAACAAATAAAAAAAATCCATCTCTTCTCCCACTCTGTCTGGGTTTTGCTTGACTTATCACGCATGCATACTTGAAATACTTTACTTAGCTTTCTAAACCGGTACTACTCAACCTATACCATTGCTTCTCCGTGAATACATACTTGCTTAGCTAACTACCTTAAGAAGTATTAATCACAAGCAAATGCCTAGCTAGCTAAAACAACCTATCTAGATGCATATCTCGACACTGTTATTTCGGTCGGTGCTTCTTTCAAGGGACAACCCTCGCTCGTGGTTCATATCTTGCTAGCTCTCGTCCCAAGCTCCTCTTTCTAGTAGCCCTACTAAACCTATGAGTTGACTCGTACATACTCACTTATTCTTCACTTATATTATCTGTGGATTGCATATTCCTAGCATTGACCTATTCAATATGTCTCTATTGGCTAAACAATAGCCCTTGTAAAAACAACTATACATGTCTCTCTGCCTCGTGAAAACGAAAAAACAAATCAACTATGGCTCCCTCAACGTACTCACTTGTTGACCTATCCAGCTTATCCAACTACTTGACCTAAACCATATGGATATACCGATACTACACCGTTATGCAAAAATGAACTCCTTTTTATAGTGGGCCTATGTCTTGTATCCGTTACTTGGTCGTTCAAATCACACAACCCATACCTAACTCCTATTTAGAAACCTGTGCTTTGCCACTTATCCTTTTTAGAAATATGCCTATTCCTTTCCCCGAGCAAGGTATATAGAGGTAGTCACTCATTGCGAACTACTACTAAATGCCAATGCTAGTGCTAAGCTTCAAGTACTACTCAGAAATCTTATGCATAGGAAATCCTATCTATATAGATAGTGGTTTTGTTATCCTCAAGTCACTCAATAAACTATTTCCTACTTTCGTTAGACTTCTATCGGGTAGTTGCTTACACCTACTTTCCTATTATTAGAAATTGTTGCTACTCCCTATGTTTCCTATTTTTTGCGGCTACCTCCCTAGTGAGTGAGTCCTCCCACCCATGCTAGAAACCTATACCCAAGTTAACTCCTTTCTACTATTTGTTTTCGTTCTATATCTTTGATTCTTTGTTTTCACTTTGTCTCCTATTCATGCTTAGCATACAGGTATCCTTTGAAACTAGGTCGGCTATCAATAGTTGGATATGAAGTAAGTGAAGAGCGAAGTCATTAAGAAAGAAAAAGGGTTTCTAATATTTGCGTTGAATAAGCCTAAAAGAAATTGCACTTGTTGAGATAAGTCAAGTTGTTCCTAACCATAGTATTTTAGATCTTAGTCGGTCCACTCAAGCTTACCAGATTGTTTGTAAGGTCTCTCGCACATCATTGATACTTGGATGTTAGTGGTTCAAAGATAAGAACTATTCGAAATTAATTCAAAAGGAATGAGTTTTTTTGAGTTACGTCTGTGACCTCGGGAAAGTCATCGCTACTCGCTTCTCGACATGAAAAAGGGGGCAATGCTCTATTTTTATAATTCATCCTACCCGTAGCTTTGCTACTTGACTCGGAACAACGGTTCGGAGTTCGCGAAATCTGACGACATCTTTGAGTTCTCAACGACTAGCATGAATTGAAGACGCGCTGATTGCCATTGTACCTATTGATAAAGGATTGGACAACTCGACACGGACTACATAGCGGGCTTCAAGGAATTGAAGAATCAACTAGTCTAGTCACTCTTTGCATACTGCATCGTGGAATGTTGAGACCGACCTTCGTTCTTTGAAATTTGGAATAGAAAGCCCGACGTATGGAGGACTTGTGAGATCTTTCACTCTTCGACAACAAAAGCCTTGAGGACGCCAAAATGTGTTATAGGGACGTCTCACGATCTTGCTTCTAGAGTACGTGACGGAACATCCAATCGAGTGCCTAACCTTGGGTGCTCCGATCTTGTTCGTGAGGAAGAAAGAGCGCCTTCTTCGTTCAATGAATCTACATACCACCAAGGGCTATTTGAAAAAAAAGAAGTCGAATCCATGTCTTCTTCGCCATTTGATTTCCTTCACCACTAGCACTAGCCCCCTTGACTACAAGAGTATAGCTACTTTCGCTACCTTGACTCTTCTTGTTATTATCCGGACCCATCAAGTCATTCAAAAGCAAAGAAATCAAGATTCATAAGCAAAGCAAAGGCCAAGCCCGATCTCCCTTTCCCTTGATATGGTGGACTCCTAAAATAGGCTTTCTTTGTTCATATGATTTTTGAGAATACTATAATAAGCCACTCCACGAAAATGGGGTGGCTACTCGAACCAAATATTGAACTTGCTCTTTAGCATAGGTAGACTTCACTACCTGGATAGGTCAACCCCGTTCCCATTTCTCTGGTCCTATATGTTTTTTTTGCAAGTACCATTCCTGCTATTTGCATTGATTGAGTACTTTAGAGTCTTGATGGAAGTGTCAAATACTTAGTAGGAAGTCCCGGTGGGTAATCACCAAATGTTCTAGTACGAGTACATCCAGTTCTGGGTGGTCATCTAGTATGGGACCTAAGAGAAGCCCTTTTTGAATCCTTTTATTAAGCCATTGCTAATCCCATAATCCTTCAACATTGTAGAAAAGAGTTCAATACAAAAGCACACAAAGGCTTTGGACTATGAAAGGCTACCTTTATCATGCATGAATAAGGCCGGGAGATTATGTCCTCAACAAACCTATCTACTACTAAATGACAATTAAAGGGACGCCAACCATTGGAGGTGATATCTTTGGTGATGGTAATGGTGAAGATTCTTTCTTTTCCTAGGTACATAAAGATAAGAAGAAGGCAACGAAAAGCACTTAGAAAAGGCTATTAAGAAACCGATCCACTATTTGTGTCATCCATGTTAGAAAGAGAGCCATGAAAAGCATAGATCCTCAAGGAAAGGAAAAACACCACTTCATCTATTTACGATTCCCATAAACCAGCCGTGCTTTCTTTTTATTTAGTAAGCTCATTGAAGAGCCTGGACCGGCAAAGACACGCAAATGAAACATGCATTTTCATTGCGCGCGCCTTTACTTGCTTCGAAAATCAAACAATGCATTTCTTCTCAACATAAACATATACCGGTCTTTCTCTCTAGCCTATATTTGACCTTGCGTACAAACCTATTATCCTATCGGTATGCCTATGTGACCCATATGTGCTAAACCGGTACTTGTTACTTACTTCTATCTATTAAACGTTACCGTGACTTAATCATGCTTAGTACTAAACCTTATTACGTAGTTCAAGCTATACCGACCTTTCCATGTTTTGTACTCATCACTTGCCTATGAGCTTACACCGTGAATACTTTGTCCAAAGAAACCCTTGTTTCTAAGCACCCATCTCTTGCTTTGCCTCCTCCTTGCAACCAGAAACCTATCGCCCTCTCTTTTCAAAACAAACAACGTGGAGTGCCTTGTGAAGTGAAAAGATGAGCTATGATGACTTGGCTTCCTTTCTTCTTTTCCTTGTGCAAGTCAATTGTTCTCTGGCACACCTTGATTCAATTGTGACATCTTGCACTTGTAAGATCACTTGCTTGCCTTTATGCTTGAGTTTCCTCATTCCTTTACTCGATCAACTATCATTTGACCAAAACTTGACAACCGGTCAATGCCTAAAATAAGATCATAACCTTGTACATCAAGCACCCTAACTTCTGTTTCAAATTCATGGTTTTGTAACTTGAATTGAAGGTTGTCACATTTGGTAATTGGTCAAAAACTTACGGCGAGACGAGCAGCCCTATACCACGTGTAGACACACTAAATCCTCGTCCTTTTCTACTTAGTTGGACGAAAATCATATAAAAATCAAGCAAGAGGATGCGGCGTTAGCTTAACGGCTTTCGCGCTAGTTGCTCAATCCGTTGCTTCTTCTCTTACGTCTTGGAAAAGTGAGGATTTCCTATCTTATCCAAGGGAAGGAAGAGAGGTGGAAAGTGTTCTTTGTGTCAAATCAAGATTGTGTGGGTGTTGGGTCTATCGCTCATGTTCGACGCTATCGAAAATCATGCATTGGATGGATGCCTGGGCATTGAGAAGGAAGGACGCTTTTAGAGGCGAAAGGCCATGGGGAGAGAGCGTCTGTGATCCATGGATCTCGATCGGAAACCGTATCCAAGCTCCATGGCTAGTCTACGCTCTTTGGACTTTTCAAACTTAGCTTAACTGAAACATCTAAGTAGCTAAAGGAAGGAAAATCAACCGAGACCCGTTAGTAGTAGGCGAGCGAGAGCGGAACAAGGGTTTTCATCAAAAGAAATCAAGTGGTTTCATTCGATTTGTTGTGGATTGGATGATGGAAAAACAAGAAGCGAAGAAGCGTGAGGCTATGTTGCCGTAGCGCGCGCCTCTACGGAGTTGTACAAAGTCAAGAACCGCTTTGGGGCGCAAGCATAGGCAACACAAGACTAATGACGGGTGGGGCGCATGATGAACTGGTTTTCTAAAAAGATTGGAAGATCCGCCAAAGAAGGTGATAGCCCCTGTTCATTCGTTCCCATGGTTCGATCCTTCCCAGTAAAACGCGGCGTGTTCGAATGATGATCGCTTTTACATGAGAAAGGGGACCACCCTCTAAGCCTAAGTATTCCTCAATGACCGATAGCATACAAGTACCGTGAGGGAAAGGTGAAAAGAACCCCAATCGGGAGTGCAATAGAGAACCTAAGATCCGATGCGAACAATCGGTCGAAGGAGCGGAGCGCGGCGCACTCACTCTAACGGCGTACCTTTCGCATGATGGGTCACGCGAGGAAATGGGAACAACGGCTTAAGCCATTAGGTGTAGGCGCTTTCCAGGTGGAAGATTTACGTTCTTCCTATTTGACCTTAAACCGATCGATCTAGCCATGAGTAGGTTGAAGAGAGCTCTAACAGCCTTGAGGACCGAACCCACGTATGTGGCAAAATACGAGGATGACTTGTGGCTAGGGGTGAAAGGCCAACCAAGATTGGATATAGCTGGGTTTTCCGTGAAATCTATTTTAGTAGAGCGTATGATGTTGATGGCCCGAGGTAGAGCACTCAATGGGCTAGGGTGGCCCCATTTCGCTTTACCAACCCTGTGGAAACTCGAATACAGGCCGTCATCATTAGTACTGATGGATCGATTGGGTGCTAAGATCCAAAGTCAAGAGGGAAACAGCCCAGATCGTACGCTAAGGTCCCTAAGCAATCACTTAGTGGAAAAGGAAGTGATCGAGCCATGACAACCAGGAGGTGGGCTTGGAAGCACCATCCTTTGAAGAAAGCATAATAGCTCATGGTCTAGTCCATGGCACCAAAAATGTCTCGGGGCTCAAGTGATTCACCGAAGCGATGAGACCTTGAAAGTCGCTTTTTCAAGTGTCGATGGCGGGACGTTCATCAATTGGGGAAGGTTTTTGGTGACAAGACATGGAGATATCGAAGTGAGAATCTTGACATGAGTAACAAGAAATCATGTGAAAACACGATCGCCGCCGGTGGAAGGCTTTACGCATTCAAGAAATCTACGCAGAGTGAATCGGTCCCTAAGGAACCCCAAAAGGGATGCCGTCCAATGGGTACACGAAAGTGACGGTTGCTTTGACTCATCGAACCATGCCCGGATCGTCGGAGCGAATTGGATGATTGGGCCGAGGGCTGCCCCCTCTTCCCTCTCTCTCCTTTCCTTAATATTCACCGTCGAGTCATCAAAGCCGTCAACTAATTCGAGAGGGGCTCGGCTGGCCCGGTCGCCCACGCTACTGGCGCTTCCAAAGGCGAAGCTCTCGTCTTTGGCGACCAGCAAACGGAGGGCTAAAACCTTTCGTTTTGAAGCAAGGGATGAGCGTGAAAGCCGTTGCGCTTCCACACACGCAAGATACTCTTTGCTCGTCGTCGCGTTAGTACAATAACGCGCAGCCGTTTTCTTCTTTCAGGCGGACACGGATATTTCTCTAAAGGCGAAGACTCTAAAGTGGGCGAACACTCGGCCGAAGCGGGCTTAACATGCCGCTCTCGGCTCCGCCTTTTCTTGACACCTTTCAAGCACTTTCACGTGTGAACCAAGTCGTCTTGTCCTTCCTTTCTCATTTCGGTCCTCGCCTTTTTCATCTTCCGTAGGGGCCTTTAGTCTTTTGATTAGAGTAGAGGTCACGAGAGAGCAGAGCGCATCACCGCCATAGTCGTGAGGATCTTAATAGTTGGTCGCGATTGTTGTCATAGTCAACGACGGTTGAAACTTCCAGAAAAAACTTGAATTGGGAGGCGATCCTCCGGTGAATTGACCGTACCCTAAACCGACACGGTGAACAAGTATAGTATACTAGGGCTGGCGTCGAGAGAACCATGTCGAAGGAACTGGACAAAATGACCCGTAACCGGGAGAAGGGTGCTCTCCTATCTTTTGATTAGGAAAGCGGCACATACTAGGGGTAGCATTTGTTTATTAAAAAACAGGACTCGCTAAGTGGTAACACGATGTATAGAGTCGGACACCGCCCGTGCTTGAAGGTCGGAAGGAGAAGTGTGATAAGCTTTGAATGGAAGCCCCAGAAGCGGCATGGCGAGAACTCTAACTATCCTAAGGTAGCAAAATTCCTTGTCGCATAAGTAGTGACTGCACGAATGGTGTAACGACGCCTTCATTGTCTCCGACATGGACCCGGTGAAATTGAATTCTCCGTGAAGATGCGGAGTACCAACGGCTAGACGGTAAGACCCGTGCACCTTGACTATAGCTTTGAAGTGACAACCTTGATCGAATGTGTAGGATAGGTGGGAGGTGGTGACACACAACGACCAATCTCGAAAGACCACTCTTTCATCTAAGGATGCCTAACCGCCGCACCGATCATTCGGGGGGGACACTGCGAGGTGGGTAGTTTATCCGGGGCGGATGCCTCCTAAAGAGTAACGGAAGGTGTGCGAAGGTAGGCTCAAGCGTTGATTACGCTTCGTGAGCGTAATGGTATAAGCTTTGCTCGACCGTGAGACCGACTAGTCGAACAGAGACAAAAGTCGGCCATAGTGATCCGGGAGTCCCGTGTGGAAGGGCTCTCGCTCAACGGATCAAAGTACGCCGAGGATAATAGGTGATGACTCCCAAGAACTCTTATCGATGGAGTCGTTTGGCACCTCGATGTCGACTCATCACATCCTCAGGGTTGAAGAAGGTCCCAAGGGTTCGGTTGTTCGCCAATGAAAGTGGTACGTGAGTTGGGTTTAGAACATCGTGAGACAGTTCGGTTCCTATCTACCGTTGGTGTTAAAGGGAGAATCTGCGAGGAGCCAACCCTAGTACGAGAGGTCTGGGTTGGGTCAACCTATGGTGTACCAGTTGTTATGCCAATAGCAGCCACGGGCAGCTAAGTTGGTATGGAAGAACTGGCTGCCATGAGGAAAATCCTTCTCTATACAAGTTCTCGTCACGAGGTTTTTGAATAGAACTTCGATAGGCAAGAGGTGTAAGCACGCGAGGTGTGAAGCGATCTCGTACTAAACGAATGGAACTTTCCAACCTTCGAGAAAAGGTCCCATCCTTCAATATCATGATTGGGTCAACCAGGCAGATCATAAGTGAAATAGTTTGATCGGGTCAACCATTAAGAGATCATGAGAATCTATTGTTTAAGCGATCTTTATTAACATGTTTTTTCTAAGTAGTATCTTCTTTATACCGTGTGCCTCTGTGGTGTCATTTATTTGATGGAATCGTCCGGCGTAAACGGGGCTCTTCGTCAGAGAGGCCTCGTCGAGTGCTCCCACTCCGCCAAAAAAAAGAATATGATATAAAAAAGATAAGCGGATAAAAGTGTCCCACCAAGACGCCGATGAAAGACTTTGCAACGAATTCAGCAAGTGTATCATTGATGAAGAGCTCATCAAACTATCGAAAGATATGTTCTAAGAGTACATACCACACCTCGGGCGCCGGCCGACCGACAGGCAGTGAGGGCAATGGAGACAATCCATTCAGTATAGAACAAAGGCGGTGATCCATTCTAAAAAGGAGGAAGAGAGAGATCTCTCGTTAGGTCTTGGTGATGACCGCCGGAGGGGAGAGTACGAGAAGGCGGACATCCGGCTACTATCGGTCGGTGGCGAGCCTAACCCTATGGGGTCAAGAGGCCGACATTTGTAGTAGTCGCTCCCGCTAGGATCCCTCCTACCGAGAAGGGTGGAAGGACAGGGGAGCACGCTAACGTCTCGATCAATAGGAAGAAAAGGGAGTCTTTTTTTCCTATTCCTATTTATTAGAAGGAAATCTATGATATAATAATATAGGGAGGAGTCTTTTTACATCTTGAGGGTTTTATTTGAAATCAAAATCAAATGCCTCAACTTGATAAATTGACTTATTTCTCACAATTCTTACGGTTATGCCTTCTCCTCTTTACTTTTTATATTCTATTTTTGAATAATAATAATGGAATACTTGGAATTAGCGAGAATTCTCAAACTACGGAACAATCGCTGCAGACCGGGGAACAAGATCGAGCAAGGACCCTAAGAATTTGGAAGATATCTCGAGAAAAGGTTTTAGCACCGGTCTCTCATATATGTACTCCAGTTTATCCGAAGTATCCCAATGGTGTAAGACCGTCGACTATTTGGGAAAAAGGAGGAAAATCACTCGATCTTAGATTTCGGAGAAATAAGTGGCTCACGAGGAATGGAGAGAAAGATTCTCTATTTGATCTCAAAGTCCTCATATAACACTTCTTCCGGTCGGATCACTTGTTAGAAAAACATAATGCTCACACATGTTCCACACGGGCAAGGAAGCATAATCTAATGAACTCGAGATTCTTTTCTTTCTATAGGCTAAGGAGAAAGGATCCTTGCCTAGATCGAGAAAAAAGTTGGATGTAAGGAAGCTGAAGCGGAAATGCAATTCTCGGGTGAGGAAAGGGTTGTCTCAGTAAGTGCAGTGCACGCTAGGGCGAGGATTGAATCGATGTACCTAAGCTAAACTTATAAGATTGAACCACCTATAGACGGAATTAGGAGAGCTGAGGTTTAATCCAAGACTAGGAAAGCACCAGCTATATCGAAGCCCAATGCCAAGCAAAGCCCTAGACGGAAAGTGAAGAAATTGGCTTCAAGCTTCTCCCTTAACCCAAGATGAGGTGGAGCCTTACCCCGACACAAGGTGGGACCCTCCCATTAGGATAGTGGGCTTAGTCGGACCAACATAGGTTGTCAACAAAAAGGAGAAAGCTCCGTTATTGTTGGTTTATGGATAACCTAAGACGAGAGGATTGGGCTTAGAACAAGACCTTTCGGTGGATATGATCACATCTTCATGACAAGAGGTGTACACCTTTGGCCTCACTCAAGGTAATGGGTGACCAAACCTAACGAGTCTAAACAAATTGGATCTTATTGTGTGACAAAAACAAAGATTGGGAATGCTTGGCGGTATTTGAGTGGCCAACCAAGTAAATTAGGGAAATCAAACACAAAGAAGTTTTCTTTCCAAGCCTAGTAACACCACACTTAAGTAAGTCGATTCAGATTAGCCAACAAGCGAATCCATTAACTCAATCAACTCTTTTCTAGTAAAAGTGCTCATCACTACTACTATATATAATATAGTAAATTGAGACAACACTCAATGCTAATGAGTGGATCAAGTCATTTACTAGTCAATGAACTGACTAAACCACATGCATTTCGGGAATTGACCCACTTAACTATACTCTTAGGGCAAGCCATCACTGTGGTAATTAACTCCGTAAAAAATCAGATCGGTCTTGAGGCAATTTGGAAATGCTAGACAAAGATATTAATCGAGTCAGTCAATTCCCTAGCTACAGATTAATATGAAAAATCCCGGGTAGGTAATTCAAACACGCCCCACCCAATAGGTGAATCTTTCAAAGTGTGGGAAATCTCCCCTTTCTTCAATCCTAGAATCGATGCCTAAGAAAAAGGGTATATCTATGAAAATGCTCAACCCATTCATGCGATTCAATCCTCCGCCTCGATTCTATGAAAATGAAACACTCCACTAAGTCGTACACACTCCCCAATAAGTCCGGTAATTAATTCATTCAAATCAATGCTCGGTGCAGTGAGGTAATGTAACTTAATCAATCGCAAGCGGCAAAAGAACTCAAACTCAATCCACAATCCGTCTCTCACTCAAATGCTGGGAAAGAAGAGCGAAGTGTTAGGCAAGCCGGCTTTAATACAACCTCTAGGGAAGCCCGGAAAGTTGGTATATACTTTGTACCAAACTTTTGAAACAGTTTGAATTCTCCAATAAGGAAGAAATGAAAAAGCTAGGCCAAAGGATGAGATGGCATTTCAAGAGAATAGTCGATCAAGATGGCAGGAAGAGGTCTCTTTGTCAAATCCTCTATCATCTAAAGTGGGTCAGAAACTTCCTTTAGGAGCGAAGAATTTGTAGGCCGTGGACAAAGCTTCCATTCTCAAAGAAACTAGCCAAGTTTGAAAACACTTAAGAGGGCTGGGTATTGAAAGAGTGGCGGGGAAGAAGTATAGTACCAAGCGGCGAAGTAAGCCTTGATTCGAATTAGCAGAGAGGTCAGTTTTAGGAGGTCGGTGTCAAAGTGGAGTTCAGCGAGAAACTCAAAGTAATACATACCTATTTGTTGCGATGTGATTGCTTCGCACCTTTCAATATTTCTTTTACTTCTAGTGCTATCTTCCATCCGTTCTAGTTCATGGATCTTCTTCTTGTTGTAGAACGAGAATTGGATTGATTCCTACAGTTCTCTATTTGCAAATTCATTACTTAATAACGATCTTATAGGCTTTGTCTCAGCAGATCTGGAGCGATTGGATTGAATGAAAGTACATACACACTAACACATCATAAAAGGAAAGAAATGAGAGGAGACTCAAACTACAAAAGTGTTTCTTGACTATTTTTTCGGAAGCAAGGGGCAAAATAATGCCTAAATTCTAAAGGAAAGACCCTCGCCTCGCTGCCCAATAAACCATTATTTGCTGCTCAAGACACATCGGCCAATGTGTGGCTCCACCATCTGTCTTTCATCTTTGGTAGGGTAGGGAAGGACATCTTGACCGACCTCTAGGGAGAAAAGGCTTTACGTCCGCTTCCCTAGTCCCGCTAATCCGAAGTCAATTCATCTTCCCGGAAATATCATGCTTCTTTCTCCGTGCCATCACGGTGGTGGGTGGTCTTTGGCGAAACTACAACGATCGCTTTTGCTACTAGTGCGGAATCATATTAAATCGTGTTTGTGAGTCACCTCGTCTCGATCAGTCCTATTCCCTAGTTATTTTGTAGGCACACATCCGAGGTATCCATATAGGGAGGATCGCCCATACATAGTGCGAATGCCCATTGGCAATGTCGCAAGAGTTCGAGGGGACGGACCAGTAGCTAAATTTCCATTGCTAATCTTACATGTTCCCACGAACAAAAAAAAAAAAGAAGAAAAGGCTATTCCTTAGACACAGAGGTGGGATTAAGGCGTCATGCATGAACTCCAACAACATAGACCAGATGACTTATTGAAAATAGGTTGAGGAGCTTGATCCTAGAGCTGAGCAAGCATGGGCGCGATCCACATCGAGTGGAACTACTATAACTATAGCTAGTGGAAGTACCATCCATTCCATGAGTGGGGACGGACGTTCTTTTCAATCCTATGAAGCTCATCGGTATTTACATCAACAATTCTTTAGTATGATGGCTGTTGGTCTTAATTTGAGTCAACACTATTAAAATGAATAGAAAAAGGAACCAAAGACTGAGCAACTACTTCTAGAATGATGTTATAGAAAATACAAGACACAAGTGATCCTCATCCGGCAAGCATAATAGCATTACATGAATTCCACCAGACGAAATGGACTGACTCTCTATGGCAACTATGGATCTCAACATCAAAAAAAAGAAAGTGCTTATCCATCCTTGGAAGAACTAGCTCCCTCGCTGTCTTTGTCGGAACTTGAATCGAGGTAGGCAAAAGAATCCATACTCGAACGAGCCCAAGATAAAGGGTCTAGTCCAATTTTAGTCTTGGTTGTACATCGGTACTACGCATGATAGGCATTTCTTCCAGCTTATCGGGACTTGCACTTGCTTTTTCCGGCCTTAGTGGTATTTCAATGATTTTATTGCCCTAGCCCCGTCCTTCCATCATAGCTTAGTTACCTAGCTAGCTACTTCATTTTGTGCTAAAGCCCTCGATACATAAGTGCTCTCATTCCTAGAACCCACCGGGAGAGTTGGTAACCATAAACCATTGATCTCCGAATTCAAGTGAATGAAAATGTAGATAGATTTTTTCCTACTTCTGTAACATAACTTCTCTACGGATAAGCTTCAACTACTGAATGAAGAGATAGTGAGACCTACCTAGCAACGAGAAATACTAGAACTGAAATTCCTTGCCTTGACTCGCCTACTTCTCCAGTCTTTGATGTTGCTTTCCGGCTTTCGATTCCTATTCATCTGATGTGTTGATGCTTGAGAAGAAGCTTTGCACCGACACCTTACTTTCTTTTCAAGATAGGGCTTTAACAGATAAACTCTTTACAATACTTTATGCTGTAAAACAAGAGGAAGAAAAGAAAGGATCCATGATGTGCATGTGCCTTTTGGTCTTGTACCAACGCTCTTTAATAACGAGGCTTTCCAGCTTCTGGGATGCTTCATAGCGAGGTAAGATCTAACTCCTGGGTGGATTTGTATTCCTCTTCACTCATTCTAGTCCTTAACTACTTGCTCGATAAAAGCTATCCCAACAAAGCTTTGACAGTTACTTCTTCAAGAATCCAAACCTACTTTTCTATGGCTAAAAAGGACCCAAAATGGTGTGCTGCCATGCTAGATGAGATGGAGTCAATGAAGATAAATAAGGTTTGGGACTTAGTTTATTTACTCGCTGGGGCTATTAGGTAGCTTGGTAAGGGATAGGCCATGCAGGTTTGTGAAACATAGGAGTAGAGGAGTAGGCATTTGGATCGGAACTGGTAGGAAGCAATGGAATAGGTCGGTAAAATAGGACTACTAGTAAAGGCACGTTATTCGCTAAGAATAGTTTCGTGATAGGTTTTTAGAAATAGGAAATTTGATCGGCTTAAACTCGAGTTTATTATGGATCGTTGCCTGTTGAGTGGAAGGATTCCTAGTACCATAGGTAGACTTAAACACAACGTTTTGTTGAACTTTTTTGGAAATTGCTTTTAAGGTCCAATTCCTTTATCTGTTGGTAATCTAACGAATCTCTCTGAAGTTCACATGGGAAAAAATTCACTACTACATACCTAACGCGTCTACAGGTGTAGAACGAACTCTTACTATTCATAACGGTCAAGTACCAGTCCTGCAACTCATAATGGTCAAGTACCAGTCCTGCAACCCGTTTCAACGTTCTAAGGACCACAAATGATAAGATCTGATACCTGGTTTGCTGTAATTCCAATTCTCATAATCTTTGATGAATCTCCATAATCTTTAGAGATTCTTGTGGTGTACCCCTCCCGTGTTATCATTCACAGCTTCGTAGGGCAAGTTCACCATCTCTCTGAGAAAGAGGAGCGTAAGAAAAGGAGGTTCTTTTCCCATCTCTTTTTGGCAATGGGTTAAGGAATTTAGGGCTGGAAGAGATCTAAGAGTGGATTGGGCAGCATTAATGGCATGAACACAATTGTGATCTTGATCTCCTATCCGCCTTGCCTTTCTTCGAAATGACACTCTCTTTTCTAAGTGCGCTCTTTTCTTTTGTAGTACCTATTAGTAGAAGATTAGCTGGAGTCATTCTAGTTAGAAAGTATCATATACGCTTTCAATGTCTACTTCAAAGCCGAAGGAGGAATGGAGAGAGGGAAGCCAGCGGATAAAGATGTGACTAGTCAACTAGGTGAGAAGTTGCCTAAGCTCATTTTCAAGAAGTCGTGGTCTGTGTTTGAGTGTGAAAAAGTTTGCATCCCTAAACCTGTACTGAGTAGGGTTTGAGTAGGATCTCTCTCCATTGATGAACACTCATCAGTAAATAAAGAAAAGTAATCTGGGTTGTATCACAATAGCTCCAGGCATGTATCATAAATCAGATTCCCTTATCCTTGACCTGCGGCCTTGTATTAAGAATGGAATTTGGCTATTTCCTGCTAAAAAAATGGTTTTAGCAAACCCGCATATGCAGCATAGAACCATAGATGGTGTATAAATAATAAGAGCTATAAGAAGAGGCTTGCTACTTAGGTATTAGAGCATTACAGCTACAACTACGGGCAGAAGCATCTAAAGCGCTATAAAAACCAGAATGCTGATGACTGTTAGTGTTGTGAAGAAGCCCATAGAAATACTATAGCGTAACAGTAGATGTAGTAGTAATTGAACAGCGTATCCAGTGCGTCATGGATCTTGAACCTCTCGGCAGCGTTGAAACACTAAGGAAACTTTATATGTGTAACCCCACTCTAAAGCACTCTAATGGAATTGTCTCAAATTCACATCTTCTAGCAGTAGCGAGATCTTTTTGATGAACATTAGCGTAGCTTATGAAAATACCATTTGTTGTTTTGTTCGTTCGAAAAGATCATTAAGGGTGGCCCGGAGGAAGAAATTCAGAATGATCAAACAATTGATAAGATGTAAAGTAATAGCAAGAGTCTGAAAAGCTTCACCAAGTCGTCAATAGGTGTTCATAAGTAACAGGTCCTATAAAGGAATGGTGAAAAGAGTAAAAAAAAGGCCGAAGGACAAAGGAGAGGCCTATCATCACCATCATGTCATAGTTGACGACATCATATATCTTTACCGAGCGGTCGTTGGATATTGTACAGCAGACAATCCAATCCATCTGCGCTCACCGCCGGGTAGCAATGTAGACACCTTCGTTAGATAGAGATTCGAGAGGGGTTCTGAAATTGGACCCACATCTCAGCCATAGAGACGATGCTTCGGGTCAAGGTGAGATCTGAAATGCTTTGTGAATTCAATCCCCACTGCTTTCTTCAAGGGCGCATTAATATGATACAACTGAATATTTGACCACACTCTATCTTTGAAGTGGCTATCGTGCGGGCACTCAACAGCTTCCTAAAGTGCACTCGCTCATCGATCGCAACATTAACGCACTCCTCCATTCACCCATACCTCTCTTTCAATTCCCAATTATGTGCTCTGGGAAAGAAGAATTACTAGCTCTCTAACACCGAGCAGATTCAAATAATAGGGCCGCCGATGCCTCCAATGAATAAGTATTATTTACTACTTCTGTCTCACCTCACCCACCCCACAGCCCTCGTGGGCAAAAAGCAGCTATTGCTTTCTTCCTCTTATGAGCATATTAAACCCTCGGAAAAGACAAAGAAAAGGGGCTCCACTCGGATGCTATTATATTAGTAAGGAACTCTCTTTACTGAAGAACTAGCTCTCCCAATACCCCCGCTAGGGAAATGGAGAGCCTCCTCCTTTTCCTAGAAGTACTATAAGGATTCTCCTACATATCCAGACTCAAGGAAAGACTTTTTCCGGGACGAGGAAGGAGATGCAAAGACAATAGAAAGCGCCTTACTGGCAAAGATAAGCCTTTTGACAACTGGCGTTACATCTCAAACTGGTTTGTGTAATACACTTCCCAGCGCGGGCTTGAAGGCCTATTTTGCTAACACTGGTGATAAGTTCCTTGGTCTGCAAGAAAGACGTAGTGTCCCCCTACCTAAAAGAGAGTCATTTTGCTTACGGAGAATCCAAGTCTGGTCCTTTTTTCAAAAGAAAGGCTAATGTAGTTACCGAAAAACAAAGCCGCACCCCGGTCATGCATGTAGGGTTTGAAGATATACACCGAATCCGATTGAATCGCACTCAGACAGAAATTGGCTGTCATGTGAAAAAATGTTTTCTACTTACTTGCCTGTGTTAAGCATGTGGATATAACCTGGCGGGCATAGAGTCAGAATTCGCTTCTCTTCTCTCGGACTTCGTAGTCTAGTCTCGAAACTAATATGAAAGAGAGTGGAATCAGTCCATTACTTAGATCAGTGGTGATCTCATCTCGTCTTGCTTCGAGAGAGGAAACTGACGGACCAAAGATAGATAGACAGCGTGAACTCAGCAATCAGACTGGCAGGAATAAGTACTAAAGGGTAAAGAGATGAATGAATGGAAAAATAAAATAAGAGAAACAATAGCATGTTACAATAAATATCTAGAATGTTTTTCTAGTTCTGAGAATTATGAGGAGATCAAAAAGGCTCTAGAGTACGAAAAGCTACCAGACTACTGTATTCACTTTTAAACCTATGGGTAAACGAGCGGTATCCTGTTATGGATGGTTAAATTGTACTATATTTACTGGTTTAGTAGGTATCTCTATACTAATAGATATACCGAGGCCCCTAAAACCCAGAAAGTAGTAGGTTGAGAAACCCAGAAAGTAGTAGGTTGAGGGGAGAAGAAGTGTGGGTAAGTGGGGCTTCTTCAAAGGGTGCGTACTGATTCTTCAAAGGTGCGTACTGATAGAGTTGAGCAAAGGCAGTACTGATAGAGTAGAGCAAAGGCAGTACTGATAGAGTAGAGACGAGAAAAGGAAACGATCAATCACACAACACCTACCCATTGGTTTAGTTAACTAATCAGGTTCTAATCTTGAATCCAACAGAACAGAGATTTTATTTATGCGTAGATTAGTGTTCTCCTCCAGGCCAGTGTTGAGACTTTGAGGCATAGCCCAGGTGTTTTTAGCGAAGCCAAAAGGTAGTTCCGTCGGGAAAGAAGAATATCTCGTCATACCAACTATATGCTTTGTTCATGTCTGCCATTTCGTTTATCATAGAGGCGCGCAGCGAAAACGTGTCCAAGAAAGAGGTAAGGCTTTCCATAAGTCAGAAAGAAACCTTCTTACTAGCAGGTTGTCCTTTCTTCGCCTAGTCTATCTAAGACCGGATTCGTCGGCGCAAGAGTGCTCGATCAGTGACCTCCTACGCACTGCTGGCTTTGGGCATACTAGCTCGCTGCGGAAGAGAATGAAGATAAATAGGGTGAATGTAACGTAGGGCATAACACATAGAAAAGCCCTTTTTATCCACGGTATGATTGTTTTCCTATTGCCTTGTCTTTCTGCTATCTTGAAATAGCTGTTTATTGTCTTCCTGGTCAGCTTTCGACGAGTGACTCTTGGTTGCGGGGCCAGGGAGGGGACCTACTATCTACTTAACCGCTAGGCAAAGAGGGAGGACGGACCAGTCTCTTTCTTTCCGCTTTGAACGGAAGCCGATGCTTGTCTCCGCCTACAACTAGATAATTTCTCGGATGACAATACAATACTACAAGCAGGAGGGGATACAAATCCTTTAGATTTCGCTAGTGCAATGCTCGTATTGACCTTTAGCTCGTGGGAATCAATCATAGTTTTGATTTAATATCCTACGTAGTATTTGCGTGGGCCTCGCTCGTATGCAAGGAATAGGTTTAGGAACAGGGCTAGCGAAGGAAGGGACCAAGGAAGGAATTCGTAGTAGTTATGAGCTCCTGGTTTAGGAAGAGTAATTTGAACAGAAGGACTAAATCGGTTTTCATGATTGGCTCATCAACACAGGAGTGAAACAGAAGAAAGGCTTTTCTGAAGTTGGTTGTGCCCTCTTTAGAGGAGCTAATGGTTATGTCGAAACGATCTGTAACATCCTTATTACATATGCAGATTTATTTAGAGGCACATAAGGTTAAGATTGTAGAGATTGTATTGTTGCAAAACAAGACATAGCGAGAAGATATCACGAAGGCATGCCAATATGGCCATGTCATGGAGGTGGTGGCCATGGAGTTCTCTGCGATTGGTTTCACAGTACGTAGGCTATGTGTTTGATGTTACTTGTCGTCCACCAAGTTTTATTTTTGTTTATTATGCCATTCAAACTTTATGATTTTACATTATGTAGTAGTATTATGTAATGGTGGTAAGTGACGGTGGCTGTATGCATCATGGTGCAAAAAGTGCCTCAACTTGTTTTCTTTATCTAAAGAAAATCTCACTTGCACATAGTAAACGGTTTACACTGTGGTAAATAAATAAACCTTACACTTCTAATTTCCTCGTAAATAACGAGCTACGTTTGGCTACTTGGTATGTGAACAGAAATAAAACACTATGCAGCTCAACATCTTGCACTCAAATAAAGACAATACTAACACCTGCACCTAAACATGAACGAACCAACTCGTAGGGGCTAAAATACAACACACTGGTCCAAGCTTAGTGATGCCTTTTTTGCATAGTTATATAGAATGCAGCTAGCTCTCTTCCTCCAACGAGTTATCTTCCTAACCTGCTTTCTATCTGAGGGTTGTTTCTACACACTGATCCGCGTATCCGACCTGGCCCTGCGGGGCTACGGATTGCTTTTCCTACCAGGTTCCTAACCACCCTATCCTTGATTGACGGTGTTCGTTGCCAATGAGAAAGAAAGGCTCCTGCTTCTTTGCCAATGCGAATATCAACAACCAGATCTTTGAGAATCGAGGGAGCATCCCATCCAGCGGCGGATCCAGGAAATATTTTAGGGGGGGCTGAACAATACTGCTGCTCGATCTTAAGTCTCAGCCCCCCTACACTATAGAACTTTGCCTAAAAATTCATAGAGGCTCTACATTAATTTGCCCGTAGGGGGCTTGAGGCTCACTGGATTGTCCCATTCCGGGGATACGGACGGATTTATCCTCATCAAGTGCTTACACCCTCCCATAGGCTCACTTTGTTTCAGGGCTTTCCTTTCTCTCCTAAGATCCCATCCCAACCAACAAACGAGAGTCTGATGGGGATTCTGCTTGAACGTTAACTAGACCTGCGCCCATATTAGCTTACCAGAAAACTAACTAAGGGGAAGCTCAAAGGAATTAAGTAAGCCAACTTCAAGCTATAAAGATATTTCTATTGAGGCTAAACTTATCTGCCTTTCCTGGTACTTCAAAGTCGAATGCCACTGCTACTACATACAGGAGAAGATAGATGCTAGAGGATGGATACAAGGGCGGGGTCATCGCAAAGAAAAAGAGCTAGAGGTGAGTGAGCCTACGACCACCAATTGCTTATCCCCTATTACCAATTGCAGCAGACTTGGACTAAAGGAATTGCTTGAAGTGAAGACCAGTGAACAAAAGGCTTTACAAAAAAGAATTGTTGACCTCTTTCAGGATAATGCCTAGAAGAAGTGGGGATTGAACCAGGGCTTGTTGACAGAGCAGATATCAAAAGCCTATGTTATTTCATTTTCAGGGACCAAGCAAGGGATGAGCGCCCTCTGATCTAACGACCAAACAAGTAGGCCTTTGTTACTAGAAATATGAAGCGTGCTAAGCGCACTTCCTATTAACCAATTCACCAATTTGAAGATTGGTAAACAAAGATAATAGGAGCCGAAGTCAATCCCTTCCTCCCGTCAGAGGCGCAAGGAGCGTAGCCTAAGATTCTTTTGAGACAAATGAATGCCGAAGAAAGGAAAGCCGTCGTGAGAGCTTACTCCGCTGTTCGTGGTTGAGTAAGGGCTTAGGAGTAGGGGTCAAGACAAGCTTCTCTTTCTATTCTATCAAAATCAAATAAGCCCACCTTTACCTACCCTGGAGCTGTCTTAAGGCAAGCTTTCCTTGCTTTTTCGTGTTCAATCTACTTTGAGAGCAAGTGCATCGATACCATTAGTCTTGAAGAGCCTATATAAGACCCGACCAAAGAGAATCCTTTGATATCCCTCTTGCCTTCTCAGTCCTCCTTAGAATCTCATCCCATAGGTCTCAGGGTGTCCTCACCATATTCCTTCCTTATTATAACTTATACCATTCCGAGTTCGGGTTATTGCTTTAGCTTGAACCCTATCTTCCGTGATCCGTAGATCTATCTCGGTTCCGTGTCCTCAATCGCTATCATTCCCATCCGCTATTCTAGTTCTCCTTTGCCTGTGGGCTAGTCCTTGTTCGAATCCGAGCTATCGATCATTTCTGGAATGTAGCTATGCGCCGTTCCTTGTCCTAGTCGAGGGATAATCCAGAGAATCCGTATCATAGCTAGTTCTGGGTTTCCCTATCTGAAAGGTCCTAATGGCTAGAGGGGGGGTGAATAGCCTAATAAAAATTTCTACAACAACACTTAACCAAATGGTTAGACAATTATGAGGCGAAGCTAGTGTTGCGCTAGCCTACTCAAAAATGCAAGCCACCTACCACAATTCTAGTTTAGATAGTGTCAATTCACACAAGAGCAATTACACTACCCTATGTTAGTGTGCTCTCAAAGGCTAACTAAAGAGCCACACCAACCAAGCATGCAAGCTCTCACAACTAGCTACACTAAAGAGCTTGTCAACTAGTTTGCGGTAAAGTAAAGAGAGTGATCAAGAGGGTTATACCGCCGTGTAGATAAATGAACCAATCAATCACGAAGATGAATAACAAAGATGACCAATCACCTCGGAATCAATGATGAACAAAATGATTTTTACCGAGGTTCACTTGCTTGCCGACAAGCTAGTCCTCGTTGTGGCGATTCACTCACTTGGAGGTTCACGCGCTGATTGGCATCACTCGCCAAACCCTCAATAGGGTGCCGCACAACCAACACAAGATGAGGATCACACAAGCCACAAGCAATTTACTAGAGTACCTTTTGGCGCTCCATGAGAAAGGTCAAGAACCCTCACAATCACCACGATCGGAGTCGGAGACAATCACCTCCTCCACTCAACGATCCTCTTTGCTCCAAGCCATCTAGGTGGCGGCAACCACCAAGAGTAACAAGCGAAATCCATGCGAAACACAATCACCAAGTGCCTCTAGATGCAATCACTCAAGCAATGCACTTGGATTCACTCCCAATCTCACTATGATGATGAATCAATGATGTAGATGAGTGGGAGGGCTTTGGCTAGGCTCACAAGGTTGCTATGTCAATGAAAATGTGCAAGAGAGCTCCTTGAGAGCGGCCATGGGGCTATAAATAGAGCCCCAATGAAATAGAGCCGTTGTACCCCTTCTTTGGGGCAACGCAGGGGTGACCGAGACGCTCGGTCCGATCGACCGGACCGCTGGCCCTCGGCGTCCGGTCATGTGATTCACACCACGTGTCCCCAGCTTCAAATGTTGTTCATCGATTTCAACGGTCACGAAGTCGATCGGCGCTTCCCATAAAACTGATCGGACGCTGAAGCCCCGGCGTCCGTCGCTTCGATAAGCTCTCCCGAGGCATGTTTTTTTCGACCCGGACGCGTCCGTCCACCTTGACCGAGGGACGAGAGCGGCGTCCGTGCTCAACCCTAACCCTAGCCATCATGCGAAGTCGCTGACATGACCGGACGTCGATCGGCGTCCGTGCTTACTGATTCAGCCCGGTCACACAGGACCGACGCCTTGACATCATTTCGATCAACTCCATTTCAA
Organism: Miscanthus lutarioriparius; assembly: GCA_904845875.1. NCBI lineage: Eukaryota > Viridiplantae > Streptophyta > Magnoliopsida > Poales > Poaceae > Miscanthus > Miscanthus lutarioriparius. The sequence goes on along the minus strand of CAJGYO010000019.1, from coordinate 7,385,480 downwards.
CTCTTACTTCTTCACCCTTGCTCAAGTGTGCCAACCACCAAGAATTTTGCATCCGGCGCAATAGAAAATAGACATTTCATTTTTCCAAAAGCGCCGAATGCATATGCAACCCTGCAAACACCTTGTGCACATGTGTTAGCATATTTTCATAAATATTATCAAGGGTGTTAGCACTCCACTAGATCCTAAATGCATATGCAATGAGTTAGAGCATCTAGTGGCACTTTGATAACCGCATTTCGATACGAGTTTCTCCCCTCTTAATAGTACGGCTATCAATCCTAAAAGTGATCACACTCTCTAAGTGTCTTGATCACTAAAACAAAATAGCTCTTACAAATTATACCTTTGCCTTGAGCTTTTTGTTTTTCTCTTTCTTCTTTCCAAGTCGAAGCACTTAATCATCACCATGCCATCATCTTTATCATGCTATGATCTTCATTTGCTTCACCACTTGGAGTGTGCTACCTATCTCATGATCACTTGATAAACTAGGTTAGCACTTAGGGTTTCATCAATTTACCAAAACCAAACTAGAGCTTTCACTATCCTTACTAGTTCTAGTCATTCCTAACCTTCCTCAAACCTCTCATCCAAACAAGAGATATTCCAGAACTACTGCTTGAGAAACAACTACTACTAGGAACCGTTGTCGACGATGAAAAGAATGCGAACCGAAGACCCCTTCCTCTCTCGAAGTGCGGTGCGTGCCATCGTAAGTGTGACCCTCCATCTCATATCATATTTATTCATTCAAGAGAAACATAAATCTACTCGAGGAATCACTCCTTTCTTCTTCATTATATATAATCTAAGGGATGGCTATGATAAAGAGTAGGATTTTGAAATTCTGATCCCCATCCTTAGCCAAAGCAAAGTCCGTCCCTCCTTCCCGATTTGAATGCTTATTTGCCATCTAATTTCCCGTAAGAGAAGTATATATCTGGGATCGTCCACATTGAGGACTTGCCATTTGCATCTTTCATCTCATAGTATTTTATCACGTTGAGGATTTCCCGGCAGTTGTTTTGGTCTAATCTTGATTACTAATCATCCGGCTTAGCTTGACCTACCAATTTCACTTATCCTAGGGACTCGTTAAGTTCACCGTGGACTATACTCTACTAAACTAAGAGTCGAGGTCTCTTCTTCTCGAATTGATCCTTTTCGAGTTTCGCTTATCAACTTATCTTTCCTATCGTCGTCTTTGGTTAAGGGTAGAAATCCAAGCGACTTCGGATAAAGGAGAGGAAAAAGCGTTCATTCTGCCCAATGCCTTGAACCGTTCGGTCTCCCTTAATTGTGATTGAAATGACGATGGCAAGCAGGTTTCGCGCCTGCGCGAATGGGCATATTATAAGCAACAGCCATAAAATCTAGAGATCGTAATCGTTACCCACTTTTGGATCCGTAAAGCGGAGAACATCAGTCGGGCACTCCATAGAGGACTTTCCTGAATTAGTGATACTGAAAAAGTAAGCGAATAAATGCGGGAAAAGTTGGGGACGAGAAAAAGTTCCATAATCGTCCTATTTTTTCGTTGCATTTCCTTGTTTTTTTAACGGAAGCGAGAAATGCGTAACGACTTTATTTTTAGATAGAGGATATTGGAAAGAAGTGCGTAGGTAGGCCTCAACGTGTTCATTGAGTAGCTTGAGGAAGTTTGCCATTGTGAGAGACGGTTAAGGCCACCCTAATAAGCAGAGATTGCCGGAAAGCGTTGCTCAACAAGAAGATCTCAAGAACCAACTCGAAAAAGGAGACCCCGGCATAACAAGTGGTGATCTCTATACTAGAATGTTATGCTAATTGTGAAGAACCCACACCGGGAGCGTTAGTAACTGGATTTTCCCACACTCACGTTATACCCTCCCTTGGGGATGGCTTGGTGCTAATGTAGGACTTTTTGAAGACCTTCCACTTGCTGTTTTGGTCTAGCTTTGAGTTGCCATAATAACTTCTCTGTGATTTAGTTTGGAATTGAATATAGTGGAAAGTTTTGTTTGGTTGTAGGCGAAGTCTTTGGTTCCGCTTTGTTAACAAACGTGCCTCTCTTTGCTTTCTCACTTTCCCAGGCTGCTACTTTCCCGCTTTTAGTACATTGCTTTTCGTATCATCTATGAGAATTCTCATTTCCTCCTCAATATAGTCGTTTTGGTAGTCCAAAGCAAGCTATCGACATTGAGACTATAACGCTTAACAAAAGCGGGCATTGTGCGTTGTTTGCATTCGAATCAAAATCGGAGCTACTACTAATACACTCAAGCTAGGGAATAGAAGAAGCGACTTACTAATAGAATAAGCGAGACTGAGAGTTTAGGCGGTAGTTCCGGAAGAGGGTTAGCTGATGAATTGAGTAGAGTGACTTGTCTTTTGGATTTCTTTGATCTCGTGCATTTGCAACGCGGTGCTCGTAATTTCCCCAAGAGGTTGCTATGGCTTGGAGGTCTAACGGACTTTCATCCTTCGACTCCTATAGGCGGCTTCGCTTATCGCTCTGAATAGATAAGGATTATGCCATAAAATACATAATACGCGTCTGGTGTGTAGGCTGAAGTGAGATCACATCGGTGGGTCCGTATGCGGATTGATTGATTTGCCTGATAGAGTGAACGATTTGGTACGTGGTAACGTTGTAAAGTCGATATCTCACCCATGAATAGAGGGCTGGCTAGCATCTCACCTCAAAAAAGAGAAAGTTGTCTCACCATATCATATGCTCGTTTTTGAAATCCAGTGTTATGCTCTCTTCTTTGCTTACACTGTTACACACCTCTTGTGCAAAGTGACAACACTACCCGGGAGTTTCTCTTAGCTGTCTGGGACTTACTCTCCTATCCACCACCTGGTACTAGTCTGTTGGCCAACACTTTAGTAATGATCTTGGACAATAAGGAAGGTTGATTGGTCTATACTTTGATTCTATTAATGGAGTACTGTAGAAGAGTTCTCCCAACCCAAGTATCTTCGGTTTCAGTTCTCTCTCTCTCTCTTTGACCTGCTACTCTGCTGTTGTTTTGGCCCTTCAAGGAGTTTCTCTTGGGCAAGGGTTGTTGAATTTCTGAATTAAGTAAGTAGAGCGGTTAGGTTATGAGCCTTATGAAGCTGTATGGGAGAGAACATAGCCTTTTGGCTTGGAATAATAAGTACAAAAAAGGAAGGACAAAATCTCAATATGACAATCTGAATTACTTTATGCAGTAACATCAGGTTGTTCTGTCGTTCGACTTATCGTTCATCTCGCTTTGTTCGCTGTACTTCTCTATCGAAAGATAAGGGTTCATCGAAGAAAGGGAAGGGAACTATCAGCTCTTGTCCTTCAATGAAAGCAAGCAGACCCGGATCCGATGAAATCTTCACTCGGTAATAGTATAGAGTAGAGTGCTCCATTGATAGTGGTGGATTGGACTTCTTGAAATATATATATATATATATATATATATATATATATATATATATATGTGTGTGTGTGTGTGTGTGTGTGTGTGTGTGTGTGTGTGTGAAAGAAAGAGATGGTTTCTTGCTCGGTTAAAGGAATATCACTATCCCTCGTCCTAGGGTTTTCATGCTTGATTCTCTTTTCAGTGAGGGATGCCCACTTTATTAACTCCTAACTCTCAAAAGGGCGATGATGAATTTTCAATCATTTCAATCAAGGAAATGTATTCAATCAATTCATTTGTTGAAATGCGCATAAGAGTAAACTAGAATTTCAATCAACCCTTCACTCGGATAGGGATAAGGCTCTCGGCTCTCGGATGCCATCTCGCACCTCTCGATTCGGATAAAGGAGAAGGACCACGATCGAAAGAAAAGGGAATGCCGAATGGATACTCGCTTAAAGGAATAAACCTCCCTTGGATAGATCGAAGAATTCCTACCAAGATATGTGCGTTACCAGGTGTAGTGGAGAAAGCAAGGGCAAATGTTTCATCAGAAAGAGATGCTCGAGCGATACCAGGATCACGATACGATTAATCTGATGGCGCAGCACGAACAGGAAATAGATAACCTAGCCCTGGCAAGGAAAGGGGAGGATCTGGTCCACGGAGTTCTTCGCTTGGTCGGACATCGCCTCCTCCAGGTGTGCGACGCGGTGCTCCATGGCGGCACCCTGCTCCTTGCACTCCTGCTCGCTGTCGGCGGCTGTCTTCTCCCATCGCCCGCAGCGCTCATCGATTGAATCGAGTCGCTTCAGGATCTCCTCAAACGCCGTCTTCACGTTGGGCTCCATCACACCGTGAGCTCGCTGGAGGCGCGTGTAGTGTGGATGCGCCGGCTCCAGAGCTCCGCCGAGGAACGGTAGCTTTGATACCAGTTGTCAGCGCCCTTGGTTGATCGCCGCCGGGATGCCGAGCTCGAGAACGGGTCAACAACGATACGAGTACCGGACCGACGAGGGCCGGTTGAGTAGCAGTAGAATAATAGAAATTGGTTTGATGTTTACAAGCTTATCTCTTCTTCTCGCCTTAGCGCTACTTATCCTTAGCTGGCTCGCAGGCATAGCTGATGCTTGCCCATTGTGGACCGAAGACTTGAGAGCTCCTGGGCCGGCGTCGTTTACTCCTTCGAGGCCCATTGTCTTGAGATGCCTCAGGTGGAAGGGTGCTGACAAAAACAGCACCGTAGTATATCCCCCCGTGCTTTCTCGTCTGAAACTAGGGCTCCCGGCTCCACCATCAGACATCACACGTCGCTTCATCCGTGCTAGCACGGACGCATTATTGGGAGGAATGAAACCGACGTGGTCTGGATCCCTATTGGGCGGTCAATCCGTGACGGCCTGCTCGTCGAGCTGGCGTCACTCTAAACACTGCACGTATACCTCCCTGGCACGACGGCGTAACAGTGCCGCTAATCACATCGCGAATCTCCCTGCATGCTCGCTCTGGGCTGGCAAAGATCGTCGCTCATGGATGCTGTGTGTCTGTCATGCATGCGCGCTCACCTCACCTGCACTACGCTGCGCACGCATTTGCATTGGCAACTGGCTGCAGGAGGCAATAGTAGCGGTGAATGATTTCCAGAGCTGGGTGGGCGGATGGGCCGGCAGGCCGGGCTGGCGGCTGATGAGCCTGGGCATGCGTGCCCACCTCGGAACGTCGCCGTCGGTGGTCCTCCACGTCGCCATCGATCGGTCAGAGAGACGTTCACCTAGCCTCAACCATCCCGTCGCCAGATTGACGACGAAAACGACGCGTCTCGGTCTACTAGCGAAACCCCGGTCGTTGAAACTTGAAAGGAACATGCATGCATGGGGACAATGGGACGTCCACCCTCTCCCAAAATAAAAGACATTATCGCTTCCTAACAAGTCAATTTTTTCTAATTTTGACCAATTATATATAAAAGAATATTAATATTTATAACACATAATTAGTATAATTAGATATGTCATTTAATATACTATCATAATAAATTTATTTGGAGACATAAATGTTGCACGTATTTTTTACAAATCTAGTCAAAGTAAAAAAAAATTGACCTGCACGCATCCCATAACGTCATCTATTATGGGACAAAGGGAGTAGGTGAATTCTTGAAATTACTGTGCTTGGTGAAACAGTAAGATATGGGTGTGAATGGTGATACGCCCTATGAACCTTCTCCAAAATAGACACGGCAACGGAGATAGACCCGCTAGGTTTTGTCGACCCAAATTCATAGAGTACAAAAATATGACCGTTAAAGCATTTATAATCCGTCGTGGGTTAGAGCAAAGCTAATAATACAGTCAGTTGTTGGTTGTATGAATACTTGCAATCGCAGCCTATCTCTCAGCCTACCTATATAGTAGTTACATCTTCACTATTAATATGTGGTTCACATGTCTCTCTCACAGAGTTTCTTGGTTCTTGTGCCCAAGCCAGCTGTAAGCTTACAACTCGCTTCTCATCTCTTTTCTTCCCTCTCTTCTCTACCTCAGCATTTAGCATGCTTGCAACTCCTTATTATACTAGCTATTAAAACTCATGTCCACTTGGGTCATGCGTACCTATTGGGCCTCCGCTGCAGTATGATTGGATGGGGAGGGGAAAGTAAGCTAGGTTTGAATTTGGGATGAGCATCCTCAAAAAAAAATTGTTAAGTTGTTTTACATATGCCACTAAATAGAGACAAGTCTACTCGAAACAGTGAGACATTGTTGGCAGATATGAGTGAGTTACTCTAATATGCATGATCGATCTGGTTTAAAATATCAATGGTTTTACAAGTTTGAGTAGTACACTCTCAGACGCCACTCGCAAACGTGCTGGATCTAGCTTTTTATTCATTAACAAACTCACATATAACAGGATAAAAAGCCTAGCAGGTTCGGGGTACGGGCTGGATCTAGCTTTTTATTCATTAACAAACTCACATATAACAGGATAAAAAGCCTAGCAGGTTTTGGGTTTCACCCATGTTTTACCGGTCTTTGAGGGCCGTTTTGCCAACCGCCAACTGACATAAACGAAATCGAAATTTATTGTGGAAAATTTGGATTTTATGAGGGAGAAAAAGGCGAGGCAGAGGGTGGACAGTGGTACAATGCATTGGTGGGATGAAGGTGCTAGCTTGTCTGAGATAGGAAGCTTCGATGTGAAGTACTTGTTGCCATCTCTGCTCCCCAATTCCAATTCAATGAACGTTCACTCGTTTTGAAACGAGCGAACACTTTCATCCTGCCGTGCGCATCCCTACCACTCCTACTGCAAGGGCTTTCCTGCATGCTTGTGTGAAGCAAGCAATAATTTTTTTCAACACTCCCGCATGCATGCGCCCACTCCTGCCGCGCGCACGCGCTTCTTTCTCTTTATTATTATTCTTTTTATTTTATGTAGTTATTGTTTTATGTGATTTTTTGTTTTCTTTTCATTTTTTACATTTTTTTATCCTTCTTTTTTTTATCCTTCTTTTTTATTTGTTTTTGACAGTGTTGACAAGTTGTATATAATAACTCATGTACACAAGTTGTGTTTGATAACTTTTGTACATTAGTTGTGTTTCTAAGTGTTTCTTTTATTTTTTTATTTCTACTTTTTTCCTTTGCCTTTTAAATCTTTTATACATTAACTTATGTAATTTTACATAACCATATTTTTTTATATTTATGCTAAAATGTTATGATATTAATTTGCACATAATAACTTATACTCCCAACTTTACATCTAAGTTACTAATCAAGTTATATATCTAAGTTATACAAACAAGTTATTATATAATATAAGTTATCAATGTTGAGTTGTACATACAAGTTTGTTCATCTATATCTGATAAATCTAACTTTTTACATGCAGGTCATCTAATTTTGTCACGTAGTAAGTTATATGTATAAGTTATGTACATTACTTATCACATAAAAGTAATATATATAAGGTATACGCATAACTTGTGACGTAAAAAATTCTTCGAAACATATGCAAGTGAGGTTAGTTTTGTTCGTCTCGTCGTGTAGAACACACTGGTGAGAGGCGGAATTAAAAACGGACACATCGCTTATAAGTTATAGCAATTAGATTTTTTTTTGGTTGTGGCAGCGCTGACATCAGCATGCGCGGGGGTGTTGTTGGGGTTGAGCGGGCAGCCGAGAAGCCAAAAGAGAATGACTGAGCATGCCCCGCCATCCAAAATAGAAAAAAGGTAAAATTATTTTTTTCCCTAAAAAAGGAAACAAATGCATGTTAGAAATTTGTTCGCTAGATTTAATTTCAATGAAAATTCGCTATTTAGACCTTCTTCTTTTCGCGACTACGCAAAAGATTTGCGCAGCATTGCTATTTAGTCTGACCGCCTGTGCTCCAAGGTCCCGTTCTGACTTGTAACGGTATATCAAACAAAACAGGTGGAGTATATTCGACACAAAACAAAGAAGAGATTGATGAATATGAGTGCGCGCACGAACGAACGACGGAACGAGCACGTCGTACGGTGACGCAGGACGGGATTGATTGCGTGTCACGAGAATCATGTCGGCAGCAGCAGCAGTCCACCACAAGGAGTAGCAGAATGTAGGAGTATAGTACTCCTACTGCTACTCCCTGCGAGGTCTGAGTTCGTGGTTTCCCTGTCCCGGGAAAGCGGCTTCGTGCTTTTGGAAAAGCCGCCTGCTAGTGGTATGTGGCCGCTTCTTGGGATACCGTATCGGAGCAGCGATCATGAGGGCGTGTCACGAGGAGGGCAGCCGTGTCGGGACCGTGTCCGAGCGCACGACCCAAAAGAGAGCCGCGAGTTGGGAGACGAGGAGTAGCCGTGGCCGACTGGCCATGGAGAGCTGAAAGTGAGATCCCCGCCTGTCGCGTCTATGCCTGCCGGTTCTGTTCGCAAGTCGCAACGACGACAGCCAGCCACCGCATCGCGTGTCACGAGGGGAGTCATGGATGCGAGCTCGCGACTCGTTTGAGCCATGGCGATGGCGGTCGAGCACCGACGACCGGCTCCTGGTCCGGGCGGCGAGTGAGGCCAAAAAGGGAAGGCGCCTGCCACGCCCATCCCATGCGTACACGTCCCTGCTCTGCAGACTGCAGGGTGCAGTGGAGGCTCACGGCTGTAACGCCGATACAGAAATCGCAGCGAGACATACTCCTACTCCGTACGTACGCCCGGGCACAGTACACGCACGACGGGATCAGATTTGCGATCAGTGATCCCCCACACCCACAGGCCACAGGCGGACAGCCGGACAGGCCACGGCGCCCCACCGAGACAGAGCTCGAGCTGCGCCATGTACAGCGAACTGATCGCGGCCGTGTCAGGCGGGGCCTCACCCTCACCCTCACCCTCCCTTGACGTCGACGAGCGCCCACGCACAGAGGGGCAGGGGCTGAAAAAGGCGAGAAATTTCCCTTCAATGCGGCAGGGGAGGGCAGCAGAAGTGCAGGAGGCAATTTATTAACGCGAGAATGAGCGCACGGGCCAGGCCACACGACACCCACACGACGGCAGCAATCATGGCCGCCCTCGCCAGTCGCCAGTCGCCCCGCGAGAGGATTCGAAGCAAGAAGCGGCGCACCCGTGTGTGATACGGTGACATAGCCGTTGGGGGCCGCCCGGGGCACAGCCGGACAGACTAGGCATGTGTTTGGTTTTGGTACGATGTGGGTTGGGTTGGAGCCGACCCACTTTTATGGGTTGGAGCTGACCCATCTCGTGTTTGGATGAGTCGGTTGGAGCCGATCCAGTCTTTTGTTTGGTTGAAGAGGTTGAGAGGGTTGGAATGGATGTCCTTTTAACACCGTTAGTTCTGGACCTCACCTGTCAGCTACGGGGCCCACCAGTCAGCATCTTCTTCTTTTTCCTCCCTTCCTCTTCTACCTTCTTCCTCCTCCCCGCATGGCTCCTCTCCTGGCTCCTCCCACATGCCCCTGCTCTCCCTCCGACGCGGGCTGCCTCCCCAATTCCTCCCCGACGCCGTGCCACCTCCGGCTCCACCCGACGCCGGGCGCTGCCACCCCGACTCCTCCCCGGCGCTCCCTCCCGGCTCCTCCCCGGCCGCTCCCTCCCTCCCGGCCGCCTCTGTCGGCCGCTCCCTCCCTCCCTCCGTCGGGCGCCGCTCGCTCCCTCCTCGCCGCACCGCGCCAGGCCGCTCCTCCCGCACACGGACGTGAGCGTGCAACGGACGGACGCAACGTCCGTCGATGCAGGTCGATGCAACGTCCGTCGAGGGCTAAGGGCCAGGGGCTCGTCCCGCGTCGGAGGGCGGGGGCCGGGAGCCGGAGGTCGCACGGAGCTGCGCCATGGCCGAAGCATCCGGACATCGCTGGGCGCCGGAGGTCGCCCATGCCGGCGATGGAGAAGCATCCGAGCAATCCGCGTCTGCGCTCGCCAACGGAGATGCAACGACGTCCATCTGGGTCGAGATGATTTCTCCGATTTGGAGGTACCCAACGAACCCGTATCTAGAGAGAATATACCTTGTGCGGAATGAACCCAACCCACTAATTCTAGAACCAAGCAACAGATCATGTGGGACGAACCCGGGATATCCCAGTTGAACCCCAAACGGTAGGTGGGTGACTGATGCCCGGCACGGAGAGCACGACGCCACGACGGTGTGCGGCCGGGGCAGGAGGCAACCGTGCGGCCGCCGAACGCTCCGCCCACGCCGCGGGTAGGTACCGATCCGCTCGCTGGTCGCTACACGGCGAGAGCAAAGGTAAATCCAAGCAAAACAACGCAGGAAGGAACAAAAACGAGATGCCTGCTCGATCGTGCAGTTGTGCCGCTTGACAAAGCGTCTGTGCTCGTGCTCATGTGCTCGCACGCATGCCATGCAGATGCAGCTCGTTGGCCAAGTCGCCTATACTTTGTACTAGTAGTAGTACACCAAAAAGCCGCGGCGCTTTTCTTCCTCCTCATGCACAGAGAGACAAAAGAATTTTTAGCAGGCAGCAGTACAACTACACAAGCACGCTTCAGCCTTCAGCTTTCGTATGGTTCCCTAACCCCCGACCCGGCCGACGCAAGGAGCCAAAATCTCACCTGCGCAGCCGCACCCGCAGCCGCAGCCGCACCCGCACGGGCACCGGCACGGCACACACACAGCGCTCCGCCGATCGCCACACTGCCGCGCTTCCCGTCCGGGGCCGGCCCGCAGGGGATCCGCGGCCACGCCTCCACCCTGTTTTGGCTCATACTAAGGGCGCGTTTAGATGCAAAAATTTTGTTACGGTAACACTTTCGTTTGTATTTGACAAGTAGTGTCTAATTATGGACTAATTAGGTTCGAAAGTTTCGTCTCACAATTTCTCACCCAACTGTGTAATTAATTTTTTTTATCTACATTTAGTACTCTATGCATATGCCGCAAGATTCAATACGATGGGCTGCGCAAAAAATTTTGGAAACTGAACAGGCCCTAATACGTACGTGAAAATACTGTGCAGGAAAACACTTCCATGACTGAAAAGTGAAAAGCAAGTAGTTCTGAATAAAGAACTAGAGACCGGCGGCATCTGCGGGCGGGAGCGGGACGCAACCAATCCGCGCCACACGTACTACCAGCCAGGACAACCAGCCACCAGGACCAACACACCGGCCTCGAGATTCCCGCGAAAGCAACATCCCTTCAGCGTCTCCTCCTCGCTCTCCGGCGCGGCTTCCGAGACCGGCCGGCGTGGCCCCGGACGAAAGTAGGGAGGGCCCCCCGCCAATACATCATTCCCACGCTGCCCATCACGTGACGCGCCGGCGACCACGGAGAGCGGCCAGCCAGCCCCGCCGCTTGCAATTGCGTGGCATCTCAGGGGGCACTTTGGCATGCACGACGTCGACGGCGGAAAAAACTTTCTCCCGGCTGCAACGTGGGGTCCCGAGCCACGAAGGCCTAGGCGATAGGGCCGTTACGCGCGGGCGGGGTCCCACGGGGAGCCCACCATCTCGACCCGGGCCACCGCCGGGCGCCGCCGCCGCCACCGGTTCGTGGCTCGGCCTCCCCCCCTCGCCCTCGCCCTCGCACGCGCCGGCGCGGATGGGCGGGAGGCGGCGGACCCCCGCCGCGAGCTCCGACAGGCTCCGCACGCCGATGGCGCTCCTGGCGTTGCCGAAGTTGACAACGGCCGCGGAGCAGGAGTAGCGGCCGGCCTCGGTGACCAGGAACTCGGCGCGGACGAACATGAGGTCGGAGGGGCGCAGGTCGCTCCACCGCTGCTGCGCCGCGGGGGCCGTCTCGCCCTCGCACCCGCCCGCGGTGCTCACCAGGATGCGGTGCCCGAACCGCCGGTCGAACGCCACGGGGTCCGGCTCCGCCACCACGGCCGCCGGCTCCACCAGCAGCACCCGGTCCTTGCGCACCTTGGCGCCGTCGAAGCACCCGACCGCGGCGCCGCCGTCGGCCGACCGCCGCGAGGCGGGGCCGACGCCCCGGCGCGCGCACTGAACCCGTGGAGTGCCGGCCGGAGATCCTCCGCCCGGACTGCGCGGGCGTTGGAGCTGGAGCAGGAGGCGGAGGCGGAGGCGGAGCAGGCTCTTTGGCAGACGCAGCAGCCGCCGCTTTCGTCTCCGGCGGGTCAGGGGGGCCCGTGGTAGACGGCTTGGGTGGCTCCGGGAGGAGGAGGACGTCCTCCGGGTCGACGCGGGAGCGGCAGAGCGGGCAGGTGGAGTGCGCGTCGAGCCACGTGTCGACGCACTCGACGTGGAAGCCGTGGCGGCACTTGGGCAGCAACCGGAGCGCCTCCGTGGGCTCGAACCGGCCGAGGCAGACGGCGCACTCGAGGCCTTCCTTCTGCCCGCGCAGCGCGCCGAAGCGGAAGACGGGCAGGGACTCGACGACGGCGCGGTCGACGCCGGAGTTCCTCCTGTCCCCGCCCCCCGCGCCGCCGGCGCCGGAGGACCGCAACCCGCCGCCGGCGCTCCCGTAGGGCCCCGACGACTCCGCGGCGCTGCGCTTGCAGTGCTTGGCGTAGAGCAGGAGCAGGAACGTGATGGAGAAGACGCTGGTGAGGATGCCGACGACGACCGCCACCCCGGGGCGGAACGGCGTGGCCGAGGACGGCGGCGGCGGCGACGGCAGCGGCGACTCGATGGCGCCGTCGTAGTCCGACAGCAGGAGCCGCCGCGACCGCTCCATCGCCTCCTCCTCCTGTCGCAGCGCAGGCCAGGCGAAGCTTCGCAGGCGATCGGTCGAGGCCGAGCCACCCCACACGCGCTGCTGCGGTGGTGCTGGGTGTGGCTGGCGCTGCCGCTAGCCGCTGCTGCCACCACAAGCGTTCGCGATTTGTAATCAAGCGGTAGTAGGGGTAATAATAGCGGTGGAGACTAGGCTAGGTTATAGGCTAGCTCTTCCACCAGTGATTTTTTTAACACCTTTTTTTTCTCCGTTCACTTCGCTTAAAAAACAAGCCCAAATAATATTCCGACCGATTTGTTGTGAGAAAAAAATATTGTTCTGACTAAAAAAACAAGTTGAAAAGTACGGATTATAAGAGAAGCGAACAAGGTCTTTGTAAACTAATTTTAAATCTAACACTGTTTAATTTTTTTTCCAAAACTAACACTTTTGGCCATGCCTATATCCCTAGCGCAGCGAAACGCCTGTGCCGCGCCATGCATGATGGCGCGGCGAGAGGGGTGACGTGGCGATGACCAGGGCGCTGACCGGTGACATGGCAGAGTCTGCAGCGCCACCGATCTTGGCGCAGCAGTGACGCGCCCCCCCTCTGTCTGCCTCCCTGTCGCTCTGCCTGCTCGCCTGGCCGCCTTGCCTGCCCGCCTCGCCGCCGCCTGCTGCGTCGCGCGCCCGCTCGCACGCTTGCCGCCGACCGCCCGTCGCGCCACAAACACCGGCGTGCCACAGCCGTCGCTCGCCCGCCGCGCCCGCACGCCACCACGACGATGACGCCCGCACGACCACGACGACGACGCATGCCGGCAGCGAGTAAGATTGATTAAAGTCCTAAATAAGTGCTAATTTCGGTTTAGGCATTCCTTTAATTAGGTTAATTAAGATCTTGTCTAAGTATAAGCTCTAACAATTGGTATCTGAGAAACCGCTTAGCCTAATTCTTGAACTGTAAGATCTAATTAGTGTTTCGTTAAGATCTAAATAGCCTTGGATTTGTTCGATTCAAAGTTCTTTAAGCCAAATCAGAATATAGGGTTTCGCTTAAGCACCGAGAAGGAGGGGAGTCGAATCAACTTCAACACTATGCCTCAGTTTTTGCCCAAATCCGAACCCTAGGAATGCAAATTACCCAAATTCGGTAACAATCCTCAACCCTAAGATCAGTAAGACGCTTTTCACTTATCTTAAGAACTAAGATGGCGCCGTCGGGCTCCTTCACGAGTTCACCGGCGGCCACAAAAGGGAGCCACGCCGCCGCCCTGCTATGTGCGCGCGTGGTCTCCGCGCCACGGACGCCTGCCGCGCCATGGACGCCCGTAGGCAAAGAAGACGAGGGCAGCAGGTCCATACATAGAAGTTGCTTATTTTCGTAGTAAAGTTATTTAATATGTCTGTTGATGTTACTTTGAATATATACATGTGCTTTCATATTGTGTTCGTATTGCCTAACAAGTAGTTTAAATTTTGCAATGCTACGTAATGTTAATTTGAATATTATTAATTTGAATACTCTATTATCAATTTCTAACAGGATGGCCCCTCCCACGCAGCACCAGTTGTACTCCCTTCTTGAGGTGGAGTACGACGACCCGCACCGAGCACACTTCTTGACTGACACTGACGCAGAGATGCCCTTGCCTCCTTTGAGGCCCCGCACGCACACCAGGCCGCACCAGTGGGACGAGCGTTACACGTCGTACATACAGCGTGTCGGCTTCCTCGAGCTTGTTCGTGTTGTCAACTATGGTCTTTCGCCCCTTGACCCAACAATACTTAATGTAGCTGTAGACAGGGGCGAGTGCCTTCATTGTACGTAAACATTCTTATAACAAATTTGAGGTAACTAACAATGGTTCTATTCTTATAACAGGTGGAGGCCTGAGACCCACACGTTCCACCGACCTTGCGGCGAGATGACCTTGACCATGCAGGACGTGAAGGCTATCTTTGGCCTTCGGTTGGGGTGATTTCCAGTGACTGGTATAGTTGACAACGATCACTGGAGGAAGCTGGTGGCTCAGTTCACTGACTTTCTTCCACCGAACGACGAGGTTTTCAAGAAAAATAAGTGAGCAATTCAAGCCTATTTAATACTTGCATTGTTTTCCTGCAACCATCGGGTCTCATTTTCTTTGGTGAATTTTAAGAAAAGTTCCGGTGTTTCGTCATCGTGGATCACAGAGCGCTTTGATTACTTGGACCCATAGGCTGATGAGGCTCAGATCGATAGGTTCGCTAGAGTGTGGCTTTGGCACTTCCTTGGTGCTTTCCTATTCCCAAACGCCTCGGGCAACACCATCAGCTGGATCTTTCTTGACATACTACGCTAGTCATGGGATAACATAGCGGCGTACAGCTGGGGCAGCACAGTCCTGGCATGGACGTATCGACAGCTATGCGTTGCCTGCCGTCGCACCTCAGGGTATGCGAACCTTGGGGGTTGCTCCTACCTATTCTAGATTTGGTGTTGGGAACGATGGCCCGTTGGGAGGCCCCTTGTTACTGGTTTACCGGAAAGTACTTCGGTTCACTATATTTTTCGAGTCAGTTACATATGATGAAATTATTGATGGCTAATTCATTATCGTGTTCAATGCAGCATTAGAACGGGCAGGATACACTCCCTACAGCTCTGTATATCTGGACGTAAACAGAGTTAGTTAGAGGCAATGCGAGGCGCAAGTACAGGGAGTACACGGACTGTCTCGACATCCTGACACAGCACCAGGTTACGCTCTCTTTACTATCACAACCTAACTCAATTACAAAATATTCAGGTGATTGGTGTCCATGGGATGCTCCGGAGCTCCAGTACTATCTGAGTCCTGTCACTAGGGATGAGTAAGACGAGTATCGCTGCAACGTCCCTCTTATTTTCTTCCACGTGGTCGAGATTCACTTGCCCATCAAGGTTTGCAGGCAGTTTGGAAGAATAACAAGCTACCCACCACCGCTTTACTCCACCAACCAAGAATTGCACGTTTGCATTATCGATTAATAACAAAGCTACAATTCAGAGGTGTGTATGGTACAATTAACAATCGTTTGTTGTAGGTATGACCGCAGGAAGAGGTACAAGACCAAGGATTGACGCGTGACACACAACGCGTACATCCAGTTGTGGTAGAATAGGGACCGACAGCCGGTCGATGGGGGTCCCCCACACGACCCGCACACCTTCGATGAGTACCTGTGGTGTCTTCACAGGTCTACGAGGACACATATCAAGCCCCCGTACACTGAGGAGGCGATTGACGAGGATAACGCGGAAGATGTGATCGAAGATGGGTACGACGTTGCCACTAGGGACGACACACAACTACAGAGAGCTCCGCTTCAAAGATACATGGTAAGATACTCGAATGGTACAATTTGTTATCCATTTGATATTAAGTATGTGTACTAAAACAATCCAACCGCGTTTCTATACCCAGGCGACACAATTGTCAAGGCTGTCCAACGAAGTAGTGTTTCAGCTTCACGACTCTAGAAGGCAGGGGCCAGGCGTTCTCGAGGCTTTTGTGGAGGTAAACATAAACTTATGCGTTCCGAAAATGTTTCTTTAGTGTATATACGTTTGGAAAATGCACTAACTTTAACGTCTATTTATACAAAAGGTGAAGCGGAGTTGCAGGATGCTAGCTCAAAAGTTGAGCTGCATGGACACTCCTTGGGTGGAACCCGATTACCCGGCGCGGTCGGGTGGCACGTCTTCTGGCTCTTTGAGAACACCAGCCGACTCTTCTCAGCCGATGACAGGTGCCGCATCCGCAATGCGTACACCACCACATCATAGTGCTGGGAAGGACCCTGTAAACAAGGACGACCCCCAGGCTTCCGCATACAGCATCACCAGTGGAACGATTGGCAGCAGGACGAGATCGGCTTGTCTCAGCTTGGTGGTGCCCCACTTAGTACCAAAGGAGCCTCACAGGTAGTAACAAAGGTAGTTTCTTTAAATACGTAGGCTCCATGAACTAACGATCATAAAGATTATAAGTAATCGTGCATATCATATACTTGCAGGGTACGAGCCGTACGCACCGGCAACACGACGACACCGACGTTGGCTACACTCCCAATGTGTTGCCTACAAATTCGAAGAGACAGGGGCGTCCGAGGGATAATTACACTCTTGGGACTTAGTTAATTATGTCGAACTTAAGTCGAACGAATATTGTCGTCCGAAACTTATAGACTTAGTTAGTTGGTTATGTCGAACTTATGTCGAACCAATAAAAATGTTATGTGCCAACTTGTCAACTTGCGCACGGACTCCATTTATTTGCTTCATATTCGTTTCAATGCGCCGTGGCACTTGTAGTTGTTCAGCTCCCGTTCAATTGCAATTGAAGGCTGGTCGGCTTCTGTCTGCGTACAGGTCCCGCTGCGCCGTGGGCCTTGACGCGTCAGTGCCGCGCCAAGATCGGTGGCGCGACAGACCTGGCTACGTCACCGCTGCCACGTCACCGATCAGCGCCCCGGTCGTCGCCACGTCATCCCCTCGCCGCGCCACCATGCATGGCGTGGCACAGGTGTTTCGCCGCGCCAGAAAAATAGGTGCGGCCAAAAGTGTTAGTTTTGAAAAAAAAAATTTAAACAGCATTAGATTTAAAATTAGTTTACAAAAGATATTAAAAATTAAAAAAAATCGCAGCAGTGGGGACGGTGAGCCGATCTCCCGGCGATGGGGCCTCGTGGCGGGGAGACGAGGCAATGGGGGCCTGAAAGAGTGGGCCCACGTCAGCTGCGCTGCTCCGCCGGTGAAGCCACCCGCGTGCGGCTTGTCGCCGAGTGAAGCGAGCTGAGAGAGAGTGGCATCAGTACAGTACACAGGGGGCACTGACAGTTTAGTTGTGGCACCGTGGGGCCATGTGTCAGACTATGAACGCAGTTTGTTTTATTTATTTATTTTATTCCCTAGAGAAAGGCGACGAGCGCAGCACCGCAGCATGGCCGGATGGGCTGGGGAGCAGAGACAGCCCGTCAAGCGTCAATACAAATCGCCCAGGGGCAAGATGGGAACCCCCAGCGCATTTTAAAATTGGCACGCAGCATGGCGCCTGAGATCGGACGGAGCATGAATGCCCCGTCCCAGAAAATACGAGCGGAGCGTCCAAAATTTGAATGTTTGCTGCCAAAATTTTTTAATTTTCGGAGGGCGCCCCGTCCGGCCATCCCCGTGCGGCGGCAGGCAACCCGCAGCCCCAGCCCAGGATCGGCAGCAGGACCAGTGCCGCACTTTCCGTTTCAGGGATTGCTGGATCCCAGTCCCACGCCGGTTTTAGGGCAAGGTAAGGGTTCGTGCGCACACGTGAAGATCAGTGGTGTGTTTTCAGCTGAGACCTTGATTTCGTTCCCGGTTTGCTGTGCCATGGGCAAGCATGCTCAGCCTCATTGTTCGCTTTGCTGCTCTGCTCTCACGTCGTCCGGCGAGCGAGTCGAAAGGAGAGCGGTACGGTACGGTACGGAGTGCGCTCTGTCCGGGGACGGTTACAGCGGTGGCTCCAGTAGATCAGGATGCGCCGGCACTGTGCAAGTACACGCCAATGATAGCCCACCGCCCACCACGGCCACTTGCTCACTGCTCATGCTCTGCCCACCGTCAGTCGTCCATGCCCCTGTTTCGCGCGCCTGTGTCGTCGATCTACCTTCGGCCACACCACACCCAACTCGCCAGCTCGGAACCTCACACTCGGCCGGCTTCTTCTTCACCGCGGCTAGCTAGTGAAACACTCGAACCCTACCATATGGCTCGTGGCCGATTGCTGACGCCTGATTGGGGCGTGCTCATTGCTTCCGTCATGCACGTACGCGCGGCGGGCGACATAAGTCTGTTCTGCGCGCGGCATGCTGCACTGCGTGTGCTGTACGAGTAGGAGTAAGCTGTAACTGGAGAGAGTTACCTTACCGCATGCGTCGACGACGAGCGGAAGCAACCAAACAAAAAAAAAAGCTAGCTTGGCCTGCTGCTGCAACTGGACATGCGGGCCGGGAGAAGATGATGATCGATCCAGCAGCCTGGCGCCGGCAGCGCGTGTGTTGGACTGGTGGGACGATGACGGCCGGAACAGTTGAGCGGCTTGTCGCCGAGCGCACGTTGCAAATTTGAATGCGTGCGTGGAACGGGCAGGTTACGTCGCGATCTAGCTGCAGAGCTAGTGTAGACGTTCACTGTTACCTCTGACGGAACACCTTGGCGCAGGGCGTCCCATGTACAGTAGGTCACTGGGTTGGTAGACGACGACGCGTTGGGGAAGCCGACATGGGTGTGCCGAATCTAGTCATCTACTGTCGCCTTCTCCTTGCTGAGCTTCGGCGATTGCTGCGGCCATGATTCATGGTTGGTCGCCCCAAGACTCGCAGTTAAACCAAAGCTTCAGCCGGGGCATGCTGCGTGCATGTCAGTTTGGGGGACATGGGAGGGAGGTTTGGGCCAGCCTGCACGGAGCCCACAGCCACACGTGGTCTTGGGCGCTCTATATTGTTTGGGCTGAGCCGTCGAGGTCAAACAGCATATAATACAGGCAATAGGTTGTTTGGGCCAGCCTACTCGGAACACACAGCCCACCCGTCGTCTTGTGCGCTCTAGATTATTTGGGCCGAGCCGTTGGCGCAGGTCACATGGTGATGGCGGAGGATTCTTGAACGGCCCGGAGCTCAAAAGGAATTAGTGAGGCCTTGTCCAATGCATTCTTGAGGGCCACTGTGCTGGGATCTGCTACTTTGCTATACACGAAGCGAATATAGCCCACACACAGGGGCAAAGCCTCGATCAAGCCACCAGTTTCTCTCCACAATACTGTTTGCAGCAAATGTAGCCTTGACAGTAGCCTGGACTGTGTGGCCCAATGGCCGATGCCATCGTTGCTAGTGCACCAGATCGGGGTTGCAACTTGCAAGCAAAAATTATGGGCCAAGGTTGCAACTAGGGGATCTGGGATAAAACGAAGAAAATGTGCTTGTTGTATTTTTACGGTAACTCTAGTATTTCGGATAGGGCTTCTTCTTTTTACTTTGTTTTGCCAAAACTCGCGTGCCCCATCTGGATTGTGTACTTCAAAGTTCCCCAAAACTCGCGTGCTCGGGATGGTCAATGTCCATCTTCCAGTATTTAGATGAACCATGTAGGACCGTTTTTCAGCCTGTGTGCTCCATGATCTGTACTGCCACACCTATAGGCTATGCACGATCTGCAGCGCGTTCGGACACGGCTCCCACCAGCCAACCGTGACTCGATACGTGGGCTTAGGCTAGCAACGGAAGCGATATTCGTGCCCATCAACTGGAGTACAACGGAAACCTATTCCTACCCGCATAATAGAAGGGGAGAGCGTGCACTCGCGTCCGCGCCGCCATCGCTCGGCGCGCCCCCTCCACGGGCCCCCGTCATAATCTGAGAAGGATGCAAGGCAGTAGAAGGCGAGGAGGAGACACTGAAGCGAGGCAGCAGAAGACGAGGAGGAAGATGCAACACTCGATCTATTTTTGAAACATCTAGATGTAACACTTGCAACATACGTCTGACGACAGATGAAACACTTGAAACATGCATCCGAAACACTTGAAAAAACACCTGAAAAACAATGTAAACACACACTAAACATCCAGATAAAACATGTGCAACATATGTGTGAAACATACGCAACATCCAAATAAACACACTTGCAACATACGCTTGAAAAAACTGATGAAACATTGGAAAGAGAAGCTTGCAACATACGTGTACAACCATTGCAACATATGCAACATCCAAATCTACTTTTGTAACATCCACATAAAACAATTGCAATCTACCCATAAAACATCTGAAACACTTGAAATATAAGCTTGCAACATGCATTTTTCACACTTCTTCCGTACGACGCAGCGCAGAGCGGGTGAACGACCGGTTCCGGCCAGCCGACGGTTGAGGATGGTGGCGTGGCCTGGCAGCGGCCAGTTGCTCCTGCGCCTAGCCTAGGCCCGGCCAACGACGGCCCCCTCTCCTGGCCGCCTGGTCTAGGCGCGACAGAGGACGAGGCACGGCATGACGCACCGGGGGACAGAAAGCGTCGCGGGGGATGGCAGCGGCGGCGTGCCGGAGTAGGGCACGACGCGGGATGGAGGCACCGCGGATTGGGCGTGGCGCGCTGCAGAATGGGACGCACAAGAGAGGCAGAGTGGGACAAGCGTGGGAATTATTTTTTTAGAGACAGCGTCTCAGGACGGATGGACGCGGGACAGACGCCTGCGGTGGAGCATTAGCGTTAGGCTACAAGCTGTTTTGGATCTGCTTATTTCCCGGTTCTTCTTCTCTCATGCCTATAACTTGATATACTAGCTGAAAGGCCCGCGCAGTTGCACGGGCTAGTGAGCTATAATAATAATAACATATAAGTTTGGTTATTATGGAAACAAAAAAGATGTCCTTGTGGTCGTGTTAGCTCATATATGCTCCTCTCTGTTCACTTGGTTGATAAGTCGTGGCTGAAAGTACCGTTGGCTGATTTGTTGTGAGAGAAAAATAATATTCGTTGGTTGAAAAAGTACGGCTTATAAGTATTTAACTTTTGCAGTTGAAATGTATTAAGCAGTGCTCCAACTAACTAAGAACCGACAAAAGAGTCATTGATGAACACTAAATCTGATGGTGTGTTGTAGTACAGTATATAAAGATTGTACGCACCAAAATTGCCCAAATAATGTGAAGATTCCATCCTCTCCAGAACTGCCGATGTGGCAGGCATGGAAATGTTTTGACCAAGATGAGCAACGAATAAGAAATGCAGATCGCAAGAAGCCACACTTTGAACCAAAGAACATGATGAACCGATAAAAGATCATATTGCCCAAATAATGTGAAGATTCCATCCTCTCCAGAACTTGATGAGGACATCGCCACGCTGGACACACCGACGCCATGGTCTTCCCCAAGTTGCAATTCGTTCCCAACTCAGCTGCCACGTCGCCCTCGGATTCAGCAGACACGTCGTCACTGTTTCGGTCATAACTTTCTCATACGACATCGAAACGGGCCGTTCTTGGATGCGTTGGAAAGGGGACGACGACGCCGTCGTTTTGGATCTGGTCCTAGCTCCAGAAGGTCCGTGGATCATTCTGTGTGACCACGACAAGGTGCTGCGTCACCTATTTGGGCCAACTTGGCCATGTATCGTGTCGGGCCTTAAGCCCAAGTTGTGGGCGCCAAACCTGGCCGTCCCCAACCCTAGGTCGAGTCTTAGACTATAAACACAGCCGCCGCCGCTGCTACACAATTGGGTTTTGTTTAGAGTTTAGTTTTCCATCGAGAAGCCCGAATCGTTCATTGTAAGCTGTGGTGACAAATCCTTTTACAAAGTGATCCAGGGCCCCGTTCTTGATCTCCTCCATCGTGTCGATTAGTCCTTTGGAACCGAGTTCTTGAACCCTCTATTGATATTCACGTCATTCATATTTGCAATTTCAGATTGCGTGTTTTACCTTCTTGCTTGTGCTCTTGATTCGCTTGCGGGAAAAGCCTTCTTGGCGAGGTCAATCAAGTTGTGCTTGGTTGATAACCAACGGAGCGGTGGTGTAACGGTTGCAGAGGTTGAATCGTGTATACGATTTGAAGCCGGATCATAACGCCGAGATCTCCACAAATCGAACTTTTACCGGCTACCTCTCGGAAGATTGGGCTGTACTCATCAATTGGTATCGAGATATTTCGGGTTTATGCATGAGGTATAATCTCGTTTGCCTTAGATTCATATTTGTTCATTACCTAGAGTCCACAAAAAGCCCAAAATATTTCAATTTCCGTTGTCCTATCGCCCTTTGTGCCTTTGCAATTTCGTTTTGATTCGTGTTGTTGAGTTTGTGTCCGTGGTCGAGTCTTGTTCTTTGGTTTAGGATTGTGTTCGTGGTCGTAGTTCAATCGCTTCGTTCTTTGTGATTTTGTTTTCCGCCGCTATCCCATCCACCGTCCCCACACAACAAGTCGAAGCCACCACACTACTCGACTTGCCCCGCTTAGCCGCTTTGTAACTTCTTCTCGCCGCGCAAGCAAACCCTAGATAGGTTGTCACCGCTCTTATTTTGCTCGCATCGCAGCCCTCCTTACATTATCAGGCGAATACCTACTACTGTGATCGGTGTTAGAGTTTAGGGACGCTTTGCCCTAACTGCCGCCGCCGTGTTGTGCCTCCCGGAAAACATACCTTGAGATACCTTCGGTAAAACAGGCATAACTTTTCGCTCGTTTATCAGAAAAATCTGAAATTTTTTCAGCATGACTTCTTGACACCATTTGGACCCGACCCAAACTCGGCTTCGCCCTGTTTGGTTTCGTCAAAATTGTCAAAAAATTCAGGAAAATAAAAAAAAAAAATTGTCAAAGTTTTTGCACGCTTTTGAGAGAACGTGTTGAATTTTCAGAGACCACATCCCACCTCGGTTGTAGGTGCCGATTTTTGTGGTTGCATCTTTTGTGATCCTTGTTCGGAGAAAAGTATAAAAAATTAGTGAAAAAATAAAAAAAAAGTTTGTGCCTTTTGAAAAATGCGGGAAAAATTCAGGAAAAAAGGAGAAATCCGGGCTATTTGCTTGTTCGTGAGTTCTTTCGATCGTCCTTTGTTTTCACCTTGTTGCGCTCGTCTCGACATGTCTTAGCCAAAGACTGTGACTTGTACTTTGGATCCAGATTGAACAATCGCTACTCTGCACTCGTTAATTGCTAATCCTTCTTTGTCATCATATTGTGCCTACCCATAACTCCACATATTCTTTCACAAGACAAGTTCATCTTGCAATCATACCCACGCTCCACAGCAGATTGCTTCGCCACTTTGGTTTTGCTCCTGTTTGGCGTTGGTAAGAATACAGGCAAGACGGTGGTAAGCCGCTTGTGATTTTGCATTCCACTTTCACCACCACCACCACTTGTTTCCTTTTAGTTGATAGGGATAATACTTTGGTGTTGTCTTTTTCTATCTTCTAACCATGGCAGGAACTCCGACGGACTTCAATGAGTGCGTGTTCAAGGCGAGCTTACAAGCGTTCATGGTGAACAACGCAATCTTATGACCGAGCTGACGCGCAACGTGAACAATCTGGTCACCCGCATTGAACAGATTGAGCAACGCCCTCCGCCTTATCGTGCTGATGATGAAGATGCGGATGCTTTTGGTGATGAAGATGCGTATGCTGACGGTGGTGCCCGTCGCCGCCTCAACTTCAATCGTCGCGGCATGGGAGGTAATAATCATGGTAATAATGATCCTTTTGCTAAAATTAAATTTAGTCTACCTCCTTTTGCTGGTAATGTTGATCCAGAGGCATATTTAGATTGGGAGCTTCTTTGTTCAACAAAAATTTGATTCTCATAATGTTCCTCCCGAGCATAGAGTTAGATTTGCTACTAGTGAGTTTACTAATTTTGCTTTGTTTCGGTAGAGTGATCTTTGCAATGCCAATAATCTTTCTTCTGCTTTGTGCCTCAAACTTGGAATGTTTTAAAGCAACGTATGAAATCTCGTTTTGTTCCTCCTTATTACCAACGTGATTTACGTTTGAAACTACAAACTTTAAAACAAGGTAATAAAGGAGTAGAAGCATACTATCAAGAATTGCTTATTGGTTTAGCACGTTGTGGTATAAACGAAGATGATAATGATGCTAGTGCTAGATTTTTGATGGTTTAAACCATGATATACGAACATACTTGATTACAAAGAATGGCGTAATTTTTCCCAATTGTATTATCTTGCTATTAAGGCGAGCGAGAAGCACTGAGGGGATTTAAACAACACCAAATTTCGGGTCTAACAATGGGAGGAATTTTCAGCAGCGTTCGAGCGGGAGAGACCACTAAGCTTCTGTTGCACCACGACCATCTACACCTCCATTTTCTTAGGGGTAAGTAAATTGTCTAATGTGCGATTTCCACGGTGAAGAAAGGTGCCACTCCGGTGCTTCTACTAGCTCCTCCTCGTCCGACTCTAAAATCATTTGCCACCGATGCAAAGGCATGGGACATGTCATGAAGGATTGCCCCGGTCGTCGGCGCTTTCATTGCTACCGAGGATGGATATGTAAGTGCTAGTGATGTTGAAGATGATTTAGCCCTTCTGTCGCTAACATTGATGCAGATCCCACCGAGAGGGCGATCAAGACAAGGAGGCCATCACAATTGACTCGTGGTGGCTGCTGCCAGCGGACTACCTAGCCTTCTTGTGCGTGCGTGTGTTGAGTACACGTGTGGGACATGAAGAAGAGATGAAGATCCAACGCATACAATTTGTTCCACATGTATCTCATTGTGCGGGGTTGTCGTGTTCTCACTATCATTGATGACGGAGTTGCAACAACTTGGTGAGTTCAGATTTGGTTGACAAGCTTGGCTTGACCACACGACAACATTCGTATCCATATAAACTTCAAAGTGGTTCAATAATAGTGGTAAGACTAAGGTAACTAAATCATACGCATTAGCTTTTTCACGGGCTCTTATCATGATATCTGCTGATTTTAATGTTGTCCCTATGCAAGCTTGTTCCATTTTATTAGGTCAACCATGGAATTTGATAATGATGCTTTACACCATGGTAGAACTAATACATACACTATCATACATAAGGACAAGAAAATTACATTCTTTGCCTTTGTCTCCTACGAATATTATTAAACATGCTAATGAGATTAAAAATAAACCTCCAAATGACATTGCTAAAAATAATGGGATTAAGTTAAAAGGAGGTGCTTTTCTTGCTACAACTGCTCTGGCTTGAGTTATGTGATAATCTGATGCACCATGTTATACTATGTTTTGTCAACCTTTTATATCCGGTGCATTGCCTCATTGTCACTAACCTTTTGCGGGAGTTCGGCGATGATGGGATGGAGTCGAGGGCGACTCCAATTCTAAAAGGAGGGATGATGAGGACATCGCCAAGATGGAGTCGAGGCGACTCCAATTCGAGAAGGGAGGATGATGAGGACATCGCCACCTTTGGACACACCGACGCCATGGTCTTCCCCAAGTTGCAATTCGTTCCCAACTCAAATTTGCCACGTCGCCCTCGGATTCAAAGCAGAACACGTCGTCCTTTTTTTGGTCATAACTTTCTCATACGACATCGAAGCGGGCCGTTCTTGGATGCGTTGGAAAGAGGGACGACGACGCCGTCGTTTTTGGATCTGGTCCCAGCTCCGGAAGGTCCGTGGATCATTCTGTGTGACCACGACAAGGTGCTGCGTCACCTATTTGGGCCAACTTGGCCATGTATCGTGTCAGGCCTTAAGCCCAAGTTGTGGGCGCCCAACCTGGCCGTCCCCAACCCTAGGTCGAGTCTTAGACTATAAACACAAACCGCCCTTGTTGCTACACAATTGGGTTTTGTTTAGAGTTTAGTTTTCCATCGAGAAACCGAATCGTTCATTGTAGCTGTGGTGACAAATCCTTTTACTGGTGATCCGGGGCCCCGTTCTTGATCTCTTCCACTGTGTCGATTAGTCCTTTGGAACCGAGTTCTTGAACCCTCTATTGATATTCACGTCATTCATATTTGCAATTTCAGATTGCGTGTTTTACCTTCTTGCTTGTGCTCTTGATTCGCTTGCATGGGAAAAGCCTTCTTGGCGAGGTCAATCAAGTTGTGCTTGGTTGATAACCAACGGAGCGGTGGTGTATAGTGATTTGCAGGGTTCGAATCGTGTCTGATTTGAAGCCGGATCGCCAACGTCGAGATCTCCACAAATCGAACTTACCGGCTACCTCTCGGAAGATCGGGCCTGTACTCATCAGAACTGCCGATGTGGCAGGCCTGGAAATGTTTTGACCAAGATGAGCAATAAATAAGAACTGCAGATCGCAAGAAGCCACACTTCGAACAAAGGTGGAATTCGCATATTAGTGCTTTTCTTGTGAATGATTCATAGCGTGCATTGTGAACCCTGAATCTGCAAAACAAATGATTAGAAGGTACCAAATGAATGATCAACTGGATACTGGAAGGGGAAAGTACACAGGACTTGCCTGGCATTGTATAAAATTTTACTCTACAATCAGCACGTGATCAACAATTTTGACTAATACGGCAACCTTCAATTAAAATGAGAAATTAGAAAGTCAGGAAATAAACATTTAGATAATGAATAGTTAAAAAACGAAATCTAAAGAAAGAATGAAAGAAAGGATGGATGGATGGAAGAAAGAAAAACATAAGTTGTTCGCATTTTTTTTATGGAAGGAGTCTATTTGCAAACCATGTATAAACCATGTGCTGGTCTTTTCAAACATCACCAAATGGAAGGTGTGCATTTTGCAACATCACCTGAAAAAGATTAGCGCATACATGGCCATAGATGGCGTGAGTTCTGTTCCCGGCTTCCCACAGTGGCGGCAAATCCTGGCTAGTGCTCGACGACGTCTGCAGCAGAAATGAAGGTTAAACCAACCCTGGAACTTTAGTCTGAGTATGTCTGTGTAACTGAACCGAACCAAGCCCAAGTTGCAGCGGCTTGCTGTTGTGATCAAGCACGCAGTTGAGTCAAGAAATATCTCCTGCAGAAACAAAATAGCACATGATATGAACAATCCGTACATGCTGACATCTATCTCCATTCGTTTGAGCACACCATTAATTGCTGTACATATCGGAGATAACCAATATGCTATGCAGGTAGGAATGAAAGGGAAAAGAGATGCTAGTTTATGTCAGCCCTGTCTCTGACTATCCAAATCTATGCTGACAGATCCTTAATACATGAGGTGTAGATTAAGCATGTAGCCTAGTGGCTCGGAATGTCAAAATTTCTGAGGAAAAAATCCTTAATATGTACTTCCCCCATCCCAAATTATAAGACGTTTGATTTTTTTTTACACCAAGTTTGACTACTTGTCTTATTCAAAAATTTGTGTAAAATATCAGTTCTTTTGTCGTGGCTTGCTTTATTAATAAAAGTTCTTCAAGAATCACTTAAATTTGACTATGTTTACACAAATTTTTGAATAAGACGAGTGGTCAAACTTGGGATAAAAAAAAGTCAAACGTCTTATAATTTGGGAGTGAGGGAATACCTTGGAAGCACGGGCCATTGGTCGCGATCAAAACTCAGAATGTCCTCAGCAACGCTCACAGCCCCCAAAATGCATTGACATCTGAATCAAGCACGCAGATATGAAGCATCGCCAAAATTGGTACGTATTGTAGAGTGCTTGAGGATTGCCCTGAAATGCACCGCACATGACAAAGCTAGTGGGGTCAGGGTGGGCAGCCCTCTCTTTTTTTCTTCTTGTTTTGGCATTCTATCGAGCACCTGAAATGCACAACACATGAAGAGCTAGGCACTGTACGGAGCACCTGAAATGCACAGCACACGAAGGGCGCACAGAAGATAGGACTCGAAGTGCTCACCGTTCACAGGAAGGAGGAACAACGCGAAGCAGGCACGGCCGCGTCGCCGGCGGAGCGGAGGAGGAAAGGCATTCGCGGTCTAGCGGGCCAGCCGAGACGGCGCTGGCGCATGGGCTTCCCCTCTGGCGCTGCCTGTGCCGCCCGCATACGCTGCAGGGGTTTGAACTGGGGAGGGCTCCGGCGCAGGACGCGCGGCGGCGGGCAGCCGACGGGTAGGCGCGGTGGCGGCGGAGGCGCCCGCGGGGACCGAGCGGAGCCCATGCGGTTTGAGGGGGCTGTTTTTTGTTTTCGTGTTGGCGATGTTTCTGGAAACCTGGACGGCTGGGGCTAAAATGATCGGGATCGTGAATTATTACCGATGATGACCGATTCAGTGTGACAGAGAAAAATACTGTCCTGATCAGAAATTTACGATGTTTACGAACAAACCAACATACCGATTGTACTGTACGGACGGAGGTGTGGTGTGTGCAGGACGGTGGAATCATGCGGACGGATAGAGAGGACGGTGGAATCATGCGGCTGGGAAAAGGCGATGACGTGGCTGAAGGAGGGAACATTTTGTTGTTGTTGTTGTACACAAATAAGGGTAATGGTAGATAAGTTGAGGTAATTGGTAAACAAACAGCCCCTTAGGGCTGAGACCATGACAGCTGATATTTGCTTCTCTCCAATTATGATGAAGCTGATGATAACATTACCACTGGATGTGGTGTGGGCATCTGGTAGCTAGTAATCAGAGAAGCATGTAATATCTTGCTAGATGACTCGTGTAATTCAGGAGCCCAGATGAGATATTTTGGCAGATGCATGTAGGGGAGGCCCGGGCTGGGCGGGCGCAGCATTGTGGCTCCACGGATAATGGCTAGCTGTCGCACGGATTTGGGTGCCGAAACATTTCCCATGACCAGGTAATTACTCGGATCAGGACGGCGAACGTTGCGGCTTGCGAAGGTGGGTCAAACACGCATCGTGTGCTCCTAACCATCATTTTCGGCCAAACCCACACGAAGAACAAAGGGCACTCGAGTACGAGGGGCCTAGGCTATAGCCTGCGTGAAGCGGCAACAAATAGCAAGCCGCAGGGCGCAGATGAATGCATCACGCGGCGGCGCCTGGCGGCCTCGCAGGGGCGAAGCTAGGTGGGGCTGACCCGAGTGCACCGGCACCAGGTAAAATCAAAATATAAGTTAACATGAAGTAAATTTTATCTTTTGTGCACTACCCTGGTCCTAACATGTGCACCACCATGAGTCCATGCTTGATGCGTTCACCGGCCACAAGCAGGCCAATCTTGCCGTGCGGTCGGCCTAGCTAGGATGTCTAGGAAATAGACTAAATGCTGAACGCATGACGCATCGTTTCCTTCGCATAGAAACTTTGATCGCGACTATAACTCTACGACGACTACGGAGCGGAGAGCCGGAGTGGGCGAGGCTGTCGCTTCGCCTGCCCAAAATTGCGACCATCGTGAGGGAAAAAACGTCGCTCACGGCTCACGCCTCACGAATCACGGCCACCAGATTGCCGCGCCGGCAGGACTACTGGAGCTCATCGCCAAGTCGTCGGAGCTTATGTTGAGTAAGCTTCTGCATCTTTGAATCTTTGATCAAATGAAATATTTGTTTTTTTCTCACTTAATTCTTTGGAATAACGTGCAATGACAGGTAAGCTTATGGATAGATGGTTGAAAAGCATTATCAAAGTGTATTTAACTTGTTCCAAACAATTATCAAAGTGTTGGAATTTGTGGAAAATGAGGACAAGGATGGAAAGGCAAGGGGCGTTCTTGTGTACTTCTAGTCTTTTGAATTTGTCTTTTATTTGCATCTCATGTTGAACATTTTGACTATCACAAATGTCTTGTCAAATGCATTGCAAAGGAAAGATCAAGATATTGTGAATGCTGTTAATTGTGTGGGGTCTACTAGAAGCCATTTGGATAAGGTTAGAAGAGATGGATTGGAGCAAACACTTAGAGAAGTGTATGCATTTTGTGATGAACATGATATTTCCAAGCTAGAAATGGATGAGCCTTACATTGATTTAGCTAGGCCAAGAAAAAAACCTGAAATTACCAACAAGCATCATTTTCAAGTTGATTTTTTAATGAAGTCTTTGATTGGTTGCTACAAGAGCATGATAGTCGCTTCAATGAGACTACCTCTCAATTGCTAGTATGTTCTAGCTGCATTCAACCCAAGAGATTCATTTCATGATTTCAACGTGGATAGTTTGATAAGCCTAGCTAAGCTATACCCAAGTGACTTTGATTCCGTGCAATTGAGAGATATGAATTCTGAACTTTTCCTTTATATTGGTGATGTGCGACATGATGATAGATTTCTTAACATACAAACAATTGCTGAGCTTTCCAAAAAAATGGTGGACACAAAGAAACATCTTACCTATCCTTTGGTTTATCGGCTATTGAAGCTAGTACTTGTATTGCCCGCCACAGCTACAATTGAGAGGGTCTTTTCAGGCATGAAGATAGTGAAAACTGAAAGCATTTAGGCCCCTAGTTGGGTTTCAGTGATTAATGACAATACGAGATTACTGTGACTAACGTGTGTTTTATAGATGCAATTAAGTTAGGTCATGGTAATGGCAATTGATTGGACAATCATGGTTGTCATGCCCCTACGATGGAAATCGTTTAGGTTTTCAAAGGATGGACGACAAGGTTAAGGATGGACTAGTTCTAAGTGTCGTTTGATGTTGAAGAGACACTTAGAGTAGTTTAGGACTTTGTTTTTCCTTTGACCGTACTATTAATGGGGTATGGACGGGTAGCTTGACTTAGGTGAGTCTAGTGGGTTAGGTGTGGTGCACACTTATTAAATCTAGCACTAGGTAGCTCCTAAATAGCCCTTAGATCAATTGGAGCAAACTTTATTCACATATGATTGCGAGTTGGAAGTGAATGAAGGGTCAAATACTGACCAGACGCTGGTTCCGGTATGACTGGACGCTGGCGCAGAGTCCGGTCAGTTCATTTGATCAATGTGAAATGTAACACCCCTAGTGTTACGAACTTGTTTAGCACCACGATTTAGGCCTAAGAAAATTTTCCGAATCGAGTTTTATTGGGTTTTTAATTTAAACGTACTTGAGGCGATAAGTGAATCCCATGTGACTTAGTTTCGTGGACTCAAATAAACGCTCAAGATAAATTACGCAGTGCGTAGAAATATTCAGGAATGTCCGACGACGATTCTAGAGAACGGTTTGTCCTGTTAGATTATGCATGAAAATCAACTTTTATAAATAAAATAAAATCCATTAATAAATAGAACGATACATATATATATATATAAACTCACGGGTTTATTTTGTTAAGCACGAACTGACGAGAAAGAGAGCGCATCAGCTTCGTTTATTTTTCCGACATGCAACGTACTCGCCTGGCATTACTTTTGATTACTGTCTTGTTTTCATCGTGGCCCTGCAATTCGCTGCATTGCAAAGTCTCCTCATCCATCCGCATCCATGCTCCCTGGCTTTTGCTTTGTTTCTCTTTGACTTGATTACTTCTGTCTATATTTGTCGAGCTGCTCCTTGTTTTCCCTCCCTCTTTGTTTGTCTCTGCGGCCGCGGTCTTGTTCGTGCCAACCGGCACGCCCTGCCGGCCACGTTGGGCCTGGCCGTCCTGTCGTCGTGTTTAAGAAGTAACCGAGCCCGCACGCATCTCCTTGCTTGTTCATCTTGAGCTAGTCTGCGAATGATCTTCTCCTTCTCCCTTCTTAATTTAATTAGCACGTACACTCTTTATTGCTGATCAGCCCCGTTGTCACGACAAAGACACACTGGAGTTCAAGTCCATCATGAATCAACTATAGGATGTGGCCTGTGGCTCGGTATGTCTAAGTGAAGTGCAACAATGGAGCTAATAATACGACTCAGCACAAGACTTCCAAAGTCATGGACGGATGCAAAAGGAGTTTTGAACAACTTCAATTATTTGCTTGTTGTCTGTGCGAATGATGATCAGTGCACTGATGAAAATGACATGCTGGTCAAGTGGCAGTATTTAAGTGTAGTGTTCGTCGAGCACCCACAAACACATGGGCAATTCCAGACTCCTCTGATCAAGTAGCCCAGTTGACACGTTGAAAGACCAAAGACCACTCAAGTCCATCACTGAAATCAAACACGGGTCACTGCGGCTGGCACGTCTTGCACGTCGGGCACTGTAGCACCGCAGAGGACTGGAGCACCGTGGAAGACACTGTAGCACCGTGGAAACCACTGTAGCACCATGGGAACGCTGTTCATCCGAAAATCATAATTGCTATATACCTCTATTGTTTGTTGCTGACATATGTCTCCATAATTCTCATTAGGCGTTATAATTGAAACTTTTGTATTTTGAGTATCAGATACTTTCAGTTCATTAGTCATTAGTCGATTCTTTGTGGCAACAAGATAAGTTCGTTAATGTGAACCTTGCTATTCACCCTTATTTGCTGAGCATGATCCTCAAGTGGCTCAACTTCCAGCCACTCCATCTTCAGTTCCCCTCAGAGCCAAATAAGTCAATGATCTCGTGCTCACTGCACCTAACAAACGATACCGATGACTGTGTTGCCTTCCAGACGAAGAATCTGAAGGAATCCTTCTTGGGGCCACTCTGTGGAATCGTACCTCCAAGGTCCTACTATACTCTTGCTGTGACAATGCGAGGAAAAGCTTGAGCTGCTACCAGAGTTTTCGAACTTGAGAGCGCTATAGCAGGCTCCAACGAGTTATTAGATTTCTCATCATATACGGCTGTGGAAGAACATGACCATTTCTTTACAAAAGCCATGCAGGAGGGCCGTGAGGTGCATAAGATGAAATTATCAGCTTCTTATGCACAAATTAAGGTGAGTTCTGTAAGATAATCTGCTGCTCTCTTTTGATCTTTTGCTAGTAAGCATCACGTCGTGCACAAGCAGCGCTTTATTACCTTTAAGCAAGCTAGTTAGCCGCTAACATTACGACGCGTCGCTGTCGCGCCTTCGCGTCTCCTGCCTTTAAAAAGGATACGTCGAGTAGCCGAGTCTCTGCTCTCCATAGCTCCAGCTCTCTTCTCACTCTCTCAACTTCCTTGCTCTGTCTGCAAGCTGCATGCGGGTCGGAGTTGATCTTTACTCGCCAGGCGAGGTGAGCAGCTCATGAGCATCCCCTCGCTCTCCTCTTTTTTTTCCCGTGACCTTCTCCTTGCACCTCTCCTTCCAACCCGCGTTGCCCACAAGCCCCACGAGCTCGGCCATGGCGTTCACGCATGAGGCAAGAAGAACGCTCTTAGCTTTCTCTCTCTCCCATCCCATGCATGTGTATATGACGCGTGGGCCCTGAGCAACAGCACATGCAAAAGAACCATGCCAAACAACCACGTGAAGAGCAATGAATATTCCCTAATCACGCATTAGTTGCACAATTAATATCTCTACTATGCTAACTCCGATTCCATCACTTCTTCTTCCTAAATTCATCTAAAATCGAACCCTACCTATCCATAAAGTTTCATAATTTTTGGAACGCAGTTGAATTTATGTGAATATTTATTTGTGTCTGTTTGCCGAGTACCGCGAGTTCGACGCCGACGGAGGGACGTCGATGGATCGTGGAGTCATCGAGAGTGGCTGGAGAAATGGTACTTTTGGGAGCGTGGTTGGATTTCTAAGAATTTTGGCTGTCGTTGATTATTTACATCTATGCATTTGCATCAATACATATCATAATAGGAACGACGGTGGATCGATGGTATCAACTGGAGTAGCTGAAAAGATGGTGCCAGGAATCATATCACGAAGATGGAATGCTAACTTTTGGTTATATTTTACCCAGGCAAGCCCCGGTGCATAACCTCTACTTTTCTGCAGTTTAAATTATATTTGTGCATTAAGTTTCAAGGAGTTGAATGAAGCCCACTTGCATATATATCTTTATCCTATGAGTCTTACTAGTATGACAGGATCGTGTAGATTGCTATGCTATAGGACTCCGGTAGAAGTCGAGTGATTGTCTGTCACTCGCGAGATACATGAAATATGTTACTATATGATTATCACTTGGAAAATATCAAAATGGTGGAAAGAAAAAATGATGACCAAGGCGGGGATATGGTTTGGGTATTGGTGAGTGTAAGGAGTTGTGTCGCCGTGGACACGGGCATAGCTTGGTTACACTATTTTTCCCTGTGCAGTCGGTTAAGGACCGATCGTTGCATATGACTCTAGGCAGGTCACAGACTTATTATCCCGAGCACATACTTGTGTATGGGCGCTTGAAAGACTTGTTGCTCTCTTGTCATGGATCCGGCTCTTTCCGGACCATTGTTAGGGTTTGTTTTGGTGGAGGAGGTCCTTGCACGCACTTGAGTCCGGGACTGTGGGAGGGGCTTGAGTCCAGTTTGACGGGGACACGGACACCGGGACGGAGAGTGATGGGTTGGTCTGCTTGTGCACAGGGTACAAGCGGGCGTGTGTTTTCGGGTACCCAGTGGGGCATTGATTCATGAATCGCGGGCTATCCGAGACTGGCTTGTCTGGTTTAGCATCGTAGTAAGAACTGAAGATGAAAGATGAAAGATGGAAAAGGAAATCTGATTGCTTACCACCTGCTTGAAAATAGCACAGGTGCTTACATAGAATGGTTAGTTAATGAACCAATGCGGCTATTTAATAAAAATCAAATATAAGGACGCACGCTTAGTAATGCTTCCTGCAAATGCAACCCACAAGCCAGATAGCCTTGCATATCCTTGGAGTCTTTTCTTTCCTCCTGTCGGGTAAGTCTTGCTGAGTACAATTGAGTACTCAGGGTTTTATTCCCCCTGTTGCAGGTAACAGGTGGAGGCTTAAGCTGACTCTTGTGTGTGGATTTCTCCTGGTGGGCTCAGAGAGGATTTCCTTTACGCTGCGATCGTAGTTTTTATTTATAACTCTCACCAAATGCTTTTATAAATGGAAGTTTAATATTATGTTGTCGTAGTCTATATGTCAATACTTCCTCATGTCATGTTTAGATATTTATTTCATTGTAACTCTATTCACATATTCCTATTCCATTTGTTCAAGTAAATTATTTATAACTCTGATAATATGATTTCATTCCGCTGTCATATTAATAAATATTATACTCTGATGTTGTATTAAAAGTGATGTAAGAAATGGTTACGAATGATGTAAGCTTTATTCTCTCATTTGTGATCCTGATGGCAAAAATGTGGATTTTCGGGTTCTCCTCTGGGGTGTGCCCGACGGAATCGAGTAATTTAGTGTTCTCCCTCGAGTGCTTAGTGTCTAATGGAAGACAAGCACTCCTGTGAGGCATTAGATTAGGCGGTTCTGCCACAGGTGGTATCAGAGCATAAATGAGGAAATAAAGCTTCGAAAACCTTTTCTAAACTAAAATTTGACAACCCATTGTTGCAAAAAGTTAGGACGTTTATATGCGAAGTTATATAAGTAGCCCTATTACTATGGTTATGTATCCAGGATAGATGGCACTCTGCTGACTTAGATAGACTTGATCAAGTTTTCTACAGGTACACTGACTCGAGCATAGTTCGATAGTATCGACTAGTTACAGGGAGAGAACGAGGTGCCAAAAATCTGAGAACGGTTGCCCTATATGTTGGCAACAGTGGAAGGACGTATAGGACGTGCATTCATGCATATTCCATTGGTGCATTGTAGCACTCGTATTACTGGTAGATACACCATCCATAGGTGTCACGCGTGTCGTATTGTGCACGATTCACTCGTTCCTGTTCTAGAGTTAGGTCTGCACTGTGGCTTCGTTCTCCGCGCGTTGCCCGTGGTTCACGCCGGTCGTGACCACGTCTCCCCATACCCTTTTTCTCGCGCTCTTGTCGGACCTTTGCCCTGCGATCGTACTTTAGTTAGTAATGGCATCGACGTCGTCGCTCGCCTCCAACGCGAATTTGG
Source organism: Miscanthus lutarioriparius (assembly GCA_904845875.1). Taxonomy (NCBI): domain Eukaryota; kingdom Viridiplantae; phylum Streptophyta; class Magnoliopsida; order Poales; family Poaceae; genus Miscanthus; species Miscanthus lutarioriparius. The sequence goes on along the minus strand of CAJGYO010000019.1, from coordinate 7,349,622 downwards.
TCAATCCGCCCGTAGTGATCTCTGCGGGAACCACGGTGAACCGCGCCAGACCCCTGAATGCTCCGCCTTTATAAGTAGAGCTGGCTTAGCCATTGGTACCACCACTCGGTAGCACTATAGCTCGCTTAGCTTCTCCTTTGAGCCGACTTTTTCGCTCGGCCTTCCTTGCAACCACCGCCAGAGATGGCGGGAGCACACAGGTTAGCACCTCTTGCTGAATGTTGAGGGGTTTCCCAAAATCTGCATGCCACCCTTACAAAAGCTCTGAGTCAATGATCGCCCCAGTATGAGGGCCGTGAGTATGAGGAGCATGGCACCGAAAGCGATGTGAGGTTACTGATCTACATCGAGAAGAGTGAAGAGTTCCCTAACCTCACCGAAGCCTGGAGTGTGACCGCAACCGGGTTTAGCTTCACCGACACCTACGGGTTGTGGCCCGCAAAGCCTTACGGTACCTCTGCCAGATCTATGAGGAGCCCATTGCCCGTACCCCCATGCGGTTCTTTCCACCTTTGGATAGGAACCGGCGGGCATGGAGGGCTCGCATGGAGGCTTTGCAAGGGCGGGATGCGCAAGAGGACAGTCCCACCATGGTGCACTTGACCACGTACCTGCTCGCTCTGGATGAGCAGTACGACCGTCAAGCCTTGAGCTGAGGCGGGCGTGCCTTGGTGGCCGAGGAAGCCGAGGTCTTCAACCGGATGCTCCAGGTGCAGCTCGCCGAAGCGCATGCCAGCGCTGCAGCTGCTGAGAGCCGAGAGGCTACCATGGAGGAATCTCTGAAGGAGGCTGAAGATCGGCATGTCCATCAGCTGGGTGAGGCCTATCTGTTCACTAGGGCTAGGCGGAGGTCATTTGGTTGATGGAAGGCGGGATGCCCCGATCTTGGAAGGATCCTCTCCACCCGTCCGAGAGAAGAAGAACCGGTGATGCAGAACCGCATGACACCTCCACCATCGAAGTGTTAGAAGCAGAGCCCTTGATTCCTCTCACTCACCATTGCCACAAGAAGATGTAGAGTAGTTGCCTTGGGATCTTTGTAATTTGTAGTAGTAGTAGTGTTTTTCGTTCTTTGTCCCTCGGTATTGTACTCTTACTTGTTGTTCGTCGTCCGTAGTTGTTGAGATCGATCGAAGTAGGTGAATGCTATGTCGAGAATGGAGCCTGAATGCCTGTAAGATGTACCCATATAAGACCGTTGGAACATGCATTTTATTAGTTAGCTATGTTTATTGCGTTCATCTACCTTAAAGTTTCGTTAGACGTGCTTAAAGTTTTCAAGGGCGATATTAAGCGGGTTGCAAGAAAAGTTGCCATTCAGACGCCAGCAGATCAGTCGTGATTAGATGTTATTGGACACTGTATCGACTAATTGTGGATGTCCCAATAGAACACTTGAATTTTTTAAATCAAATCTGCCGTTGGATTTGAATTCCTTATCCCTGGTTGTAAAAAGGGAACCCTTGTTGTTTAAATTTTTTTCCCTTGTAATACTCCTCTTACTCTGTGGTCTATGACCCCACCGCCTTTATGGCGTGTAAGTTGGTAATAGTTGCCTGGTTAAAAGCTTATGGTGCCGCGACGAAACCGAGAGCTCTCTGTGGAACAGCTGCCACATGTGACGCTGCTCGGCACGCACTGGTATCGAGGTTTTTGACCACGTACCTTTACCAAGTTACACCGCCGTACCGTTTTGTTTTAAAAATTTTCCCTTGAAAATGTTTAGGTGTTCAAACGGGAAAATCCACAACGGGGTGATACAGAAGTGTTCTCTCAAGGTAAACAAGAGATGGTTTGGAGAAAGAAAGAATGATATGATCTGGGTTTACAGAAAAGACGGATGTGGTCAAGGAAGGAAAGCAAAAGAAGAATAGTAAAGGAAGGTTAGCAATGGATAGTCGGGAGTAATTGCAAAAGTCAGAGTGGACGTCATGTCCCAAACCCTATTTTTAGTTGACCATGCTTCGCATGCTGGGTCATTTCGCTGCGTGTCCTACGAACGTTGTCTGTGTCAGGATCTATAGCATCCCATTTTCGCGTGTCCGCGTCATCGTGTAGTGCTCATCGTCTTTGTGCACTATGCGCTTCTCCTTTTCCCATCATCCGGTCGGCTCTCGACGCCCACGCCTCGTCCCTTGTACCGGACCCCCTCCATCCCCTCCCTCCTTTCTTCTTTTGTGAACATGGCCGCCCGCACGTCTGTCTCCTCGAGCGAACCCCCTCTCCTCTCCTTTATTCCCCCCTCCGCCGCTCACATTGGGAGCGCAACATGTCCAATCTTATCTCCACTCCGGTGTGTTGCTTCCCACCTCCATTCTCCACTATAAGTAACCCTTGGTCCTTGCTCTTCTTCTTCATCCCCATTCCTCTCACATTCACAGCAGAGCTACGAAATCCAGTCGACGTTGTGAAGCTAGATTTGCTAGTCTTAGGTGATGGTGTAATCTGAGGAGAAGAAAGGATCCGGTTCGTCGAATAAGTTCAAGATCTCTTGGTTAGTTTGGTCTTAGGGTTCGCGATGTTTTACTTCTCAGTCGAGTGTTTCTGGATCTGTTGGTGCTACGCCATGTTTTGGATAATCATCTTCTTGTTGATTCTCCATTGTCCTCGTCTATCCCGACTTCTGGATTAAGTCTCGGTTGTATTAGGTTGCTCGTAACCATGTATCCCTAGATCTCCGTGTGGTAGTATTCGAAGTCGTGTAATCCTTCATGTAATCCCCGATCTACGAATTGTAATCGCGTTTCCTCTCTTCTGGTTCTTGCTTCGAATCTCGGGACGAGATTCTTTTTAAGGGGGGTTGGTTGTAACACCCCTAGTGTTACGAACTTGTTTAGCACCACGATTTAGGCCTAAGAAAATTTTCCGAATCGAGTTTTATTGGGTTTTTAATTTAAACGTACTTGAGGCGATAAGTGAATCCCATGTGACTTAGTTTCGTGGACTCAAATAAACGCTCAAGATAAATTACGCAGTGCGTAGAAATATTCAGGAATGTCCAAGCGGCGATTCTAGAGAACGGTTTGTCTGTTAGATTATGCATGAAAATCAACTTTTATAAATAAAATAAAATCCATTAATAAATAGAACGATATATATATATATATATATATAAACTCACGGGTTTATTTTGTTAAGCACGAACCGACGAGAAAGAGAGCGCATAAACCGTTTATTTTTCCGACATGCAACGCGTACTACTTTGGCATTACTTTTTTTGATTCTTGTCTTGTTTTCATCGTGGCCCGCAATTATTTGCATTGCAAAGTCTCCTCATCCATCCGCATCCATGCTCCCCGGCTTTTTGCTTTGTTTCTCTTTGACTTGATTACTTCGCTCTATATTTGTCGAGCTGCTCCTTGTTTTCCCCTCCTCTTTGTTTGTCTCTGCGGCCGCTTGGTCTTGTTCGGTTAACCCAAGCACGCCCGCCGCCACGTTGGGCCCTGGCCAATCCTGTCGTCGTGTTTAAGAAGTAACCGAGCCGCACGCATCTCCTTGCTTGTTCATCTTGAGCTAGTCTGCGAATGATCTTCTCCTTCTCCTTCTTAATTTAATTAGCACGTACACTCTTTATTGCTTTGATCAGCCCGTTGTCACGACAAAGACACACTGGAGTTCAAGTCCATCATGAATCAACTATAGGATGTGGCCTGTGGCTCGGTATGTCTAAGTGAAGTGCAACAATGGAGCTAATAATACGACTCAGCACAAGACTTCCAAAGTCATGGACGGATGCAAAAGGAGTTTTGAACAACTTCAATTATTTTTGCTTGTTGTGCGTGCGAATGATGATGATCGATGCAATCGATGAAAATGACATCTTTGGTCAAGTGGCGTTATTTAAGTGTAGTGTTCGTCGAGCACCCACAAACACATGGGCAATTCCAGACTCCTCTGATCAAGTAGCCCAGTTGACACGTTGAAAGACCAAAGACCACTCAAGTCCATCACTGAAATCAAACACGGGTCACTGCGGCTGGCACGTCTTGCACGTCGGGCACTGTAGCACCGCAGAGGACTGGAGCACCGTGGAAGACACTGTAGCACCGTGGAAACCACTGTAGCACCATGGGAACGCTGTTCATCCGAAAATCATAATTGCTATATACCTCTATTGTTTGTTGCTGACATATGTCTCCATAATTCTCATTAGGCGTTATAATTGAAACTTTTGTATTTTGAGTATCAGATACTTTCAGTTCATTAGTCATTAGTCGATTCTTTGTGGCAACAAGATAAGTTCGTTAATGTGAACCTTGCTATTCACCCTTATTTGCTGAGCATGATCCTCAAGTGGCTCAACTTCCAGCCACTCCATCTTCAGTTCCCCTCAGAGCCAAATAAGTCAATGATCTCGTGCTCACTGCACCTAACAAACGATACCGATGACTGTGTTGCCTTCCAGACGAAGAATCTGAAGGAATCCTTCTTGGGGCCACTCTGTGGAATCGTACCTCCAAGGTCCTACTATACTCTTGCTGTGACAATGCGAGGAAAAGCTTGAGCTGCTACCAGAGTTTTCGAACTTGAGAGCGCTATAGCAGGCTCCAACGAGTTATTAGATTTCTCATCATATACGGCTGTGGAAGAACATGACCATTTCTTTACAAAAGCCATGCAGGAGGGCCGTGAGGTGCATAAGATGAAATTATCAGCTTCTTATGCACAAATTAAGGTGAGTTCTGTAAGATAATCTGCTGCTCTCTTTTGATCTTTTGCTAGTAAGCATCACGTCGTGCACAAGCAGCGCTTTATTACCTTTAAGCAAGCTAGTTAGTTAGCCGCTAACATTACGACGCGTCATTGTCGCTACCAGCGTCTCCCGCCTTTAAAAGGATACGTCGAGTAGCAGTCTCTGCTCTCCATAGCTCCAGCTCTCTTCTCACTCTCTCAACTTCCTTGCTCTGTCTCGCAAAGCTGCATGCGGGTCGGAGTTGATCTTTACTCGCCAAAGTAGGTGAGCAGCTCATGAGCATCCCCTCGCTCTCTCTCTTTTTTTCCGTGACCTTCTCCTTGCACCTCTCCTTCCAACCCGCGTTGCCCACAAGCCCCACGAGCTCGGCCATGGCGTTCACGCATGAGGCAAGAAGAACGCTCTTAGCTTTCTCTCTCTCCCATCCCATGCATGTGTATATGACGCGTGGGCCCTGAGCAACAGCACATGCAAAAGAACCATGCCAAACAACCACGTGAAGAGCAATGAATATTCCCTAATCACGCATTAGTTGCACAATTAATATCTCTACTATGCTAACTCCGATTCCATCACTTCTTCTTCCTAAATTCATCTAAAATCGAACCCTACCTATCCATAAAGTTTCATAATTTTTGGAACGCAGTTGAATTTATGTGAATATTTATTTGTGTCTGTTTGCCGAGTACCGCGAGTTCGACGCCGACGGAGGGACGTCGATGGATCGTGGAGTCATCGAGAGTGGCTGGAGAAATGGTACTTTTGGAAGCGTGGTTGGATTTCTAAGAATTTTGGCTGTCGTTGATTATTTACATCTATGCATTTGCATCAATACATATCATAATAGGAACGACGGTGGATCGATGGTATCAACTGGAGTAGCTGAAAAGATGGTGCCAGGAATCATATCACGAAGATGGAATGCTAACTTTTGGTTATATTTTACCCAGGCAAGCCCCGGTGCATAACCCCTACTTTCTGCAGTTTAAATTATATTTGTGCATTAAGTTTTAAGGAGTTGAATGAAACCCACTTGCATATATATATATATCTTTATCCTATGAGTCTTACTAGTATGACAGGATCGTGTAGATTGCTATGCTATAGGACTCCGGTAGAAGTCGAGTGATTGTCTGTCACTCGTGAGATACAGGAAATATGTTACTATATGATTATCACCTGGAAAATATCAAAATGGTGGAAAGAAAAATGATGACCGGGCGGGGATATGGTTTGGGTATTGGTGGTGTGTAAGAGTTGTGTCGCCGTGGAGGTGGGGCATAGCTTGGTTACACTATTTTTCCCTGTCTGGTCGGTTAAGGACCGATCGTTGCATATGACTCTAGGCAGGTCACAGACTTATTATCCCGAGCACATACTTGTGTATGGGCGCTTGGAAGACTTGTTGCTCTCTTGTCGCGGATCTAGCTCTTTCCGGACCGACTGTTAGGGTTTTATTTTGGTGGAGGAGGTCCTTGCACCATGACCGAGTCTGGGACTCGGGGGGGGCTTGAGTCCCAGTTTGGACGGGACACGGACACCCGGGACAGGAGAGTGATGGGTTGGTCCTGCTGTGCACAGGGTACAAGCGGGGGCGTGTTTTCGGGGTACCCATTTGGGGCATTGATTCGCGAATCACGGGCTATCCGTCACGGCTTGTCTCTGGTTTAGCATCGTAGTAAGAACTCGAAGATGAAAGATGAAAGATGGAAAAGGAAATCGATTGCTTACCACCTGCTTGAAAATAGCACAGTGTGCTTACATAGAATGGTTAGTTAATGAACCAATGCGGCTATTTAATAAAAATCAAATATAAGGACTCACGCTTAGTAATGCTTTCCGCAAATGCAACCCACAAGCCGGATAGCCTTGCATATCCTTGGAGTCTTTTCTTTCCTCCTGTCGGGTAAGTCTTGCTGAGTACAATTGAGTACTGGGGTTTTATTCCCCCATTGCAGTGTAAGGTGGAGGCTTAAGCTGACTCTTGTGTGTGGATTTCTCCTGGTGGGCTCAGAGAGGATTTCCTTTACGCTGCGATCGTAGTTTTTATTTATAACTCTCACCAAATGCTTTTATAAATGGAAGTTTAATATTATGTTGTCGTAGTCTATATGTCAATACTTCCTCATGTCATGTTTAGATATTTATTTCCGCTGTAACTCTATTCACATATTCCTATTCCGCTGTTCAAGTAAATTATTTATAACTCTGATAATATGATTTCATTCCGCTGTCATATTAATAAATATTATACTCTGATGTTGTATTAAAAGTGATGTAAGAAATGGTTACGAATGATGTAAGCTTTATTCTCTCATTTGTGATCCTGATGGCAAAAATGTGGATTTTCGGGTTCTCCTCTGGGGTGTGCCCGACGGAATCGAGTAATTTAGTGTTCTCCCTCGAGTGCTTAGTGTCTAATGGAAGACAAGCACTCCTGTGAGGCATTACATTAGGCGGTTCTGCCACATGAAATCCTCTGGTTGCGACCGAACGCTGAGAGGTGAGTGATCGGACGCTGGGTGCCAGCGTCTGGTCAACTCCAGTAAGGTTCCAGAAAGCAGTTTTCGCTAGCCAGTGTCCGGTCACAACTTAAACTGCACAGAGGCGGGTGAACTGACCGGAGCGTCCGGTCACCCCGCAGAGACACATAACGGTTCGTTTTGAACAAGGGTGTATAAATACTTCCTCTATTTATTTGAGGGATCACTTTTGCTTATTGCAACAGCTGAGAAACACCCTTGAGAGTGCCAAGAAGAGAAAGGTCCTAGTGAGGTGATTGAGATTTGAGAATCCAAGAGAGAGACCTCGTTAGTGAAAGCAAGAGTAGCAAAGTGTGCATCCACCCTTCTCTCGTGGTCAAGTGAGAGTTCGTGCTTGTCACTCTTGGTGATCGCCATCACCTAGACGGCTTGATGGTGATTGGGAGCTTGGTGATCATCCGACGGAGCTTGTGGATGACCCAACTCAAGTTATGAGCGGTTGTGGGTGATTCACCGCGACAGAGTGTCGAAGAATCAACCCGTAGAGAACACTTGATCCTTGCGCGGATCAAGGGGGAGCTACACCCTTACGTGGGTGCTCCAACGAGGACTAGTGGGGAGTGGCGACTCTCCGATACCTCGACAAAACATCGCTGCGTTCCTCCTTCTCTCTTTACTTTGAGCATTTACTTTAAGTAATTCAATTCTTGTCTTTACATTCATAGAATTGTCTTGCTAGAGTAGGATTGGAACATATGTTGCTAAACTTTTGTGCGGTAGAATAAATAGAAATACTTTCTAGGCATAAGGGGTGAAGTGGGCTAATCGTAGGATTTAATTATTGCAAAGAATTTTAGAATTAGCTCAATTTACCCCCCCTCTTGGGCATCTTGATCCTTTCAATTGGTATCGAAGCCTCGTGCTCACGTATTTAGACTTAACCATCTAGAGAAAGATATCTCACGGGGATGGTACTCCTCCTATCTTTGAGGGGGATGATTTTTCATATTAGAAAATCCGCATGGAGGCGTATTTAGAAGCTTTAGATGTTGGAATACTTAGAAAAGCCTCACAAGGTTTCCTAAAACTTCGGGATGCCACACACTTACAAGGCGATGAGGTAAATTATGAAAAATGGAATGCAAAGGCTAGAAACACCATCTTTAGAGGCCTTTGCAAAGATGTGTTTAACCGGGTGAGGAACCACAAGGACGCCCATGCACTATGGTTAGACATTTATGCGCTCCATGAGGGTACTAAGAGCGAGCGTGAGAAACGCTATCATCTTGTTATGAAAAAGCTAAATTCATTTGAGATGCTTACTAAAGAGAGTGCTAATGGAATGTACTCACGTTTAAATGTTCTTGTAGATGAAGTCAATGAGCTTGGACTTACACAAATGCAACCATCCGGTGTTGTAAGAAAAATATTGAGTGTCCTCCCCATTGATAAATATGGGCATATTATGACTGTGCTCCATCAAGGTAATCTTTCCACCGCTACACCAACTCAAATCTTGGGAAAGATCAACGCTCATGAGATGTAGATGCACATCACACCACAAGATGGCTTATCCTCTACAAAGAAGAAAGTCAAAGACTTAGCATTCAAAGCTAGCCAAGAGAAGGGCAAAGCAAGAATTCAGTATGAGAGCTCAAGTAATGAAGAAGAAGATGAGAAGAAGAAAAACAAGCCATACAAGAAGAAATATGGCAAGAAGAACTTCCACAAGAAGAAGAAAAGTGGGAAGGCATACATCGTCGGTGATTGACTCACGGACATTGATTCATCAAGTTGCTCATTCGATGATGATGATAGTGATAATGAGAAGGTGGCCGCCATTGTGATTGACTCTTCATCTTCTTCACCGACACCACCGTCATCATCCTCTACACAACTATGCCTTATGGCCAAGGGTGATCGAAAGGTATCAAATGATGATGCTAGCAGTGGTGATGAACATGCTAGCAATGATGATAGTGATAGTGATGATGATGAATATGAATTACCTTCTTATGATGATCTTGTTAAATTACTAAATCAATACACTAAGATCATTAGAAAGACTAAAGCTAAGAATAAAAAACTTGAAGCTAAGAATAATTCTTTTAGCTAAATGTGATATAGCGGAAAAGGCTAGTGTTGAGTTTAGAGAAGCAAATGATGCTATATCATCCAAACTCAAGGAGCTCAAATCTTCTAAGAAAGAGCTTAAAGATAAACATGATAAACTTGAGGGGATACATAAAGAGCTCATCACTAGCCATAATATGCTAAAAGAAGAATATACAACTCTCAAGATAAATCATGACAATCTTCTTATCACTCAAGAATTTTTATCCAATGAGCCACATGATGCTACTAACGATGTTGTTAAGATTGATATAACTACATCATGTGATGATTTAATTATTGAGAGCATTGATCAAGGATCTAGTAGCAAAGGCAAGCAAGTGGTTGAAACCGACAACTATGATGAGTATGTCAATCTCAAGCATGATAATAAAAAGCTCAAGAAAGATCTTGAAGAGCTCAAAACCACCAACACTATAGTGCTAAAAACTCTTGATCATGATGGTGATTTGATTCTTGAGAATGAAAAGCTCAAATAAGAGAACAAGAAACTCAAGGAAGAGAAAAATAATGATGCACTCAAGAAAGAGAACAAGAAGCTCAAGTTGGAGAAAGAGTATCTCAAGATTGGATTGAGCAAGTTCATAAGAGGTAAGCATCTTCAAAGTGAGCTACTAATAAACACCATCATAAAGATGGATGGAAGTGGCATTGACTATTTGACAAACCAAGAGAAGAAGGTTCAAGCTCAACAACAACAACACAAGCCAAAGCCAAAGCCAAAGAGGTATTTTGAGTGTGGACAAGAAGGCCACTTTGCCCATGAGTGTCATACTCCACCACCACAACCCTTGCCCAAGCATGATAGACCCTTTGCTTTCAATGCTCATTACATGCTTAGAAAGGATTCCAGTGGAAAGATGAAAGTTATGTTCTTAGGACCTCCCAACAAGAATAGGCTTAAAAAATTTGGGTAGCAAAGTCACTTGTTGAGAAAATGAAGGGCCCTCAACAAGTTTGGGTTTCTAAAGCTTGATCTCTTGTGTGTAGGTGAACTACAAGACCGGTGGAAGTCATTGGATAATTGATAGTGGTTGCACACAACATATGACCGGTGATCCTCGTATGTTCACCTCACTAGATGAAGAAGTAGATGGATAAGAAAGAATCACATTTGAAGATAACTCAAAGGGAAAAGTGAAAGGATTGGGCAAAGTGGTAATATCAAATGATCATTCAATTTCAAATGTGCTATATGTTGCTTCATTGAGTTTCAACTTGCTATCCGTTGGACAATTGTGTGATCTTGGCTTTCAATGCCTATTTACCGAGAAGGAAGTGGTTGTATCCAAGAATGATGACGATCAAGTGATATTCAAGAGATTTAGATACAACAACCTATATCTAGTGGACTTCACCTTCGAAGATGCTAATTTGAAGACATGTCTATTCACCAAAACAACTCTTGGGTGGCTATGGCATAGAAGACTTGCTCATGTTGGGATGAGCTCACTCAAGAAGCTAATGAAGAATGATTTGGTGAGAGGGTTGAAAGATGTGAAGTTTGAAAAGGACAAGCTTTGTAGTGCATGTCAAGCCGGCAAATAAGTTGCAAATACTCATCCTACAAAGGCTTTCATGTCAACCATAAGAGTGCTAGAGCTCCTTCACATGGACTTATTTGGACCAACAACGTACAAGAGTTTGGGAGAAAATCTTTATTATCTTGAGATTGTTGATGACTACTCAAGATACACATGGGTGTTCTTCCTTCATGCCAAGAGAGCACAAAATGAGTTTGAGGTGAAGCTCAAGAAGATTAGAAGCGACAATGGGAAAGAATTTAACAACACAAACATTGAAGCCTATTGTGATGAAGTTGGGATCAAGCATGAGGTCTCCGCAACATATACTCCTCAACAAAATGCTGTAGTTGAAAGAAAGAATCGGACATTGATCACTCTTACAAGAATAATGCTAGATGAGTACAACACCCCCGAAGCTCTATGGGTGAAAGCTATCAACACCGCATGCTATACATCCAACCGTCTATTCCTTCAAAAGTTTCTTGGCAAGACACCTTATGAGTTGCTCAATGGGAAGAAGCCGAACGTCTCCTTCTCTAGGGTGTTTGGTTGCAAATGCTACATCTACAAGAAGCGGCAACACCTAGAAAAGTTTTAAAGACATTGTGAAATTGGTTTTCTTGTTGGTTACTCATCAAAGTCCAAAACATATAGAGTATTTAATCATGCCACCGGCTTGGTTGAAGAAACATATGATGTGGAATTTGATGAATCTAACGGCTCTCAAGGAGCACATGAGAATCTTGATGATGTAGGTGATGAACCATTGAGGGAGGCCATGAAGAATATTCCGGTTGAAGACATCAAGCCTATGATGATGATGATGTACAAGTGATCAATCCACCTTCTTCATTAAATGTACCACAAGATGATAATAAAGATGAAGGAGCTGAAAATGAAGATACTCATGTCTTCTATGATCAATGGTGGTACAAGCTCATGATGTTGATGCTCCACAACCTCCCCCTCAAGTGGTTGATAGAATAAATACACCTCTACTACTAGCTCATCCATAAGATCTCATCATAGAGAGTCCATCAAAGGGTGTAATGATTCGATCTCAAAAACTTGTTTCGTTTATTGAACATCACTCTTTTGTCTCTTGTTTTGAGCCTACCAAGGTAGAAGAAGCTCTTCAAGATCCAGATTGGATAAATGTCATGCATGAAGAGTTGAACAACTTCACCCACAATGAAGTTTGGACTCTTAAAGAGCGACCAAAAGGTGCAAGAGTCATTGAAACAAAGTGGGTGTTCCGCAACAAGCAAGATAATCAAGGCGTTGTTGTGAGGAACAAGGCAAGACTAGTTGCAAACGGGTTCTCTCAAGTTGAAAGGTTGGATTTTGGAGAGACCTTTGCACCGGTTGCAAGATTAGAAGCCATTCATATCCTCCTTGCATATGCATCACATCATGAAATAAAATTATATCAAATGGATGTGAAAAGTGTATTTTTAAATGGCTTTATAAATGAACTAGTATATGTTCATCAATCTTCCGAGGTTGAAGACCCTAGATATCCTAATCATGTTTATAGGTTGTCCAATGCGCTATATGGGCTTAAGCAAGCCCCAAGAACTTGGTGTGAACGTCTTCGAGACTTTCTCATTGAGAAGGGCTTCACCATTGGGAAGGTCAACACCACACTATTCACCAAGAAGCTTGATGGATATATCTTCATTTATCAAGTGTATATTGATGATATCATCTTTGGATCATCAAATGAAGATTCTTGTAAAGAGTTTGATGAATTGATGTCGAAGGAGTTCGAGATGTCAATGATTAGAGAGCTTACATTCTTTCTTGGTTTTCAAGTCAAACAAATGAGAGAAGCAATTTTTATCTCTTAAGAAAAGTACACCAAAGATCTGCTCAAGAGGTTCAAAATGAATCAATGTAAGCCAATCAAGACACCAATGCCTCCTAATGGACATCTCGACCTAGATGAGGGAGGTAACACGGTTGATCAAACTCTCTACTGATCTATGATTGATAGCTTGTTATATTTAACCGCACATAGGCCCGACATCATGTTTAGTGTGTGTATGTGTGCTAGATTCTAGGCTAATCCTAAGGAAGCTCATTTAAGTGCCGTTAAAAGAATCCTTAGGTATCTTAAGCACAGACCAAGCATTGGCCTTTGGTATCCTAAAGGAGCTATATTTGAATTAGTTGGCTATTCCGATTCGGATTATGTCGGTTACAAAGTTGATAGAAAAAGCACATCGGAGGGTGCCATTTGCTTGGTAGATCACTTATGTCTTGGTCCTCCAAGAAGCAAAATAGTATGGCTTTGTCCACCGCCGAAGCAGAATATATTGCCGCGAGTGCTTGTTGTGCACAAATACTTTACATGAAGCAAACTTTGCTAGACTATGATGTAGTTCTAGAAAAGATACCTCTTTTGTGCGACAATGAAAGTGCGGTAAAACTTGCAAATAATCCGGTTCAACACTCTCGCACCAAGCACATAGATATCTGCCATCACTTTCTTAAAGATAATGTTGCTAAGAATGATATATCATTAGAAGGTGTAAGGACCGAGGATCAATTGGCGGATATCTTCACTAAACCGCTAGATGAGGCGACTTTTTGTCGATTGCGGAATGAGCTCAATGTTCTTGATTTTAGCAACTTCACTAGATAATGAGCTTGTGTTGTCCCTTGCATTGCATTATAATATACAACATTTTTTACTTTGTGATAATGCACATAGGGCTTGTCTAACATGGTTAAGATAACCACCGTAAAGCGAGTGAAGAAGCTTAACCTTGGATCAAACTTGACAAGCAACTAGATTTACTTTCAAGTATTGCATTGCATACACATGGATGTTGTTTTGTCGTTTCTCTTAAATCACCCTTTTATTGCCTATTTTCTTAAAAAGAATTATAGCCTAAGGCAAAATATTTCTAAAAAATTTGAGGGTTTGAGAGAGGTCACTCATATCAGTCCCAATTGGTGTTTATATGGATCTTATTGAAGTTGGGACTTGATTGGGAACAGGCAGAACGAAGGACTTTGAAGAATTGCCGAAAAGGAGTGACCGGAAGCTGGATCGGACTCTACTCCCCTACGTCTGGTCAGTTCATAGGAGGTGAACCATGCTGCGAAGGAGTGACTAGACTCTGTTGTCCAGCGTCCGGTTAGATGGCGTTCCTGCGTCCGGTCGAGCAAAGACGAAGAAGACAGGTTGGACCAGACTCTGGCTGCGTCCGGTCAGTGGTGATCGGACGTGCCCGGTCGCGACTCCAGGGGATTTGGACCTCTCTAGAGTCGACCGGACTCTGGGTGGTAGTGTCCGGTCGTTGCCATCGGAGCGTCCGATCAGTAGAAATCGTGCGGGATTCCAACTCTTTTCTCCGTTTCCTTTTCTATCACGAGTGGGCCACCATATAACATCACGCCGCCGTGACCTAATCACGTACCCCACGCAGACATCGCCATAGCTCGTGCCCTAGCCGCCGTTGCATCCGCACCTACGCCGTGTCCCACGCTCGAGCTCGCCATTGTCTGCGCCCGCGCTCGCTGCTCCCGCACAGCCACGCCAGCACCGCCGCCGTGCCCCGCGATGGCCGTCCTCGCTCCGAAGCAGCGCCACAGTGCCAGCCGCCTCTGCTCCACGCCGCTGTCGTGCCCGCGCTGTGCCAGTGCCCTAGCGTCGCCCACATCAGCGCAGCCACCAGAGCCTCACCGGTGCCCTAGCCACATTGCTCACCGCGCATCTTCACCGCATTGCACCGCCGATCCACGTCGCATTGCCTCGTCGAAACCCAAACCCTTGGCGTTTTCTCGGTGGTGCCCTCGTGTTCTGTTCCTCTGCTCTTCGGATCATCAGGTAGCAAGCCATCGTTTCTAATGTCATACCTATTGCTTGCTTCTTAGGGTTTCGTATTTCTAAATGTATATTGAAATTATTCATATATCCGATCTATTCTAACGTTCAGCGAGTCGATGTTTCTGAGGTCTCATTGGCAGTTGTCAGTCAACTCAGGGCCAAGCTCACGAGTACGGATCGAGGCCAAGCCTCGGAAGTGATAGTTGGCAGTTGATCTTTGCCAGAGGCAGTAGTTCATTTCAGATGGCTCGTGTCAAGAATGCCGGAGGTGGTCCAGGTGATGAGGATCCGAGGCCTCCATCTCGCTTGCCTACTAATGTGAAAGGCAAAGCGACGAAGAAGCTGGTGACAAAGAAGAGGAAGTATGCAGATGGTGACACACAAAGAGCAGCAGCAGTTGCAGCCGCCATAGAGCATGCAGAGAGAGGAGGTGCTAGGAGTGGAGTCCAGATGGCTGATCAGCTTTCACCAGCACAGAGGGCCGCAGTTGAGCAGGTTGAGCGCCATCATGGTAGTCCAGCTGGGACTGTCATGCTTGAGGGACGGCGTGTCATTCTGGAGGAGACTTAGCCTAAGGGGGAGTCACAACAGCAGACAGAGCAGGCTCAGGAGGGAGAGCAGGCAGCAGAGACAGAGCAGGCACCACAGCTTCGCCGCTCTAGTCTTACCCGTACCCAGGTGACACCGAGGGCTGAGACATAATGGAGGGGTTCTCGTCCGCCACCTAGACCACATGGTCCGCCTCTAGTGACTCACTTGGATTTGAGGGCCGCCACGGCCAAGTAGGTGCAGCAGCTCAGGTTCATTCTGTTTGAGGACTGGTTCCCACCTAGGAGGGATAAGCGTGCTTCAGAGGGCTTCTACATACCACTGCAGGAAGATTTTTATAATGCTTATCTTAACAGTGGGTAGCTTTCAGGTCTCACAGGGTTTGTTCCATTGAGGCCATCGTAGCAGCAGCAGGAGAGTAGATTCACCCTTACCTTTCTTACCTGCTAGGGCTGACAGATCTACTTGGATGGACAGGCAGATATGTTCCATCATGGGTCCATGAGTTCTATGCTTCACTCTATATTGACTCAGGGCACAGATTCATTCATTTTACATTCAGAGGCAGAGACTACAGGCTGATGAGCTTTAGGGTTTGAGAGATACTCAGGCTTCAGGAGCAGCCCATCCAACTACACAAGATGTGCTATGGTCAGACAGAGACTCCCAGACGCCCTCACGGTGGTCTTGTGCCCCCTACAGATCTAGTCCACCATTGCTTCACAGAGCCTTTCGGCGAGTGGTCGAGCAGGACACCCAGAGACCTTACTCCTACAGCTAGACTGCTCGATGCCATCATGAGGAGGACCTTGCTTCCGAGGATGGGATATCGTGAGGGCTTGACTCACATCCAGTTATGGCTCCTAAACTCTCTGATGCAGCAGACTGTGTTTGACATTTGGGATCTCATACTATCAGAGATGGAGGACACCCTTGCAGAGGGATTCAGAGGTCACCGATAGTTGCCCTATGCTCACTGGATTACATTTCTGATTCATAGGGTAGTCACAGTGAGGCCCCCGGAGATGTTGGCAGAGTATTCTGGTGCTACTACCGAGTTTCCTACATATAACATGACCTTGATGCTCCGTCATAGCAGGCCACAGGCACCCAGCCAGCCGCGCTGTCGTTCAGAGGTGCCAGAGACTGCAGCCCAGCCTGATGAGACTATCAGGGGCATTGCAGCTACAGAGGAGGAGCAGTTAGATGCTCAGTAGGAGGGGATGATCGAGAGTGACCCCTGTGACAGTTTAGATGACGACTATCAGGATATCCCTCAAATGCCTCCTCGACGTCGTGACCATGAGGCCGGTAGTTCCAGCTCAGCTCCACCTGCACAGTAGACAGACCCCACTCTACTTGCTATTCTTGAGCGGATGAGGCAGGATCAGGCTCGCTAGGCCCAGGAGACCGCAACTACATTTGCACAGTTTTAGGCCCGACAGGACGAGTTCCAGCTACAGCAGCAGGCGATCTAGCAGCAGCAGCAGGCTATACAGCAGCAACAGCAGGCCATGCATCAGCAGTAGCTCCTCATGCAGCAGCAGTTACTTAGATTTATGCAGCATGTAGTTACTGTTATTGGGGCTCCAGCGCCACAGCCTTCACCCCAGATCGGTCAGCCTACCACCACTTCTATGACTCCAGCTTTACAGCCTAGTGGGCCTCAGAGTTAGGGATAGCCAGCAGCACAATTTTCTTCACCTATAGAGTAGGTGTCTCAGTGGTTTGCCTTGCCAGTGCCAGCCCCGCAGTTCACACCTCTACAGACGGGCTTCACATCGGCTCAGACTTCCTCGCTGCTTGTGCCAGATACCTCAGTCTTCAGGAGCCTTGGTGCTACCTTTAGTGAGTTGACAGGGCAGCCTACTCCGCCATATCTACATGCCCCTGGTCCTTCCATAGTTGCTCCTATTACTGGGACTACAGAGACGCTTCCCTCCTCAGTTGCATCATCAGAGCCGCCTGCTTCAGTCATACCTGCAGAGTCACATGCCGCACTAGTCCCTGATCCGACCCAGACCGCTTCAGCGTCGCTTCCAGCTATGGAGGGTCATACAGCTTAGAGCTCAGGATCAGATGATGATGGCACACGGTTCTAGCTCGCTCCTCGTACCTTAGCGCCCGACTCGTTCGCTGCAGCCCCGCCCGACCGACCCTTAGGTTTTGGTGTTTGACGCCAAAGGGGGAGAGGGATCGAGTATGTTAATCTTAGGGGGAGCGACATATTTAGGGAGAGCTTATCTATTATATTTGGCTTTTTATGTGTGATACACTATTATGCATTCATGTGTTTACCTTCATACATTCATGTGTTTACCATCATGCATCGAACTATATTTATGTGATAGTGATATCTACATGATCGTGATATTTATGTGATATGTGACATGTGTGCTCTCTATTTTAAATTATTTATATGTCATATCACTTGTCTTATGCTCATTTACTTTGCTTCCGCGTTTTATTTCGATGAAATGAGCTTTATTTCTTGTACTCATACTTATTTAATATCTATTGAGTACATCATGATGGCTTGGGTCATATAAGCTTGCCTAACTCTTTTATTCTTATTGTCAAAAGCTTATATGATCCAAGCATATTGAAAATCTCATCTCTTTTACATACTCGAGGTTATATTGTCATCAATCACCAAAAAGGGGAAGATTGAAAGCATCTAGGCCCCTAGTTGGGTTTCGGTGATTAATGACAATACGAGATTACTGTGACTAATGTGTGTTTTGTAGATGCAATTAAGTTAGGTCATGGTAATGGCAATTGATTGGGCAATCATGGTTGTCATGCCCCTACGATGGAAATCGTTTCAGGTTTTCAAATGATGGACGACAAGGTTAAGGATGGACTAGTTCTAAGTGTTGTTTGATGTTGAAGAGACACTTAGAGTAGTTTAGAACTTTGTTTTTCTTTTGGCCGTACTATTAAGGAGGGTATGGACGGGTACCTTGACCTAGTTGAGTCTAGTGGATTAGGTGTGGTGCACACTTGTCAAATTTAGCACTAGGTAGCTCCTAAATAGTATTTAGATCAATTGGAGCAAACTTCATTCACATATGATTACGAGTTACAAGTGAATGGAGGGTCAAATACTGACCAGACGCTGGTTCCGGTGTGATCGGACGCTGGCGCAGAGTCCGGTCAGTTCATTTGATCAAGGTGAAATCGTCTGGTTGCGACCGGACGCTGAGAGGTGAGTGATCGGACGCTGGGTGCCAGCGTCCGGTCAACTCCAGTAAGGTTCTAGAGAGCAGTTTTCGTGACCGGACGCTGGCCGGTGTCCGGTCACAACTTAAACTGCATAGAGGCGGGTGAACTGACCGGAGCATCTAGTCACCCCGGGTGATAGCGCCGAGAAGAGCAAGGTCCTAGTGAGGTGATTGAGATTTGAGAATCTAAGAGAGAGACCTCATTAGTGAAAGCAGGAGTAGTAAAGTGTGCATCCATCCTTCTCATTAGGCTTATCGTGATCAAGTGAGAGTTCGTGCTTGTTACTCTTGGTGATCGCCATCATCTAGACGGCTTCGTGGTGATTGGGAGCTTGATGATTATCCGACGGAGCTTGTGGATGACGCAACTCAAGTTATGAGCGGTCGTGGGTGATTCACCGCAACGGAGTGTCGAAGAATCAATCCGTAGAGAGCACTTGATCCGTGCGCGGATCAAGGGGAGCTACACCCTTGCGCGGGTGCTCCAACGAGGACTAGTGGGGAGTGGCGACTCTCCGATACCTCGGCAAAACATCACCGCGTTTCTCCTTCTCTCTTTACTTTAACATTTACTTTGAGCAATTTAATTCTTGTCTTTACATTCATAGAATTATCATGATAGAGTAGGATTGGAACATAGGTTGTTAAACTTTTGTGCGGTAGAATAAATAGAAACACTTTTTAGGCACAAGGGGTGAAGTGGGCTAACCGTAGGGTTTAATTATTGCAAAAAATTTTAGAATTAGCCCAATTCACCCCCTCTTGGGTATCTTGATCCTTTCAAAAACATCTTTGCGCAACCGTACGGGTGATCAGTCCATGAGTAATAGTCTCATTTGTTATATGGAGAAAGAGAAAATGTTGAAAGTTACCAATGCTGCTGTAGTGGATCGTTTCAAGAAAATAAGAGATCACAAATACTAGAGGTGATGTATTACTTTCATATTTTATCATTTTTAGTTCTGAATCCGTCTTTTCTCAATATATTTAGTCATCTAACTAGTACTTCTGTCATAGGTAAGTGACTCGTTGAGGACTTCGGCTTAATATGTATTTTGTCATGCACACCACGTAAATTTTAGGTGTTTATCTGAATTAACTATTAATATCTCAGATCCAACATTTTAGTAAGAATTTCTGTAATTCTACTGTTTATGTACCATCATTATACTGAGATAATCATTATGCTTATAAAGTGTGCACTCGGGTCTAGCTTCGCCCCTGCGGCCTCGCCCCCCGTTCATATGGGAGCGTCGGTCGGACTGGCCGTTTCTTCCCCCCCTGCACTGCACAGCAGGCAGATAGCCGTTCCAAACTTGCAATGCCGCTCGGTAGCCGCACGGGAGCGACCGGAAGGCAGTGCTCCCGTAGAACGCGTCGCGCGCGCGGATTGGACGAGGCCGCTGCGTGGTCACCGCGCACGGCAGACGCACGCATGGCCTCGATGCCTGAAGCCGTATGGGCAGGGCAGCTCGCGCTCGCGGTCCAGGCCGGGTTGCCTGCCTGCCTGCGCGCGCTGCGCTCTTCTAGACGACCCTGCTGACCTGCTCTCCCGGGCCGGCCGGACGCCGGTCTGGCTGGCACCAGTGCGCGGTGCGGCGCGCCTGGACAAGGCCGACAGGCGCCAGCTGTGATGTGCAAGCATACGATCCCCGTGTCTTCCTTCTGCTCCATCTACGGAGTAGAAGTACTCCGTATTCAATCGACAGCCTGTTCGGCAGCGTGTATATGGCTTATAAGCCTAAACTTATCAGTCAGTCAATAGTGTATTTTGCTCTCGTACCAAATCAGCCAACAATATTTTAGTCATGGCTTATAAACCAATCCAGTCGAAACGAACATGTTGCAGTGGTGCTATTGTTACAGTAGATTGGAGCTTGACTGATAAAACATGACTAAAAGTACTGTTGGCTAATTTATTATGAGAAAAAAATATTGTTCATCGATAAAAAAAAATACGACTTATAAGTAAAGTGAACAGGGCCGACGGAGGTTGCAGTACTGGGGATAGGCAGGCAGCAGTGCGTAGGAGCAGTACATGCATGCACCGAGCATGATGACCTGCTCCGGTGCCATGTCCCGTTGCTCCTTCGATGCCGACGTACCTGTCCAGTGATGATGCCAACGTGGCTGTCCAGTACGGCAGGTGTTTGATTGGGGTGGTTCTATCGTATTGGACGTGGCAGCTCGCCAGCACAGCAGAATGGTGCGCCATGGTTCCACGTTATCGCTCCTTAAGTCCTTATAACGAAACTAGCACGGCTACGTTTGTTTGTTACTAGTATTTTAGCAATTCTAGATTTTTATTATAGGATTTGAAAGGAGCAGAATAACATCTCACTTTAACACTCCAGGAATCATCGGTCTCCCAGGACTTCGGCACTGTTCAACACTGTAGTCGATGTGACGATCTTTTCTTCTTCTTCTTCTTCTTTTTTCCCCCTTTTCCTCCGTTAAAACTTGTTCGTGTATAGAAAAAATCGACGCAGCGTAGCGTGTTCATCGTTCGTGCTAGTACTCTATTCAACCATGGTGTAACTACCACTCCTCAGTCGCACAGCACAATTGCAATGCAATCAATGCTGGTGATCGTTTGTTTAAATATTCGTCGAACATTCTAGATATCTACTGGTTTATTTATCATATAATTCATCATGCAGTTTAAAGATCTAGGAGTCGACCATTACAGTTCCATCTGTTCACAATTTCTCATATCTAATACTTAATCGAGTACTACCCTAACCACAAACATGCCATTAAAATTTTACACTGCATTGGAGACATGTAATTGATATTATTATCTATTCTATATATGCTAGTATTAGCCTTTACGTGCACGTTTGCACCTAGTCTTCATGATTTCGTCTGCCTTTTAATATGTCACCACCTGGCGTGCAAATTTGCATGTCATACTCTATTTTGTTGACGGGCTTTGCTCCGGTACCTCCAAATGACCGTGAGTCGTCCATTTATTTCGATCGGACGGTCACGATCAATTATTACCTTCTAGGAGGTAATGGATGAAATGCATATATTTTTATTTTTTATTTTATAAAATAGGATAAAGAAGGAAAGTTTTAGATATAAAAAATATTTTTTCTAGATTTGATTGATGCATGCGTGATCTCACTGATATAGTAAATCCTTTTTAGTTTATAACTCTGTACTTGATATATTTTAATTATCATATAATTCTGTATGTAACTTTATACACTTGATTTTGAATGTGTACGTGATTAGCCTGTGTATGTGGTTAGCCTATGTAGCGTGTGTGTACGCGCACCTAACGACTAGCGTGTACATGGTTAGGTGTGTGTGGTTAGCGTGTGCATGCATGCTAGTTGAGTGGTTAGCATGTGTGTTCGTGTACGTGGTCTGCGTGTGTGTACGTGGTTAGTGTGTACGTGCATGTTTTTTTTTCTATACCATATAATGTAATGTCTTGTATTATATACTATATCATAGAAATGTCAAAAAAATACTATCACAGGAAATTACTCTAAGATAGACTATGGATAGATTGAATATGTGTGTTTATCTGTCAAATTCCTGCACAGTACCACAAATTTTCCCGGCATACAAACGGTTCGAACCTAGTTATCGACCACATAAAAAAAGAAAAACACATCAAAATTGAACTATTCTCTCTTCAAACCATACACAATGTATAATACCATGCAATAGGAAAATGCCATTTTTTTATGAGGGAAAGTGATTAGGGGGCAGGATGGACGTTTCCCTCCCATCATTAGCGGCATGCAGGATTTCCTCTCCGTCATTAGAGGCATGTGGAGGAAGTTTTTTATTTTTCTATATTTTTTTAATTTATCAAGTAATTCGTAAAATCCGTAAAATCAACGGCTCAGATTTATTTCAGATATTACCTCCTAGTAGGTAAATGATGTACTTTAGCGTTGCCCTTTGTTGACTATTTTGTACTAAACCACGGCTAAGACCATATTTGATCATAAACAGGGCTAGGTACAAGAATGATTCAACGTTTTCATACTTAGTCTGATTGAATATTATAATTTTACAGTACTTCAACCGAATTGTTAATTAATGTTGTATAATTTTTACCAAACTAACTCATATACGGTTGTTAGCGACCGATATCACTAAAACCTCAGCAAGCACGAACAAGTAACGAGTCAATACAATCCGATATAACGGAGTGAGATAGAGTTTGGACTTTGCAGAAGGAAGCACCAGCAGGGTGCTGAGAGTATGTAGAGCAGCAAGTTCTATAGATAGATAGGAATCAAAGATAGATGAAGAATGAGAGGTAAGACATAAGGGGAAGGAGCCGTTCTTCGGTTCAGAACTTCTCATAATCGATCGCAAATTGCTACCAGTGCTTGCTTGATATTTCTCTCCGTCATGAGCACTAGCAAGCCAAGCCAGGGTTTTTAATTTTGATATTGCAAAAATTTCGGCCACCACCAAAATTACCGAATTTCGTAAAATTCAGCCGAATTTTTTTAGAGGCTAGCACATGAAGTATGTTTTTTTCTAAAAAAATGTAGATCTAAACAACTATTAGTATTGATTTATGACTACACATATATTGAATAAAATAGTATGCAATATAAACAATAGAAAATATGAGTCTAGAGTTGTATAGCATGTGTATTACTACTATATTACAAAATTTTGGGTTTTTCTTTCGGACACCACCGAAATCACCAAAATTCGTGAAATTTCGCTGAAATTTTAAACCCTGAGCCAAGCCCATATTGCCTAGGCACATATCTTATCCTAGGTTGACATCCTGACATTCTCCCTTTTAAAGATCCGGCTTGCCCTCAAGTCGATGCATAAATGCTAGACCACTGGAATCCCAAAGTATAAGCAATTCCTTGAGGCGATGCCATGATTTGTAACCATTGGTGAGTAATGGTAATGGTGACTTTGTAGCCATTAGAAACCTTGATGAGCTTGTTGCCGACCGCCCACTGTCTTGCACAAAGCATCTCATCAAATCTGTCAATGGGATAGGCAAGCTATATATCTGCAGGAGCATTTGTAGTCTGAACCATAGAAGCAACTGAGGTATTGCTTCACACTCATGCCCTGTTTGGTTGCTTCACGTGGGAAAAACTCAGTCAGAAAAACACTGGTACTTGTGCTTTTGGTTAAACAAGTATAAAACATACCTTTTATCTTTATCTCTCTTGAAACAACTATGGAAGAGCTTTTTATTCCACCAATTTAAAAAGCAGAAAGCCAAAAGCCAAAAAGAGGGGTCAACCCAACTTTCAAAAATGAACTATGAAAAGTTTTTTTCGAAAAAGCACCTCCAAAAGCAGCCCTTTGGTTTGGGCTTTTCTTTTTTTGGCGCAAAAAGCCAAAGCCAAAAGCCCAACCAAACAGGGCCTCAGTCAGACAACACTGGTACCTTTTTGCTTATCATAGATAACACTGTCATTGATCGTATCGCCACGATGGGATGTTGTTTCTCTCACAATAAAACAAAGATCACCAAATTTTAAAAGCCATAAGCGATCAACAAAAGGGGTTAGTCAGAACTAGTGGGACGTTGTTATCTTCAAGATTAAACATATGCCAACAAATAGCGTAGGACAGCCCAAGGATCCACAACTTCCATGTTTATTTGAGTATAGAAGTTTTGATCCTGCAACTCTTTAGTTCTTGTACTCTGATGAACGGGGCTGTATTTTTTGCTGATGATATAGCAGATTTCTCAAGGCACACAAAAGCACATTATGAGAGAAAACTCTTCAGCCACGTCAAATGAGGATAAAAACACAGAACAAGCGTCCTTCAGTGTTCAAATTTCCTTGTAAGTTGTAACGGATTCAAATTCGGCAGCCCTCTGTCTGGATCTCGACATGTCCAAAAGCGGTCGTGTAGGTTTGTAAAGCGTAGTCCAAATCAGCACACCCGTATAGGTGTACCTAACGACAGCATGTCGGAGGGAGAAACCAGTAAGCACTCCAGCTCGACCAGACCGTATCCATCTAGCTGCCTGACTGCCTGAGCTACACCAACACAGCCTCTGCCTCTGTACGTGTAAGGGCTTCCGTCGCTACCGCCACCGCCCGTTCAACTGCTCAGCGTAATGGCGGATCCAACGACTTCGTCTCAAACCTACTTCCAGTACCAATGAAGTTTCACCAGACACCGGCGGCGCTGCGTTTAGCGGTTTTACCGAGGACGTACACCCCTGCACCTGCAGCATGCAAGTACGTACCACTCGAATGCCATGGACGGGAAGGCCACTGACCAGCCGCCGCGTTCCTTCTCCCACGGGGGCAAGGGCATCAACTGGGCAAGCGGCTGGCCGAGCAGAGCAGAGCCGGCAACCGGACGAACCTTCCGCGAATCCCAGACCTGTGCACACGTCCTTAGCACATGCCACGGCCGGATCTCGCCGCGGGCTGGCACTGGCAGACGGGCAGCACGAGCGGGGCAAGCAGCCTGTGCCCCTGCGTGCCTGCCCACCACCAGCCGGCGCCTCACTGTAAAGCAGCGACCGGAGCACGCAGAGGAAAGCAGCGCCAAAAGCTGCACGCGCGCTTTCTCCGCCCGGCACCCGGCACCCGGCTCCCGGCACGGCAGGCACCCCACCACACCACTTGCCAGGCTAGGCTACTACCCCTTTCGCGGATGCCGCCGGGGGACACGTCCGCGCGTGGGCAAGTAAAGGCGCCCGCGCCGCGCGGCCCCCACCGGCGTGGACGTACGCGCGGGCAGCCTCCACTGGATCCAGGGTGCGGCCAGCCGTGTCGTGTCCCAAACCGACCCACATTTACTCCGCGGACGCGCCATCCTGCCAGCTAGCCGAGCGCCCCGGGAGCCGCCCGGCACTCGCCCGTTGGTTCACCACCTGCTGTCCGTGCCGTGCCCGCGGCTGCCTGCCTGCCTGGCTAGCTGGTTGCCACGGCTAACCGGCCCCCGGCGCTCCCGTATAAATACCACCCCACTCCATGGCCATCACAACCCACTCACACACCAATCGAAACATATACATCT
Organism: Miscanthus lutarioriparius; assembly: GCA_904845875.1. NCBI lineage: Eukaryota > Viridiplantae > Streptophyta > Magnoliopsida > Poales > Poaceae > Miscanthus > Miscanthus lutarioriparius. The sequence continues at coordinate 7,324,180 of CAJGYO010000019.1, read as the reverse complement.
CTCGAGTTCAAGTTCCTCCCTTCCCCCCACACACACTACACACACCACTGCCACTAGCTAGAGATCCGGCAGTCACTGACGCGAGCTAGAGCTGAGAGGAGGAAGATGATGAGGTCAGCTACGCTAGTTGCCTTCATGGCGGTGGCGTGCATGGCGTCCATCGCACACGGCGGCAACTTCTACGAGGACACGGAGATGACGTGGGGGCAAGGGCGAGGCAAGGTGGTGGACGGCGGGCGCGGGCTGGACCTGACCCTGGACAAGACCTCCGGGTCCGGGTTCCAGTCCAAGAAGGAGTACCTCTTCGGCAAGATCGACATGCAGATCAAGCTGGTGCCCGGCAACTCCGCCGGCACGGTCACCACCTTCTACCTCTCCTCCGCCGGCAGCGCGCACGACGAGATCGACTTCGAGTTCCTCGGCAACGTCTCCGGCGAGCCGTACACGCTGCACACCAACGTGTTCACGCGGGGCCAGGGCCAGCGGGAGCAGCAGTTCCGGCTCTGGTTCGACCCGACCAAGGACTTCCACACCTACTCGGTGGTGTGGAACCCGCAGCACGTGATCTTCGCGGTGGACGGCACGCCGATCCGGGACTTCAAGAACCACGAGGCGCGCGGGGTGGCGTTCCCGCGGACGCAGCCGATGAGGCTGTACGCGAGTCTCTGGAACGCCGACGACTGGGCCACGCAGGGCGGGAGAGTCAAGGCGGACTGGACGCAGGCGCCGTTCGTGGCGTCGTTCCGTGGGTTCAGCGCCGATGCATGCGTCTGGGCTAATGGGAAGCAGCAGTGCCCTGTGGGAACCATGGAGACGGCGGCGGCGGGGGGACGGCGCGGAGGCAGCTGGTGGAACCAGCAGCTCAGTGATATGAGCTACCGCCGCATGCGCTGGGTGCAGAGGAAGTTTATGATCTACAACTACTGCACCGACGCCAAGCGGTTCCCGCAGGGCGTGCCCGCCGAGTGCAAGCTGCGGTGAGGATGCGTGTGGTTGGATCGATGGATGAACGAACACGAAGCCCTCGTCGTTCAGCCTCGCCGTGGTGGAAACCAGAGAGATCGGTGCTCTGGTCTGGTCTGGCGAATAATGTTTTGGTTTTGCCATGGGCGATGGCAATGTAAATGTAGCGCGCGTGTCGCATTATTCTTTCATTTGTTTCTGCAACACCGGATGTACAACTGCCCAAGTTTTCGAATAGTAGCGATCGAGTCCGTTTCTTTTCAAATCTGTGTGCGCCGTGCTTTCAAGCACAATTCATGCATGCGTGTTGTGTGTTCTCTCATCTCCATCTGTGTGCGGGGCCGCTGAGTTACAGACAGCTTGGCGCAGCTGGCTACCCTTGAACACCACGCGGACACGGGCGCACGGACATGACGTCCATGGGGTCATGGACAGGACAGACATGGACACCCTGTAAAACTGGGCTCTTGCGTCAGACTAGGGTTCTGGAACCGGAGGAAAGCTTATCCGGGCCATGTTGAGTTCGGCCTTCTTTAGATGGTAAATTTTTTGCAATATGGATACTTTAGCATGTTTCGCTTGTATTTGACAAACTTTGTCCAATCATAGACTAACTAGGCTCAAAAGATCTGTCTTATGATTTACAACCAAACTGTGTAATTAGTTATTTTTTTTACCTACATTTAATGCTCCATACATGTGTCCAAAAATTGATGTGATAGAGAGAGAGTGAAAAAACTTGAAATTTGAAGGCAATCTAAACAAGGCCTTCCTCCTAAACTCTGAAAAAGTGCACTGTACAAAAAGAAGATTTCCCGTCACATCAAATTTACGGTACATGTATGGAGTACTAAATGTAGACGAAATAAAAAAAATAATTGCACAGTTTGATTGTACTCTGCGAGACGAATCTTTTAAGCCTAATTAGTCAATGTTTGACAATAATTCACAAATACAAACGAAACACTACAGTGAAAAATCTTACACTATGTAAACTTTGTCCCTCCTAAATTTGGCCAACTAAAAAGGCCCCGGATTTGGTTGGTTATTTTATTTTAACCGAGGAAGCAGACATCCATGCGTTGCAGGTTGCCAGCATAATAATCGAGGGGGTATACAGGGCGTGTTTGTTGTATAGTCGCTTGAATATTTAGATACTTATAAAGAGCATTAAATATAGATTAATTATAAAATTAATTATATAGATGGAGACTAATTTGCGAGATGATTTTTAAATCTAATTAATATGTTATTAGCATATGTTTACTGTAGCACGATGTTGTCAAATCATAAACTAATTAGGCTTAAAAGATTCGTCTCGTAAATTAGTCGTAAGTTGTGTAATTAGTTTTGTAATTAGTCTTTATTTAATACTTCATGCATGTGTCTAAATATTCGATGTGACATAAATTTTAGGAATGCACGTAGAAACTAAACGGGGCCTTAATTTTGTTTTGCCACTCTTACGAATCACCTTATAACATGTGTCACTGATATGGTATCTTGAAAAGTTAATTATTCCATCGAGGGAGACTAGGATTGCGACGGGAGAGGGCCGACATTCATGGTCCCTCTGTAGACTGTAGGAGTATATTTTATGAAGGAGTAAGCTGATGACTGCTCATGAGTGACGACTGACGAGAACGAAGTTACAACGTGGTAGGGCTAATACAAAACTAGGCGAAACTGGTGTCATCCTCGGTTTTCCCCGTGAACCAGACGCGTTTTCTTCCGAGCCTTGATGAGCCTGCACCGTTCACTCGTTCAACAGGGACTAGCCGCCTTCACCCACGGAAAACCAGAGGAGTGGAGTCAGACTCGTACCCATCACCCCTGCCCTCCCACGACCGATCCCCCAATTCCAATTCTTCAAATATGACTGCAAGCACATTTCCTATGCTAGTGTAGCATCCCCAACACATTCCTAGGTACACATTTGAAGCGTCTGGCATGAATCAAACAGCTTGTTCGTTTGTTGGTTTCAGCCAGAGCTTATCAGCCATGATCTTACAACAAACCAGTATCAATCGGGTTTATCAGCCCAGAAACAACCAGCGAACATGCTGCAAACTTGCGACCTCTTCGGTTCGTACCGATGCAAAGTTTTGCTAAATTTTGAGACGTCGAATCCGCTACGATGACGGCAGAAATGTTGGCCAGCCACTTTCATCAGGACTGTAGATTGTAGAACTGCGATATCGGGAGGAAAGCATAGCTCCGCAAACAAATGTAGTACGTGTTGGACCAGGATGAAACAATGTCCAACCCAGCCCAACGAAGCCCAACAATCATAACCAGACCAAAATGGTGAACAGGATGAACCAGATTAGAACCGGCCCAAATGATTTTACTAAAAACATAAGGAAAATTATGCAGTTTAGCTCCGTTCACTTGGTCACAGATACCTGTCCACTAGCCCAAACTGAAAATGCTATGGCCAGAAGATGAATAGATTTCTATAATCTCTATCTAGTTGTGATAAATTTATCAACTAATCTATGAATATTTTCATTGTTTGTTAGGCAAGCACAGGGACACATCGTGCGCTAGAGGTTGGGATGCATGGAGCTATGCGGTTGGCAACCAGAGGCAGTGTTCATGCATCCACTTTGCCACACCATGAGATTAGCGGCGTTAAGGGGGGCTTGAGCCCCCCCCCTAGATCTGCCCTAGTTGTAGCGGCTTGCTAGGTGTGGAATATCATCTTTTTTTGGCGGCACAAGCATGACGATGGTGGGGTGCGGTGTCAAGTTTTGCAGGATGACGATGCTTATGGAGTTCGGTGTGGATGTCTTGAGCGATAGGCATAGTGGTTTGGCTCGTTGATGGGGCTTTGATGCTCATCATGTGTTATGTTTCAATTCAACCAGCTAGTTTAGCCTTTGTTGCTTTTAGTTGTTTTGATTGTCATAGTTGCTTGACCTTTGGGGTTTCATAGCTCTCTTACCCAATCTTGGTTCATCTTCTTAATATAGTCGGCAGCTCTATTGTCCGGTTCGTTTTTAGAAAAATATTTTTATTGTTTGTATTGCACATACATGGGGTTTCATAGGTATTCAATTCAAACCTTAACTTAAGCGATATATCAACTATTATTACACCACTTATTGTGACATCATATAGATCTAAATTTTGGCTTTTCAATCTTTTGCCTTGCTAGGCAAATATGCCCATGCATCTTGGGTCGATGACCGTATAGATGTGTGATCAATAGTGTTGATACGCCTTTTGTTAAAGTGTGATCCAATATGGTCTTTTTTATTCTACTAAAAATATCCCTAAATTAGTGATTGGAATATACTATACTAACATATAAGCACGTGCGTAGAAGGTTTAAGATTTGTCACGAACTATAAAGTATTTTGAATTGCTCTGGTCTCATCTATATGTTCCTGTTTTTAAACCCATCTCCATGCATACCATTTAAGCATTAGAGCATCTTCGAGAGACTCTCCATGTCTTTCCTAAATTATAGGAATAGAGATATTTTGGTGGAAAAGTATCCTCCAACAGGTTCTCTAAATGGTCATCTTTTATTTTGAATTTTCGCTAGCAAAAAATAGAAGATGAGAATAACTCTCTAGAGTACGAATCTCTACTATAATAGACCAATCAAAATTGTAGAAGGTCCCCTAAGAAAAACGTCCCTACTAAGAGCCTCCACTCAGAAAATAAAACACAAGAACTCATCTCCGTTAAAATTAAAGGCTAATAAATGCCAGGCTTCCCTCCATCTCACGCATGCGAGCTTCAAGCCCACACCCGCACCGCGCGGCGCTCGGGTGGCGAGGGTTCCATTCTCATTCCCGTGCCCCCATTTTCTTCTCTTCCACGAAAAAAAAAAATCGCCACGTCGGGCCGCCTCCTGTTGATGCCGTCGATTGCACCTCGTGCGTGGGATCCTTCCTCGACGTGGGCTGCCGCGTCCCCCGCCGCCACGGTCATGGCCACCGGGCGTGGCCTGCTGGGGGACTACCGGAGCACGGGACCGTTGGAGGCAGGGACATACGGTCGCGGGTATGTCGCGTGGAGCCACGACACTTCCAGGCGGAGGGATGGGCGTGGCTTCCGGAGGGAGCTGGCGTGGGCGACGGCGCGACGCCACCGGTGGCCCATGTCTAGGCGCGCGCACTCCTCCGCTGCCCCGCCAGTCGCCACCAGCGCCATGACCGGCGCGGTGGCCCACGCGATGGGTCCCTGTGCCGGTGCCGTCGCCGCATCCCAGCCCTCTGCCGCAGCAGTTGCGGTGGCCGTGGGAGGAGTTCCGCCGCCATGAGTTCTTTCCTAAAGATGACGGTTGGAGCAACCTACATCAAGGGCATTGCTAAGCAGGATGCATATCCCATCGCGACATTCTTCCTCGTTGGGCTCGCGACGGATCAACGGTGTCTGAGGCCCCCATAAGGCAGTCAACAGAACAAGAAAGTGTGCTGCTCCTCCAGGCGTCCATGGCCTTAGACTACGAAGATCTGCAGGGCCCCAGTCAGCCTCGTGGGTGGGCATGCCGGCAGCTGTGGGGTTTAAGATCGTCGGCGGCATGACCTTGACTTGACTGCTTCCCTACACACGGAAAAGGAACGACATGCCACACTGCAAGGTCCGTCCATACTACACACCTCTGTCTGTTAGCACATATGGACATGAAGTGCTCGATGCTTTGCCTATGTGAAATCATTGTTCATTGTGTTGTGCATTGCAGTGTTTCATGTTAGCCAGAAATTGATGGTTCAATGATATTTTAGTGATGCAGATACAAAGATGGAATAGAGATGTTGCTCGAAAGGTCAAATGAAAAGCTGACGAGATTAGGGACCGCACAATGGATTTGGACTGTAAGCTATGACCTGTGCTCCCATCGAATGCTATGTGGTGGGGAGTTGTGGTCCCAGCTAGCGCATAATTTTGAGGTTAGCTTATCCGATTGGTTCATTATTATATTGTTCCTCCCAGCCTTGTGAAATATGTAATGTTTAAGATAAAAGGATCAGTAGTACATTTGTATATTAATAATCATTATTACTATTTTTCATCTGTCTAGAACCTTTTTAAACTGTCCCAAGCTGCACTTATAATTGCAATTTTGTTTTCTTTGTATACTCATTTAGAAAACAAGAATGCATCTCAATGCATGTGCTGCCTTGTGCTGGATAGATTTATAGGAAAACACTTCTCTGTTGGACGTTTTGAAATCTTGGTTGAATTTGTTTAAATTATGTGGGTATGTTGTGTTTATGTGCCTTCAACCTATGTGGTTCCTATTATCTGACAACTTATAAATACGATGCCTAGAGTAATCTACAAATATAAATGCAGCATAATGCCTTTGGTGAGCATGCACAAGTAGAACACAACTCTTGTGGAATGACTTAGGTTGGCTCTTGGTTTTTCTATATGTTCAAATCCTTGTGGAATGAATTCAGTTGGAAAATATTTTACTGTGGATTGTGGTTTGGAATTCCTGGACTGAGTAGCCACTGTTTTTTATTCATTTTTGCTACCTTGATCAATGTATTTGTGTTTTCCTGCTAGCAAAATTTAGTCACAAATCTGTTTGGTAAAATTGGTTGAAATCAATTAAGAAATAAATTTACATACTGTTTAATTTTCAAAGTTACAGTTTGCAACTTTTTTAAAACAATTAGTACAAATCAAATTAGATTGAGCCAGAAGTTGATTAGTTTCTCACTTCATTTTAGATCTCACTTTCTTTAGTTTTTGATTGCGTTGCTCATCTTTTCTTCAATGCTAGATGATGACTGAGGATAGTCAGGATATTTTTCTCTGCAATTGCATTTTTCACATTTCCAAACGTAACACACACAAATTAAGTTATACTCCCAAGTTTAAGACATTTGATTTAGGACAAGCTCAAAAGGTCAGTTATTCGAAGATTGGAAGGAGTATGCCTTTTAGTTATTTGATTTGTCTGGTTATGTGCTGCCGTAGCGTTAGCACGCGCATTATACTAGTGAGATACAAAAAAAGTGTTGGAGAGTGAAAAGATATACAAAGCGATTTTTATACGAATGACACTTCAAATGATGATTTAGATAGTGAGATTTAGAAAGGCTCTTGGAGATGCATATTGCCTAAAATAACTCATGTAATTGGTAGTCGAAATCAATGATACGCATGCATGCCTTTGTAAACTATGCCTCAATATAAAAAATTAAGCAAGTTAACAACCCAACTAACTAATTAGTGAGTGATAAGTTTATATTTTGCCAGACTTTTTATTTGTGCCTAAAATTGTTTGGATACTTTGTATTTTAGGACTACGTGAGTATGTAATGTTTCAATCCAAATAGAGTAATTACGATTATACTGCCAGAAACACGAGAGATGGATAATTTACTGGCACATCTGTGGGTCACTGCGTGTACTTTTTATAATAGAAGGTGAGTGTCGGGGACCAAAACTAGGGTACCCGAAGAGGAGGAGCTAATGACCATCAACATCGATTCATCCGAGCAGTCAAGAGCACGACTACAGCTCCAACCGACCCCAGGTACGTGGGTTCCGCCTCGCCCGACCTCTGGGGGCAGCCTCCGCCTCGCCCGACCCTGAGGCCGCAGGCTCCGCCTCGCTCGACCTCCGAGGGTGGGCTCCACCTCGTCCGACCCCGAGGCCGCGGGCTCCACCTCATCCGACCTTTGGGGGAGAGCTCCGCCTCACCCGACCCCGAGGCCGCGGGCTCCACCTCGCCCGACGGGGTCCCATACCACCGCCAACCACTCTAGGTCCTGGCGTATGGGCCTAGGTCAAAACTCTGACACCAAGGAAGAGACCGACACGCCCCGATGTAACCCGTGGCCGTGACGGGCCATACCTGAGGGTTCACATCAAGAACAGCGTCGGACGTGCCGGTGCTGTTCTGCCTAACCATCGTATGAATGTTGACAGACGCATCAGTTCATCATGACATTCACCAGGACGGAATGGAACACCAGGATCGGCAGACGATGCCTACGTGTGGCGCCAGTGATAGACAGGGCCGCGATGTTGAGCTTCCCCTGTTGACATCTACAGGGTCGGTGGGACCCGCATGAAGGAGAAGAAGGACCCGACAATCCTAAAGGACTTCTCCCTCTCATTCTTCGCTTTTCCTCCGCTATAACCCGTGCTTTCCCTTGGCCTATAAAAGGGAAAGCAAGGCGTCCCATGGAGGTGATAGACCCATCGAGCACCGATCGAATCACCCCGAACCGATCAGAACACAAGATAAACACACAAGAACACGACACGAACACGGCTGGGCAACGATCGAGCTCTCAACACCCATTCACTCTTTCCACCAAAGACTTGGGATCCTTTCCCTCTCTCGCCCGTTTGTACCCCCTACTACAAACTTGCAGTACTAGTAACATGAGCAGTAGCAATGAACTGGACGTAGGGACTTTCTGCCGAACCAGTATAAACCTCATATTCTCTAAGCACACCATCCAAGCCAGATGTGCAATATTAGAAATTTACTCATCGGTGGTAACTCAAAACACCGATAGTTGGGGCGCCTGGTAGGGGCCTTTTGCGCATCTCGACGTCCACTTCAGGTCTCGGATGGCCAGTCATGGCATCAACTGGGTCCTACGCTCGCACGTGCGCTTTGGGGACCTAGACTTTATCATCACAACTGAGGGAGAGTTGGCGCAGGCTCCTGCCGCCATCCAACCTCTCCATTCCACCAGCCTTGACGCGTGATTGCCGAGGCGCTTGAAGAGCTGCAGCTGCATGCATAGGAGGCCCGCACCCCCAGGAGCGACCAGCTCCTTGGCTTCGACTACGGGAGGTTAGAGCGCTAGCTCGGCACCTTCCTAGGACTTCGACCATCCTAGGAGGACCTGCGCCACCTCACCTTCCCATTCGCCAACGCCATGACACAGCTTGCCGGAGGAGAGCCGCTCTCTTTGGAATACATCATCCGGAGTGCCCCGACAGCGCTCCCGTCCGGTCTCCGCAACGCCGTAGAGACCGTTGGCCACCTTGTGGTGCAACACACTCCTCATGGATGCTACTCGAGCGTGCGGCGGCGCAGCAGGCCGAGAGCTTGCTGTCCCGATGACATGAGCTTGACGCCAACCAGCGCATGCCCTCAGAACGACCCGACAAGGACGCGTCAGTCCACCAGGCGCCGCAAGGTGGTAGGCCGCGCACTGTGGTCCTAGTGCATGAGCGTCTCGGGCGCCACCGTGACGCGCGTGACACCCTCGATGTCCATAGGCATGCCCGCGGCGATGCGAGGGAGGGGCTAGCCATGGCTACCACCCTCATCGTGGCGGATGCTACGACAACGGCGAGGACTGAAGCCCGAGCCTCGACTTGGCTAGAGACCTCTGGCCTTTGGCCGACACATCCTCAACGCCGTCTTCCAACCACGGTACCGACCACCGACCAACATCCCGAAATACTCTGGGAAAATAAACCCCGGACTATTGCTTGAGGATTATCGGCTTGCTTGCCAATCCGATGGAGCGGATAATGACGTTTTCATTATCCGCAACCTTCCACTGTTCCTGGCCGATTCGGCGCGAACGTGGTTGGAACACCTTTCACCCAACAAAATCCAAAGTTGGGCGGACCTGAAAGAGATCTTCATGGGAAACTTCCAGGGCATATACGCGTGTCCTAGGAACCCATGGGATCTCAAAAACTGTCAATAGAAGACTGAAGAAACCCTTCGTGGGTACATCCGGTGCTTCTCCCGGCAGTGCAACAAGCTGCCCAACGTCGTCGATGCTGACGTCATACGAGCTTTCCTATCTGGGACCACCTGTGAGTCCTTGGTCTATAAGCTAGGACGTAAGGGCTCGCGAACCACCAAGGAGCTCCTCGACGTTGCCACCAGCCATTCCTCAGGCGAGGAGGCGGTCAGAGCGATCTTTGACCACCTCAAGGGCAAGGCGAAGCGGGATAAGGACATCGACGAAGGCACCTCCAACCGTCCCAGCAAGAAAAAGAACAGGCAGCGGCGTGAGGGCTCGCTCGTGGCCACCGCCGACCACAAGGGGGATCGGAAGCCCGCCGAGGGTACCCCGAACCACTTCGAGAAGCTGCTTGAAGGGCCATGCCCGAACCATGCCTTCCCCGTCAAGCATCTATACAAGGACTGTGGGCTCATGAAGCGGCTCTTGTTCGGAGGCTCCAACAAGGGAGAGCATAGAGGGGGACCCCAAGCCGGCCACAAACGACATCGAGGGGAAGGACGATAGCTTTCTGACACTAGATGGCTACCTCATGATCTTCGGAGGGTCGGCGACCTACGACTCCAAGCGCCGCCAGAAGCTTGCATGCCGCAAGGTCTATACGGCTGAGCCAGACATGCCTTCCTTCCTCCAATGGTTGGAGTCCGCCATAACCTTTGATCAGACCAACCACCCGAAAAGCGTCTCGTAGCCAGGACAATATCCGCTCATGGTCGACCCGATCATTGGCACGAAGCGGCTCACCATGGTACTAATGGATGGAGGCAGCGGCCTCAACATCATGTACGCTGAAACGCTCGATGCCATGGGTATCGACCGAGCGCGCATCTGGCCGACCGGGGTGCCTTTCCATGGCATCGTGCCTCGAAAGCAGGCCGTGCCACTTGGGCAGATTGATCTGCTCATCACCTCTGGGGATCCATCCAATGATAGGACGGAGACCCATACCTTCGAGGTGGTCGGGTTTCATGGAACCTACCATGCCATCCTAGGACGTCCATGGTACGCGAAGTTCATGGCCATCCCCAACTACCCCTATCTAAAGCTAAAGATGCCAGGTCCATGCGGGGTCATCACCATCAGCGCCTCCTTCCAGCATGCCTACGAGTGCGAGATCGAGTGCTGCGAGCACGCCGTGGCAATTGTCGCCTCCAAAGAGCTCGCAACCATCAGGAAGGAGGTCGTCGAAGAAGCACCCGACCCCAAGCGGTCGGCAGGGTCTTTTGAACCTATAGAGGGCACCAAGGAGGTCCTCATAGAAGACCCCAGTGGCTCTAAGGGCAAAGTGATGCGCATTGACACCACGCTTTCCTCCGAATAAGAAAGCGCACTCATCGACTTCATCCGTGCCAACAGAGGCATCTTTGGGTGAAAACCCTCGGACATGCCAGGCATTCCGAGAGAAGTCACCAAGCACGCCTTGAAGATTAGGCTAGACTCCAAGCCAGTGAAGCAGCGCCTACATCGCTTCGATGAGGAGAAACGCAGGGCAATCGGCGAGGAGATTACGAAGCTTTTGGTGGCTGGGTTCATCAAGGAAGTATACCACCCCGAGTGGTTAGCCAATCCCATTCTTGTACGAAAAAAGAGTGGGAAATGGAGAATGTGTGTTGACTACATGGGTCTCAACAAAGCATGTCCAAAGGATCCATTTTCTTTGTCACGCATAGACCAAGTAGTTGACTCAACCTCAGGGTGAGAAACCCTTTGCTTCCCTTATGTGTACTCCAGGTACCATCAAATCATGATAAAAGAGTCCGACCAGCTCACGACATCTTTCATCACCCCATTCGGATTGTTCTGCTACGTCACAATGCCGTTTGGTCTGAAACCATGGGGGCTACATACCAGCGTTGCATGCTCAAGTGTTTTGGGACCTCATCGGGCGAACCATTGAGGCCTACATGGATGACGTCGTGGTCAAATCCAAATGGGCTGACCAGGTCGTAGCCGACCTAGAACAGACCTTCATGAAACTCTGAGCAAACGACATCAAGCTCAATCCCGAGAAGCGTGGCATCGAAGCCAACCCAGAGAAGATCTCGGCCATCACGAGGATGGGCCCTATTTAGAACATAAAGGGGGTACAACGAGTTATAGGGTGCCTCGCCGCGCTCAGCCACTTTATCTCGACGCCTCAGCGAACAAGGTCTCTCCCTCTATCGGCTCCTGAAGAAGGCCAACTATTTTGAATGGACACCCGAGGCTCAGGAGGCACTTGACACGGTCAAGCAGCTTCTGACGAAGGCCCCGATCCTGGTCCCCTGACCGACGGAGAGCCGCTTTTGCTCTTCATCGTGGCCACCATGCAAGTGGTCAGCGTCGCCCTGGTGGTAGAGCAAAAAGAAGGGGGACACGCCCTCAAAGTGTAACTTCCCGTATACTACATTAGCGAGGTCTTGTCCAATTCCAAGACCCGCTACCCCAAATCCAGAAACTCCTATACGCCGTCCTCATCGCCAAAAGGAAGTTGCGTCACTACTTCAAGTCACATCCAGTGACGGTCGTGATGTCCTTCCCTCTCGGTGAGGTCGTCCAAAATAGGGATGCCACGGGAAGAATAGCCAAGTGGGCACTGGAGCTGATGGGTCAAGGCATTTTATAAGCCCCCCGGACGGCCATCAAGTCCCAAGTGCTGGATAATTTCATTGTAGAGTGGACCGAGGTCCAAATGCCACCAGCAGTCGTCGACTAGGAGTACTAGATGATGTACTTCGATGGATCGCTAATGAAGAAAGGCACCAGCGCGGGGCTAGTCTTCATTTCACCCCTCGGGGTACACATGAGGTACATGGTTCATATCCATTTGCTGTCCTCCAACAATGTGGCCGAATATGAGGCGCTCAACAATGGCCTACGCATCGCCATCGAGTTGGATATCCAATGCCTTGACATCTAGGGTGACTCCCAGCTGGTCATCGACCAAGTCATGAAGGAATCAAGCTGCCATAATGCCAAGATGGCTACGTATTGCCGAGAAGTCCGCCAGCTGGAGGACAAGTTCGATGGTCTCGAGCTCAATCACATCCCGAGGCGTATCAACGAGGTGGCCGACGCGCTGGCGAAAGCGACATCCGACCGAGAGCCGGTGCTGACAGGCATCTTCGCTAATGATCAGTACAAACCCTCGGTCCCCTATGAGGAGCCAGAACAAGCCAGTGATGGGCTGCCTACCCTAGGCTTGGGGCTAACCCGCCTCAGCTCCATCCAACCCGGAAGTCATGAAGCTTGACGAGGATCCAGTGACAGAGCCCGACCCTTTGGCCGACTGGAGGGCATCTTACCTCGACTACCTCCTCGCGAGGCGCTGCCAACGGACAAAACGGAGGCTCGGTGGCTCGCACGTCGCGCCAAATCCTTTGCCGTTATAGATGGCGAGCTCTATAGATGAAGCCACATCGGGGTCCTGCAACGCTACATCCCCATCGAACAATGGAAGCGATTGTTGAGCGATATGCACGGTGGGGTCTACGGTCACCATGTCGTGCCTAGAACCCTGGTTAGAAACGCGTTCCGACAAGGCTTCTCCTGGCCGACCGTGGTAGCCAATGCTGAACATATTGTGCGTACCTACGAAGGGTGTCAATACTATGCTCGGTAGACCCACCTGCTAGCCCAAGCACTCCAGATGATCCCCATCACGTGGCCATTCGCAGTTTGGGGCTCAATCTGGTTGAACCTCTCAAGAGGGCACCCGGGGCTATACGCACTTGCTTGTCACCATAGATAAGTTTACAAAGTGGGTAGAGGTTCGACCGATCTCCGCGATCAAGTCCGAGCAAGCCGTGCTATTCTTCCTTGACATCGTCCATCGCTTTGGAGTCCTAAACTCCATTATCATGGACAACAGCACGCAGTTTATCAAAAAAAAGAAGTTCCTCCGATTCTACGATGAATACCACATCTGTGTCGATTGGGCCACTGTGGCGCACCCCCGCACGAACGGGTAGGTCGAGCATGCGAATGGCATGGTCCTACAAGGCCTCAATCCTAGGATCTTCAATCGGTTGAACAAGTTTGGCAAACAATGGGTCATGGAACTTCCCACGGTGCTTTGGAGCCTAAGGATGACCCCCAGCCGGGCCACCAGCTACATGTCATTCTTCATGGTCTATGGTTTCGAGGCTATCCTCTCGACCGACCTCGACTATGGAGCGCCAAGGGTCAGGGTGTATGACAAACAGGGAGCCGAGGCGTCCCTCGAGGATGTCATGGACCAGCTAGATGAAGCGCGTGACGTTGCCCTCCTCCGCTCGGCCAGGTACCAGTAAGCGTTAGGCCAGTACCACAACCATTGAGTGTAGGGTCGAGCCTTCAACGTCGGGGACCCGGTGCTCTGCCTCGTCCAGAGCAACTAGAACCGCCACAAGCTCTCTCCACTATGGGAGAGACCATACGTCATCGTGGAGGTGCTTCGACTAGGCACCTACAAGCTCAAGACCATCGACGGCGAAGTCTTCGTCAATGTCTGGAACATCGAGCAGCTACGTTGCTTTTACCCTTAATATACACACACTTACTCTTGTCAGTTTCGCTATCGACTCCTCAATCTTTAGTGACACTCGACCCCAGCAATGGCAAGGAGTCGGGCCTCACTCGGGGGCTAATAAGAGCATATCTATCCGGTAGACATTCTCTACGCCCGACCCTTTCTCATGTTGAGACCTAGAAACAAGGGTTGCAGAAACAAACGCTGAGTAAAACTGGTCAGACTGCATGAAACCTACGCCCCAGCGGCTACGGTGTTTTTACACACCAGCGTGATCAGAGTTTTTTCCGTACCCGAGCTTTTTAGCCTTAACTACGGAAAGAGTCGGTATGCATCTAAGAGTATATCCACCTGACAAACATTCTTTGTGCTTGATCCTCTCTCACGTTGAGACCTAGAAGCTAGGGTTGCGGGAACAAACACTGAGTAAAACTGGTTGGACTGCAAGAAACCTACGCCCCAGCGGCTATGGTGTTTTTGCTCACTAGCGTGATCAGAGTTTGTTCACCCACACCCCAAGCTTTACGGCCTCAACGACGGAAAGGGTCGAAACGCACTAACCTTTTTATACAAAAAGGGAAGAAGGGCTAAAAAGCTGTTTGGCCATAACAAAATTTAAGAGCTTGTCCATTTATTATAAGTTCGTCGCCTGGCTTATCTGCCTAACTAATTTCTTGGGTGAGATGATCTCATCCTCTATGTCCGCAGGTAAGTCCTGTGCCAGTGGGTCACACAAGTCGATTAGACGGCTTGGTCGATGTCGAGAGATGGGTAAGGAGTAGTAGGATGCCCTATGCGGGTTATGCCGACTCCGTCATGAACGACGGACCTAGATTCCACTCGGACATGTCCGGTAAGATCTCTCTGAACCCATCACTCGAGCCATCAAGGTAAGTCCTGTGCCTGCAAGTCACCCAAGTCGATCGGACATCTCAAACCGCTATTGAGAGACGGGTCATCTCTAAGTGACATCCGACCCTAGCAACGGCAAGGGGTCAGGCCTCACTCGGGGGCTGGTAAGAGTGTCTATTCGATACACATTCTTATGCCCGACCCTTGTCTCACACTAAAGCCTATAGGCAAGGTGTGCGAAAACAAACACTAAGTAAAACTGGTCGAACCACAAGAAACCTACGCCCCAGTGGCTACAACATTTTTGCTCACCAGCGTGATCAGAGTTTTTATCCCTGTACCCCGAGCTTTAGCCTCTGCCTTCCTAGGAAGGGTTTGGAGGGGCCCACCGATGGAATCTCCATCGAGGAGAGGCCAGCAGATCGCCTAAGTCGATCGAACGGCTCGGGCCGCTACCGGAGACGGGTCATCTCTAAGTGACCCCCGACCCTAGCAACGGCAAGAGGTCAGGCCTCACTCGGGGGCTGGAAAGAGTGTCTATTCTTTAGACATTCTCTATGCCTGACTCCTTTCTCACACCAAAACCTAAAGGCATGGTGTGCAGAAACAAACGTTGAGTAAAACTTGTTGGACTGCAAGAAACCTACGCCCCAGCGGCTATGGCGTTTTTGCTCACTAGCGTGATCAGAGTTTTTGTCCCCGCACCCTGAGCTTTAGCCTCCACCTTCCCAGGAAGGGTTTAGAGGGGCCCACCTACGGAATCTCCATCGAGGATAGGCTGGCAGGTCACCCAAGTCAATCGAATGACTCAGGCCGCTGTCGAGAGACGTGTAGGGAGCAACGGGATGCCCCATGTGGGTGATGCCGACTCCGTCATGAACGATGGACCCGGATTTTAGATTAACATATCCGGTAAGAGCTCCCCGAACCCGTCACTCGAGCCATCGAGGTAACTTTACCAACCCCCACTTTACTTCTCCAGTGCATGAGCATTCATTCATCCATTCTCATGCATGTATTCATACATTCATCCATACATCCATCTCATACATCCAAGCATTGCATATGCAATTATTGCGTCACAACACTTCGCGTCGCATCACAAACCGGTAGTCGTCTCATTCAATATGAGCGGTGATTGACCAAGGTTCGAAGGCCGACCCACAAAGGGCTCGAGGCCGCCTCGCATCAAACAGAGTCAGGGGAGAAAACGAAGATGTGCCCCAGCAGCCTTTGCCCGACCCGCTTAGGAGCGAACAGGGTCATCTTAACCTTCTTGTTCAATCCTAACCTTGAGCCAAGCCCACAGAATCTCTATCGAGGGGACGCCAATGGGCCACCTGAGTCGGTCTTCGAAATGACTCGGGCATCTACCGGGAGGTGGGTTAAGGAGCAGTGGAATGCCACATGAGGACTATGCTGACCCCATCACGAATAATAGACCCGGATTCCACTCGGACATACCCGTTAGCGAGCTCGCCGAGCGTGACACTCGAGCCATCGAGGCAAGTGTCATTAGCTCAACCCCTCCGGTTGTGGAAACCACGGACGGGGGGACGCATAAAACTCGGCTGACCCCTACTGTGGGGGTATTAACCCCTATACCCTTATGGCTAAGCTTGGGCCAGCCCGGATCGATGGGTTCGGTCCACCAAAAGACGACGTGCGGCCCGGTTAACCTGATCGGAGTCCCGTGCAAGGAGTCAAGGCGGATCTGGCGATCAATCAAGATCCTGGTCGGTTAGAATAGGAATCCTTATCCGGCCACATATGACAATTGTTACTGGCTAGGATTAGTTTCCAGATCTGTAACCCTGCCCCCCGAACTATATAAGGCGGGCAGGGGACCCCTCTAAAAGACATCTCTCATTGACATACAGCAATACAAATCAGACGCAGGATTTAGGTATTACGCCTTCTTAGCGTCCGAACCTGGATAAAACCTTGTGTTTGTCTTGCGTCACCGTCTTGTTTGTGGCTTGCGCATCTGTCTGCCGACAATCTACTACCTTGGGTATACCCCTAGGTAGACTGCCGACCATATTTCGTCGACACCTACCGAACCCAATAGGGCTCGGGGGCTCAAGCCGTCCGACCCTGACTTAGGAATTCGACCGACCGAGGTTCGAAGGCCGACCCATGAAGGGCACGAGGCCGCCTCGCGTCAAACAGAGCCAGGGGAGAAAACACAGATGAGCCCCAGTGGCCTTTGCCCAACCCGCTCAAAAGTGGAGAGGGTCATCTCAACCTTCTCGTTTGATCCTAACCTCGAGCCAAGCCCACATAATCTCCATCGAGGGGAGGCTAGAGGGCCACCTGAGTCGATCCCCGGAATGACTTGGGCATTTGCCGGGAGGCGGGTTAAGGAGCAGTGGAATACAACATGAGGGCTATGGCAACCCAATCATGAATGACGGACTCAGATTCCACTCGGGCATGCCCATTAGCGAGCTCACCAAGCGTGTCACTCAAGCCATCAAGGCAAGTGACGTTAGCTCAACCCCTCCGGTTGTGGAAACCGCAGACGGGGTGACGATCACAAAGACAAGCCGACCCTCGACCGGACCCCCGCTACACGTGGGGGTTCAAGGAAAGTTGGACTTGTAAGGAGACCAAATGCGTGGTCACAGAACGATGGCTCAGATCCTAGGGTGGGGGTACGTGTGAAAACTAAGAATAAAGTTTCTAAAACAAGAGACGCTTTGTCCTACTAGTTTCGCTATCCTCTCCTCAATCTTTAGTGACACCTGACCCCAGCAGCGGCAAGGGGTCAGGCCTCACTCGGGGGCTGATAATGGTATATATACCCTTTCTAAAACAATCGCCGTGGCCGACCCCTTCCTCATGTTAAAAACCTAGGGGCAAGGTTTATGGAAACGAACAACTGAGTAAGGTTGGTCAGACTGTAAGAAACCTATGCCCTAGCGACTACGGTGTTCTTGCTTACCAGCGTGATCAAAGTTTCCCGCCTACACCTTAAACTCTATGGTCTTAACAAACGGAAGGGTTGGAACGCATTAATCCTTTTCACACATAAAAAGGGAAAAAACAAATTTGTTCACACCGAAATAAAAGAATAGACTTGTTTGAACAAAACACAAGGGTCGAAACTTGTTCGATTATTATAAAAATGATCGCCCGACATATTTAACTAACTAGCCCCTCCGGGGGAGAACTATGCCTTCTATCCTGTCCGCCAGGTCCTACGAAAGGGGAGCCACCGCCATTTCCATCTCCTCCAGCCCATGAACTTCATAACCGGGCGTGTAGCCGTGGCTCATCGCCTCTAGATCGATGATGTCCCCATAATGAGAACGAGCAATCACGAAGGACTAATTGACCCAAACACAAAGGGCATTCCTCTCGAGCTGGCGCACCTGAGCCATGACCTCGATGGCACGGGCCACGAGCGAGCTGGTCCCCTCTAACCGCACCACCTCAAGGTCGTCGTAGACCACTCCGAGGGTGGCGCTCAGGATACCGAGCTCATCACTCTCCACCTCAAGATTCCTCTTCACCTCAGCAAGACCCACAGCCAGTCCAGCAGAAACGCTCTCAGCCTCCAGCCTCTAGGCCATCGTGCTTTCGAGCTCAGCCTAGAGGGAGCCGACCCTCTACTGCGCGTCGTCGCGCTCTGGCAGGCCTGGTCATGCTCTCGGAAAGCCTGGTCACTCTCCTCACGAGCCACGCCATGTTTTGAGCGGAGCCTCTTCGCGGTTTGGATTAGTTCATCCCGCTCCTTGTGTAGCCGAGCGACCGCCGTGGCATTAAGGCTCGCCCTCTTCTCTAGGGCCACGAGCTTCTCCTCGGCCCCCAACTTCAGATCCCTTTCCTTCTCAATGTTGCCTAGAAGGTCAAGGATCCACTGGCGGGTCTCGATGTCCTTCTAGAGCAACTCATCCCGCTCCTTCCTAACCCTAGCGGCTTCTTCATCAACCTTCCATGACCTCGCTGACAGGGCCTCGAATGCCTTCTCGGCCTCGTCAGCATCTCGACAGGCCTCGGCCACCCGTGACTAAGATTGGCCGCCTCCTAGGCGAGGGTGGTCAGCTCGGCCACCCTCTGCTGGGTGGAAACAACCTAAGCTATCATCTCCCCGTGTAGCCGCGCCTCCTTGACGAGGTAGTCCCGGGCTTCCTTCTGTTGATGAAGGATACGAGCTATAAGGGACTGCAAAAAGACGATGGTCAGGATACAAAACGTATATAAAGGAAGATAAGGGCAAGAAGCAGGACCAAGCAATACCTGGTCGGAGGGAACAACGACATCGCGCAATGCGCCCGTGGTGTGGTCCACGGCCTCGAGCACGGACCGATCCCTACGTCGAGGCTCTCCCACTCCATGCTCTCTGCGGCGCCGTCCAGGGTAAAAAGCACCGATGACGGATCCAGTGGATCCGCCCACTAGAGCAGGGGCTCGCCCCACGTGGGCGAGCCGCTGCCCACCGACATCAGGGCCAGGGACTACTCCCCGCTGGCTCCAAGCGCCGCCGACCCCTGTCACCGTGACGTCCCCACCGGGACACCCCCTCAAGTGACAGAAGGGGTCAGCGGTGCAGATGCCAACCTATCTCCCAGCACCACGACTCCCGCGGACCCCTCGACCGCGTCCCCCTCCATCCAGACGCTGTCGCTTGGGCCACCGATGGCATGGGTCGCGCCGGTGCCTCAGGCACCGCTGCGGTCGAGCCCGGCTGTGACCCATTTGTCACGGCCACCGCCACCTCCACCTATGTCGGTGGGGTCACGACCGACTGCGCTGTGCTCACCACGGTGGTGCCACGAGCGCGGTCGGCAGCCCCATCCGTCCCGTCGTCGGCAGCGGTATGGCGGCCGTCACCGGCTGCTTCACGACCTCCGAAGGCGCCCCTTGAACGTTCGCGTCCACCCATACTGCTAAGGGCACAGGCACCACCGTGGGCAGTGCCTGACCGGCCGGCAACGCGGTCACACTGGCGCCGCTCCCACCCAAAAACGGGCATGACACCAGCCGACGGCTGCCGCCTCGATTAGAGGGTGATGCTCTGCTTTGGTGCCAGCGCCAAAGGATGCCGCTGCCTACCGATGCTGCAAGGAACGAAAAACACAAGTCACGATGAAATCCAACTAAAACAGGAAAAAATAGAGGAATTGATAGCTCACCTCAACGCCATCGGGCGGCAGATGCGTTTGGGGGGCAAACCCCACGACCTTTGCTCTGTCTCGTCGGAACGAGGCCGTTTCGAGTTTGCACCCTGCTCCTGGGTAGAGGGGCTTGCTCCTAGTAGCTCCTAGGGCACACTGGTGGAACGCCCCGCTCCCCTTGGCTCTTTGGGCACGACGGCGGAGCCGCCCGCCTCTGTTGGCTCCTAGGGTAGACCGATGGTACATCCTACCCTCATCGGCTCCCCTGACATGCCCTCCCCTTCATGGAATGGGAAGGGTCTTGACACCTGCAAGGACGAACCGATGCCTGTTAGCACATCCTTATTCTCCAGGTTGTTCAACTCGATATCGTCGGCTACCAATTTTTCTTCCTCTATCACCTCATCGTCATCACCATCGTCATCGTCATTATCATCATCGGTGTCCTCCCCTCATTCCCACGCCTATAGCTTCCGCTGCTTCTTCCTCTTCTTGTCCTCCTTCGCCTTCCTCAGCCACCCACCCTTGGCGCGATTTGCCATCCTCACGGCCGAATCCCTCGGCAACGGCGTCGGGTGATCCGTGAGGATAAGGTCCCTCGGCTGGTCCCGTCCCTATCAAAGTTAGTATCATAGGGCCGGGAAATCAATTGAAGAGAAGGCAAGAGAAAGGGAAACTAACAAAGATGACGTAGCTTGGCTCCGACCGCATCGGAGGATGCCTCGGCACCGGGTAGATGAAGTTGAGGGTAGCACCCGTGTCTTCCCGCAAAGGCTCTATCACCTTCTTGATGTATTGTGCAATCTTAGAGTTGGGGAGCGTTCCCTCAGCGAGCGTCGTTTCATCGAATGACACCTCGGGCACCATCACATATAGCGGGAGGACGCGCGTCATCAACGGCGCCACCCTCCTCGCGTGGTAAGCCCCGATGATGCCCGACCCCTTTAGGCCGTTCTCCTTTAGGATGTGGATGGCGGCGATGTGATCTTGGATCTTCTTCTTGTTCTTCTCCAGGATGCCCCACTTCCTCCACTATGAGGCCTCTTCGATCAGGCGCCCGGTGAACTCCGGCAGAGGGGCGGCAACGTCATTCTTGAGGTAGAACCACTAGGAGTGCCACCTCTTGTTGGACGTCGAGAGCCGCACGGATGGGTACTCGCCGACCCGATTGTTCTGAAGTTGGATGTCGGCGCACCCCATCGGCATGTGCAGCTCCTGCATGCCGCTTTTCTCCCTATTCTTCTGGAGGTTGACGGCAAAGAAATGTCTCCACAAGTCGAAGTGGGGGCTGATCCCCTGGAATCCATCGCATAGCGCGACGAACGCCGCCATGTGCTAGATCCCGTTGGGATTGAGATGCTGCAGCTCAATCTTGTAGTAGTGCAGTAGCCCCTAAAGAAATTTGTGGGCGGGGGTTGCGAGCCCATGCTTGTTCAAGTGGGCGAACGACACCACGTAGCCATCGGGTGGCGACGGCAAATCCTCATCGTCGGGCAGCAACCACTCCTCGCCCGAGGTCCGCGTGTGGAGAAGACCACGACAGACGAGGCCCTCCATGCGGTGGAAGGTGATGTCGGAACGGATGGATGCGGGCTCAACGACGGCGAAGATGTGGAGGTAGGAAACCTAAACGTTGGCGGCGGCGGCGTGGCTACGGAGGTAGGGATGCAGGCGTGCATATGAAACATGGAGGGCTAGCCCTTTGGTTTTATAGGGGCGACGGGTGCGAGGAAACCAACCATCCGCCTAGATCTCCGTGCCTGCCATGACCTGTCACCACAACTCATTGCGGGGCGTGCGCACACAACCTATGGTCGTCCCTCAGAAAACGCACCAGACGTTTCGCCTTCCTGAACGAGCCAAGACCCCTCATAGGTAAAAGGGATACGGAGCTGAAAAGGCTCCTACGACCCATCTAGGCCCAGCTATTCGAAGGTTGTCCCACTGACGGGTTCGACAACCTCTTCGGGCACCTTTAGAGCAAGGGATGGAAATGGATGGGCCCGCTAGTGGCTAGAACCCTGGCGCACGAGCGCCGTGGGCATCTCGTCCCATGTTCGAGTCTTGGCCACATACGATCCATGGTTTTTCCTCGAAGAAAGGCAGAGAGTCCTCGGGACCGGTCGAACGGACCCGAGAACTATATGGATTGACCGCTGAGAATCTGGAGTCGGTAACCAGTTGACCCAAGCCAGACCCCCGCAAATGGGATGCTGGGGCCCCATTCGGACTAGCCGTTAACAGCTCACCGAGCGCCATGATTCGGCAATAAAGGAAAATCGTGGCATGGCTCGGCCCCTCCGTTTTTATAAAAAAACGCTTGAGGGAAAACAATCACAAAGACGAGCCGACCCTCGATCGGACCCCTGCTACGGGCGAGGGCTCGAGAAAAGTTGGACTCGCAAGGAGGCCGAACGCGTGGTCGTAGAACAACAGACCCCCATAGGGGTCGAAATCAGGAAAGACCTTTTTCGATCCACCAAATCTCACGGCTATACCCCCGAGGGGTCCGATCTTGACGAAAGGGAATCAGCGTCCCCAGGTCACGCCGTGGGCGACAAAAGAAGGCCAAGACCCTCAGAGTCCTCCCGTTCAGAAAAGCCTCCGAAGGAGTATTCTACTCCTCCGCAGCCTTGGGGGCTACTATCAGAGACCAATACTAGGGTACCCGAAGAGGAGGAGCTAATGACCATCAACATCGATTCATCTGAGCAGTCAAGAGCGCGACTACAGCTCCAACACACCCCTAGGTACGTGGGCTCTGCCTCGCTCGACCTCTGGGGGCGGGCTCCGCCTCGCCCGACCCCGAGGCTACGGGCTCCGCCTCGCTCGACCTCCGGGGGCGGGCTCCGCCTCGCCCGACCCCGAGGCCACGGGCTCCGCCTCGCCCGGTCCCGAGGCTGCGTGCTCCGCTTCGCCCGACCTCTAGGGGAGGGCTCCGCCTCACCCGACCCCGAGGCCGTGGGCTCCGCCCCGCCCGACGGGGTCCCATACCGCCGCCAGCCACTCCAAGTCCAAGTGTATGTGCCTGGGTCAAAACTCTGACACCAAGAAAGAGACTGGCCCGCCCCGATGTAACCCATGGCCGTGACGGGCCATACCTGAGGGTTCACATCAAGAACAGCATCGGGCGTGCCGGTGCTGTTCTGCCTAACCATCGTACGAACGCTGATAGGCGCGTCAGTTCATCACGACGTCCGCCGGGACGGAATGAAACGCCATGATCGGCAGACAATGCCTGCGCGTGGTGCCAGTGACGGACAGGGCCGCGACATGGAGCTGCCCCTGTTGACATCTACAGGGTCGGCGAGACCCGCATGAAGGAGAAGAAGGATCCGACGATTCTAAAGGACTTCTTCTCCCTCTCATTCTTCTCTTTTCCTCCGCTGTAACCCGTGCTTTCCCTTAGCCTTTAGAAGGAAAAGCAGGGCGTCCCGATGAGGGGATCGACCCATCGAGGACCGATCGAATCACCCCGAACCGATCAGAACACGAGATAAACACACAAGAACACAACACGAACACACGACTGAGCAGCGATCGAGCTCTCAGCACCCGTTCACTCTTTCTACCTGAGACTTGGGATTATTTCCCTCTCTTGCTCATTTGTCTCCCCTACTGCAAACTTGCAGTGCTAGTAACATGAGTAACAGCAACGAACTGGACGTAGGGACTTTCTGTCCGAACCGGTATAAACCTCGTGTCCTCTAAGCACACCAATCGAGTTAGATGCGCAATATTAGAAATTTAATCATCGGTGATAACTCGAAACACCGACAGTGAGTAATTTTTTAAATGTATAATAGATCTAATAGTTGTTATTAATGATGATATTAGACTTTACCAATTTATCGATATAAGGTGTTGTTTTGCTATTATGAGAATCAAAATTTATCTTTGTTTTGTAGCAATTTCATGAGAATTAATGTTGATGCTCTGTTAGAAACCTCTAATCAGTAATGCTAAGATTGTTTTGATTACATTCACAAACCACTCTTGGGTGTTGTTCTATCTTCTTGGAGAAAAAAATGCTCGTTATTTCAGTGATTAGTTTGGTAACTATACAGCAGGCCCGGTCGAATGATGATGCAGAGCTGGAGGCACTGGCGTAACCAGGGGAGCTAGCAGGGGCCAAGGCCTCCCTATGTTCTCAAACTTTTTTACATACTCTTGCTTGAGCCACAGTAGTAGTAGTTATTTTAAAGAAAATGAGTTGTCAACATCTCATTGTTTTAGCCCCCTTATATCGCATCGTGCAAGCTTGGCTGAAAAATGGCTGGAGGCAATCTGCGTAACTGTTGGGAGCTAGAGGCCAAGGCCCCCTATGTTCTCAAACTTTTTTACATACTGCGGCTTGAGCAACCAGTGGCTGTAGCTATTCTCCAGACCATGAGAACACGAGATACTATCTCCATATCTTTCCTTCATCTTAGCCCCCTCTAATTTTTTTTTTCTGTGGTTCCGCCTCTGGCTGGAGGTCCCATGAGACGAGACATGATAGAGTGCAGCCTCGAAGAAACGTCTGGTGCAAAGCTAGCCCAGGCAGGCGCTCTGGCGATGCTGTGGACTGTGCTGAGACGAAGAATCGGAAGGACCGCCTGGCACAGCCCATGTGAGGCCAGGCAGAGACGGTACGCGAGTAAAAAGATGTTCATTGTTCACGCGCGCGACCGTGGACGGATACAGATCTACAGAGCCACCATGATCGCGTCCGGTATCTCCCACCGGCCATCGCCCATCCATCCCATCCCACGGGAACGCAAGGACAGGAAGCAGCACGAGCCTCCCGCCTGCGCTGCCGCTGCGTCGTGCCATGCCTCAGGTCGCAGCGCCCCGCGGCCAGGCCAGTTTACGCTGCCACGGTCGTGCTGCTGGGGACCATCCCACCTTTGTGTCGCACCATTGGCAGCCTTCTGTTGTGTGCCCCGTCGTGTGTCGCTCGACGTCGACGATTCCCATGGCGGGACGGGATCAGTTTGCTGCGGTCCACGCCGTTGTTGGGCCACAGGAAAGCCTTGCCGCAGAAAAGAGCGCGCATGCCGGCTCGCCCTGGCATTTGGCGAAAGCGCCCGGCTACGTGCCCTCAAATCCATCCATGGGGCGCCCTGCGTCTTTTTAATAATTTTCCCGTCTCGCAGTCACCATCTCTGCCCTCTCTCTTCTCTTCCCCACAAGACACACACCTGACACCACCACCTTTCTCCTGCGTGGTCCGTCTCCTTCCTCCCCCAACCTGTTCTGGTCCGTCCTCAGTTCACCACAGGCCGCTCACATCCATCCATCCATCCATCCATCACACTGCCCCAAGTCGATCTCCCTCCTCTCAGGCCTGCACCGGTCTGTTCCTTCCGGCTGCCGCTGCGGCGTCCCAGGCATGCGCGCCTCTGCTGGTCGTCTACGCCGGCTGCTGGCCCTCGCCGTCCTCTCCGTCGCCCTGTCCGTGGCGACGGCGGCGGTGGCAGGCGGCGACCACAACTTCCAGCGGGACTTCGACGTGGTGTGGGGCGCGGGCAATGCGCGGTTCCGCGACGGCGGGCGGACCGTGGAGCTGTCCCTGGACGAGCGGACGGGGGCGCGGCTGCAGTCCAAGCAGCGCTACCTCTTCGGCAGGTTCGACCTCGAGATGAAGCTCGTCCCCGGCGAGTCCGCCGGCACCATCACCTCCTTCTATGTGAGTCCGTCCGTCCATTCGTGCACTCGATCTCCCTAGTATATCCTGTGCACCATCACCTCCTTCTGGGCTAAGCTAAGATTGGCCGTGCTATGCGTCTCGTTCGAGATGAGCTGAGATTGTACTTCAGTGGTGGGAGTGGGACTCTGGGGCAGCCGCAGCGCTCCTTGTGTCTGACATTTGGCTTTCTGGGAGTGATTTTTGCTCGTGGGGGTGAAAAAATATTACAGCTTTGATCAGGCAAGCAGGTGATGGATGGCCTCGCGCATTTGTTGCACTCGAGAGTTCAGACTTGAGCCTGAACTAAGGGCAAGTTTGGTTGCCAATTTTTTTTGCAAAATGACACGGCAGCGTTTTCGTTGTTATTTGGTAATTAGTATCCAATTATAGTTTAATTAGGCTTAAAAAATTCGTCTAGTGAATTTCGTCTAAACTGTATAATTAATTTTATTTTTTATTTATATTTAATGCTTTATGCATACTTCAAAGATTCGATCTTTGACGTGACGAAAAATCTTAAAAATTTTGGTATTTTAAGAGGAAACTAAACAGGGCCTAAACAAGATCGGCGCTGCGGCTTGGCAGATCGGGTGGTTGCGTGGTTGAGGTTCACCGTTGCCGCGGTGGATTTTTGCACGGCTGGCCGCTGGGGTGCGTGAATGCTGGTAGTAATTGGTGAATTCAATTGGCATTTGTGATGAACAGGGCGAGGTAGCTACTAGCCCAGACAGACAGATGTGTTGCTACAGTTACTGCGTGTACACTACAGTATGAGCACGTCTCCATGCATCATGCTGGTGCTCCTGCTGTGGCTCATCAACTCAAAAGAGCCGTGGATCCCACTACTGGATTTTTTTTTGAAATATATGCCATTACTACTTGCCTGTTCGGTTGAACTTATCGAATAGACCCAGGCCTTGTTTAGATACCCTTAAAATTTTAAGTTTTTTCACTCTCTCTCCATCACATTAATTTTTAGCCGTTTGCATGGAACATTAAATGTAGGTAAAAAAATAACTAATTGCACAGTTTAGTTGGAAATCACGAGATGAATCTTTTGAGCTTAGTTGGTCTACGATTGGACAATATTTACTAAATAAAACGAAAGTGCTACTATTCATCGGATTGAAATTTTTTCCAATCTAAACAAGGCCCCAGTGTACTCGCTAGATACATTCTCCATTTTTCTTTACTACATATACACACACAATACAATTTACAAGCAAAAGTATCCCAGCGTCCGTCGTATATATGTCTAACAAAGCAAAAGCTGTGGCATCGCAGATCTGCACGGGCGGCGCGCGGCACGACGAGGTGGACTTCGAGTTCCTGGGGAACTCGAGCGGGGAGCCGTACCTGCTGCACACCAACATCTTCAGCGACGGGCGAGGGGAGCGGGAGCAGCAGTTCGCGCTGTGGTTCGACCCCACGCGGGGATTCCACACCTACACCATCCTGTGGAACCCGCACAACATCGTGCTCTACATCGACGGCGTCCCGATCCGTGTCTTCGCTAACAACGCCGCGGCGGGGGTGCCGTTCCCGGCGCGGCAGCCGGCGCGGGTGTTCGCCAGCATCTGGGACGCCGAGGACTGGGCCACGCTGGGCGGGCGCGTCAGGACCGATTGGAACAGCGCGCCCTTCGTCGCCATCTACCGCCGGTACAACGTCACCAACGCCTGCGTCTGGGAGGATGGTGCAGGAGGTGGTGGCGGCGGCGGGCGGGCACGGTGCCCGACGGTGTTGACGGCGGTGCCAGGAGGCGGGCCGCGGCGGCGGAGGGCGCCGGCGTGGATGGCGCAGCGGATGGACTGGTGGAGCTGGATGACGCTCAGCTGGGTGCGCATGAACTACATGGTGTACGACTACTGCGCCGACCGGAGGCGATTCCCGCACGAGTTCCCGCCCGAGTGCGCCATCCCCATCGGCAGAGCCTGAGCTCACAGTCATCAGTCGTGCTCGTGCCGTGTAGAGAGATGTCTACTTGTAGTGTTAGCTAGCTAAACAACCTACTGCTGCTGCTGTTTTGTAATCCACACTATTCAGCTTGTTTTTTAAATCGAAATAATATTTTTCTTTTATAATAATTCAGCTAGAACAATATTTTTCAACCAATTTAGTTAAGTTTCAGCAACCCGAACAGGGCCCATTATCGTGTTTGATTTCAGTTTCTAGAGCATGCCGTTTAGATTCGTCGCAAGAACTCGCGGACCGGAGACTCGGTACACGAATGTACTGCGAATAATTTGTGCCTCATTGTTTTTTGAGGAAATTGTGAAGCTTGAATGACTACTGGGCCATGCTAAATGCTGGCATTTGAGTTCAGGTTTCTCTAAAAAAAAATGGACCTGTGGAAAACGAAAAGGCCCTTGTGGGCTGGGCCAGATTCTGTGCTGGGCGCTACTGACAGACAGGCACTTGTTGCGGCATTTCTCTAGCCGGGACTGGAGCCAGGAATTTTAGACTGACAGGCATTTGTCTCGGCATTTCCGTTTTTTTCTTGAAAAAACTGTGTGCAATACCATTGGACATTGTTAGTTGTTCCACGAACTATATAAAAGTATATTATAAGTTTATTATAAAAGTATATTCAACGATTTATCTAATGATACTAATTATGTATTACAAATATTAATATTCTTTTATATATAATTGATCAAAGTTGAAAAAAAATAATTTCTTGGGAAGTGAGAACGACTTCTATTCTGGGACATAGAGAGTATCTATTCGAACCAACATTTTTAAAATTAAAAAAATGAAACGAATATATGTGGCTAGGGTCAGGCAAATGCGTGTGCACAGTAACCATGGTGGCATGTCCTCCTCATGTACACCTCAACCGAGCTGGGACGGATCCACGACATTTCCCCCAACGAAAATAAATTCCGACGGCGCATGCAAAAACCACCCAAAAACTCAAACGTTATCCTCGGCAGCCCGGCCATCCCCTCAAGAATTCAAGACATCGTGGGTTCCTGAGTGATGACTGATGAGTTTCAGCAGGCAGCAGAGGCGCCCAACCCCCGCCGCATGAATATGCCGCCTCCGGTCTGGACGTCTGGTGACCACTACCACAGGTCCAGAACGAAACAGCTGGTTGAGAGATCATCTCATCTCATCTCATATATCATCCGTCACTCAGCCAGCTGCTTCCAGCTCGCGTATACTACTCCGTAGGCTAGCTATCACACCACGACGACAACGTACACACGTCGCTGTCGCGATTGGCGTAGACGATTTGTCATGCGGATCGACTAGAGATATACACATGCACAGGAGGAGAGAATGAGATGGACTTGGACGTGCCGCCGGCTCCGGTTCTTGCGATGCAGCTCTCTTGCTCCATGCATGCATGGTTGGTGCTCGGTCCGGTCATTTACACGGGTAGTACTAGTAGCACACGCATGCATGCGGATATGCTTTAAGTCCTGATGTATGATCTGTGTATCATGATATCATCAGTGCAGTGATGAGCACGACGTGCCGGCCGATCGTAGGCCCGGCCGCCGCCGGCGTGGGCGACCACAATTCCACCACCAACTCTAACGATCGATCGTCGATTATTAGTTCGGTCGTCGGGCGCCTCGGTGCGACGGGATGGGACGGCGGCCTGCGTGCACCAAGCCACTAATGCTTATTGGAAATTTGGAATTGGATGCTGATGTGAAATATATTTGCGAATTGGACTCGTTTCCACCAGTCCGTGCTAGGGCCTAGCGGCAGAGGATTGGACGTGTCGTCTGGCCGGCCGACGGCCCCAACCGGAAAGAGAAAGCAAAGCAGGGGATCGGATCGATGGAACGACGAAGCAGTAGTGCATGCGGGCGCCAATGTGATGATGAGATAACGTCGACGAAGGCGATATCCGGTGAACAGAAAGACAACCGAGACGTCACGGGCGGCGCTATTCCGATCCTGTGTCTCTCGCTCTTCCTTGCACGCCTCATCTCAGACAAGGTGTGGTCTGGTCCCTCTGTGGCTCTCCCTCCACGCATGCGTGCTACATACACTAGCGCTCATGGGAAAGGGCCGTGGTAGATTTACTGTACTCCTACCTCGCTAGCTGAAACAAAACACGGAATATGCGGCAAGTCGCTACGAAGAAATTTCACCGTATCTCTGTCCCGAAAAACTAATCACACTACAAAAAATATAGTACTAAATCTTGTATTGGAGTCATGATATCTCTATTTAGAGTCTCTTTGGCATTGCCCTGGCTACTACAACAACAGTTCCAACTCTAACTCATTTGAAGAAACCACAAATCCTGGTTCCTTATAGCATTTTTTGGGCCATGTCGGGCTCGGGTCGAGCCGAGAAAAAACCCAGTTTTTTCGGGCAAAAAAAACCCTACCCTACTCACAGTCGTCCCACGGGCGACTCATTGTTTTTAGTTAGAGAAAAAATAAAATAAATATTTCAGGTCAGGCTGAGAAAAAAATTCTGAGCAGTTGGGTCTTCGTCCAGGCCTTGTCCACTAAGGCATGTATATGTACGGACTTCATCTCAGTCCGTCGCTCGAAAGCAAAGAAGATAAGATTTTCAATGACAATGGTCCTAGGTCAAAGTTTCTTCAGAGTTAACAAGAGTCATCAAAATAAGTAGGTGTCCACAATGTTGAGTCACTGTCTCTTAAAGCGTTGGGCGTGTATCGCATTGGAGTCTACATCAAGTAGTATTTCTTAATGGACTCCCAACACGATACAAATGTCTACTGTGATAAAAAAATGCTATATCTTGTACTCCCTCTATTTGAAATTGTAATATGTTTTAACTTTTTTAATGCGTATCTTTTGCTATGTACATAGTAAAAATAATCAGAAATACTAAATAAAGAGCGCGCACGCTCTGGCTGTTACGCCGGCACACCTGCCCGCACGGTCTTTCCTCTCCTCCTGCCCGCACGTTCTTTCTTCTCCCCGGCTCTCAACGGCGACATCAACCCGACGGCGTCCTCCCCGCGCCCGCGCCCACTAGCTGCCTACGCTCGTGCCCCACCGCCTCTCCCGTGTGCAGCAATGGCGGATGCGGCAGCGGATTCAGGTTAGGTAGGCCTCCTCCTCCCTCTCCTCTCTCTTGTCCTCCTCCTCCTTCTGGATCTGCTTTCTAGGGTTCTGGAGAGCTCCCCCTTATCTTCTCCAACTCCGGCAGGGTATAGAATGGCCGGCCGGGGGAAGGTAGGTAGTCCAAGCTGTGGGGATGGTCGATGGGTGGTTTTGGGGAGCTGGTGGCGTTAGAGGCGGGGGGGGGGGCAAGAAGGTGGCGCCACGGACGAGCTAGGGTTTCGCTAAAGCTCCATGGTCGAGGCCGCGGAGCTCTGGCGAAACCCTGGTGAAAGCATCTAGGCCCCTAGTTGGGTTTCGGTGATTAATAACGACATGAGATTACTGTGACTAACGTGTGTTTTGCAGAGACAAATTGAATTAGGTCATGGTCATGATGATTGTTTGGGCAATAATGGTTTTCATGCCCCTATCGATGGAAATCATTTCAGTTTTCAAAGGATGGACGACAAGGTTAAGGATGGACTAGTTCTAAGTGTCGTTTGGCGTTGGAGAGACACTTAGAGTAGTTTAGGACTTTGTTTTTCCTTTGACCGTACTATTAAGGGGGTATGAACTATTAGCTTCACCTAGGTGAGTCTAATGGGTTACGTGTGGTGCACACTTGTCAAACTTAGCATTAGGTAGCTCAGGAATAGCCCTAAGTTCGATTGGAGTCAAATTCATTCACAAAGGATTTTGAATTGGAAGTGAATGGAGGGTCAAATGATTGATCGGACGCTGATTTATTGTTGACCGGACTCACAGGTGCTACATCCGGTCAGTGTTCAGCGCGCACAACAGAAGCTGAGGAGAGACCGGATGCTGCGCATTGATTGGGACCGGACACGCTGGTGCCGACCAACTGTAGTAGCTAGGTCTCAATGTTGACGAAGAATCGGACGCTAAACAACGAATGACCGGACGCTGTGTTTGCAGCATCCGGTCAACATCAGTAAGGTTCCAGAGAGGAAATTTGAGGACCGGACACGTCCGATCCAGGAGGATCGGACGCTCCTCTGAATCCAGTCACTCCAACGGCCCTCTCTAACAGGGTGATGCCACGTAGCCGTTGGCTACTGACCGGCACGTCCGGTCACATGGACCTGCACGTCCGGTCACCTCGAAAAATGCTGAGTTAGACCCCAATCGTTATATTTTGAATGGAGGGTATAAATACATATCCTACTCGTCTAATTGAGTTCTCTTGCCCATTTGTTCAGCTGAGAAACATCTTTGGAGTGCAAGGGAGAGCAAGAGCCTAGTGGGGTGATTGAGATTTGATAATCTAAGATTAAGGACCTCATTAGTGCATAGGGAGTAGCAAGTGTGCATTCACCTTTCTTATTAGGCTTGTCTTGGTCAAGTGAGAGTTTGTGCTTGTTACTCTTGGTGATCGCCATCACCTAGATGGCTCAGTGGTGATTGGAAGCTTGGTGATCATCCGACGGAGCTTGTGGATGACTCTAGTCATGATGTGAGTGGTTGTGGGCGATTCATTATGATGGAGTGTCAAAGAATCAGCCCGTAAAGAGCACTTGATCCTTACGCGGATCAAGGAAGAGCTACACCATTGTGCGGGTGCTCCAACGAGGACTAGTGGGGAGTGGCGACTCTCCGATACCTCATAAAAACATCGTCGTGTTCCTCTCTCTCTCTCTTTACTTTGAGCATTTATATTTGAGCAATTCAATTCATGTCTTTACATTCTTAGAATTGTCATGCTAGAGTAGGATCGGAACCTAGGGTGTAAAACTTTTGTATGCGGTAGAACAATAGAAACACTTCTAGGCACAAGAGGATGAAATGGGCTAAGTGTAGGGCTTATTTATTGAAAGAAATCGAGAATTAGCCCAATTCACCCCCCCCTCTTGGGCATCTTGATCCTTTCAATTGGTATCGAAGCCTCGTGCTCCTTAAATTAGGCTTAGCCGCCTAGAGCAAGATGTCCCACGGGGATGGACCCCCTCCCGTCTTTGAGGGAGATGATTTTCCTTATTGGAAAATTTATATGGAGGTGTACCTAGAGGCTTTAGATGTTGGAGTGCTTAAAGCCGCCTCACAAGGTTTTCCCAACACCTAGGGATCCCGCTAACCTTCAAGGTGATGAGGTTCACTACGAGAAGTGGAATACAAATGCTAGAAACACTCTTTTTGGAGTTCTTTGCAAGGATGTCTTTAACCGTGTGCGGAACCACAAAGACGCCCATTCACTATGGTCGGACATTTGTGCGCTCCATGAGGGAACCAAGAGTGAGCGTGAGGAACGCTATCACCTTGTAATAAAGAAGCTTAATTCATTTGAAATGCTTCCTAGTGAAAGTACTAATGAAATATATTCACGCTTGAATGTTCTTGTAGAGAAGGTCAATGGACTTGGACTCACTCAAATGCAACCATCCGATATTATGAGAAAGATCTTGATTGTCCTTCTCATTGACAAGTATGGGCATATTGTGATGGTGCTTAATCAAAGTGATCTTTCAATGTACATGCACATTATTCCACAAGATAGCTCTTCTTCCACCAAGAAAAAAGATTTGGCATTCAAGGCTAGCCAAGAGAAGAGGGACAAAGCAAAAGTTGATCATGATATCTCAAGTGACGATGAGATTGATGATGCAAGCCTTTCTCTCATGGTGAGAAGAACCGCCAAGATGCTCAAGAAGCTAAACAAGAATGGTGTCAAGTTTGATGGCAAGAAGAAGAAATTCTTCACTAGGAATAGAAGGAAGCCCATCTCTAAAATGAATTGCTACAATTGTGGAGATATTGGTCATCTAACCCATCAATGCCCTAAACCCAAGAAAGACAAGTACAAGAAAAAATACAAGGGCAAGAAAGATGACTCAAGTGATGATGATGATAAGAAGAAGAAGAAGAAGAACAAGCCATACAAGAAGAAAGATGGCAAAAAGAAGGAATGTCACAAGAAGAAGAAGAATGGCAAGGCCTATATTGTTGGTGATTGGCTCACGGATATTGCATCATCAAATGGCTCATCCGATGATGAAAGTGAAAATGAGAAGGAGAAGGTGGCTGGTCTTGTGATTGGCTCTTCACTATCTTCATCGACACCGCCGCCATCATCCTCTACACATATATGCCTCATGGCCAAGGGTGAACAAAAGGTACAGAATAATGATGATAGTAATGGTGATGACAATGCTAGTGATGATGAAAATGATAGTGATAGTGATGAAGAATTTGAATCACCTTCTTATGATGATCTTGTCAAATTGTTAAACCAATACAGTAAAATTATTAGAAAGACGAGCAAAAAATAAGAAGCTAGAACTTAAGAATGACTCACTCTTAGCAAAGTATGACAAAGCCAAAAAAGCTAGTGATGAGCTTAGAGAAGAAAATAAAATTGTGTCATCCAAACTCAAGGAGCTCAAAACCTCTAAAAAGGAGCTTAGAGAAAAACATGATAAACTTGAGGAGATACACAATGAGCTCACCACTAGTTACAACTTGCTAAAAGAAGAGTACACCAATCTCAAGATTAACCATGACAATTTTGTTATTTCTCATGAGTTATTGTCAGATGAGCCACATGATGCTACTAACAATGTTGTTAAAATTGATATAGCTACATCATGTGATGACTTGATTGTTGAGAGCATTGAGCAAGTGGTTGAGTCCGACAACTATGATGATTATGTCAAGCTCAAGAATGAAAATGAAAAGCTCAAGAAGGATCTTGAAAAACTATCGACCACAAACACAATTGTGATAGAGAATCTTGACAATGATCATGATATGGCTCTTGAGAATAAGATGCTTAGAGAAGAAAACAAGAAACTCAAGTTGGAGAAAGAACATCTCAAGACTGGTTTGAGCAAGTTCACAAGAGGCCAATATCTCCAAAGTGAGCTACTTATGAACACCGTGAAGAAGATGGATAGAAGTGGTATTGGGTTCTTGGCAAATCAAGAGAAGAAAGCTCAAGCTCAACATCAACAACAATACAAGTCAAAGCCTAAGCCAAAGAGATGATTTGAGTGTGGACAAGAAGGTCACTTTGCTCATGAGTGTGAAACTCCACCACCACAACCATTGCCCAAGCATGCTAGACCCTTTGCCTTTAATGCTCACTACATGCTTAGAAAAGATTCTAGTGGAAAGATGAAAGTCATGTTCTTAGGTCCATCCAACAAGAATAGGCCTAAGTAAATTTAGGTTGCTAAGTCACTGTTGAGAAAGTTAAGGGCCCTCATCAAGTTTGGGTCCCTAAACAACAAGCTTGATCTCTTGTGTGTGGAGGTGAATTACAAGACCGGTAGAAGTCATTGGGTTATTGATAGTGGTTGCACTCAACATATGACCGATGATCCTCTTATATTCACCTCATTATATGAAAAGGTAGATGGTCAAGAAAGGGTTACATTTGGTGATAATTCAAAGGGCAAAGTACAAGGATTGAACAAAGTTGCAATATTAAATGATCACTCAATATCAAATATGCTATATGTTGCATCATTGAGCTTCAACTTGCTATCCGTAGGTCAATTGTGTGATCTTGGCTTTCAATGTTTGTTCATCGAGAAGGAAGTGGTTGTGTCAAAGAGAGATGATGATTAAGTTATATTCAAGGGCTTTAGATACAACAACCTATATCTAGTAGATTTCACCTCCAAAGATGCAAACCTGAAGACATGCTTATTCACCAAAACATCACTTGGGTGGCTTTGGCATAGAAGACTTGCAAATGTTGGGATGAGCTCACTCAAGAAGCTAATGAAGAATGAATTGGTGAGAGATTTGAAGGATGTGAAATTTTAGAAGGACAAGCTTTGTAGTGCATATCAAGCCGGCAAGCAAGTTACAAACACTCATCCAACCAAAGCTTACATGTCAACAACGAGAGTACTAGACTTTCTCCACATGGATCTATTTGGACCAACAACTTATAAGAGTTTGGGAGGCAACCTCTATTATCTTGTGATAGTTGATGACTACTCTAGATACACTTGGGTGCTCTTCCTTCATGACAAGACTGAAGTGGCCGCATGTTTTAAGAAGTTTGTCAAGAGAACACAAAATGAATTTGAAGTGAAGCTCAAGAAGATAAGAAGTGACAACGGGAAAGAATTTGATAACACAAACATTGAAGCATATTGTGATGAAGTTGGGATTAAGCATGAGGTCTCCACAACCTACACTCCTAAATAAAATGGTGTAGTAGAGAGAAAGAACCAAACACTAATCACCCTTGCAAGAATAATGCTTGATGAGTACAATACACCTCAAGATCTATGGGTGGAAGCTATCAACACCACATGCTATGCATCCAACCGCCTATTTCTCCAAAAGTTTCTTGGCAAGACCCCTTATGAGTTGCTCAATGGGAAGAAGCCAGACGTCTCATTCTTCCAGGTGTTTGGTTGCAAATGCTACATCTACAAGAAATGACAACACCTAGGAAAGTTCCAAAGATGTTGTGATATTGGTTTTCTTGTTGGTTACTCATCAAAGTCCAAAGCATATCGAGTATTTAATCATGCCACCGGCTTGGTTGAAGAAATATATGATGTAGAATTTGATGAATCTAACGGCTCCCAAGGAGCACTTGAGAATCTTGATAATGTAGGTGATGAACCATTGAGGGAGGCCATGAAGAACATTCCGGTTGAAGACATCAAGCCCAAAGATTATAAAGATGATGTACAAATGATTGATCCACCATCTTTATTAAATGTGCCACAAGATGTTGATGCTCCACAACCTCCTCCTCAAGTGGTTGATAGAAGAAATTCACACATACTACAAGCACATCCACAAGATCTCATCATAGAGATTCCTTCAAAGGGTGTAATGATTCGCTCTCAAAAACTTACTTCATTTATTGAACATCACTCGTTTGTTTCTTGTATTGAGCCTAAGAATATAGAAGTTCTTTAAGATCCGGATTGGATAAATGCTATGCATAAAGAATTGAACAACTTCACCCGCAATAAAGTTTAGACACTTGAAGAGCGACCACAACATGCAAGAGTCATTGAA
Organism: Miscanthus lutarioriparius; assembly: GCA_904845875.1. Classification (NCBI taxonomy): domain Eukaryota; kingdom Viridiplantae; phylum Streptophyta; class Magnoliopsida; order Poales; family Poaceae; genus Miscanthus; species Miscanthus lutarioriparius. The sequence goes on along the minus strand of CAJGYO010000019.1, from coordinate 7,287,332 downwards.
ACAAAGTAGGTGTTCCGCAACAAGCAAGAGGATCAAGCCATCGTTGTGAGGAACAAGGCAATGCTAGTTGCAAAGAGGTTCTATCAAATTGAAGGGTTGGATTTTGAAGACACCTTTGCATCAGTTGTAAGACTTGAAGCCATTCATATCCTTCTTGCATATGCATCTCATCATAAAATGAAATTATATCAAATGGATGTTAAAAGTGTATTTTTAAATGGCTTCATAAATGAACTAGTCTATATTGATCAACCTTCCGGGTTCGAAGACCCTAGATATCATAATCATGTTTATAGGTTGTCCAAGGCGCTATATGGGCTAAAGAAAGCCCCAAGAGCTTGGTATGAGCGCCTTTGGGATTTTCTCATTGAGAAGGGCTTCACCATTGGAAAGGCCGACACTACACTATTCACCAAGAAGCTTGATGGAGAGATTTTCAGTTGTCAAGTATATGTTGATGATATCATATTTGGCTCATCAAATAAAGACTATTGCAAAGAATTTGGTGAATTGATGGTGAAGGAGTTTGAGATATCTATGATTGGAGAGCTTACATTCTTTCTTGGTTTTTAAGTCAAGCAAATGATAGAAGGGATCTTCATCTCTCAAGAAAAATATACCAAAGATCTTCTCAAGAGGTTTGAAATGGATTAATGTAAGCCAATTAAGACACCAATGCCATCTAATGGACATCTCGACTTAGATGAGGGAGGTCAATCGATTGATCAAACTCTCTACTGTTCTATGATTGGTAGCTTATTATACTTGACCGCATTTAGGCCCGACATCATGTTTAGTGTGTATATGTGTGCTAGATTTCAAGCTAATCCTAAGGAGGCTCATATGGTTGCCGTTAAAAGAATCCTTAGGTACCTTAAGCACACACCAAGCATTGGTCTTTAGTATCCCAAAGAAGCTAGATTCCAACTAGTTGACTATTCTGATTCGGATTATGTCGGTTACAAAATTGATAGAAAAAGCACATTCGGTGGGTGCCATTTGCTTGGTAGATCACTAGTGTCTTGGACCTCTAAGAAGCAAAATAGTGTGGCCTTGTCCACCGCCGAGGCAGAGTACATTACCACGGGTACTTGTTGTGCACAAATTCTTTACATGAAGCAAACTCTTCTAGACTATGGTGTAGTTCTAAAAAGAGTACCTCTCTTGTATGACAATGAGAGTATGGTAAAACTTGCTAATAACCCAGTTCAATACTTTCGCACCAAGCACATAGATATTTGTCATCACTTTCTTAGAGATCATGTTGCTAAAAATGATATATCACTAGAAGGTGTAAGGATCGAGGATCAATTGACGGATATCTTTACAATACCGCTAGATGAGGCTACGTTTTGTCGGTTGAGGAATGAGCTCAATGTGCTTGATCTAAGTAACTTCACAAAAAATGAGCTTGTGTTGTCCCTTACATTACATTGTAATATAAAACATGTTTATTTTTTAGTAATGCACTTAGGGCTTGTCTAACATGGTTAAGATAACCGCCGAAAAGCGTGTGACTTTCAGGGACAGAGCAGGCTCAGCACTTCACTCCTATAGTCACGGGCTTCACTCCTACTCAGTCCACGTTAGTGCTAGTGATGGACATCCCTGTCTCTAGGAGTTTGGGTGCAACTTTCAGTGAGCTCACGGGACAGCCTACATCGCCTGAGTTTCGAGTCCTTGCTCCTACCACAACCACTCTAGTCACATGCACTACTAAGATGATCCCATCCTCTGTTGCTTCATCTGAGCTGCCTCTAATAGTCACTCCCACTCTTGAGGTCTCAGCGACAGCGACAGTGGCAGTTCTAGCTCCACTCCCTACAGTGACACCCTCTGAGCCACAGGCCAACCTAGCCACCGAGTCCACTAAGCAGACCTAGACCGTTTCACCTCCACTTCCAGTGACATAGGGTCCGACCGCTCAGAGTTCAGGGTCCAAGGATGATGCAGCTCAGTTTCAGATCTCTCACCGCACCTCAGCGCTCGACTCATCTGCTCCTCACCCACCGTTCGACCCTTAGGTTTTGGTGCTTAACGCCAAAGGGGGAGAGGGAGTGAGTATGTTAGATTTAGGGGGAGCATGTGAGATGCACTCAATTTTTTGTGTGTGACACTTCATGTATTCATGTTTACTTTCATGCATTGTGTTATATGTGATATATGTGTGATTGTGGAACTTATGTGACTTGTGTGCTCTCTACTTTGATAATATGTCATGTCATTTCGTTATGCTCATTTGCTTTGCTTCCGCGTTTTACTCCGATATAAATAAGCTTTACTTTATGTACTCATGCTTATTTCATATCTTGTGAGTACATTGCGTTGGCTTGGATCATATAAGCATGCCTAACCCTCTTTTGTTCTTATTGTCAATTGCTTATATAAACCAAACATATTGAAAACCTCACCCATCTCCTATACATACTCGATGTTGTGTTGTCATCAATCACCAAAAAGGGGGAGACTGAAAGCATCTAGACCCCTAGTTGGGTTTCGGTGATTAATGACGACAGGAGATTACTGTGACTAACGTGTGGTTTGAAGAGGCAACTTGAATTAGGTCATGGTCATGATGATTGTTTGGGCAATTATGGTTTTCATGCCTCTATCGATGGAAATCGTTTCAGTTTTTAAATGATGGACGACAAGGTTAAGGATGGACTAGCTCTAAGTGTCGTTTGGCGTTGGAGAGACACTTAGAGTAGTTTATGACTTTGTTTTTCCTTTGGCCGTACTATTAAGGGGGTATGAACTAGTAGCTTGACCTAGGTGAGTCTAATGGGTTAGGTGTGGTGCACACTTGTCAAACTTAGCACTAGATAGCTCAGGAATAGCCCTAAGATCGATTAGAGTCAAATTCATTCACAAAGGATTTTGAATTGGAAGTGAATGGAGGGTCAAATGATTGACCAGACGCTGATTTATTGTTGACCGAACTCATTGGTTGTGGTAGAACTGCCTAGAATAGCATGCTTTCGGAGGTGCTCGCCTTCCACCAGAAACTAAGCACCCCGAAAGTTGGCTGCATCGGACGGTTCCGTCGAGCACACCCCGAGGGAGAACTCGAATAATCCACGTTATTCCTCTAGGATCTAATAATGAGAATGAGTTTACAACACTTAGTCCATTTCATACAACAAGACTTCTTAGAAATACATTATTACAATACCAAGTTTAGAGTGTGGAATTTAACAGCGGAATTAAATTAAACATCTAACGATAAGATACAAGGATCTGTCTATGCCCACCTAAAGAATCCTCCACACAACAGCTACTCCTCAAGCTACACCTGCAATAGGGGTAAATAAACCCTGAGTATATAATGTACTCGCAAGACTTACCCGACTAGTGGGAATAATTTCTCGACTCCAAAGGATATGATAGGCTTTATGGCTTGCTGGGTTTCCTTTTTGCGAAAAGCATTACTAGTAGTAAATCCTTATGTATGTTTCTTATTAGCAGTCCTGATTAGTTCATTAGCTAACCATTCTATGTAAGCATCTGTTCTACTTTCAAGCAAGAATTGAGCAATCAGATCTATTTCACCATCTTTCATCTTCCAGTTCTTACTACGGTGTTAGATCGTAGACAAGTCGTACCAGATTACTCGGCGATTCATGAACCAATGTAGCCCAACTGGGTACCCCAAAACACATGCCCTGCTTGTACCCCAGGCACAAGCAGGACCAACCCACCACTCTTCTATCAAGGGGTCCAGGTCCCCGTCCAAACTTGGACTTCAAGCCCTCACACCTGAGTCCCGGACTCAGTGTAGTGCTTAGACCTCCACCATCCCCACCTTCAATTAGTCGGTCCAGAAAGAGCCAGAACCCACGATAAGAAAGCAACGAGCCTTCCCTGCTCCCATAAACAAGTATGTGCTCAAGATAATAAGTCTGTGACCTGATTAGAATCTAATGCAACGACCGATCCTTAACCAACACGGATAGGGAAAATAGTGTAACCAAGCTATGCCCTGTTGGCCGCGGGACACAACCTATTACACCCACAAATACCCATACCATATCCTTGCCCGGTCTCTATTTTTCCTTTTCACCTTTTTATCATGAGAGTGATAATAATAGTCACCTATTGTGAGTAACGGCAGGTTACTCACACTACCGATAGCCTAAGCATAGCAGCTACTCAACCTATGCTAGTAGGACTCATAGATAGGTTTATCTATGCATGTAGTTTCAATATAAATCCTGTAACGTAAATGCACATCACATATATATATATATATTCAATTATTATTCAAAATAAGGGTTATGCACCAGGGCTTGTCTTGGGCATGTGCGGTATCAACTCAGTCAGTCAGTGGTGGCTCTAGGACCTCCTCCTACACGAGGATCTCCTCCTTGTACTCCTTAATCACCTCCTCAAACTCATGATCTCCGATGGTTATGATCTCCGCCAACTCATTTTCTACATGCATGCGATGATGATGCAACACTTAGCATTTCAGCAACAACAACTCTTAAAATAAGAATACACATAGTAAGCTACTAAGTTAGCTCTAACGACTAAGATGCTAAGCTAACTATCATCTTCATCAAGTAAAGTGTTGGGTTCAAACACCTAGCTTTTCAAATGAAGGATATATCTTTATTTCTACTAATGATTTAATGTATATTTGAAACAAAGAGCATTTAACTACCCTTATGTTAAGTCTATTCTAGAGCTACAAAAATTATAGTGAGCACATAATAATACCATGAAGCTACTGTAAAATTTTCAAAGCAACAGCTATCACCATATTGCCACAAAAATTCCTACAATATTTAACCTAATAATATAAAGCACTCTCAAATGATTTAATAGTTCCTGGTATCAACAAATATATATCTGAACTAAAAACACCAACAGATAGAGCACAATTTTAGGAACTAACAAAATTAGTTTCACAATTTTTTGACATCTACATTATTTTATATTAATTATCAAAGTTTAGCTCAGAATTGAAATGAAAAGCTATTTCTATTTTTTCACGAAGAAGGAAAACCGCTTTCGGCCCACTCGGCCCACACGATGCAATGCCCCTGGACTATGAGCAAAATAACCCGCTGTCCACGTTACTATTTCTACAGACAACGACTTTGCAACGAAATCCTTGCATCTTTCTCCTCTTTACAATGGTAAGGCCCTCGGCCACCCTAGCGTGTGTTGGCGCGGCGGGCACGGCAATGGACGGTCACGCCGGCCAACTAAGGCACGCAGCGGCCCCGCTAGCGGGCTGACCTGGATCTACGATCCTAGCGCCTACACTAGATGAACTTACAGGAGGAGCGGAGCTTACAGGAGCTGTGGCCACGGCGAGCGGCCGCGTGCGACGGTGGTGCGACCATACCAGCCATCCTAGACCACTGCATAGCTATTGGCTAGCGCATGAGCAACCCTAGCTTACCCCGATCATGGCTGTGGTGATGGTTGAGGGAACGGTCATCGGATAAGGGCTGGCCGTGCGCGACCGGAGGGGTGCGGTGGCGCTCGAGACGGCACAGCCACGTCAGCAGCTACGGCGAGGCGGTAGAGGTGCAAGCGAGGCGCGCAGGGTGAAGTGGAGGTGGAGGCGAAGCTCGTGAGGCAGGTGGATTGGCATGGAGTGGTGCGATGGGTGACTGTCCTCGTGCACGGCCGAGTCCGGCCTTAATGGCACGACGGAGGGAAAACTCCAAAATTGGAGCTTGGTGTGACACGAGTTAAGGCGGGGTAAGGTCAGGCGGCTAGATGACTCACAGGTGGATCTAGAGAGGTAGTGAATTGACATGAGGTGACTTGTATCTGCCAAATTTAAGGAAGCGGCTTCACCGGCCATGGCGACAGGGAAGAAAAACCAATGAGGGGGAAGAGGTAGGTCCGGCTCGATCCATCCTCGCCTTGGCGGGGAGCGGTCGATGCTACCAGGGCGACACGTGCACAGGAGCCAAAGCCAAAACGTGTGCGTGCAGGCGGTGGGGTAGCGTGGCATGCACGATCGCAACACCGTTAATGGCAAGGCGACGACGCGAGACAGCAAGGGGCAAACCCACGTGCTCGGAGATGCGACGGGCAGCAGCGTCATGACGCAAGACAGCGAGGGCAGCAGTAGCACAACGCGGTGATGTGGTTACGACAGCGGCAGCGGCTGCGCTGCGACGCGGCACGGAGGGCAGCAGCAGCGCGGCCGCGGCGGCATCAAGAGCGGCAACGCAAGGCAGGGCAATGGGCTCGGGATGGGGTTAGTGGCCCGCTGCGACCGGCCTCAGCCAAGCCAAGGTGGCTCGACTGACCCAACGCGTTGGCACAGCGCGCGAGACGCAAGGCAGCAGTGGCAGATGCGACGGCAGCGTAGCGCGGGACGGGGCAAGCGATAGCAAAAGTGGCTCCGCGATGGCGTGGGGTGGCCATGCAGTGACCGTGCCCACGACGCCAGACCGCTCGAGATAGTGACACGTACAAATTTTAAAGCGTTCAACACGACCAAACGATTGCTTTAGGACCTAAACAATCTTCACCATGCTCAAGATGGCACATGAGACTACCAAATCGAGCTATAACACTACACCACTCCTTAACCCAATTTCTCACAAGAAGTTGCTAAACATAACAGTGTCTAACTGTTGGCAGACTTGAAAATTTCTAAGTTTTTGAGCTGAATTTGATTTCCATTTATGATTTCTAAGCTAGTGGAAATATTAGCTAGTAATATCATTTTTTCTACAACAAGTATTTCTCTATCATCTATAAAGTTTGTACTTCCAACTTTATTAAGGTGACACATATATATTCTATAGCATTTTTAATAAAAATTGGTTTTAAACTCTAAGTGATATAACATGACTATTGAATCAACTTTCGTTTCACATTTTTGTTGATCGTTTTGAGTTACGAAAATTGATCTACACACTTTATTACATGCATTAACACATAAACATGATGCTCATAACATGTTTTAGTAAATGATTTACGGTGTAACACCGAGGGTGTTACACAGGTGCTGCGTCCGGTCAGTGTTCAACGCGCACAGCAGAAGCCGAGGAGAGACCGGACACTGCGCATTGATTGGGACCGGACACGCTGGTGCCAACCAACTGTAGCAGCTAGGTCTCAGTGTTGATAAAGAATCAGACGCTGAACAGTGAATGACCGGACGCTGTGTTTGCAGCATCCGGTCAACATCAGTAAGGTTCCAGAGAGGAAATTTGAGGACCGGACGCGTCAGGTCCAGGAGGATCGGACACTCCTCTACGTCCGGTCACTCCAACGGCCTTCTCTGACAGGGTGACGCCACGTAGCCGTTGGTTACTGACCGGCACGTCCGGTCACATGGACATGCGCGTCCGGTCACCCCAAAAAATGCTGAGTTGGACCCTAATCGTTATATTTTGAATGGGGTATAAATGCATATCCTACTTGTCCAGTTGAGTTCTCTTACACATTTGTTCAGCTGAGAAACATCTTTGGAGTGCAAGGGAGAGCAAGAGTTTAGTGGGATGATTACGATTTGATAATCCAAGAATAAGGACCTAATTAGTGCATAGGGGGTAGCAAGTGTGTATCCACCTTTCTCATTAGGCTTGTCTTGGTCAAGTGAGAGTTTGTGCTTGTTACTCTTGGTGATCGCCATCACCTAGACGGCTCGGTGGTGATTGGAAGCTTGGTGATCATCTGACGGAGCTTGTGGATGACCCAAGTTGAGAGCACTTGATCCTTGCGCGGATCAAGGGGGAGCTACACCATTGCGCGGGTGCTCCAACGAGGACTAGTGGGGAGTGGCGACTCTCCGATATCTCGAAAAAACATCGCCGCGTTCCTCTCTCTCTTTACTTTGAGCTTTTACATTTAAGCAATTCAATTCATGTCTTTATATTCTTAGAATTGCCATGCTAGAGTAGGATCGGAAGCTATGGTGCAAAACTTTTGTGTGGTAGAACAATAGAAACACTGCTAGGCACAAGGGGTAAAATGGGCTAAGTGTAGGGTTTAATTATTAAAAGAAGATTAGAATTAGCCTAATTCACCTCCCCTATTGAGCATCTTGATCCTTTCACCTGGCTCACCGTGGCAGGGCAGTGGTGGCGGCAGGGGTTAGGACGCCGGAGTCAGAGAAGAATAGCTGTTGAGTTTTTTTTTTGTGATTAAAAAATACTGTGCGAGAAGGTGTGCGCTCTAGAAGTTGAAATCCTACGCGCAAGATGTAGTAAAGTCCAAAAATAATATTATATGTAGAAAAGCTAAAATAACTTATAATTTAGAACGAATTGAATAGTTATTGACCTAGCTATTTCTTTTCCTGATCAACTTTGCTTCAGGCTTTGCACTCCCCCTCGGAAAGGCAGGTATGTCTGATGGTTTCCAATTTCCATGCGAAATCGCAATGACTTTGTTTGTGACTTCCTTTCTGTCAGAGAGCCCGGTTCCGATCGGGGGCCATCTTATTTTGCTGGGTCAGACCTAATCCTCGTCAAGTGACACTACTATCCAAGCATGATCATCTTTATCCATCAGTGTCAGTATTATGTTATTCCAAAAAGCTACCACACGTGTCCCTCCAGGGACCGTCGGGTCAGCAAAGCCAACAAGAAATGGTGCCCTCCGATCCACGCGCGCGCGAGCCGCAATCATGCATATCGCCTTTGTGGCCTTGTGGACGACGATAGGAGCAGCATATACTCTCGACCATCATGCTTTCAATCAGTTGAGTTGGTGGCAGCATGGAGACGCGGCCGGCCGGAGCTAGAGAAAGAACGGCCGGCCGGCGTATCCACAAGAGTAAGCTAGCTAGCTAGACAAGTTCAGAAAAGACATCGGTGGAGTGGTGTGGTGCCTAGCTTTAATGAATTTACCTGTCAATCGATGGGTCTCGACCGCCGGCCCATTCAGCCGATGGTCGAGCAATTGGCGCCTCCACTTGGTCGAGGGATAGCGATCGATGCGATGAAGGCACGCGTTGGTCGATGCAATGCATGGCCCAATACTATTTGCATGAATTGCTTGCTGCATGCCTTCTTTTGCGAGAGATAAATAAGTTTAACTAGAGCTAGCTGCCTGCTGCAGGTAGCTAGTAGTGTGTGTAGTGCGTGGCAGCAGCAGGTGAAACGGGATGGGCAGGTGATATGATGATATCCTCATGGATCAGACTATCAGAGTGCAGTGACACTCCCCTAGTCCTCTTAGAGGTCCCGGCTACTGGCTCTAGAAGAAGACGAGAGCTAGCGGTGTTCGTTGGGCGTTCTGGAGTTTTCATGCAACGCTGTCTGAATCGATTCGTTAAGTCGTACACTATGTCTAAATGTACGTATGTGCCCAAGTTCATAAGACGAGCAACGGCGATGACATGCGCCAGCCCCGACGAGCGTCATCTCGGTGGCTTGCCAAGGCTGGGCTTGGGCGGTCAGCCAAGTTTGAAATCTCAGTAGGGTGCACCCAGGTAGTAGCGAGGGCCTCTTCATTCACCGCCGTTTGTTGGCTTCCGGCCATCGCCTTGCCGTGTATGATCTCATATGCTAAGGACTTATTTGGATGCATGCGTATTCATCCCAATCCACATGTATTAAAGTGGAATAAAATAAAATTTAGTTTAATTTCACTTTAATACACTTCAATACATGTGGATTTAAATAAATACATGTGCATACAAATAAGATGTAATGAGGCTGCGACTGCGATTGCGAGGATGGAGTATTACACTCTACACGTAGACCGCTCATGCCGATTTTCATTTCTGTGGAACAGCTCATGAACGATTTGACAGAGCAGCTGTCGCACTAGAAATCGGTGAAACATAGTACTGAATTCTTAAATGCGTACAAGTGCAATAAAGGCTGTTGGTTAGATTATCTTTAATAATGATATAGGTGCAAAGCATAGAAATAAATAAAGTACAGGAGTTTGCATTGGGTTAACATTATTTTGAGTTAATTCAATGATGGGTAGTTTATCAACATGCATGAAGGGTTACTCTGCTTTAATTTGAAATTTTCCTGGTCAATGTCGTCATTTGTAGACATTAAGATTAATCATGGAGACCTTTTTTTGTTGGCCAAATACCAATATAATAGACGATTAGTCCAGTTTACTCCTATTTTATTTGTCTCTTCTCTTTGTAACATTAAAGATGTGGCATAGATTTATATATTTTTGGATATGGTACCTATGTTTGAAAATTTCTGGATATTACGTTCTTTTTATCTTTAAGATTAAATTAAAATCAAATGTGTGAACTCTCAGTTGGTTCGGTTTCTAGTAGTGAAATCTGCTCAACCGAATCGAGGTTCTCAATTCTGCACTTTTACTTGCTTTTTTTATTTATTCGAGAATTTAACGTCACTATTCTTTTATTAGTAGATGACGTGAGGCTGGTTTCATCAATCTCAAGATTTTTTTTCTCGAATACGTAAAAGATTTGTGCATCTTTGTATTAAGGATTTAAGGTAGAAAGTTTGATACACAACGCGCTTCTGACGAGCGCCCTAGGAGGTCGACAGAATTACAACCATGGGCTGGACCATCCTAACAAATAAGTACATATTTCGTTATTACATAAATTGTAGACAATCAGGATAAGGACAGTGACACAACCTAGGGAGGTGGCATGCGCCTCCGCTATCGCCGACACGACTCCTGTCAATCTCAAGATTTGTTAGCTTGTTCCTTAGGAGGTGATCATATCGTAGGGCTGTAGTGGTTTTGTTAGTATCAAAATCTGTTGACTCGGTCTTTTGAAGATGTTCATGGGGTTATGGTGTATTTGTTAGATCTCTATGGTTCAGTTTTTCAGAGATGCTCATGAGGCTACTAAATCAGTCTTAGATCCGTTAGCTTAGTCTTTCGGAGATAATTATAAGGATAGGGTTTGTATGTATGCATATGGTGAGGGTGCATACTTGTTTATGGACATCTATATACCGTGTAATAAAAAATGAAAAAAAAACGTGTAAAATGTCTCTCTTTAGTTTCCATAAAAGATATGAAACCTTACTTTCCATAAAAGACGCATGCTCGGTAGTTGGATATTTTTTTGGGGGGTAAAGGTAGACTTGGTAGTCAGACTCATAACTTTTTTTAACAATGTCTACAGCTACAGCAGGGGCGCTAGCTGTTATTTCTTATCCAAGTCGTGTGTACGTTGTGTATGATATACAGTCAGATGATTCTGAAAGACAGTAACAGCTCTACTACGACTGCATCCGATACGGCCGACCGTCGATCTCTGACCAGAAAAACTGCTACGTACCAGCTGTATATCACAGTGCGTTCGTGGCGCATTCAGAATTTCAGATGGTCGAAAGGCTGGAGTCATTCGCAGGGCAACAAGGCAACAAGGAGCAGCAACTGGGGTCAATTCATCCCTTGGACTGTGATGCACGGTGCAGTGTGTGGCATGCATCTATGCATGTGTACACTGTACTGTGATTGGTACTTCATCCTTTCAAAAAGAGTGCATTTCTAGTTTGAGAAAATCATTTTTTAATTTAACTTAAAATGTATAGTTATCGTTTATGTCTTCAAATATTTTTAACTACGAAAATATATTTCTTAGATTAATGAACCATACTTTTAATAAGTATATAAATGTTAATACTTTTATATACATTTGATCAAATTTAAAATTATTTGACTTTTAAAAAACAAGAAGGGTACTTCAATCAATTTTTTAAGTTTAACTAAATTTATAGTTCATCGTTTATGTTCCTAAATAATTGTACTATAAAAATATATTTCGTAGCTAATCTAATCATAGATGTTAGTAATTTTTATATTTTAATAAAATTTTAAATTATTCGATTTAAAAAAACACAAGAAATGTACTCCCTCCAATCTATAATAAGTGTCATTTTGGGTAATGTGCCAGTCTTTTAAGTTTGACTAGATTTGTAGAAAATATCAGCAATATTTGTATTTTCAAATAAGTTTATTATAAAAATACTCTCAATAATTAATCTAATGATACTTATTATACACCTTAAGTATTAATAATTCCTTGTATATATTTAGTAAAAATTAAAAGTGTTTGACTTCTCGGATATTGAGAATAATACTTGTTTTGTTTTGGAATTGGAATGAAGTACGTACGCATCTTCAATTTCTTTTCTTATCTTTTTATTCGTCTGTGTGTGCGCTTTATGTTGTGCTGACAGTTAAGCAGTCCCATAAATTTCCTTGCTAAAGATAGCTCATAATGAACAGGACGTGTAAACTAACACCGATACGTGCATGGATGGAGCCCATACTACACGTACCTAATCCCAATCAGCCCCCAATCATATGCTTGCTCCTAATCCGCCGCCTCATCAATCATCATGCAGCATACTTCTTTTCGTTCCAACTTCGGCTAGATAGACTCATCCTTCTCTAATTAACAGGCTAACCCCATCCACCATCCACCACTGGTTCCTAGCATATATGTACTTCCTACGACCAATGCAATCTGCTGGACTAGCTTTATTCTGCCAGCAGTTTCATCATATATATCATGCATGGCAGCTAGCTACAATTTGCATGCAATGCGTGCGTTTGAGCCCTCGCACACGGCTCTCTCATGATCCGCTTCCGCTGTGTGCAGGCAAAACAGCTGACGTCCTGACACGAACACACCCGCCGAACAATCCTTGCCGCCCGCCGCGGTCCCCTGCGGGCGGCCGTTGTGCGTGCACAAACGAACCAACGAACGAATGCCCGGACGCAAACCAGGAGCCTGCAGGCAGAGCCGTGTGTGCGTCCGTCTGCCCCGCCGCGTCAACGTCGTCGTGGACGGGACGCGCATCGATCGCAAGCCATTGGATGGATGGTGCAGCCAGCTCATCACCCTGCGATCCATCGACCGATTGATCCTCTCTGGTCCAACCATCCGGCCGGAAGCATCGATCCGGCGGGCTATAAATACCGCGGCTCCGTCGCCTCTTGGTCGCACCACCATCCTTTGATCGATCGCAGAGACGAACTGAACTAGTCTGAACTCTGAACCGATCCAGCGAGCTACGAGATGGCCTCGTCCGCCGGTCCCAAGAAGACGTTGGTTCTGGCGGCGGCGGTGGTGCTGCTGCTGCTGCTGCACGGGGGAATCGTCGCGAGCGCCGGCGGCAACTTCAACCAGGACGTGGACATCACGTGGGGAGACGGGCGGGGCAAGATCCTGAACAACGGGCAGCTCCTGACGCTGTCCATGGACAGGTCCTCCGGCTCGGGGTTCCAGTCCAAGGCCCAGTACCTCTACGGCCGCTTCGACATGCAGCTGAAGCTCGTCCCAGGCAACTCCGCCGGCACCGTCACCACCTTCTACCTCTCCTCGCAGGGCAGCGCGCACGACGAGATCGACTTCGAGTTCCTCGGCAACGTCTCCGGGGAGCCCTACACGGTGCACACCAACGTGTACAGCCAGGGGAAAGGCGGGCGGGAGCAGCAGTTCCGGGTGTGGTTCGACCCCACCGCGGACTTCCACGCCTACTCCGTCCTCTGGAACCCCGCCCACATCGTCTTCTACGTCGACGGCGTCCCCATCCGCGAGTTCCGCCGCCGCAACGACGGCGCGGTGCCGTTCCCGACGTCGCAGCTGATGCGGGTGTACGCCAGCGTGTGGGACGCGGAGGAGTGGGCCACGCAGGGCGGCCGCGTCCGCACGGACTGGTCCAAGGCGCCCTTCGTCGCGTCGTACCGCGGGTACGCCGCCGCCGGCTGCACCGCGCCCGACGCCGCCGCGTGCGCGAGGTCCAACGGCGCGTGGATGTCGCAGGAGCTCGACAGCGCCGCGCAGGAGCAGCTCCGCCGGGCGCAGGCCAGCTACATGATCTATAACTACTGCACTGACAAGTACCGCTTCCCGCAGGGCCCGCCGCCCGAGTGCTCGTCGCCGGCCAACTAGAGTTCGATCGATCCATCGGTTGGTCACATTGTTATACGGCATAAGTTCGGCGGATATACATCTATGTAGACGCCATGCATGTCTTTGTCATGATGTATGTACGTGCAGTGTACATGTACATAAATATATACTTTAACGGGGAGAATTGTTGTGTTACACTTACACCGACCTTACGTTACGACTTTGTTGGACTGACTGCGTCAAGCCGTCAACACGGCAACGTTCGTTTGTCAAAAGGAGCTTTTAAAGATGCCGAGAACCTGTGGACGTTTGGCTTTGACAAGGGCACGGTTTTAGGTCGCTAGGATATGTACGGAGCGGACGTGTCAAAACCGTGCACTTGGAAACCCTGCGCACAGCACACGTACTACAGAAGAATCCAACACACGAATCCAGCTTTGGCGCGGAGCAAGACAAACAGGGGTTTCCAAGTTGGATTCCGAAGCGACTCCGCGTTTGGGCCGGCCGTTGCCTCGTTCGGGCTCACAGTGGGACAAATGTCAGTGAAATGTCTACGCATGCGTCGCTTCCGTCTGGACTGGGCTGCATCTCCTTTTAACGACGATGTGGCCTACTCCGAACACCGATTTGGCCCGGCAAGCGTAACAGATGCAGGTAGGCTGAACCAATGGAACAGATTACTTCTGGAATTCCGATCTTAAGTTACTGAATTAGAATAGTGTACAGATAAAAAAATGGGCATTACCTCAAGATGTCACAGAGTGAACAATTCCACAGTACCATCAGATATTGGCTATCGGTCGGGAGGACGTTGGCAAGTGGCAACGGACCTCTCTCTACATACAGTGTGCTCTTGTCTTTGTGTTGATTCCTGTCTGTAGATCAAACTCCCTTTCCTGGACAGGCTTGCCATCTTTCTCTTCAGCAACGCCGTGAAAGGGGCCTTTGCCGTGCTTGGAAGAAAGAGGCTCTGTAGTTGGTGCTTTTGCAGAAACGCCTCACTCATCTGCCATCTCCTCCGTTGTGCTTGTGCTAGTGCCAGTGACATTTTTTCACAACAATTTTGCAGAATGTACGTTGAACTGTTGACATTTTTTGTCTGAGCCTGAGGCACAGACCGAATCATTGCTGGAGGCCACTGGAAAAGATAAGGCCCATCTGACATCATGAAAACTATCTCCACTAAAATTAACACATACAGACAGCGCACCTGCAGAGTGGGGTCATATGAACATAGTTCAGCAGAGAGCCGGCTCAGCCATTCTGAGCGCTGACTACTTATTTATTGTACAATGTAGGAGCATGACCATCCTGTCTTTTTTCTGCAAGTGTTCAAGAAATAACGGAAATCATGCCGATTTGGTTTATATCTAGTTAGCATATATGTTCATGAGAGCTGTAAATCGTTGACCACATGCCTACCAACTAAGATTACTGAATGTTTGAATGGAAATGCACTAGAATTAGTGAATAGTTGCAAGTTATCTAATCTACAGGAAAAGGATGTTCTGAATTCTGATCTTGAGTTACTGAATTGAAATCCAAAGTACAAATCAATGGCCATACCCTACGATTATTTTTTTCCTTTTTTTACAAAGTAAACCTGTAGGCGTAATTCAACAACACTATCATATCCTGGCTGTCAGCCGGCTAGTGGCTGGCAACACCGTCAAAGAAAAAGAAAAAAAACTAGCAGTGAAATTTGCTAACCAAGGCCAGGAAATCAAACAAGCAGTGAAATTTGCTAACGAGCAAGCCCAGAATTGGACTAAAGTTTACCTAGTCCAAACTCAGGAGCTAAGGAAATCAAATTAGCACATTAATTAAAGCCCAAATTCCACAAGCCCAGAATTGGCCGAGTTTAATGGCAGCCCAGTCCAAACTCAGATCGGATAGCCCAGTCCACACTGAGATCGGAGCAAGGAACCAAATTAGTAATGTGTTGGTTGGGGTGCGGCAGGCCCAGCCAACAGTGCAACGGCTGGACGACGCTTGAGGGCCCAATGGCAAGCCACTGTAATGGGCCCTCCCCACAAAAAATTGTTAATACTGATGAAGTGGGCACATGGCCCACATACCAGATATTACACCGATAAGAACAAATACTACACTTGATCTTAGCCAAAAAGCCGAGAAAGGTATGAGTTGCCGTGACTCCCTCCTCTGCGCACCGCTCTCGGTAGCTGTGGACTAACGTTTTGCAACTTCTTCCAACAAAACGCAACGGCTGCGGGCGGGGGTCGGCTGGTCTGAGCGATGAAAGTGCAACTGGGCCATGTTGTATGATTGGGCTTAGCATCGTGTCCGGCCCATCGCTTGGACGGGGGAGCCTGTGGACTCGTGCGGTCCAGACAACAGAGTGACAGACGCCGCGTAGTTCTGACTCGTGCTGGACTCGGTGATCCGGCACAGCGACATGCCCGGCGAACGGATCCGACGACGACGAATGCTTTTTCTTGCAGAACGAGTGTTCATTCATACAAACAACTTTTGTTCACGGGTTTGCTAGTAGCGATAGGAGGTGGCTGCGGCCTAGCAGTGCCATCTCTTTTCGTCTTCCTCCTCACCATGGCGTACATCAGCGAGGCACGAAAGGCCAAGAAACTGAAAGCTCTATTCTTCAGGCAGAACCGAGGGTCGTTACTACAACAGCTCGTTGATAGAGTGATTGCCGAAAGGATGACCTTCAGCTTGGTTGTGCCCGAGAAGGCAAAAGACCATTTCGACGGACCTACAAGCTCGGCAGTGGCGGCCATGGCACCGTCTACAGAGGAATCCTATCAAATGGGCATGTTGTTGCCATTGTTAACACTGGATTTTGGTCAATTCTGGAAGATGACAGGTGGACCCACATGCAGGAAGAAGAGTGTTCGGCAAACAACGCAAGCGGTCGGCTAAATGCTTGTGCGGTCGGTTATTCTGGAAGGCGGTAACTCCATTCGGGAAAGCAGAAGATGGCAAGCAAAGCCGATCGAAAAGATGAAAGTTGTAATAATAAAGGACTCTGAGAGTTTGGGGCAAGGAATCGTAGTTTTCAAGTTTATTTAAGAGTTCCTTTGTAAATCGTAGTCTTTTAGGACTCGTGTTTCGTCTAGGGTATAAATATTGACCCTCGACCATTGTAATGGGCGTTCACAACCAAATCAATACAACCGGCCCCGTGCCAACTTTCGAGTCCTTTTGTCGTGTCGTCGAGTTCTTCGAGAGGAGTCATCGATCCGTCGACCTCCGTAAGTTCCGACAACCTTGTTATCATGTTTAGTATCATGCGGTGGATTTAGACGTGATGCAAGTAGTCTTGTTTGTTTTCAATGATCGTCTGGCGGATCTTTGCTTGATGATCAAGAAGTCTTTGCTTATACTTTGTTTATGAGTAGATACCGTGCGGTGTGCGTTTGCTCGGTATGCTTAGTGGAAGCAAGACAGTTATCGGCTCTATTAGATTACGGCAAAATCTAAATAGATTCATCAAGTTATCTGTGTTGCATGTTTTAAATATTTTATATATTTGTAACACACTTTTGCCCAATCTAGATTGATATTGTTCGCCCTCTTCTATGGTTTTATTCGAAGCTTCAATGATCATTACTTTCATAATACCTTTGCAAATAGATAACATGCTCGTAATGGCTGAATTATTTTAATCTAGATTGTCACATGTTGTGGGTTCATGTATGTTAATCACGTTTAAGTTTTTGACGAAACTAGGTGTCGTGCGGCAGACGTAGGTTTTAGATTGGCTTAATCGTGTTTATCTACACGTTCCTTCTTCATGGACCCCAACTCGGCTTGGATTTTTGAGCTTGGATATGCATTAACGCATAATCAATTTCACTTGTTCAAACATGTCTTCCCATGCATATGCATTCGCAATCGATCTTTACGTATGTCCATCCCACGATTAGTCGAATGATTTATAAACTTGTTGGCGACAGCTTCCTATAGTCGTATGTCGTCGTAAGTGGCTTCAGGTGGTCAGATATATCGGAATCGTCGGGTCTCACCCGACGAGTTCCGGTTTGACATTTAATCTGTTTTATCCC
This sequence comes from Miscanthus lutarioriparius, assembly GCA_904845875.1. Lineage (NCBI taxonomy): Eukaryota > Viridiplantae > Streptophyta > Magnoliopsida > Poales > Poaceae > Miscanthus > Miscanthus lutarioriparius. The sequence goes on along the minus strand of CAJGYO010000019.1, from coordinate 7,269,482 downwards.
TTGTCGGTTTCTTCAGTCAAACCGACCGGCACGTTCCGGATCACGAAACACCCGGGCACCGATTGAAGCTACGCTTTTAAACTTCTGTGTGTGTGCATGCATAAGTCGTCACATTTTGTGTCAACACACTTTTGCACGCACCGGTGGGACAATCTGCTAGTTCAAGATGGCATCCGAGATCAACAATGATCATGTTCTGGATGTAAGCATGGCAGAATTGCCAGATAATTACAAGGATTTAGTGCTACAAGCGTGTGAGCAATACCAACGGAAGTGCTTGATGTCTTTTTCCAAAAACAAGAGCAATAAAGTATTTCAAAAGCAGTCAATGCCAAGGGTTCTTCTTCCGCATCAAACCGATTACATCAAGAGGAGGATGCTCGAGAAGATGGCAGCCCCTGGTTTATAAAGCTATGGGAGAAACCATGACAAACCATCACACAGCTTTTCTGAATACCTTTCGGGCAATCATGATCAGTACTTTTGGCCCAATGGTTGATAAATACTTCGAGGAAAATGTTGGACCACTTAGTGGGCCGACGCTTTTCAATGTTCCAAAGCATCAAGAGAAGCTCGTTGGAAAGGAAGTAGCGCCGCCTTCAAATATAGGTGGATTGACTCACACCGAAAAGCAATCACATCCCACCTATGGCCGGATGACATTTGGTACCACAGGAGAAGTGCCACTTTCAAATTATAGAGTTTCTCCGCATCAAATAGATTAGAGAAGAATATGTATGGAGATGGATATCAAGAATTTATCGATTACATTGCTATCAATGTTTGTGCCAAACCCAGGTATAGAGGTGTTTGTGATTGCCTTATACGGAGTGCAAGTACAAGGAAACCAGGATCCGTGCATTGATGTTTTGATGCAGGATGGATGGTCGATATGATGCAAAATCAGTTCGGCTTGAAGCCAAAGAATCAATCCTATTCATACAAATCTCCTTATCCAGAATGGTACAACAGAGTGGCATTGCCTCCAAGGGTGAAGCCTCCAACAGATTTGACCAAGTTTTCTGGTCAAGATGATACTAGTACCATAGAGCACATCAGTCGGTACTTAATGCAGCTTGGAGAAGCTGCTTCAGATGAAGCATGGAGGATTCGATATTTTCCTTTGTCTCTTACAGGACCGGCTTTCACATGGTTCACGTCTCTACCAGCTCATTCCATTGGTACGTGGGCAGAACTAGAGCAGAAGTTTCATTCATATTTCTATATGGGTACCAATGAGAAGAAATTGGTTGATCTCATGAGTCTGAGGATGAGAACAAATGAAACACCATTGGAGTATCTTCGCAGATTTAGGGAGACCAAGAATATGTGTTATTCTCTAAATTTACCAGATGATCAACTACCTGGAATTGCTATAGTAGGAATGTTGCCGAATATCAGGGAGAAGTTGTTCGGTTTAGAGTTTGATGATCTTGGTCAACTTGCACAGCGTTTAGCAGCTATGAGTAATCAAGCCCAAGGATTCGGGAGAGATAATCGCTTTCGTAAGAACAATGCCACTAATGAGGTGTATCGTGGCTTTCGGACGAAGTTTAATTGAATACATTGATGAGGATGAGATAGTCTGCAAATTTGAGTTAAATTGGGACAAGGAACCCACTCAAGTTAGTCAACGCTGGTTGAAACAACAAAAGGGAACCTATGATTTTGATGTTACTAAAGGCATGCAGACTTTTTGCATTGTTGATAAAGGAAGGACGCATCAAGTTACCAGAAGGACATCCTATGTTACGTCCTGAAGGAGTGAAAGACAAAAAATATTGTGGCTTTCATAACACTAATTCTCATTCTATTAATGATTGCCGAGTGTTCAGAATGCGAATCCAGAAAGCTATCCAAGAGGGACATTTGAGGTTTGATGGCAAGATGAAAATTGATGATCAGCCTTTTCCACAAAATATGATTTCTTTCTCTGTGAATGTGGTATCCGCCAATGATTTCAAAGGTAAAGGCAAGGTGAAAGTGTTGACTTACGATAGAGCAAAGGAGAGTGGTCTTTGTTGACCGGATCGGCAAATCACCAAGAGAGAGTCATAAAGATCGAGTTCGGTTTCGAATAGCCGAACCGAGAAAGGTCAAACTTCAAACCCAGAGTTACATCACGTATTTTGCTAAACAAGTGGCGAGAGAGAACAAGAGAAGGAATCTCAAGAAACAATGGTTTATGGAAGAATGCAGGAGGTATGAGGAAGAAGTATACCGAAGGGAGCAAGAAGAATACATGATGTAACAGGAGCAGTCTCATTGGGGTTGTTCGTTCTTTAGGCATTGTTGGAATGAAGGTTTGAGGTTGCTGCAAGAAATAATTGTCCGGAGTGTAGTGCTCGAAGACTCTCGTAGTATAGGCAATCTCGAGTCAACCGCCGTCCCGTCTATGAAAGACTTGGAACGAAGATTCTCGAAGATGATCGGGCGCTTAAAAATAGGTGGCTTTGAGAATCAAACAAAGGAAAAGAGTTGCGAGGTTCAAAGTTGGATTCATGATAGAGTGCATAATGAAGAAGTCGACTTTTGTAAATACATATGGCAAAAGGACAATGGTGTCCTCGTGCCTAAGGAAAAGCCGGAAAAGAAGAGTACAACGATTGAGGAATAGGGAGTTGGAACAAGAAGTTGCCGAAACAAAGCAAATTTGGCGCCCTAAAAAGAAGCTCGATGGATGTGGTCCTTCGACTAATGCTTGCATGGCTTTCTTCCTCCCATCGAGTTTATAGCTCCCGAAAAGCCAAGATTTCCAAGAAGAGGTGTACTCTGATTTTGATGAAAGTGAATGTCGATTTGATGGCTCACCTTGTATTAACACAAAGAGTTTGTTTTTGATAAACCAATCAAGAATCGTCACTTGAGGCCACTCTATCTAAAGGGATATGTCAATGGCAAGCCTTTAACTAAGATGTTTGTCGATGGAGGGCTGCTATCAATATCATGCCTTATACTACCTTCAGGAAACTTGGGATGACTAATGAAGAATTCATCAAAACCGACATGGTGCTTAGGGATTTTCTTTGGCAATCCCTTCCGATACCCGAGGTGCTATCCATGTCGAAATGACTATTGGGTCAAAAACTCGATTACTACCTTTTTTGTCATTGATGGCAAGGGGCATATAGTCTACTCTTCAAGAGATTGGATCCATGCTAATTGTTGCATTCCTTCAACTATGCATCAAATTCTCATTCAATGGGTTGGAGATGATGTTGAAGTTGTACATGCCGATAATTGGTGAAGTGTTCTTCGCCACTTGAATCTACCTATTGGGAATATGAGGCGTCGATTGTTTCTCCGGAAAAGTGTGGAAAGAAGGTCCTGTAAATGTTTTTAGCGAAGGCCAACAAATGATCCAAGCAAATGGGCTCTCATAGCAATTTTAATGGGAAATCCGTCGATGGCAACAAAGGAAAGTTGGGGCGTGGTTTTATGTCATTTGATAAGTTGGAGGAAATCAATGTTGGTGATGGTTCTAAGCCAAGGCCGATGTATATTAGTGCAAAGTTAGACCCGAATATAAGTCAAAGTTGATAGATTTGTTGAAAGAGTTTAAAGACTGTTTTTGCTTGGGATTACACGGAAATGCCCGGATTGGATCGTTCCATTGTTGAGCATCGATTACCCATTAAACCAGGTTTCGTCCTTATAAACAACCTCCAAGGAAGATATACAAAGAGGAGGTATTGGCCGATGTGAAGAAGGAGGTTGAAAGGTTAATAGAAGCAAACTTTATTCGCCATGCAAGTATGCTGAGTGGATTTCAAATATAGTACCGGTATATAAGAAAAATGGAAAAATGAGAGTTTGCATAGATTTTAGAAATCTTAATAAGGCTACTCCCATGGATGGTTACCCAATGCGATTCCGATTTATTGGTAGATGCGGCAAAGTGAGTTATGAAGTCATTAGTTTTATGGATGGTAATGTCTTTGGCTATAACCAAATTTTTATGGCGATAGAAGATATTTGAAAAAATGACTTTTCGGATGTCCTGGTCATATTGGTTTGTTCGAATGGATAGTCATGACGTTTGGGTTAAAGAATGCTGGTGCAACTTATCGTGAGAGCTATGAATTATATTTTTCACGAGTTGATCGGCAAGATTGTAGAAATCTACATCGATGATGTAGTAGTCAAGTCTAGAAATCATGAAAGACATTTAGCCGATTTAAGAAAGACTCGAGTGCACAAGAAAGCATGGCTTGAAGATGAATCCAAACAAATGTGCCTTTGGAGTTTTAATTTGGTGAGTTTTGGGATTTTTAGTTCATAAAGGAGGAATTGAAGTTGGAAAAAGAGCATGGAAGCAATAGACAAAGTTGTGCCGCCAACTAATCTCACAGAATTGCAATCATTGTTAGGCAAAATCAACTTTGTAAGAAGATTCATATCCAATTTATCGAGAAGAGTTTTACCCTTTTCCCTTTATTGAAGCTCAAGAAAGATCAAAAATTTGTATGGGGTGACATACAACAAAAGGCTTTTGATGAGATCAAACAATATATGAAAGCACCACTGTGCTTTGGTACCTCCACAACTTGAAAAGCCTTTTAAGTTGTATGTATACCGATAGCCTAACGATAGGATCGGCCCTTATTCAAGAGTTTGAAGGAAAAGAAAGAGTCATAGCTTATTTTAGCCGAAAAGTCATAGACCGGAAACAAGGTATTCGCCTCTGAGAGAAACTTTGCTTGTGTGTATATTACTCTGCATCAAATCACGGCACTATTTGTTGAATTCGAATGCGTGGTGGTTTCTAGTTTTGATGTAATCAAACATATGTTATCAATGCCGATTTTGAATGGAAGAATTGGCAAATGGATTTTAGCATTGTCGAATTTAATTTAAGGTATGAATCGGCAAAAGCGGTAAAGGGTCAAATTATTGCTGATTTTATTACCCAACATCGGGATCTTTCGTTGAGGCGATAAACATTGTGCCTTGGGCCTTGTTCTTCGATGGATCATCTTGCAACAAAGGTGGTGGCGCTGGTATTCTTTTGATTTCCCCACAAGGAAAAGCTTTTGAGTATGCGGTCCTATTGAATTTCATGTTACTAACAATCAAGCGTAGTATGAAGCATTGCTTAGAGGGCTTCACTTCTTATAGAAGTAAAGGCCGTTGCTGTTGAAATCTTTGGGGATTCTGAGTTGGTGATTAATCAACTGAATGGTCAGTATGAATGCAAGAATAATGTGTTAAGAGAATATTATGAGGAGTGTAGAGAACTTTTGAAGAATTTTACGATAGTAACCTTGCATCATATCCCTAGAGAGTACAATGAAGAAGCAAATAAGTTAGCTCAAGCCGCTTACGGATATCGAGAGAATCGGGAAGTTTTTACTATAGAGGAAGATGTTTTAAATATCGATCCAAAGAGATGGTGATTGGAGATCTGAAGTTACCAATTATCCTGAAAAATCCATCTCAAAGGGTTTCGAAAACTTAGGTACAAAGCTCTCAAGTTTGTGTTTCTTGATGATCGTTATATTACAAGTCCATCGATGGAGTATTGCTCAAATGCTTGAGTCGGGGAAGAGGCCAAGAAAGTGATGTATGAGGTTCACGAAGGGTTGTGTGGTGCACATCATCGACTTATCGGATGAAGTGGATAATTAGGAGAACTGGTTATTTTTGGCCAACTATGTTGGAAGATTGTTTTGAATATTACAAAGGGTGTCACAATTGTCGAAATTCGGCAATATTCAAAAAGTTCCAAAGTATTCGCTATGAATCCTATAATCAAGCCTTGGCCGATTCAGAGGATGGGGTATAGATTTAATTGGTGAGATCAATCCTCCTTCTAGTAAGGGACACAAATTTGTACTTTTGGCCACGGATTATTTCACCAAGTGGGTTGAGGCTATCCCTTGAAGAAAGTAACGTCGTAAAATATGATCGTTTTGTTAAGGAACATATAGTTCATGATTTGGGATTCCTCGGACTATAACAACCGATCGGGACTCAATTTACTTCTTAATTTTGTGACTTTGCCAAAAGTATGGGGATTAAGTTATATAATTCTTCTCCTTATTATGCACAAGCTAATGGTCGTGCAGAGGCATCAAATAAGATTATGATTAAAATTATCCGAGAAGAAGATTGATGAAAAACCAAGGAAATGGCACTTGGTTCTTAATGAAGCTACATCGTGGGCTTACCGAATGGCTTGTCATGGATCCACTCAAACGTCTCCCTATGAACTGGTTTATGGGCATCATGTCTTGTACTACCATGGGAGTTACGGTTAGATTCAAGGCGTAATTGTGTTACTGAAAGAATTGCAAAAAAGAAGATTATAAGAGTCGATGATGGATGAATTGGAAGATTTACATTTGATTCGTCTCAAGGCATTGGAAAATATTGAGAAAAATAAAATACGCTGTTGCCGTGTATTATAACAAAAGGTTAAGTGAAACAATTCGCGAGAAGGAGATTTGGTTTGGAAAATCAGTATTGCCGGGTTGGGACAAAAGATAGAGCGTTCAAACAAATGGTCTCCAAATTGGGAAGGTCCTTTCCAATTATAGAATGTGTGCACGGCAATGCATACATATTAAAGACTTTATTAGGAGAAGAGTTTACAGAGCTATTAATGGAAGATTTCTTAAGAAATACTACCCCAAAGTGTTGAGGTTGGTTCGTGAATATAGATCGGAAAAACCGACTTGAAAGGAAAATCGCCTTTGGCCTAGAAGATCGGATCACAGGACTAAAAAATAGCCGATATTGTTCATATCGCCTTTAGCCTAAAAAATCAGATACGAGATTGAAATAGCCGATATCGTCTATATATCGCCTTTAGCACAAAATAGCCGATGTAGTTTGCATCGCCTCTAGCACAAGAATGTTTATCCAAATCGGGATGTTTTCAGCATTTTTTCCGGCAATCGCAATCGGGATTCTACCAAGAGAATCAAAGAAGTAAATGTCATTCCAAAGGATGAGATTATTTATAAAGTTCGTCCTAATACAAACTACTCTTCAAATAACTTGTTGAGGACGGATTGGGGTTTGTGATTTCGGCAAGGGCAAAGCGTGAGATGATCGTCGAGGCCTCCGTGACGCTCATCGATGTCGTCAACTTCGTCTCAAGGCGTCCTCCAACAAAGCCAACTGGTTGGGAGGAGTAGTCTTCGTTGGTTTGGGAGGTCATTGCCGCCACCGAGAGAGAAGCGCCGAGGTGCACACCTTGGATGACGGCTCGATCAATGCGGCCGCCCACACAGATCAAGGCGTGCCTCGATGTCTCCCTTGAGCATTCACCTTGTCGGCAATCTTGTTCGCCGCCGTCTTCAAGCGGTCATTCTCCGCGGAAAGAGCTGGAAGAGTAAAAGAAGAAATGGGTCGACAAGCAAAGGAAGTCAGGTGACAAAACTAAAATGAAAATATCAAACCGGTGATGGCGTCACGTAATTGTTTCACTGGTTCTCCCATTCGCTTGATCAATGCCGAACTTCTTGGAGACGTCGCCTTAGCTCCTCCCGGGCTTCGTCCCTCTCTGGCTAAACTTGAGCTCCTCGTGAGAGAGTATGGATGGTGTCGTCTCATGGCTCTCTTGAACCCCAAGGATTGGAGTGGTAGGAGCTTGAGGAGTCGGAAGACCCGGAGGAGCCGGATGATGGAGTTCTGCTGAGCCGCCACATCGGAGGAAGGAGATGGTATTACCGGAGCCGATGACCCTTATCCTCGATGAATGAGAAAGAGGAAATCGAAATTAAGAGATGAACAAGGAAGTTGCAAAGGGGGCAAAAATCGAATCATACCCACGACGCTTGGTAGCATGATGCCTCGCTTCCTTGAGCTTTCCGTCGGCGGGACGCTTGCCACGGTTGCCCTTGTTTCGTCATTTGCTTTGATGGAGGTTAGGGTTTTTTCCGGAGTGAATCGGATGAAAGAAGTGGAAGAGACGGATGTGAGAACGCTGAGGCGAAGATAGTGATGAAGGCCAACGGAAAAGTCTATTTATAAGCCAAGCGGGGATCGTGGCGAGTTCCACGGGGTTGTGGGGCGAGAATCCCGAACGGCGGAGTAGGTTTTTCCTTTTGATGGACCGTTATCGGGTGGGCCAGTCTCGAAGTTAAGTCGAACGTCGCTGAATATCTCCATGATTTATTGAAGCCAACATTGTTCGCTATACCTTCACAAGATTTGGATTGGATTCGTTCGGTTATCGGAAGAATGGAGACAATCGGCTATATTCTAATCGAGTAATTTAAGGAAAATGGCCGATTGCTTTTTTCCGAAACGAATGAAAATAAATGAACATAAAGTTGTTTAATCAAGGAAAAAAGGGTATCACACTTAAAGTCTATTACAAGCCTAATGTCTCATGGTTCGTAAGATGATTGATTGCTTCTATGGCTTGGCTTGATCTGATTCGGCTAACATTGTCTAGCACTTTTTGATCTTCATCTTCGTAACTCTGGATGTTGGACAATTTATTTTTGATCTCATTGGTCTTCTTTGATGGTGAAGCTATCTTTAGTGAAGTTGCTTCTATGTTCTTCGGCAGATTGGCTATGGGCCCCTGTGAGACTGAATTTTGGCATTGATTCGGCTAGTTGAGCTTCTAGTCTGATTTTTCATCCTCCATGGATCTCGATTCAGCTCCAAGGTTGCCAAAGAATTTCTCGTAGTCTAGATATGAGAGTGAAGATCTTTAATCTCCAGCTTTTTCAAAGATCTATCCTTCTCGCAAAGCGCCCTCAAGATATGTTCTTGGTTACCCTTCTCACCATAGCAAAGTGATCATCAAGATGTAATGCAGATTCTAGGGGAGCCTTGAGAGCGAAGGGATATCTTGATCAATGAGTTCAAGGAGGTCTTTTATCCGGTCTCGCATCCCGAACTGTGGTGATGGTATCCTTATTCAGCAGAATAATCACTTCTTTTAGCCGAGCTCGATTCTCCAAAGGACAAAGTTTGATGAGAAGTGATCTCTTCACCTTTCTCAATAATGTAGTCCTCAATAGAGAAGAAGTAGCTGGTGGTCGGTTTAGTGATGTTCTTCTAGACAAAGAGGAAGAAAGAAGGTGTTAGCCGATTGGGTAATTTTGCTAAAATATAGTATGAGACAAGGCATTACTGTTGGGTGATTGGTCATCGGGATGGGTTATACCGCTTCTTGGAGGACTTGATTGAAGGTTCAGAGGAGGCGGATCTGGAGATTGATCGGGAGAAGTTTCCTTGCAGTTCATCTAAAATCTCATCTATTCTCAAGAAAGTAAGTGATAATGAGCATAAGAGATAGATGTTGTTAAAGAGAAAGGAGAGGAGAATTGGTTGAGCAATGTTACCTATAGTCTCATCAGGTTTATGAGTCTTTGAACCTTCACTTCATGGGTCTCTGAAATTTTCGCTATCATGGATTTCTTCATCTTCATGAGAAACTTCAGGGGTTGGTTCTCTGGTGACCGAGGTATTACCCTAAGTATGGGAATTTCGACTTGTGGGCTGCAGTGGAAGGAATGAATGTAGAGATAGTCGCTTCTTGCTAAATGAAATGGTTGACTGATAAAAAAATGAAGGTTCATGCCTTAAGGGATAATCTGGCTTTCTTGGTCCTTGGTTTCTTGGGTAAGAGAAAACTTTGTGTGTTTTCCTTTTGCTTTTTCCTCTGGAAGATGCAAAGCAAATGAAGTAGCAGGAGTTCTTATGAGTGCCTTTAGAGGTGCTGAATCCAAAGTTGCGAAGTTTTCATGAATTCCTTTAAGTTTGGAGTATCAAACCCCAGAAGGGTTTGGGACCAAATAGGATAATCTTGAATTGCTTTGGTGGGAAGTAAACTCAAGATCCTGTGCATAACCAGATGTTAAAGTAAGAAGTGGATTCAAGAATAAGAAATGATGGGCATAATGAAATTACCTCACCGTCGGAAGCAAAATCGGGTTGCAAAGTTTTTGCATAAAGAATGAACTGCTATATTGAAGATATGAGCATGCCATTCTTGCCACCAAGAGACAAAGAGGGATGAGCAAAGCATCTATTAGCCCAAATGGAGATGGTTCATATATTGGTAATTCCCATCCTAATTCAAAGACCTTCTTGGCTTCCATTCCTTCATTATTGCTTCCCTTGATTTTATGATTGTTGAGAAGAGGAATTTTGGGGCGATTGGCGCATCCTAATTGTCTGGCTACCATGTTGGGATAATAGAACTCATAGGTGGATTGTACTAATCTCCCATGATGAAATTCGGTGGCAAAGTGCAAGGTTTGATAAAGGAGTTGAAAATCTCTGTGGATTCTTGGCCCGAACAACCAATTTCATAGCTAAACTTGTAGGGCAAAGTCAGATCTTCATTTTCCCTGTAAAGGAAACCGAGCACATTGTCGAATCCTTTGAAAAATAGCTTGAAGAGATGACCAATGTCTATATCAATGCTTATAGATGCCGCCGCTTTCCCATAAGTCGACAAGCTTTAACCTTTCTCAGATCGCCTTGAGATAGTTAATCGAGGGGAAGCTTAGGTTGAAGAGGCTCTGGGGGTTATCTCGATGCATATATAGTTGGAGCCACATTTGAATTAGCCACCGGGACCATTCACACAAGAAATTTCTCCACCTTGGCACATCCGAAGGGTGATCCGATGCATCATATGATAAGCGCACCTAAAAGATATTTGCCTAATGGGATCTGGGTGCCTGCAACTAAGTCTTCACCATTACCATGTGATTGAGGTTGGTTCATTGATTTTCCACAAAAATGAATCTGCATAGCCACATATTCATGAAAGCTTTCAACTCTTTGTCGAGACGGCGCCAGATGCATTCATGTAATTTCGAATATGTTTGACCCATCCACATCCGTAACTAACGGCTCTTTGATTACTCTTGCTCTTGTACTTATAAGGATATATCGGCAATGACACATTCAAACCGGTCATCATGTATACGTCGGCTAGAGTGATGGTCATAATACCATGGCGAAGATAAAGGCATTGGTAGCGCTGCACCAAAAATGAGAAGTCGCTATCGAAGGGAATCATTCACGGGTGTCTCTGCTAAAGATAACTCCGCATAATGACTCGATGTCCCGACTTTCCCAAAGGGCTGCTTTGCTCTTCTCCAACATTCTCTGTACCAGTTGCGCCATCCGGTGATTGGGGAAATGGCCAATTCTTGAACGTGTTTGGCCATCGGTTTGGTGAGGTAATTCAGCACTTGAAAGGAATTCTTTGAGTTTCCTTCTCAATGATTCGGAAAAGGGAGGATTTCCCATTGGGCCAAGGAAATAGGAGTCGGGGTTGGCGGCGTAAGGGATCAAAATCGCTCTTGTACTCCTTTAGAAGATGATTGAAATCGAGGGGAATAAGTCAAAGAGGAGCGGAAGGATGGGATGAAAGTTGCGAATAATAGAAATAAAGTTAACCTCTGGGACTTCATCCCGAGGTCGCCATTGAAGATTTAAAGGAGGTTCAAGTTATTTGAAAGATTGAAATTTTGGGCGTGTTGCGGTTTTGAACGGTGATGACCTAGGAGGATGAAAGAGCTTGTGGTAAATTTCAGAATAAAACAACTTTTATCCCGAAATTGAGGGGGCATGTGTTAACACTGGATTTTGGTCAATTCTGGAAGATGACAGGTGGACCCACATGCGGAAGAAGAGTGTTCGGCAAACAACGCAAGCGGTCGGCTAAATGCTTCAGCGGTCGGTTATTACGGAAGGCGGTAACTCCATTCGGGAAAGCGAGAAGATGGCAAGCAAAGCCGATCGAAAAGATGAAAGTTGTAATAATAAAGGACTCGAGAGTTTGGGGCAAGGAATCGTAGTTTCCAAGTTTATTTAAGAGTTCCTTTGTAAATCGTAGTCTTTAGGACTCGTGTTTCGTCTAGGGTATAAATATTGACCCTCGACCATTGTAATGGGCGTTCACAACCAAATCAATACAACCGCCCCGTGCCAACTTTCGAGTCCTTTTGTCGTGTCGTCGAAGTTCTTGAGAGGAGTCATCGATCCGTCGACCTCCGTGAAGTTCCGACAACCTTGTTATCATGTTTAGTATCATGCGGTGGATTTAGACGTGATGCAAGTAGTCTTGTTTGTTTTCAATGATCGTATGGCGGATCTTTGCTTGATGATCAAGAAGTCTTTGCTTATACTTTGTTTATGAGTAGATACCGTATGTGCAAAAGCGTTTGCTCAAGTATGCTTAGTGGAAGCAAGAGCAGCTTATCGGCTCTATTAGATTACGGCAAAATCTAAATAGATTCATCAAGTTATCCTGTGTTGCATGTTTTAAATATTTTATATATTTGTAACACACTTTTGCCCAATCTAGATTGATATTGTTTCGCCCTCTTCTATGGTTTTATTCGAGCTTCAATGATCATTACTTTCATAATACCTTTGCAAATAGATAACATGCTCGTAATGGCTGAATTATTTTAATCTAGATTGTCACATGTTGTGGGTTCATGTATGTTAATCACGTTTAAGTTTTTGTGAAACTAGGTGTCGTAAGTGCGACGAGTGTTTTAGATTGGCTTAATCGTGTTTATCTACACGTTCCTTCTTCATGGACCCCAACTCGGCTGGATTGCTGAGCTTGGATATGCATTAACGCATAATCAATTTCACTTGTTCAAACATGTCTTCCCATGCATATGCATTCGGCAATCAGATCTTTACGTATGTCCATCCTACGATTAGCCGAATGATTTATAAACTTATTGGCGCATGAGCTTCCTATAGCTGTGTATGTCGTTGTAAGTGGCTTCGTGGTCAGATATATGAATCGTCTGGTCTCACCCGACAGGTTCCGGTTTGACATTTAACTGTTTTATCCCTTGTCAGTTTCTTTCAGGTCAAACTGACTGGCACGTTCCGGATCACGAAACACCCGGGCACCCGATTGAAGCTACGCTTTTCGGCTTGCTGTGTGTGCGGCACAATGCGTCACATTTTGTGTCAACAGCCATCAAGCGATCAAAAGCTACGGTCCAGAAGGAGATCGATGGTTTCACAAAAGAGGTTGCCATCCTCTCACAGATGAACCATCGGAGTGGTCATGAGGTTATATGGACGCTGTCTCTCGGGACACGAGTTCCGCTAGCTGCTTGTTTATGAGTTCATATCAAATGAGACTCTCTCTGTGATCGTCTCCATGTCGGAGGCCCAAGATCCTTACCATGAGTTGATAAACTAAGGATAGCTCTTGAAGCAATCAAAGCATCGATGATTCCATCGACGACATACCAAATTTTAACATAAAGTTTCTCTATATTCTAGAAACTGAAATCTCGCTCCGTAACATCTTGTTTTTTTATGCCAGGTTTATTGGATAGTAAAACACCGAATATTTTAGTGTTGAAAAAACACCGAATATTTTGGAACTTTTTGTATGAATGTGTGTTTGCTTGCAAACAAAATTTCAGCACACAGTTTTCTTTCTAAAAGTATTTCAAAAACCATGGTACGGAGGGGTATATTTGTTTGCACTGTTTGACTGTTATTTCTAGAGATGGAGTGTGTCCCAGTATAGTCAGAACAAAGTTTCCTAGAACGAGTAACATATTCCATTTTGATAATGCGTCTTAAGACAACCAATATAAACTTGTTCTATTGTGGACGTTATTATTTTCGTCTAGTGTGACTGCATTTACACAAACAAAGTATGGCATAAATCTAAATTCATGATGAGAAAGAGGAATATGTGTATTGTGAGCATCGGCCTAGACATTTCGTACCTTTGATCTGAATCGTGTTTACACTACATTTGAAACAAATGTGACACAATGTTCTATTTCCCGTTTGGGAACAAAATTTCTGAAATGTGAGACGAGGCCGTATTAAGACATTCAGTTTTCATCTTTTTTGTGCTGTTCTCATCCAAATACAGCATGTTCGGGATCGTATCGTGGATTATTTACTGCTGGCTGGTTTGGTGTGAGAGAAAAACACTGTTCCTGACTGAAAATTTATGATCATTTATGAGCAAGCGAACAGGCTGTCTAGGGTATGGGCTAAGCCCCGTTCGTCTCTGGTGTATTTATTTCAGGCCTTTCTCGGCGGAACTTTCTTAGCATGATGGTCCGTTTATGGGCCAGGTGGTCTGGCGTCCACGTTCCACCAAGCGTCGACAGCGACGACCTAGGGCCTCTATATATGGGCCGAGTGAGTTTACGCGGAAAAAAAAGCAAATCATCGATATATTACATGGAGATTCCACGAGCACCTGTCGGCGGCATCCTGTCCTCGTGCAGCAGGTGCAGCCCCTCCAATTTGTTCGTGACCCCTTCCCTTTTTTCCCCTATGCCGGCAAAGCGCTAGGGCGAAGGCGAGGGCATGGTCGTGACGAAACTTGCCTGGCGTCGGGTCCATTCATCCAGTGCTCCCTGGGCTGCAGCCTGCCGCCACACAGTCCACGGTGTGATTTTTTTGTTACAGCCCATGGCCGATCGATCGTGACTCGTGAGGCATGAAGAACGCAGCGCTCCCGGCTGCTGACAAACACCGATGCATACGGATGCATACCCTGGGCCCACTATTTAGCAGTTTAATCTGCTAGGCCAGTGATCAGCTAGTCACTTCACCGCCTCGCATTTAACATCAGCTCCTGCAGACGTGTTAAGGCGCCGGCCAGTTACTGGACCTAGCTCGATGCCCACCATGGCACTAAACTATCCGTCTGTTCGGGAGGCCGTAAACAATCGTGGATTATTTACTGTTGACTGGTTTGATATGAGAGAAAAATACTGTTCTGGCTGAAAATTTACGATCGTTTACGACCAAGCGAACAGGCTGTATAGCGCGTCTAGTAGAGTCTACTGGGGAAGCAACAAAGATTATAGATAGGGACGCGCGCAGGGTGGCGGGTGGGGGCACAACCCCCCTCCCTAAGCAAATTGCATAGCTTGAATAAGGGAATCCAGGTCGTGCTCAGCCTCGATCTCCCCGCTCCAAATAGCCAAGTGGCGGCCAGGCCTGCGGCGAGCACGCGGACTTCATGGTGAGGATGGTGCCCATGCTCGTGAGAGGATGGTTGGGGTGAGGGGATAGATTGTAAGTGAGTTCGGGGGCGAGGGTGAACGGACATCTCGTCGCTCTTATCCACCGCGCCATTGTCCTTGAGGGAACTAAGCTTTGGTGAGGCCTTTTCGGTTGTCCAGCGCAAATCCGTGCAAGATGCCCAACGTACGCGAACTTCGGCTGGACAAGATAGAGCATCTGGGACTATGGGCCTAATGTACACGTGCTCGCGGAGCCCCTAACAATTTCAATGGATCTAAAGGCACTGGAGGTTGGACACCACCCACCCACCGCCTCTTTTGCCCCCATCTTCACCCACCGCCACCTGGCTCGGCATCCTCTCTTCTAGTCGTCTTTACTCGGATTTGGCCAAGACAAGCGAAAAGCTTCTCACCAAAGAATACTACCCTAGACGGCAATGGCGCGGTGGATGATAAGGTTGAAGAGATCGTCGTTCACCCCCACCCCCAAACTCATTAACCATCACCCCCAACCCCCTCACCCCAACCGTCCTCTCATAGCGCTGAGCAGGGGCAACACCCTCACCTTGACCTCCGGCGATGTTAGCGGGGGCCTGGTCGTCACTTGGCTCGTTGGAGCGGTCTGTGGACACGTCATCATGAGATTTGTGTTCATAGCCAAGCAGAAAAACAAT
This sequence comes from Miscanthus lutarioriparius, assembly GCA_904845875.1. Classification (NCBI taxonomy): domain Eukaryota; kingdom Viridiplantae; phylum Streptophyta; class Magnoliopsida; order Poales; family Poaceae; genus Miscanthus; species Miscanthus lutarioriparius. Next base: position 7,253,845 of record CAJGYO010000019.1, on the reverse strand, counting down.
TTTCTGAAGCTCCTGACGGGGGATATGGCTCGTGGCCGGAAGATCTCGAAGCCGTCCTGGAGGCCGCTTGGCTTGTGCGGGCTGAGAAGGATGCCCGGCTAGCTGAGGTGCACAAGGCAACTTATGAGAGATCGGAGCACGCCGCACTCGCTAGCCGAGCACGGCTGAACGCAATATTGATCAAATATGAAGCAACAGAGATTGTAGATAAGAAGCGCGGGGTGGCGGGTGGGGGCACAACCCCCTCCCTAAGCAAAATCGCATAGCCTGAAAAGGGGAGCTCTTCTCACGCGAAGCATGTTTACACACTCTGCATTATTATAGTTGTAAATTAAGTCTAATTTTTTGGCGCTCCTCATCCATCTTGCTCAATGGCCCATAAGTGAGCTGAGGTCGAGAACATTCTAATCCTAGTAAAAAGGAATGCATACATAAGTGCAGCAGCCGGAGCAAAAAAAGCAAGCGTCTCTTCTCTTGCAAATTCATATCGACAAAGCGACACAATTGCCAGGACTGAGTTACTACCAAAACAAGAAAATCAGAAGTTTTTTCTAAACAAAATGAGGACAAACATTTAGTGGAAGAGACATATGCTCAAGATCTGGACAAATCATCAGACATGGACAAATGCTCATATTTTAATTGGCATCGTCATAGACTTGGACATATGCTTAGATTGAAATTACCATCATCGTAGACTTGCACATAAGCTCATAAAGTACCACATGCATCTTCGTCACAGTATTTTAAAAACTTATTGACAATTTTGGTGTTGAGCCATTTGTTTCGAGGTAATACTTATTTTGAACTAATATTATTTAAAACTACTATATTCGTACACGTTGACTGACCGAAACCAAGTATTAACTTTAGGACAACTACTCACAGCCGTTTATTCCATTTTGGGAAATGTCTTGCTATTGGACATGGACCGGATATTATAATTCATATAATATCATTCATCTAAATTTGGATTTTTAACCACTAAATCTGGAATATTCTCATGAACTTAGAATATTTGTCTTGTGAAGATCAAACATTTTTTTTCGTGGATCTAACATTGTCCCTACTCAATAAAAAGAAAACGTGCTATCTTCACAAAAGAATATTCTTCAACGGAGTTTTATCTAAATATATACACCTATGTTAGATCTTGTTTTGGAGCATTTATTATGAGAAATACAAGATGAATGCTTGTCCTATAAGAAATATACTAAATTAAATTCCTATTGCATCCTTGTATTTTAATAATAGATTTGTGTGTCCTATATATCTACCGTCATAGTGTCCTCGCGTTCCTCCATATCTCTTATGTGATTGGAAGTCACGGTTTAAGCTCATACGAGTTGGACAACGTCTGTCTAGTGACAGAATGAAGTACGATTTCAAAATATGTCAAATGACGGTATGAAGTTTGATTTTAAAATGTATTTGAATATTGACGATTTCGTTGAATACATCTTTAAATCACAAGGCAACTTTGAGACAATCCATTAGCGACAAGGACGCGTGGAACTCCTCTAAGCGGGCGCTTTCATGACGCGTGTACAGGCAGAGACGAAATGTTTTCATTACCCGTTGAAACATCTATACTAGTTTGCTAGGAACAGTCGTCTAAACGGCCGTTTAACCCGTTTAAACACCGTGTAAACGCTACACGGTGGTACGCTGTCTCCGTTTAATCATTCGTTTAGCCCGTTTAATTAGCCGTTTAAACCGTTTAATGAACTGTTTTGCTTGAATAATGGCTAAATGCAGTCATCATCATTAAATAAAAGTTTAAAAGCCAAATCATACGTCGCTTGGGCTCGGGTGTGATCCTCTAAGGTCAACTTGGCTCCGACCACGTGGACGCTAGAGGCACCCTACGATATGCACCCATAGCTTGTGAACACAAACGGAGAAACTAGGGGACGTGTTTGATATGCGGCCCGTTGGTGCCAGGGCACAATCGCGAAAAAAATATGCGGCCTGTTGGTCTGGCCGAGCGCGTGGGCGGGTCCATCAGCAAGCTCGGCCCGCTGGATGCAAAATGCACTCTCACCTGGCTCTCACGAAACGAACTTAGGGTTCGTTTTTTGGCGGCCCGACTAGCTTGAGCGCTGAAGGGTGAGTTCGAGTCACCTCCGAACCCGTGTCTCTCACCTACCGCTCCATTTCTTCCACAACCGAGCCGACCGCTCCCGTCTATCTGACCGCCGCTCCCGTCTCTCTCACCACCGAGCTAGTCGTGCACGGGCGCGGTGCCTCTGTCATCGCGCCGAGCCACCCACGCACGCGCGTGAGGTGCGCGACGCCGTGTCTGCCGCCACAACGCTGGAGCAACAGCAACAGCAGCGGCCGTGGCGCGAAGCAGCTAAGGGCGCAGGGATTGGTGGCTGGACGAGCGCGTTGGCCCGCCTGGGTGTCACCGACGCCAGGCCAGTGGCGAATCTGGATATTTAGATCAGGGTACGCCGTCAAAAAATTTCAGGTAAAATCATTTGCCAATTCGGTAACAATTATGAAATTTACAATGTAAGTCGGCATATATACACTAAATAACACGATAAGTTTTAAATTTAAAGATTAAGTTGAAAAACATCCACAACGTTACAATATGAATAGTTTAGGCATCATAATGATAGCTCCAAATATATGCATAAAAGAGAGTAAAAGACTTACAATACTACTTATCTGACTTTTTTAGCCGACGTTTTCTATAGGACATGAATGTGTTGATGATATCACCTTCTTCCAGCCAATTATTAAAAAGTGATGCAATATCTCCATCTCTCTTGATAACTACACAATTATTAAAAACACAATACCAAACAATTAAACAAATTGCAAGTGCACGGATTGAATCCTCAATCCTCATATGTGATGACACAAACACTCACATGATACTAAATTGTTGATCAATTTCGGTTGTCTCTGATGTTGAGCAAATCTCCAACCTCACTGCATATTATTGATGACGGGATAATATTAGCCATGGATATAAACATGATCTTTCTATAGAAAGATGAATAGTAAAAAAAGAAATTGATTCTCACCGCGGTGGCTCAGGCAGTCAGACTATATATGCACGTTAATCGTGCACGCGCATTAGGCCGATCCTCCATGTCACATACTCGGCAGTCGGCGCCGCAAAGATTCAAGCCTCGAGACGGCGGCCAGCGGGCGAGACTCTAATCTACGATACTAGTAGATCAATAGAAAGTCTAGGCGTCGGCGGTCAGGAACTGCGCGTTCTAAGGACTGGACCTTGACTTTCCGAATTTCCACCTAGCGTCCTTATGGCCGCGTGGGCAGGACCTGGGCTTCCCGTCCGTACGACCGCGTGGGCCTAGAAACCAGGAAAGTCCATCGTCTCTCGGCAAGGAGCAGCTGCTGTGCTCGTTTTCCATAGTACAGATATGGTCTTTTTTGTTTCTTTTTACAAATACAGATGTATATACATGAAAGCTATTACTGGATCTACAGGGTATGCCAGTGCATACCTGGCATACCCTGTAGCTCCGCCCCTGCGCCAGGCCCTTCACGCGTGCCGTCGTGTGCCTCGTCGTCCTCCGTCAGTCACGCCTCGCGCCTCTAGGTGGTTGCCGCCCGCGCCCGGGTCAGCCACACCGGGTGCTGTTGCTCCTCAACGCCAGCCCCGGCGCCCGCCCTCGCTGATTTGCGCACCGTGGTGCTGCCCCGGCCACCTGCTGCTAGCGTCACTTGTGGTGGGCGGCGTGGTGGCAGCGGGGAGTGCCGGATGGCCCTAGCCGCAAGGGAGGAAACCGGCGTGGTCGCGACCAGAGCTCATCCCTGCCGGCGTACATACGGTCCTAGCTGGCGTCCCGCCGGCGCCGCGAGGCCGAGGTGGGCGCGTCCATGTTCGCCATGCCGCTCACCCTGCATGAAATGGCAATGACAATGTTTAGGGGTAACGTTATCATGTTCTAAGTGCAGGGTCACCGTACTCACTAGTAGAGAAATGAGCTGTACTGCCGGTTCTCAACCCCCTTCAGTCCTGGTTTTGGAACCGGGAGCACGAATCTGAGACTAAAGGGCCCCTCCTTTAGTCCCGGTTTCGCGCCACCTTTAGTCCCGGTTGGTAATACCAACCGGGGCTAAAGAGGCCATCCGGCCTAGCCACGTGGGCCGGCCCTTTAGTCCCGGTTGGTATTACCGATCGGGACTAAAGGTTTTCTTTTTTTTTCTTTTTTTGTTTCTATTTTCAATTGATGATTTGTTTTGGTTTTCGAATAGGTTTTCGAATACGCATTCTACGCTGCTAATAATATACGTATTCTACACGTTTATAATGTTCGAACATTTTGTACAAACTAAAGTATCAAACTAACGTATATATTACATGCATATACATATAATGTACGTTATTTTATGTACATATAATATGTATATATATATTACAAATAAAGCTTGTATTGTATATTCTATCATATTCTTGGGATAACAAATTCACTCCATCTGGTTTGGAATCCATGTTTCGTTCATGTCATTGTAGAACTCGTCGGCGGGGTTTAGGACCTGGTCATTAAGAAATCCTGCTATGGTCTCTTGAATTGCTTTCAGTTGGTCACGTCGTATGACTTTTTCCTTCAACCATAGAGTCTTCAATAAAAGTTAAAGGAAAAATATTAATATATATATATATGTGTGTGTTGGTCACGTGATTACTTATATATATGAGCAATATATAAAGGAAATTGTGAATATATGAATATATTTATATAACGTACTTTGAGGATCTCTTCAGGAGTTCTTTTTGCGTACGCCATGATGAACTCGCAAACATAGTACCCACTTTTACGAGAAAAAAGATCCAGTGAATTGAAACCATGCATCGTGTTAATTGAATTATATATATATATATATATATTACAAGGCGTCACCACATGAAACATTACAAGGCGTCACCGGATGTAATCGCACACAAAGTAAGTACTAGCTATATATATAGTACTTACTTTGTGTGCGATTACATCCGGTGACGCCTTGTAATGTTTCATGTGGTGTTCCTCAATAAAACTTTTCCAAACACTGCGCCCAATAAAATAAAAAATGAATTTAGCCTTTAATAATTGTTTCAGTTAAGAGATCGGGGTATATATAGTTGCTAGAGAGACCAAATTACCCTTGGATAATATCTATCATGTCTTGGTACTCTGTTTGCTTTTTTCTTAACGAGTCTAAGATACTCAACCGACTATTGGCCATATCGATGACCATCAATATACAGTGATTGCTGCATATATTTTTATACACAAATATGATCGACATTAACTAGAGTCAACATATATATATATATATATGGGATATAGCTTAGCTAGTAAGTAAATAATTGAACAAATGTCCATATGATCGACATTAATTATTTAACACTCACTTGAAGTTGTAGGGGAAGAGTATGTCCTTGTTTTGTTGGTTCACTAAGAACCTCATGAGATTTTTCTCGAGTTCAGCTTTCCATTGAGGCGGGGGATCAAGATGTTTGAATACGACATTTTGGATCAACGAAACCAACATCATTATCCTTTCTCTTTCTGAGTTCTGTCATCTCATATCTGCATATATAAAAATATACTGTGGGGATATATAATTTATATATATTCATGTAGCTTTATATATATACACTTTAATAGTAGAAAATAATCACACTTACAGACAATAGCAGCTAATGAGACTTTTGTTGAAAGAGTCCAGATGTCATAGTTGGTGTAATTCTAAAAACTCAACATATATAACGTCATCGCCACGGAAGTAATGCTGGTTTCTAACTCTGACAGAAACAAAGTTTTCTCCCCGTTCACACGCCGCCATGTACCACTTGTTTAGCAGGTATATTTGCGTACCCAGTTCACCTAAGGCCTCAGGGTCGTATAGACTCTTTCCATATTCAAATTTCTTCTAAGGGTCCACTTTCAGAGCAGATGGTCATTCAACGAGCACTTGGGCAAGGTCCAAACCAGTATCCTCGTAAAACCGAACCAGGTCCTCAAAATCGACGTCCTATATGTCTAAGTTTAAACCATATTCATTACGAATGACAAGAGGGGGGACTGATTGTTGCGATTGTTGTCCAAGTTGTGCAACACCTTTCCCTACTCTAGTCTTTTTCTACGCCGCCTCAAATGACTTGGTGAGAGAGCGGTCGTAGTCCAATTTTGGTAGGGTCTTTTGAGATTCCCGCTTTTTCTGGTCCACCTTTCTTAGAAGGTCTGGAGGTAGGTACAAGTACGGTTTCTCCGGGTTCTCCCTCGCTTCTCATTGCTTTCTTACTTTTTTGAAGAAACTTTTCACATCTTTTTGTACTGCATTCTTTAATTCCTTTTTACTTTTCTCGTAAGACAGTTTTTGAGAAATAACTAGATTAGAGGAGGCTTTTTTCTTTGCCGGTTGGTAGGCCAACGGCTTCGTTTGTGGGACGGACCTCTTAGGAGCGGGCTGCTTCTTGATCATCAAGGGAGGCGTTGGAGACCTCCTTGGAGGTGGCGGCGGTGGAGACCTCCTTGGAGGCGTTGGAGACCTCCTTGGAGGTGGCGGCGGTGGCGGCATTGTATAATCATTGCCCGGAGCAGTACGATGATCTGGAGATTGAATAATTAGACTTAGGTTAGCGGAGGCCTTGCTGTGTGAGTACAAAAAAGAATAATTAGGTATAAGAAATTATTATTATTAATCATGCATATAAATAGAAAATTAGTGAAATAATTGTTTCGTTCACTTTTGTCCGCACCTATTGTCTGGCAGTTGAGGAAGCGATGGTGGACTAAAGACCCCGGGAATAATGATGTAGTGCTTGCGCCATAGTATGAATGTCTTCTCTGCTTCTCCTAGAGTCTTCTCCCCATCACCTCCTGGAATGTTAAGAGCCAGATCACTAAAACCTTTGTTAACTCTATCCATTGAGACGCTAACATCTCCATGTGGTATTATTGCCCCATGAATTCTTGGTGTCTTGGTAGGATCTAGAGGAGAAAAAACACCGAGAGCCACCATGATTGTGGCATTCTTTTTGGAATATGTAGCTCGCATGATGTAAATGGTGCAGTGATGTCATCCACAGGGAAACGTAGCATTGCGTCATCTTGATTTGGCAACTCCGTGGAAGCGCAGCTGCTTTTCAACTGATTAGGGAGGCTAATATTAATGTTGATTCCCTGATCTGATGCCTGCCTTTGGGCACTCCATGCTATTTGCACTTGCTTTATGATTTCGTCCTACATTCTAGCTTGCATATCTTTTTCGCGCTCCTATGCTTGAAGCAACGCCTCCCATGACTCACGAACTAGTTCCTCCAACCTGCTGATCTGCGCTGCATCCTCATCATTCCTTCTCTGCCGGCTTCTGTAGGTATCTCTGTCGTTAGGGAAACCATGCTCCCAAGAAATGTTCCATCCTAAACCTCTCGTTCGGCCACTGTGTTCAGCAGTCCCGATGACATACGTTAGTTCATCCTTCTCTCTATTGGGCCAGAACGCACCAATAGCTTTAGCTTGTAGAGCATAAAAAAATCTTTGTATTGCTTTTTTGACTTTTGGGCCATGAACCAGCTTCCCGGTCTCTAGGTCCAGTATTACCCCATGAGTGAAAAACCAATTCTTCACGTGTTTGGGCCAATTGAGTGATTCTGGTGTGATACCCTTGGCAAGAATGTCCGCTTTCATTTTTTCTCACTTGGGAATGGTAGTCACGTAACCACTTGATCCCATGCCATGGTGGTATACCTTCTATCGGGCATTCTCTTGGTTCTTTCTCACCCGTTCCTCACCCTCTTCCGATGTCTTGTACTGTACAAAATCATTTCAGTAGGGCCTCAACTTCGCGAGCGGACAGCTAGTATTGAAATTGGGTGTTAGGTTCTTCTTGATGTATTTTGTGTATAGGGATTTCTTCCAAGTCTAGAATTGTGTGGCTATCTTCTTCATAGCCCACTTTCGAACTAGTTCCTTCAATTTATCATCGTTGATAGCATCATAATCATCCGCTTGCAACGTGAAATGTTGAAGGATATCATCCCAAATTAAATTCTTATCAAGATCAGAGACAAAACTAACATAAGGCTCGTTGATCTTTTGCTTCCATTCACGGACACTGATCGGAAGTCTGTCCCTTACAAGGTACCCATAGTGTTGCACGAATTTCCTTGCATGTGGACCAAGTGGTTCGCCTGTCTCGATATTGAATTCCGATATTATGTAGCGCCCCTCCAATGGCTTTTTCGGGCCTCGAATATTTTTGTTTTTCGCCGTTGTGGTCGTCGATCCAGAGGGCTATGTATAAAAAAAGAATAAATAAATATCATGTATACACATAATAGATGATAGATATTCAAATATATATATATAATATTCAAATATATATATAAATATATATACCTCGCCAGTATTTTTTTGCACAATATTTTTTTGGTTATCTTCAAGAGCCAGGTATTGACTCCCATCATCTACATCCTGCTGGTTACCATCGACAAATTGAGTGTCGGTGTTGATAATATCCATCATTTCTTCATTCATGTTGTCTCTCGGGGCAGCCATATAGCTTTTACACCACTAGATATATCTATAAAAAATAAAAACTATATCTATAAAATAGACTCCTGCAGGACGTGCCACCTTGAGGATAGTAACATTTGTAGATGACATTTGTAGGTCTGAAGTTATCAAATATCCATCAAATTCTAGCTCAAAAACATGTTTAAATAAATAACCATCCGTACTAGTTGACCTTGCTTACGTGATCATCTCGGCGAGTATGTCTCCACCGGACGGCACCGTACTTGGCCACGGAAGAGCTCTGATTCTACGAGGAAGGGAACACGGTCTTCCACGACCGTTGCCGCTCTCCCTTATAGAATCAAAGCTCCTCCTTGACGTCCATTACCGCTCGACAGAGAACATGCTAGCCGAGATGAACACGGTCCGCAAGTTCAACTAGTACGGATTTTCTATAATTTTCTAAGTTTTTCATTTCTTGGAAAAATTAATTCTAAAAAATAAAAGACATGATTTCTAAGTATTTCATTTCATGGAAAAATTAATTCTAAGTGATCTACTCAACATCAGCGAGCTCGTGGGCGTTTCATAGAAAAATTAATTATAAGTGACCTGCTCAACAAAATTGAGAAAAAACACACGCTCTCATGACCTCACACATCTTCTAAGATTACGTAAGCCGCCGCTTGTTGATCCGATCCGACGGGGTTTCACCAGCGCTGAGCGTCGTTTAGGTTGCCTGCTCGACATCGGCAAGCGGCACATACAAGACACATACAAGTGACCTGCTCGACATCGGCACATACAAGACACATACAAGTGACGGTTCATTCATGATTCATGCTACTGATAGGCACATACAAGAGATCAAATGAGCCCTAGTCGTCGTCTTCCAAACACAGAGCAAACTCACACTAAGCATCGGGAGTTAAATTGCATCCAATACACCCGCAACTCCCGGGAACGCACCAAGCGGACCGAGGCAAAACCCAGGAAGGCAGGAAAGCAACGAAGCTAGATCGAATCACTGAACGAATCCGCGACGAGCCAATAGATCAAAAGCCCCAGCGGCCCCGCAGCCGGCGGGAATCGAATCCTCTACAGGGCCTAGGGCTGGGGCCTCGGAGCGGGGCGCCAGGGGGATCGAGACCGAGGGTATCGCCGCAAGCTTGGAGTGGAACCAAATGGAGACGTGGGCAGTCGATGGCGAGAGTGCAGCGGTGAGGGGAGAGGGGACGGAGCGGCGGCTTACATTGTCGGTGTGGCCGTGCAACTACGGTCCGAGGCGCGTGGAGCCGAGGACGACACGTGAGTGACGAGGCGGTGATGACTAGGACGAGGCACTTCAGTGAGGATGAGGGTCGACGAGAGTGGCTAGCCAGAGAGAGGAGGCACGCCCATGTGGGCGAGGGACGAAGCGCGCGCGTGACGACGCAGTGCTGGATGTAGGCGCGTGGAGCTAGCAATGACGAGGAGGAGGATCGATGACGGCGATGAGGCCGCGGTGGATCCAAATCATATCTGGGCGAGGGCGAGGATGATGGCGGCGGATCCGAGTCTAGGCACCGCGCATGAATGGGAGAGGCGCTAGCTGGGCCGCTGGCGGAGATGGTGAGAGACGAGACAGGTGCATGGAGGCAGCTGGAGGTTATGGGGAGCGGTGGCGGCGCGGTGGCTCTCGGGCGAAGAATGAAGACGATGGATGGGGAGAAGAAGACGAGGCGATATATATTTGGTGGATCTTTAGTCCCGGGTGAAGCCACGGCCCGGGACTAAAGAACCTTTAGTCCCGGGTGATGGAAAGAATTAGGACTAAAGGTCTGACCTTTAGTCCCGGGTGCATCCATGACCCGGGACTAAAGGTATTTTTTTGGCGGGCCACGAAAACGTAGCCCACCTTTAGTCCCGGGTGGTTGATCGACCCGGGAGTAAAGGTGGGCTGCAGTTAGCTTTCTGCCGGTTCCAGAAGTTTTTCCTTTTTTTATATATTTCTTTTATATAAATATGCAGACAGTTATTAATTGCCTAATAAATAAAATATCATCCAAAAAATTATAATAAATATTCCTAGACTTGGTTTTGCATTATTATACACAACAAAAATTTGTAACATAAACTCTTTTGTGTTGCTGTATAAATATTTAATATAGTGTAAATAATAATTACAATTTGCACCATGCAAAAATATACTACTTGATTAAAATCATTAAAACTATTACTTTTCTACAGAAAATAAGTTTTCATATCTTATTAACGTTGATCATTTGGTTTTTCATCACACATTCTCCGCGGGAAATTCACCGTCAAGCAGAAAATTCATTTAAACCATACAAAATACGAAAACACGATAAAAAAATTTGAAGTCACAATTATTACATAATAGGTCTAATACATCACTATATATATCAAGCGGGCACAGTAGTGAACTTCTTCTTAACGTATATCCCTTGGTTATGATCATGCCGTAACCATGGAGTGTCCTCATCATTTAGCTGGATGGTTAGGTCTTTGTTCACTATGAATGGTGGAATTCGGTCATCCGTTTCATAATCTTCTGATATATCTGATTTGTCTTCAATTCCGACGATGTTTCTTTTCCCTGAAATAACTATGTGGCGCTTTGGCTCATTGATTGGGTCGTTGTTGTTTTTCCCTCTCTTCGGTTTTGTAGACATGTCCTTGACATAGAACACCTGATTCACATCCTTGGCAAGGACAAATGGTTTGTCTTTGTACCCAATATTGTTGAGGTCCACGATTGTCATTTCATACTAGTTGTCGACTGCTACCCCGCCTCCAGTCGCTTTTACCCATTGGCACTTGAACAAAGGTACCTTAAAAGTAGGTGCATAGTTTAGTTCCCATATCTCCTCTATGCGACCATAATATGTTTGCTTATTTCCATTAGGGTCGGTGGCATCTATACGGACACCACTGTTTTGGTTGGTGCTTCTTTTATCTTGGACTACTGTGTAAAATGTATTCCCATTTATCTCATACCCTTTGTATGTGAGGATATGCCACGATGGCTGCCTAGCCAACAAATACTGTTGCTCATCAATAATCTCATCACCCTGACATTCTTTTCGCAACCAGTCGCTGAAAGTTTCCATGTGCTGACGCGTAATTCAAGCTTCAGACTTCCCTAGAAACTCGGATCGGAGCAACTCATTATGTGTCTCGATATACAGATCCACCAAGGAGGAGTTTTGCAGAACTATGTAGTATGCTTTATTAAAATAATTGTCCTACGTACCAATATATGTTTTCTTCCCTAGTGTCCCCTTTCCACTTAGTCTTCCCTCGTGTCGCGATTCAGGAACACCAATCGGGTCAAGGTCAGGAATAAAGTCAACACAAAACTCAATGACCTCCTCTGTTCCTTAGCCCTTGGCGATGCTTCCTTCTGGCCAAGCACGGTTGTGAACATATTTCTTTAGGACTCCCATAAACCTCTCAAAGGGGAACATGTTGTGCAGGAACACAGGACCGAGAATGCTAATCTCTTTGACCAGGTGAACTAGGAGGTGTGTCATGATATTAAAGAAGGAAGGAGGGAACTGAAAGCTCTAGTTTGGTTTTGGTGAATTGATAAAACCCTAAGTGCTAACCTAGTTTATCAAGTGATCATGAGATAGGTAGCACACTCCAAGTGGTGAAGCAAATAAAGATCATAGCATGATAAAGATGATGGCATGGTGATGATCAAGTGCTTCGACTTGGAAAGAAGAAAGAGAAAAACAAAAAGCTCAAGGCAAAGGTATAATTTGTAAGAGCTATTTTGTTTTAGTGATCAAGACACTTAGAGAGTGTGATCACATTTAGGATTGATAGCCGTACTATTAAGAGGGGTGAAACTCGTATCGAAATGCGGTTATCAAAGTGCCACTAGATGCTCTAACTCATTGCATATGCATTTAGGATCTAGTGGAGTGCTAACACCCTTGAAAATGTTTGTGAAAATATGCTAACACTTGTGCACAAGGTGATACACTTGGTGGTGTTGGCACATTTATAAAGGAGGTGGTGTTTGCAGGGTTGAGATGGATTCGGCGCTTTCGGGAAAATGGAATGCCTATTTTCTATTGCGCCGGATGCAAATTCTTGTGGTTGGCACATTGGAGCAAGGGTGAAGAAGTTAGAAGTGAAAACGAGTTGATCGCGAAGACGCTGGCTTCGGTCTTCTGACCGGACGCTAGGTCTGAAAGCACCGGACGCTGGATCTGATTGCAACAGACGCTGACTGCCTACGTCCGGTCGCGCTGACTTGGCGGTACAGTGGCTAGGGTATACCACCGGACGCTGGCTGAGTCCGGTCGAGGTGGACCGGATGCGTCCGGTCGAAGAAAAATGGATTTGGACCCTTACTATACTCGACCGGACGCTGTGGCTCCAGCGTCCGGTCGGTTTGACCAGAGCGTCCGGTCAATACTTAGCCGTTAAGATCTGACGGTTCAGTTTTAACTCGGAATGACACGTGGCAAAAATCAGTGGATCGGACGCTGTGTCCAGGGTCCGGTCAAGTGGATCGGAGCGTCCGGTCAGAGCGCAGAGTACCCAGTGAAGGGGTACAACGACTCTATTTCATGGGGGCTTCTATTTAAGCCCCATGGCCAGCTGTGGCTCATATCTTTGGCCATTTTCTTTGACATAGCAACCTTGTGAGCCTAGCCAAAGTTCTCCAACTCATCTACATCATTGATTCATCAACATAGTGAGATTGGGAGTGAATCCAAGTGCATTGCTTGAGTGATTGCATCTAGAGGCACTTGGTGATTGTGTTTCGCTGCAGATTTCGCTTGTTACTCTTGGTGGTTGCCGCCACCTAGACGGCTTGGAGCAGCAAGGATCGTTGAGTGGAGGAGGTGATTGTCTCCAACTCCGATCGTGGTGATTGTGAGGGGTTCTTGACCTTTCTCCGGCGGAGCGCCAAAAGGTACTCTAGTAAATTGCTTGTGGCTTGTGTGATCCTCATCTTGTGTTGGTTGTGCGGCACCCTATTGAGGGTTTGGCGAGTGATGCCAATCAGCGCGTGAACCTCCAAGTGAGTGAATCGCCACAACGAGGACTAGCTTGCCGGCAAGCAAGTGAACCTCGGTAAAAATCATTGTGTTCATCATTTGATTCCGAGGTGATTAGTCTACATTGGTATTCATTATTGTGATTGATTGATTCCTACCACTACACGGCGGTATAACTCTCTTGCTCACTCTTACATTATCGCAAACTAGTTATCAAGCTCTTTAGTGTAGCTAGTTGTGAGAGCTTGTTTGTTTGATTAGTGTTGCTCTTTAGTTAGTCTTTGAGAGCACACTAATTTAGCTAAGTGTCATAGCTATTGTGTGGACATACACTATTCGAAATAGAATTGTGGTAGGTGGCTTGCATTTTAGTAGGCTAGCGCAACACTCGCTTCGCCACAAAATTGTCTAACACATTTTGTTAAGTGTTGTTGTAGAATTTTTATTAGGCTATTCACCCCCCCCTCTAGCCATTAGGACCTTTCAGGAACACCAACTCAAACCTGACAAGACATTGAACCACATTATTCTGTAGTTTAGCTAGATCCATTGGATCGATTGCCTTCTGAGAAATTGCATTGAGGAATACACATAGCTTCATGGTGGCTAGACATACATTTGGAGGTAGAATTCCTCTTAATGCAACTGGAAGCAATTGCGTCATGAGCACGTGGTAGTCATGGGACTTTAAGTTTAGGAATTCCTTCTCTGGCACATTTATTATACCCTTTATATTCGAGAAGAATCCAGATGGTACCTTGATGCTTGCTAGGCATTCAAACATGATTTCCTTCTCTTCTTTGCTAAGAGTGTAGCTGGCAGAACTTAAGTAATGGCGTCCATCATCTGCATTCAAACATGTCTCGTTCTTTCAAACACCGTAGGTCCTGTCGTGCTTCAAGTGTTCCCTTAGGCTTCCCATACACACCCATGAAGCCTAGCAGGTTTACACAAAGATTCTTTGTCTGGTGCATCACGTCGATCGCGCTACGAACCTCCAGGACTTGCCAATAGAGAGCTCCCAAAATATGGACTTCTTCTTCCATATGGGTGCGTGACCGTCGGCGTCATTCGAAACAGGTTCGCTACCATGTGCCTTTCCAAAAACTACTTTCACATCTTTGACCATATTGAGTACATCCTCATCAGTTCGGTTGCCCGGCTTAGTCCAGTGGTCTGCCTTACCTTTAAAATGCTTGCCTTTCTTTCTTACGGGGTGATTCGCAGGAAGAAATCGACGATGGCCAAGTTACACGACCTTTCAACATTTTTTCAAAAATATATCTTTAATGTCATCGAAACAGTGCGTGCATACATTATATCCCTTGTTTGATTGTCCTGAAAGATTACTTAGAGCAGGCCAATCATTGATTGTTACGAACAACAATGCTCGTAGGTCAAAGTGCTCCTGTTTGTGCTCATCCCACACACGTACATCTGGTCTGTTCCACAAAAGTAGAAGTTCTTCAACTAGTGGCCTCAGGTACACATCGATGTCGTTGTCAGGTTGCCTTGGGCCTTGGATGAGCATTGGCATCATAATAAACTTACGCTTCATGCATAACCAAGGAGGTATGTTGTAGATACATAGAGTAATAGGCCAAGTGCTATGACTACTGCTCTGCTCCCCGAAAGGATTCATACCATCCGTACTTAAAGCAAACCTTAAGTTTCTTGCGTCATTTGCAAACTCTGGGAATTCTCTATCGATTGCTCTCCACTGGGACCCATCAGCAGGGTGTCTCAACATATTATCTACCTTACGGTCTTCTTTGTGCCATCGCAACAACTTTGCATGGTCTTTGTTTCTGAACAAACGTTTTAAGCGTGGTATTATAGGAGCATACCACATAATCTTGGCAGGGATTTTCTTCGTGGGACGTTCGCCCTCAACATTACCAGGGTCATCTCGCTTGATCTTATACCGCGTTGCATGACATACCGGGCATGCATCTAACTTCTCATACTCCTCGCCACGGTAGAGGATGCAGTCATTAGGACATGCATGTATCTTCTGGATTTCTAATCTCAAAGGGCAGACTACCTGTTTTGCTTCGTACGTAGTGACGAGCAATTCGTTATCCTTTGGAAGCATCTTCTTTTGGATTTTCAGTAACTCCTCAAATCCCTTGTTAGCTACACCATTCTTTGCCTTCCATTGCAACAATTCCAGTGTGGTACCCAACTTTTTCTGCCCCGCATCACAAGTTGGGTATAACAATTTCTTCTGATCCTCTAGCATGCGCTCGAACTTAATCTTCTCCTTTTTTACTTTTGCATTCTCTTTGTGCGTCATGAATGGCCTGACCAAGATCATCAGCGGGCTCATCTTCTGTCATTACCTCTTCTTCAGCTTCCCCCATTGCAGTATCATTGAAGGCACCATATTCAGCAATAATGTCATCATCGTCCCATTGTTCTTCTTTACCTTCTTCCATTACAACCCCGATTTCTCCGTGCTTCGTCCAACAAATATAGTTTGGCATGAAACCCGACTTCAATAAATGTGAATAAAGACTCCTTGAACTAGCATATTCCTTTAAATTCTTACATATGGCACATGGACAGCACATGAAACCATCGTGTTTGTTTGCCTCGGCCACACGTAAGAAAGAATGCACGCCCTCAATGAACTCTTGGGAGCGGCGATCAATATTGTACATCCAATGCTGGCTTATCTGCATTACATGACATACATACCATATTAAAACCTAGAACATAATTAGTTAATTATACGACATGCATGCAACCACACAAGGTATTAATTTATGAAAGTCTCGCTACAATGTAGACAATCCCAACTACCACTAAAAAAACTAAAGCTAAAATGCACTTCAGCAGCATAAAGATTTCGCGACCAATCCCAACTAAAACAGACATATTATGCGTTTGTTCAACATCTATGGGCTTCTTCCACAGGATCACTGCCTCATCAGCCGTCGTAGCCGCCTGTGCAAGAGAGTTTTGCACGTGTTCAACATACTCTTCCTCCTAGTACCAGCCTGAACATCCAGTGCCATCCCACTGAAATTAAAACAAAAAATTAGAACTTTAATCACAATCATCATGAAAATAAGTATAAATTAACCATAATCATCAAATGCGACAAAATAACTCATATTGCGATCTGGACACTTGTAGAAGATATAGCCTTTGTTGGGACACTCCTTCCTCACCCGGTACTCCATCACAATCTTCTCCTCACACTTGCCGCATGCAATGAGAGGGAGGTCCGGCCTCAGTCGCTTTGGAACCCGATAAGAGGCCGATGACCCAAAAGCAGTTGACATCTACACTCTATACTCATTTTTAATATAATATAAATTTATTATTTTATAAATAAATAAAATTAAAAAAAACTTTAAAATTATCTATATCTCTAAACCATAAAGTGTGCTATGCATGCTAGAAATAAAAGCTAAATACTAGTTTTGAATAACTACTTTAACCTTCCTTCATTCAAATATGCAAACTTTAAAGTGATTTTGAGCTTAAATGGTTTACAAATAAAAAAACCACCATAAAAAACCACATATATCTAGTCCACAAAATGAGATATGCTACTGATGAAACATGAGAGTATGAAGTTGGTAACCTTTAAAATCGAAGAATCGATGGAGGAATCGAAGAAATCTTGTGATTACCGGCGATGACGAAGAAAAGAGGCCGGCGATGAAGCAAGAACACTGAGCTCGAAGTGGCTTGGGCTCGGGGAGAAAGAAGAGCTATATAGGAGGGGACCTTTAGTCTCGGTTGGAGACAGAAACCGGGACTAAAGGTCCCTTTCTAGTCCCGGACGGAGCCTCCAGCCGAGAGTAGACTTTTACTCCCGGTTGGAGGGACCAACCAGGAGTAAAAGTTAACATTTAGTCCCGGTTGGTAGCTCCAACCAAGACTAAAGGTCCCCTGCAGTAAAAGCCTACCGTCGTAGCCGTTGGACAGGGACCTTTAGTCCTGATTGAAGCTACAAACCGGGACTAAATGTATCTCTAGTCCCGGGCACAAAAAATATCAGGACTAAAACCAAATTTTAAGTTGGATCAAAGATCGTTTCTCTACAGGTGGGTCTTTTGTACATACAAACAATCACATTCTTACATGAGCTTGGCTCCGCAGGAACATGCAATCGAAACAGGCACTTTACCATTTGGACCACTGGCTGGCCATAGTCAGGCCGACCACATGCAGGAAATCAAACACGCACTAGCGGACCAAGACCAAAAGGTTCACGTTGCTTTCTTCTTTCTGTTCTCGTAACTTTTGTGCCCCTATGAAGAAAAGAAAAGAGTAAAGTGCATCAGTGGTCCCTAAACTTTATATCGCTGTGTCATCCCGGTTTCTAAACTCATAAATTGATCATTTAGGACCTTAAACTTGTTCATCTGTGTCATCTCGGTCCCTAAACTTATTCGGCTGTGTCATTCCGGTCCCTAAACTTGCAAATCGACCGTTTAGGTCCTCAAACTTGTTCAGTTGTGTCATCCCGGTCCCTAAACTTGGTTTTGAGTCTCATCTGGATCAAAACAGGGTGATCTAAAAACTTTATATCAAAAAATAACTCGAATGAAGACAAACTTTATATCAAAATTGAAGCCCTCGACGCGATCTACGACTTTGTAGGTGAAAAGTTTTTGAATTAAAACTGTTATCCATCCCAAAATATTATTGTATGTTTATAGATTTTGAAATTTAAAATTTAAAATTAAATTTTGGGACACTAAATGACTTCAAACAAAAAACCTTTCAACTACAAAGTTGTAGATCGTATTGAGAACTATAACTTTCATATAGACCATATCAATATCCAAGATTGTTTGATAATTTTAAATTTCAAATTTCAAAATCTTAGATATTGAAATTTAGGGACACAGCCGAACAAGTTTAGGGACCGAGATGACACAAATGAACAAGTTTGATGACCTAAATGATCAATTTGCGAGTTTAGAGACCACAATGACACAGCGATAAGTTTAGGGACCGGTGCACTTTACCAAAAAAGGAAATCTTCTCCCTCTGGGCTAAGCCTCAGTTCCCGTTCTCGGTGGAACTTTCTTCGCATGATGGTCCGTTTATGGGCCAGGTGGGCTGGTGTCCACGGTCCACCAAGCGTCGACAGTGACGACCTAGGGCCTCCATATATGGGCCGAGTGAGCTTGCGCGGAAATAAAAACCAGCAAACCATCGATATGCTACAGAGAGATTCCACGAGCACCTGTCGGCGACATCCTGCTGACTGTTGTGCACCTGTGCTCCTGCAGTCGTCCTCGTGCAGCAGGCGCAGCGCCTCTGATTTGTTCGCGACCGCCACACGGGTCGACGGTGTGATTTTTTGTTAACAGCCGTGGCCGATCGAACGTGACCGGTGAGGCGTGACGAACGCAGCGCTCCCCACTGCTGATGCATGCATGCCCCCGCAGCCCCGGGCCGTGGCTGATGATGATGATTACCCTCGCCCGGCCATGCATGCACGCACGAATGGCTGACAGCGAGCTAATGATGGATGGGTGCAACTGCAACCTGTCGCTGCATGGGCAGAGATCTGATCGAGTGGCTCACATTGATGGAGCCGGACCACCACCGCATGCACAATCACCGAATCATACACCGGCAATCGATTCAGACGAGATTAATCATCCGGACAAGAGAAACAAAACTCTGATCTGATGAGGTCGGGAGCAAAAAACGTTGTACAAGTGATCAAACTTCAACGCTGGCAAAATGATTGGGGTTAGCACGCATCGCCAAAGAAACAGTCCAGGATCTCAGGCACTTGCAGCCTGGATAAACATTAGTAGACCACTCGCTGTTACAAGTACCATCAAAAGTTCATTCATCAGGAAAAAAAAAGGCCATCAAGCCTGCAAAGTCTACCTTAAAGTGAGCTGCGAGCCTCGAGAGTCCTTTCTGGCGACGCGCCCCACTGTTCGGCAGCTTAGGCCTTCCTTAGTTTCCACCCTAAAATTTTACATCCTGTCACATCAAATATTATATATGTTTGGAGTATTAAATATAAACTAAAAAATAATTAATTACACAGTTTACAACTAATTTGCGAGACGAATCTTTTAAGCCTAATTAGTCTATAATTTGACAATAAGTGCTACGGTAACACATGTGCTAATAACTGATTAATTAGGCTTAATAAATTCGTATCGTGGTTTACTGATGGATTCTGTAATTTGTTTTTTATTAGTATCCAAATACCTCATGTAACATTCGATGTGACACCCAAAACTTTTAAACAAGTGCTTAGGGCGTGTTTAGTTCCAGGAAGTTAGAATTTGTGGCTACTGTAGCACGTTCGTTTTTATTTGGCAATTAATATTCAAACATGGACTAATTAGGCTCAAAACGTTCGTCTCGTAATTTCCCACCAAACTATGTAATTAATTTTTTTTTCATCTACATTTAATGCTTCATGCACAGGCCACAAACATTTGATGTGACAGGTACTACAGCATTTTTTGGGATTTTAGGGTGAAACTGAACACGCGCTTAATCTGTTGGGTCTGTGTTCAGCTAGTCACTTCATCACCTAGGGACATCACCTCACATTTCAACACCAGCACTGACCGAAATTAAGCTCCTGCAGACGAGTTAAGGCGCCAGTTACTGGATCCAGCTCGATACCCACGATGGCACTGTCTGTACCGCGTCTACAGTAGTAGAGCCTACTGGCTCTGAACTATTACGCTGTCCAAACCACAACTCAGAACCTGTTGCAGCTCGTCCTCGTCCCCGTCAGGCTCCTTCCAATGATCCTTGTCAAAGCCTGTTTCAGTCAGGTTCATGCGTTTCAGGTCTCCCAGATTGTTCACTAATGGTCACATTTTTTTTTGCTTTATACGGCTAGTAGGTACTAGTATACCATATGACTACTCCATGCTTACCTGGGGCTCTGCAGGGTAATAAGAAGATAAAGGCTGGCAGCTGGCTGAGATAAAAACGGGAGTTCTTGAACGACCAGTTCAGACGACCTCAAAGACCGGCCTACTCATAGCAAGGCTCCTCGTCGCCAATCCAAGTGGAAGCAGCTGGCCTGCTGCCTGCTGGTCCCTGAATCATGAGGAGGTAGCTTCAGCTTCAGCAATGGCATGGCGTTGCATTGACCACCAATCCAAGGTCGCAGTATAGCACTCCCAAGGCATTGCATTGCCAAGCTGGCCCTCCGCTAATTAATCATATGCAATTGCAAGGATGGCTCCAGAGCGGGGTCACTCTCCGGTTGTCTGTACTCGGGCGTACTGCTACCAATTATGCACGCACTGATGGAGATTGTGCGCTTCGTTTGGCCGGATTCAGCAGCGATGCTATTGCTACCTACCTACAGCCGCCTGCATTGCACCAGCCTCACAATTCACCTGCTTACTGTACATTCCCTCCAGCTGAAAGCCTGAAACTCGGAGAAAAGATTGCAAAGCGTGAGGCGGTAGAAGCGCACGCGTGCGTGAACAGCTTTTGTCACTCTGGGAGATGGATAAACTGGAATTTAGATAAACAAGGCCTGAGAAAAGCTTGAGAACTCATTACGGCAGTGGCAGTTGCCTAGTTGGAGTATGATGGAGATGTGGCTTGACACTGTACACGTACTAGATGGGACCCCTGTCCGGCTATCCTATTCTTGCTTTAGGACCATTCGCAATAATCGTCAAGGGGTTAAGCAAGTGTGGTATACAGCCATGAGTGATCTTGAATCACTTGCCAAAAGCCATGATGATGCTTTCTCCTAATGGGTGAATACCTACATCCGCCTGCTTTGCTGAAAGAGTCAGAGTCACAATTCACCTGCTACATACTCCCGCATTCCAGCTGAACTTGGCCTGTGAGAAACAATTGCACATGTTCACTTTGATACATAGTGTACATGAGAGGGATCGGTAGGAGCGGATGGCTGGTGCACGCACGAACTAACTACATTCGTTGAGGAGTTCATGTTCACTTTGGTTGGGAGCTTGAAGGAGTAGTAAACTTTTGTTACTCTTGGATGACTCGTTAGGAGTTCATGTCGACGTGGTTGGGAGTTTGAAGGAGTAGTAAACTTTTGGTTGGCGGCTCATAGCATGTCCCGAGTACCTACTTTGAAGCGAGGTGAGGTGCTGATCATGCAACATATAGGCTACATCAAAGGTCCATCAGTGCCATCAGCGTCGGAGGTGGAGGCCTTTAATAGGCTCTTCGACGACAACCTGACCGCGTCGGAGGCCGAGGCGATGGACGCGCTCTTCCCGGCGTTGGAAAGGGCCCGTCCAGGCAGCTGCGAGGATGCAAGGCCACCTCCTAAGTCGCACCGCAGCGTTGGTTTTGGTTGTTTGCTTTTATGTAATATCGCAACCAAAGGTATTTTGTTAGGATGGTCCAGCTACGGCTGTGTTAGGTGTTGAATCTCTTCTACTTAGTATAATGATACGCAAACCTTTTGTATATTCGAGAAAAAAAATCTAGCTATCTGCCTCAGAACTCATATCCAGCTTGGAGACTTGTGGAGTACTATGTACTCTATCCGTTTCAAATTATAAGTCGCTTTGATTTTTTTGTTACATCTATTTTGTTATGTATCTAGATAAATAATATATCTATGTACATAACAAAATGAATGAACTAAAAAAATCAAAACGCCTTATAATTTAGAACCAAGGAAGTAGAAGAGTACACTGTGCATGTACCCTGTCGTGTTGTCGTTTTTTAGGACCATTTGACAATCATCAAGGTACTCTCCCGGGCCCTCCTGTCACGTCCGGGGCCAACAAGGCAACAACCATCTTGTTCCCATGCAATACAAGTCGAGTGGTTAGTACTACGTACGAACACATGATGAACTCCGCCGAAATACATACACCCGGAAGACACAGAACTGAAATCAAAATGCCATTTTTCTGATGATTTACCAC
This sequence comes from Miscanthus lutarioriparius, assembly GCA_904845875.1. Classification (NCBI taxonomy): domain Eukaryota; kingdom Viridiplantae; phylum Streptophyta; class Magnoliopsida; order Poales; family Poaceae; genus Miscanthus; species Miscanthus lutarioriparius. Next base: position 7,231,447 of record CAJGYO010000019.1, on the reverse strand, counting down.
AGCAGAATGGAGTGAAGAGAACATAAAACTAGTTTCACCGGCGAGAGAAGCGATTTCAACTGCCAGATGGACATCCCCTGCCTTTTTTTTTTTTTCGAATTACACAGTATAAACACAAACACTCACAACGCATGTACACTCACCCCTACGAACGAACATACACAAACCCTACCCATATGAGTACCTTTAAAAGACTGCGTCGACAGATCTCGAAATTGACGAAGTCACCACAGCGTCTCACTATCGACGGAAACATCGTCCACCACTGAAAAGCATAACACCGTTAAATCCTAAAATAAATTAAAAAATACGAGCACATGTCCCAAATCAAAAATTTAGACCCGGACAGATAGATTTCACCCAGAAAAACGTAACCAAGTGCTCAGTTCGCATCTCCTGCCTGTTCTTGTTTTTATTCAGGCGTGCAAAAAAACACAGGAAAGACAAGCTCTTTCAACGGCAGTCTACTCCTAGCAAGCAGCCATCGACCGATCCAGTGGCGGATTTGGGGGGGGGGCTCGGAGGCGCCAGCTAATTAATGTCTTAATTTTAAGCCTAATCATTGTAGTAAAAGCTTAATTTTATTATTAAATCTTCATATAAATCAACATCTCTATTGTTTTAGCCCTTCTTGTCCCGCATCGTGCATCCATCACCGATCGAACTATAGGCATGCAGGAGCCAGCAAAAGCATGCTAGTGGCGTGGCGTGTCCCACCAGGATAAACATCGGGGGCACCCTAGTATTGGCACGTTGCCAATCTCAATATTTAAATCTGACAGTGGAGCTCTCCCTCCTGTTGTGAAGTCTATCGTCGCACCAGAGGTACAGCTAGCGAGCTCAATCATGCATGTACAGCTCCAGGGGGCAAAGAAAGTTATCTGAAACCAATGTCTCTTCGAACTGTCGCAGCTAGTAGACAAGCGTTGAAAAATAAAATGCTGAAGGGCATGCAGCGGTCCTCCCCTGTTGCCCTGATGCTGATCGAAAACAGCAGCTCATCAGTCATGACTCGACCTCGTAGAAAACAGACCTTTTGTTTTGACATCATTTTCGGAGTTACTCCTGGCATTTTTTGAATTCGGGAGTAAAGAAGATTTAATCCCGGCTATACCCTCGAATCGGGAGTAAAGATCGCTGCCCAACGCTGTTGGCTCGGCAAGCAAACCTTTAAACTGTGCAATAGAGTCTATAACGAGACTAAAGATCGACATTTAGTCCCGGCTAGAGCCATTAACCGACTAAATGTTTAGTAAATTTGAGGCTTTAGATGGAAATAAATATTGCTCTTTGTTCCTAGTTACAACTTCTAATCGGAATAAAGCTTTGAATTAGTTATGAAAAAAACAAATAGTTTTAGTTTATTAGTTTCATTTATATTCTTTTCTTAAGTATACTTTGATTTTTAGAGTCTTGTTGAAAAATAGTTTTAGATTTTAGGAGAAAATTATAATTTTCACACATAAGTTTTTAAGTTTTAAAGTTTTCTAAAATTCTAGTGTTTTCAATCTATAATTCAACGTATTTCACAGCTAGTAGACAAAGAAAAATGTAATAATAAAAAAATTATCTGAAAAAATCTAAGATCTTGTGTCCCCATGTTTTGGGGTAAATGACTGCCAAAAAATTTCAAGCCATTTCATCATAGTAGGCGGAGTCGACGTGCTTCAGAGGATATATAGAACCTTTCGTCGAACCCTATCAATACACCTAAGAAGGGATTCGAGGTCCAATGCTTTCCATTCGGATTGGTCTGAAACTTTTTCAAGTCACAATGTAAGTGAGCACATCGCCAAATTTGAGATTTTTTTTTGGTTTGGTGCTTTTTAGTTTAATTGTTTTGCAATTCATGATTATTATATCGTTGAACTGAGTGCCCCGAAAAGATCCAGAATGGTGCCAAACTTTGCCAAATGGTCTCTTGTGCCCTAGGTGATACGATGAGGTCGACATATAAAATAGTGTTTTCAATCTATTATTCAACGTATTTGTCTTCTTAGGCTCAAGAAAAATGTAATAATAAAATAATTATCGAAAAAACCTAAGATCTTGTGTGGGCGCATATTTTGGGGGTAAATGACTGCCAAAAAAAACAAGCCATTTTGACATAGGCTGAGTCGACGTGCTTAACTTAGGTATATAGAACATTTCAACAACTTGGGGTTATACACCTAGGTCTTGTGGATTTCGAGGTCCACATGCTTTGAGGATTGGTCTCAAACTTTTTCTCAAGACGCAAATGTGATGTGTGAGGCCACCGCCAAATTTAAGATTTTTTCCAATGGTTTGGTGCTTTTTGCACTTTAATTGAATTTCCCTTAATTCACCCACATTAATTATACAATTATTGATGAAGAACTTAAAGATTTATGTTAAAATAATGTGAAAACAAATTTCCGTCGAAAACCAATAGATTTAATGATTTTAATTAAAGTCTATATTTTTGCATGAAACGAAAATAGTGATTATTAGTTGCATTATGTTCAATATTTATAATTGAAAAAGACAATAGTTTAGGTCACATATTTTTTCTTGTGTGCACTAAATCAAAATAAATTTTATTACTTAAAAAAATATTATGCCTAGTATTTAATTTACTAAGCAAATAATAAGAATTTAACATTTAAATAAAAAGAAATATATATAATACACTAACCAACCAAAAAAGGCTGAAGTGAATTTTCCAGCCCCCTTTAGTATTCGATCACACCATAGACGAAAGTACTGAGGAGTATGAAAATTATATATCATGAAATGTGTATGAAATGTCTATGAAACCCTAATTGCATAATTATTGTTTTATAATTGTTTAGGCTCTCTATGGTCAATTCGAGAGACGATGACACGAGGCGGAAATGATTGATATTATTAACACACCAGGAACATTGTGCCGATGTTGATAATGACCAGCAGAAGACAACGGAGTCAATACTTGAATCTCGATCATATTGTTGAGGAAGATGTTCATGAAGATAATTCTTGCACGAGGTATATATTTCTCAATATCTAGCTCTCATTTATTTATTATGCATACATGTAGCCCATTGGATCGATTCTTCCTTTATATAATACTTTTTGTGTTTCCTCTTCACAGGTTCCCAATGATCAGTCGTTGGTGAGTGAGAACACAAAGAATGTTCGAGGGGCCAAAAAGAATGAAGGAGTCTATGGAAGAATGGCGTCAAATATGAGCATGGTAGGAGTCTATGGAATCCTAAGACCATCAATGATTTGGTACACAATTGTTCAAGCTAAACACCTTGTACCTCACTTGTCACCAAACAGTTCTATATTTGTGTAATCAAAGACGACCATTGGTTCCGGCTATGACAGCGTTATGTACATTGAGTTAGAATGAATTACACCAACTAGTCCATCGAACTCTCTCAACAAGACTCTCATCACCGCTATTTTCGTAAGTGATTCTTTCTACTAATTAATAATAAGTCGCTACGCTCGCGTAGATGTCTGTGTTTATTATTCTCACTCTATATATATGATGCAGGTTTGAGATGGGAGAGTGCAAAAGAGAGAGGTGGCTCGATATTGATTTCATTGATCCACATATCGCATTAAAAAACCCTAAACCCCAACCAACATGGAAAGAAAAGAGAGGTCAATATCAAGATGTTCTTAGAGAAGCAACGTGACAAGAAATGTATAATCTTTCCCACAACTTCAGGTAAGTGTTCATAATGTCGGACGATCGTGGTATCCATATATATATGCTCCTTGTCAAGTTAGCTAATTAATGAGTGTTAATGGACATGGCAAATGAACACTAGATATTGATGGAACTCGATCTAGAGAAATGTCATCTAGGCATCGGGACTCATGAGAAAAGAGCAAAAAGAGTTCCAAGAGATGATAGATATTATTATTTAGAGGTAATTTGCCTCACTAGCAAAACTATTCCGATCTCTCTGCATGCAAATTAATGGTCCAAATATTTTTATGTTATTTGGTAGTTGTTGGGAAAAGGTCAGAACACCATATGAAACGCAAATTGAATGTAGTGCTATACAAAGTAAGTACTATATACCTACCTTAGTTCAATATCCCTATGCTCGGATGGTGACGAATCTTTTTCTCGTAAAGTGGGTCTCAAGGGCAGCCCATGGGGACCAATCTTTGTGGATACTATGTTTTTGTAATTCATGAGAGTCAATCAAAAAGAACTAGTCTAGAGGAAAAAGGGTAAGTGTACACATATATACATTCTTCATACATATATTTATATATATATATATTCGTGATAGATACAATTTATTTATCATTAGACATTGATACATATATATATATATATACTAATATACTTTTTCTTTATCTCATATCTCAAATTGAAGACTGTTGGTTGAATGAAAAATGACGGACACACACCATCTCAAAGCAATCCAAGAGACAATAGGTGGATTCGAATGATCGTGTCTTATCTTCCGTGGCATGAAGTTTTACTATGACCCAAATATGTGATGATGAAAGCCAAATTTCATATTGATCCAAAGAACATGTGATGATGAAATGTACAATTAATGCAAACTTTACATGTGACGATAAAATGTAATATTATGTTTTAGTTTACTTTTACTTGTGTTTGCTTGCGTGCATTGATTGAGCGAAAACTTTACAAGACGCTAAAGCGCGAGATCGTGATATTACTTTGTAGCGTAATAATGTGTATTCGAAAACCAAATTAAAACAAAAAGAATCATCAATTGAAATAGAAAGGAAAAGAAAAAAAAGACCCTTTAGTCCCGGTTGGTAATACCAAATGACGAATAAAGGGGCCAGCCGGAATGTCTGGCATGGCTACCTTTTTTAGTCCCAATTGGTATCACCAACCGGGACTAAAGGTCCACTTCTATTCCCGGCTACTAACCCTTTATTCCCGAACTCCTATTCCCGGCTGCGTAACCGGAAATAAAGGGGGTTGTCAGCCGGGAATAGAAGGCCTTTTTTTACTAGTGTCATGAGGGCAGAACAACGTCGTCCCCTAAAGCGCGAAGAAGATAGCCAGCCAATGCAGTGACCATTCGATTCTGATCGATTCCAGTCACAATGTAAGCAAGCACATCTCCCGTGTGATATTTTTTCCTTTTCTTTTTGGAAATGTTATGCTTTATGATTATGATTGTGCTTATGCAAGAGCAGTCAGAGGGATCCAACCACAGGACGCCCCAAGCGATATGATGAGGTGACATATAATATGTGAAGATGGTTGTAACGTTATGCCTTCTTAGGCTCACGGCTCCATGTTAATATAGCCAAGAAAAACCCCTAGTGTGGCGCTGACAACTTTTGAACAACAAGAAATGAATCTAGACGCTAACTTACACCAATAGATTACAACAACTTGGGGTTATACTATCCTATGTCTAGTGGAGCCGTAACAACATGCCTTGAGTAACAATCCAACACGCGAACACGTCGTGATCACATGCCATGCATATCCCGGATATTCTAGTTCCAACCATCAGATATCCCCCCACCCCCACCCCCACCCCCACCCACAATCACAACAAACATGTGAGATTGAGATTGGTTGTGAAGAGCATCATCTGTCTTACTAGGAGTGCTTTGGTGAAACCATCGGCAACTTGATCTGATGTACTGATAAACCGAACATCTAAACACTTGGAAGCAACTTGTTCTCTCACAAAGTGATAGTCTATCTCAACGTGCTTAGTTCGAGCATGAAAAACAGGGTTAGCCGAGAGGTACTTTGCACCTATATTATCACACCATAGATGTGCTACACGAGGATGTGAAATTCCTAGTTCATCAAGTAATTTACAAACCCACATTACCTCGGCAGTTGCGTTTGCCAATGCTTTATACTCGGCTTCAGTGCTCGATCTGGAACTGTAGCTTGTTTCCTTGCACACCAGGACATAAGGTTGCTGCCCAAGAACACAACAAAGCCTCCTGTTGATCTTCTATCACCCGGACAGCATGCCCAGTCGGCATCTGCAAAGGCGCTTACAAGCATTGAGTCAGACTTCCTAACCTTGAGGCCAAGGCCAACAGTTCCTTTAATATATCTTAAGATCCTCTTCACAGCTTCCCAATGTTCAGTCATTGGTGAGTGAAGAAACTGACAAACTTTATTAACAGAGAATGAAATATCCGGCCTAGTCAAAGTCAGGTATTGTAGTGCACCCACAACACTTCTGTATCTGGTAGAATCCTCGGTACCCAACCTTGTTCCACTTGTGACAGATAGTTTTTCAGTTGTGGATAAAGGTGTACTGATCGGCTTGCACAGTTGCATGTTAACTCTTTTTAGAATGTCAGTAGCATACCGTTCTTAGTCATCAACAACTCAGCCTTTTTCTGTGAACTTCAATGCCCAAGAAGTAGTGAAGCTCTCTGAGATCCTAGATTGCAAATTCCTTGTCGAGATCACGGAGAAGAGCATCGACTGCTTCCTGTGAGGAGTTGGCTACAGTTATATCATCAATATAGACAAGCATAAAAATAACATGACCTCCCTTTCTGTAGAAGAAGAGAGAGGTGTCTGCCTTAGAAGGAACAAACCCAAGACTTTGCAATTTCTGACACAACCATGATTACCAAGCACGGGACGCCTGTTTTATTCCATACAGGGCCTTGTCAAGTTTGCACAAATAGTGTGGCTTGCTCTTATCTTCATATCCATGAGGTTGTCGCATATATACCTCTTCTTCAAGGAAGCCATGCAAAAAGACGATATGTACATCAAGTTGCCTCAAGCACCAATTTCTTGACACAGCGAGTGACAGAACAAGTCGGATTGTAGCTGCCTTGACTACCGAATTGAATGTATCCTCATAGTCAATACCATACCTTTGTTTAAAGCCTTTAGCTACTAGACGTGCCTTGTACCTGTCTATCTTACCATCTAATCGTCTCTTGATTTTGTACACCCATTTACAGTCAATCACATTCTTCCCTTTCTAAGGCGGTACTAGATGCCAAGTTTTTTTTCTGCAAGGCTAAAAACTCAACATCCATAGCACTTTTCCAATTCTTATTAGACATTGCATACTATAAAGTGGGACACTCTTTAGTAGTAGCTATATGTGTGTACCGAATCGTTCCATCAGTGTATGCTTTAGGCTTCCGGATATCTTGTTGGAGACAAGTCTTATGTGGAGTTGTGGAGGTGGTGAAGAAAGCAACGCAGAAGATCCCGACAAGCAGATCACAAAACACCACAGGAGATCCAACAATGGAGCTCAAAGCAGAAGATCTTGGCGTCGAGTCAGGGTGATCCGTTCCTTGATGTGCATGTGTGGTCGGAGTGAGCGGATATATCAAGTGGGACAGGTCGTGGAGTCGAGAGAAACATACGCGGGCTAAGGAGGGATCGGCAGGGCGCTATCCATCTTATTCATGTTCGAGGCGATGCGCGCTGGCGAATCTGAGAGAACGGCAAGCGGGTTGCACCGGGATCGTTGCCGATCCTTGCCAAAAACGAAAAGGGGCGACGCAGCATGAAATCACGATCATTTGGCCGTGGATTAGTATCAAATGACGCCAAATTTTCACCAGATCCTACATGCTCAACAGAAGAATTAGTGCACAGGGAACCATTACCAAATGGATCAGAAGAATTATGATCCCCAAAACTGGATGAAGGATTAAGTAGGGTGGGTGGAGGGAGTAAAACTTCAGACCGAAGGCGGGCACCAGCGTTAGGATGGAGTTGGGCAAAAGGATAAATAGTCTCATCAAAAACCACATCACGGAAATATAAACTTGCCCTTCAAATATATCAAGACATTTGAAGCCTTTATGCATGTTGCTATAACTGTTGACATCTGTGGAGGCACACAGAGACAAAATCCACAAGCGCACGAATATCGAAGTAGTTTTCACCCGGAGTATTATCGAGTATTGTATCCACGGAAAACGTGTGTGTTGTCTAACAATTAGTTTGTCCAGGGATAGCAATCAAGGTTTAAGCTATGAGTAGAGAGGATTCTTATGGTTATGACCCTACGCAAAGCAAGGCTTATGATTCTATTGTTCACTTCGGGATGCCACTTAGACGGTAAAATACCGCTAATAGATAACTCTACCGACGCAACTACATTCCTACTAATTTAAGAACATGCTCAATTTGGTGTGGAATACAAAGGATAGACAGGGCTGTCACCTCCCGCTGCTACCACACAACCAAGAAACAGGGAGCAAACACAGGTAGCCAATAGCTTAAGCACCATGCTTATGCTAACGATTACTACTATAATCTAGAGATCTAACAAGAACTAGAGCACTTAAAAGAACTGTGAATCCGTGAACAAAAGAGTATGAAACTTACTTTAAACAGAAATCAATTACCAGAGGTATCTCAGATTTAGACTTAGAGAAGCCTAGATCTGCCAAAGTACAAGCCATAGAGGTAGCACCGACAGGCCGGCACTTCCTTTAAACTCTTTCCTCACTCTCTAACTCAATATTTTTATTTACAAGACTAGATCCTATAAAGGACTAATCTTCTCTTGATGCCCTGATCCTGGAACGAGGATATGAATTAAGGTTTCAGGATGGGTCTAGGGAGAGGGGTAGGGGCTGCTATATATGGGGGCGCCTAGCACCCTCCCCCTCTTAGTTAGCCTCATTGGTACTAAACTTTTCATCATATCTCATTAAAATGCACATGACCTTTATGGGCCAAATTCTGAATTGGGCCCAATTAATCCCGCAACTCATGATGTTGAGTTTTTCTTTTATTTGCAAAATTTATATCTTTTCATTCCGAGCTCCAAATATAGCAAATAATATATCCGTTTCGATCAGCTCGATGAGCTCTTTGCAACAGTGCACTCCAATCCACCATTTAAGATAATTTTGTTCTGTGAAAAATTAAATATCCTACGAGACAAGTGAGAGCACCAAAACTCGTGAAACTTGTTAGAATCAAACCTTATAACTATGTTTGGTGATGAAATTAAATATATATGTAGGTTATGCTGGCGGTTTATAATTGGTGTTAACGACCATCAATAAGCTCCCCCACACTTAACCTTTGCTAGTCACTGAGCAAAGCTAAACTTGAACAATGGATCAGGAGTTGCATCAATGTTTTCACTCCTCAAAAGTACACATGCGTTCAAACAATAATTCTCCTCCGGATTAGAATAAACTGATCTGACTTTCAAACTTACCCATATTACCTTCAACCATGGGGCTTCTTAGCCTTCACTTGGGTCTTCAGCAATTGAAAGACAAAACGATCGAGTCAAGTACTTTGTCTTAAGTTCTTTGTTCCACCATTGTTCCGAAGGTTTTATAAGTTTTCAAAATAAAACTCAGAGATTCCATTATATGACACTCTCAAGTCTCTTAATATATGTGGTATTTGTGGATCTTCACCAAGGCAATAATGATGTTATGCATTTTTCTCTTCCTACCACTAAATCTTATGTGGAGTTCATAGCTAGGAAGAAAGCTAGGGCATACTTGCAGTACATATATTGTAAAGTCAAACAATGGATCCAAAGAGAAATGAGTCATACAATCAAATCAAGATGTGCATGTGTGTGGACATATGAGGTGGATATATATGGTGGCTAACCTAATTCTACTTTGCCCCTAGAAAACATAACTCTCTCTTAAGACTTGGAAATATTCATCTCTCTTTTTTTCAGGAGAGCATCTGAGTACCCATTGTTTTAGATATCTCGGACACTTGTCTATTTTTCTCAACTCTTTTTTTTCTTTTCTTTCTCTTTTTTTATGAATAACTTTTGCATAGCCCTATGTCTCTTTTCTGGAACAGAACTTTGAGAGAGATATCAACAAGATCTTGAAGTATTTATTTGGTCGATGAAAAACCTAATAAGCATATTTTTTTGTTCACTCCTAGTATAGGAGTAAAACATTTTTGGGTGGAACTAAATGGAAGGCATGTTTTTACGCCTACTCCTAGTGTAGGAGTAGTGCATATGTGATTGGTGTGTACGTGATCTTGATTTTAAGAGCATGACAAACCTCTTATAAGGGTCAACAAAGCTTGACAAAACTGAATGCAAAACAAGCAACATATATGTGGAAGTTTTCTTAGCCTAAATAACACGTATGGCTCTTGTGGGAATTCAAGTTTTGTCATACAGGAACTCATCATGTAGCATTTTTATATTTTTCAAAAGAAATCTCCAAAACTTTAGTGTCACTTGGAACAAGATAAACAATAGCTCAGACCTTCTCATATCATATCCATCAATTACATAGACTTAGATCAAGCATATGCTACCCACAAATTCAAGTTCAAAGTAAATCCTTATATCAAAACAATCTTATCCAAAACTCAGGAGAATTCAAGGCTAAAAACTAGGGTAATGTTCGGCAGAACTTATTGCTGCTACGGCTAATTTGTAGGGCTGATTTGTTATGAGAGAAAAATACTATTCCCATGGTTGAAAAGTAGGGCTGATTCTGGCTGATAAGCTCAAGCGAACAGGGCCTAGGTACTTGAAAGGAATTACAACAGAGCAACTATTCATCATTTCTATTTTAAGAGATTTGCCTCAGAGTCTTTATTAGTTCTTAGCTCTTAAAAGAAATTAAACCAAACTAGATACACTCTTTTTATTTTTACTATTATAGGGATAACTATTTATTTTTGCTTTTAGTTATTCATCTTTTTTAACACATATATTTTAAAGCAAACTAATAATAATAAAACAAAAGGAGAAAAAATACTTACCTAGATATACGAGGGTGCCTTCTCCCCCAAGTTGGTTGATGTCGTCATTCTTTCAACATTTGTTGATGCTATGCTCTGCTTGGGAGGTTTGCCTCCCCCACACTTGAATTCTGTTACCTTGCATAAACAATATGTGGAAACAAGCACCAACAAAAGACTAGGGAGATCCTGGCAATACTTTAGCAGGTAAACATGGTTTTTAAGGTTTTTTCACAGAATAAAGAAGAAGAGCATAATTGAAAATGTTATTTAAATTCTATGAAGTTAATTATATCTAATTCTTCTTCTAGCAATTGTGTGTCATGGAAATCTTTTAAACACTGACAATTTACCTTAAAATGCGTACCTTCGTCATTTTGAAGTGTGACTGCTCCAAGAGACGATGCACTAATAACCTTGTAAGGTCCTTCCCATTTGCTTCGTGGTTTCCCATATCCAAACAACTTCACTCTATAGTTGAAAAGCAACACCTTGTCACCTGGTTTGAATTCCTTCTTTTTCAATCTTTTGTCATGCCACCTTTTCGTCCTCTCTTTGTAGAGTTTTGCATTATGATATGCCTTTTCTCGCCATTCCTCTAGCTCAAAGAGTTGTATTTTTCTTTTCTTTCCGGCTGCTTCAAAGTCCATGTTCCACCTTTTTATGGTCCAATGTGCTTTGAATTCTAACTCGACGGGTAAGTGGCATGTCTTCCCATAGACGAGCTAATATGGTGACATTCCAAGATGTGTTTTGTAAGCCATTCTATAAGCCTATAGTGCTCCGGATAACTTATCCTTCCATGCTATCCCCATCTTATGAACGGTCTTCTGCAGAATGTTCTTGATTTGCTTGTTTGACATTTCTGCCTGTCCGCTAGTTTGAGGATGATATGGTGTCGTGATGTTATGACGGACCCTATCGGAGACCAATACTAGGGTATCCAAAGAGGAGGAGCTAATAACCATCAACATTGATACATCCGAGTAGTCAAGAGGGCGACTACAGCTCCGACCGACCCCTAGGTGCGCAAGCTCCACCTCACCCGGCCTCTAAGGTCATGGGCTCCCCCTCGCTTGACCTCTGAGGGCTGGTTCCGCCTCGCCTGACCTCTGGGGGAGGACTCCACCTCACCCGACCCCAAGGCCGCGGGCTCCACCTTGCTCGACCCTCGGGTCTGCGCTCCGCCTCGCCTGACCCTTGGGTCTATGCTCCGCCTCACCCGGCTTCTAGGGGAGGACTCCGCCTCGCCCAACCCCGAGGCCGTGGGCTCCACCTCGCCCGATGAAGTCCTATACCACTGCCAACCACTCTAGGTCTAATCGTATGGGTCTGAGTCAAAGCTTTGACACCAGGGAGGTGACCGACATGCCCCGATATAACCCATGGCCGTGACAGACCATACCTAGGATTCACATCAGAAATAGCATCGAGCGTATCGGTGCTGCTCTGCCTAATCCTCATATGGGTACTGAAAGGCATGTCAGTTCACCACAACGTCCGCTAGGATAGAGTGGAGCGCCATGATCGAGAGATGATGCCTGCGCATGGCGCTCATGATGGATAGGACCATGACATGGAGCTGTCCCTATTGACATCAACAGGGTCGGTGGGACCGGTGATCCTAGAGGACTTCTTCTCCTTCTCATTTTTCCTCTTTTCCCTCGACTATAACCCCTGCTTTCCCTTGGCCTATAAAAGGGAAAGCAGGGCGTCCCAAGGATGGGACTTGAATTGACTTGACTCTCGACTAGACTCGAATGCATCGCAACACATCACACCGGCTTTGACTTGAACCCCAAACCGATTAGAACACGCAAGCACACAGCCGGGAGATGACCTAGCTCTCGACACCCACTCGCTCCTCTCTCTAGAGACTTGGGACCTATCCCTCTCTTGACCATTTGTAACCCCTACTATGAACTTTTAGTGCTAGTAACATGAGCATCATCAATGAACTGGACGTAGGGACATTTTGCTCAAACTAGTATAAATCTCGTGTCCTCTTAGTGCACCATCCGGGCCAGATGTGCAATATTAGAAATTTACTTGTTGGTGGCAACTCAAAACACCGATAGTTTGTGCACCAGGGAGGGGCCTTTTTGCGTGTCTGGACATCCACACCAGGCCTCGGATGGCTAATCACAACGTCAGCTGTGTTCCGGGCGTGCACGTGTGCTTTGGGGATCCGAACTTCATCATCACAATGGAGGGATAGTTGGTAATGGCTCGCCGCCGTCCGACCTCTCCACTCCACCAGCCTCGACGCAATCACCGAGGCACTTGAGGAGCTACAGCTGCACGCACCGGAGGCCTGCACCCCCGGGAGCAACCAGCTCCTCGACTTCGACTGTGGGAGGTTGGAGCGCCAGCTCGACGTCTTCCTGGGACCCCGATCGTCCCAGGAAGACCTGCGCCACCTCACCTTCTTGTTCGCCAACATCATGGTGCAGCTTGCATGAGGGGAGCCACTCTCTCTAGAATATCTCATCCGAGCGCCTCGACTCCTGTTTGGTCTCCGCAATGCCGCAGAGACCGATGGCCACCTTGTGGCACAACGCACGCCTCCATCCCCCATGAATGATGAGTTCATGGGATGGCCGAACATATCATGGAGTCCTTACATGACCTCTCGTGAGGAGAATCAGAGTGGCCCTCCAGCTCTGACTCTAGCAGGGGGAGCCATCACCCCTCTCGTGAGTGTTTCATGGTGGGTACCCCCAAGGGACACGTTGAAAGCATCCATGATGAGTTTGAGGGGGAGATAGGGGCCCCACCCCACCTACAGGTGGAGCAGCTGAAGGCCCGGCACCGAGAACTCGAGGAAGCATGACTCTAGCTCAAGCAGGAACACGCGGAGCTCGATTGGGAGATCGAGTGCCATGGAGACGGAGGGCGCGCGTGCCATGGCCCGTGACATGAACCGACGGATCATCGTGGACGATGAAGCCCTCCCACACTTTGCCTGGGTGAGCCAAAACATGGCTGCTGCAGCGGACTTGCTCCATGGGCTTTCGAGGCCTAGGACGCCCGAGGATTGTTGGGCCCACCGTGAGATTCACATGCTGCTTCGAGCGTGCGGCGATGGAGCAGGCCGAGAGCTCGCTATCTCGGCAACATGAGCTCGACACCAGCCGGCGCACACCCTCAGAGTGACCCAACAAGGATGCGTCGGTCCACCAGGAGCCACAAGGTGGTCGGCAGCGCACCGCGGTCCTAGTGCATGAGCGTCTCAGCCGCAACCATGACGTATGCGACACCCTCGACACCCGCAGACGTACTCATGATGATATGAGAGATGGAGCTAGCCGTGGCTATCACCCTCATCATGGTGGACACTACGACAGTGGCAAGGATCAAAGCCTGAGCCCTAGCCCGCCAGGGCCTTAGGCCTTCGAACGACACATCCTCAACGCCACCTTCCTGCCAAGGTACCGACCACCAACCAACATCCCAAAATACTCTAGGGAAACAAACCCCAGACTGTGGCTCAAGGATTATTGGCTTGCCTACCAAGCCGGTGGAGCAGATAATGATGATTTCATTATCCGCAACCTTCCATTGTTCCTGGCCGATTCGACGCGAATATGGTTGGAGCACCTTCCATCCAACAGAATTCAAAGTTGGGAGGACCTAAAAGAGAACTTCGTGGGAAACTTCTAGAGCACGTACAAGTGCCTAGGGAACCCATGGGATCTTAAGAACTACCGATAGAAGGCTAGCAAAACCCTTTGTGGGTATATCTAGCGCTTCTCTCGGCAGTGCAATGAGCTGCCTAACGTCGTCGATGCTGACGTTATAGGACCTTTCCTATCTGGAGACCACCTATGAGTCCCTAGTTCACAACCTAGGATGTAAGGGCCCATGAACCACCAAAGAGCTCCTCGACATCACCACCAGCCACACCTTGGGTGAGGAGGTAGTCGGAGCGATCTTCGACTACCTAAAAGGCAACGTGAAATGGGACGAGGACGCCGGCAAAGGCACCTCCAACCGTCCCATCAAGAAGAAGAACAAGCAGCGGTGCGAGAGCTCCCTTGTGGTCGCCATCAACCGCAAGGGGGGTTGAAAGCCCACAGAGGGTACTCCTGACCACTTTGAAAAGCTGCTTGAAGGAACATGCCCGAACCATTCCTTCCCCATCAAGCATCTATACAAGGACTATGGCCTCATGAAACGGTTCTTGTCCAGAGGCTTCAACAGAGGGGAGCATGGGGAGGACCCCAAGCCAACCGTGGACGACGCCAAGGGACAAACGGTGGCTTTCTGATGCTGGATGGCTGCCTCATGATCTTCGGAGGGTCAACGGCCTACGACTCCAAGCGTCATTAGAAGCTAGCGCGCCATGAGGTCTATTTGGTCGAGCCAGCCATGCCTACCTTCCTCCGGTGATCAGAGTCCGCCTTAACCTTTGATCGAACCTACCACCCGGAGAGCGTCCCACAACCGGGGAGGTATCCGCTCGTAGTTGATCCGATCATCGGCACGAAGCGACTCTCCAAGGTACTAATGGATGGAGGCAGCGACCTCAACATCATGTATGCCGAGAGGCTCGACACCATGGGCATCAGCCGATCCCGTATCTGACTAACCAAAGCTCCTTTCCATGGAATCATGCCTAGAAAGCAGGCCATGCCACTTGGGCAGATCGATCTACTCGTCACCTTTGGGGATCCGTCTAATTGTAGGATGGAGACCCTCACCTTCGAGGTGGTTGGGTTCCATGGAACTTACCACGCCATCCTAGGGACGTCCATGCTACACGAAGTTCATGGCTATCCCCAACAACACCTACTTGAAGCTAAACATGCTGGGCCTAAGCGGGGTCATCACCGTCGGCACCACATTTTAGCGCGCCTATGAGAGCAAAGTCAAATGCTGCTATCACGCCGCGACAATCGTTGCCTCCAAGGAGCTTGCGGCCATCGGGAAGGAGGCCGCAAAAGAAACACTTGACCACCAGCGGTCGGCCGGGTCTTTCGAGCTGGTGGAGGGCGCTAAGGAGGTCCTCATAGACCCTCAGTGGCTCTAAAAGCAAAGTGGTGTGCATTGGCACCGCACTTTCCTCCAAATAGGAAAGCGTGGTCATCGACTTCCTCCGCGCCAACAAACACATCTTTGCATAGAAACCCTTGAACATGCCAGGCATTCCAAGAGAAGTTGCTGAGCATACCTTGAAGATCAAGCCAGGCTCCAAGCCAGTGAAGTAGCACATGCATCACTTCAACGAGGGGAAACGCAGAGCCATTGGTGAGGAGATCACAAAACTTTTGGTGGCTGGGTTCATCAAGGAAGTATACCACCCTGAGTGGTTAGCCAATCCCGTTCTTGTACGAAAGAAGAGTGGAAATGGTGAATGTGTGTTGACTACACGGGTCTCAATAAAGCATGTCCGAAGGATCCATTTCCTTTGCCACGCATAGACCAGGTAGTCGACTCTACCTCAGGGTCGAAATCCTTTGTTTCCTTGATGCGTACTCCGGGTACCATCAAATCATGATGAAAGAGTCCGACCAGCTCACTATATCTTTCATCATCCCCTTCGGATCATTCTGCTATGTCACAATACCGTTCGGTCTGAAGAACGTTGGGGCTACGTACCAGCGTTGTATGCTCAAGTGTTTTGGAGACCTCATCGGGCGAACCGTTGAGGCCTACGTGGATGACATCGTGGTCAAGTCTAAATGGGCTAACCAGGTCGTAGCTGACCTTGAGCAGACCTTTACAAAACTCTGAGTAAATGACATTAAGCTAAACCCCAAGAAATGCATTTTTGGGGTCCCGAGGGGTATGCTGCTGGGCTTCATCGTCTCCGAGCATGGCATCGAAGCCAACTCGGAGAAGATCTCGGCCATCACAAGGATGGGATCGATTTAGAACATAAAGGGGGTACAACAAGTTATAGGGTGCCTTGCCACGCTCAGCCATTTCATCTCGCGCCTCAACGAACGAGGTCTCCCCCTCTATCGACTTCTAAAGAAGGCCGACCGATTTGAATGGACGCCCAAGGACCAGGAGGCGCTTGACACGGTCAAATAGCTCCTGACGAAGGCCTCGATCCTGGTTCCTCCGATCGACGGAGAACCACTTCTGCTCTATGTTGCGGCCATGACGCAAGTGGTCAGCGCCGCCCTGGTGGTGGAGCGAGAGGAAGAAGGACACACCCTCAAAGTATAGTCGATTTAGGCTCGTGATGCGAACTGTTCGTGAAAGCACTCGATATTGGCTAAAATAGTCGATTCAGGCATAGCGCATAGCTAGGCTCATGCCTTATCAAGAATAGATCTACTAAATAATGATCCTCACTCCATGGTGCTAACAGTGGGGTGTGAGGCAGAATCACACATGCCATGATAACGAGGCCACGAAACGGTTTTCGCTAGCCAATAGATCTACTCAAGACGCGACATGCCTTAACCGCATGCTATGCAATATTAAGATTGATATAAAACAACCGATAAAAATATAACACATCGTTTAAAGTGTAGATTAGACCAATTTCATATTAGCAAACAATGGGTTAAATAGGATATAAGGCCGATCTAGATCAATCCCAATCGGGCAGAAAGATATTGCTGTAATTAGATAAATAATGAAAGTAATATGCAATATCGGTAACTTAATGAATCTACCAAAGATTGCCATTCTAAGGTAGAGCCGATAACTTAACCTTGATCTAATTCAAGCAGTGGGGTGTGAGGTAGAATCACACATACCATACTTGAATTAGGCAAGAGTCGATAACTAGCTTATACCAGAGCCGCAGTGGGGGTTGACTGGATCGATGCAGCCATACGAATAGAGGTATAAACCATGTCGGTACTTACAACAAGCAGTGGAGGTCAATCGGATCGATGCAGCCATACTTGTCAAAGAACTCGCCGAGATCTACTCTACTCCTACTCCTAATGGTGGCTAGAGCCGAAAAAAGTAATTGACTTGTATTTGATTGATTGGTTGTCCTTTACAATAGCCGGGGTTTGATATTTATACCTGGAGTCTAAACATGAATCCTACTCGAGCGTGATTTGTTACAATCTTTGGCATAAATGAAAATATTCCTAATTTAAGATAACTTGGACTCTAATCTTTCCCTTTTGTAGAGTCCAGCATGTCTCATCCCAACGCCGATCGTGGCCTCTGTCGTTATCTGCTGGCGCTATCTGAAAAAAGCCGATTCTAGTGCTGCATCCGAATCATCTGTTTTAAGTCTGCATGCAATTGATCCCCTGCTGACATGATTTTGGGAGCTCTCGAGCCCCTGAGACCCTTCTTCCAAATTTTGGTGTAAACACATGCCCCCTAATTTTGGGATAAAAGTAATTTTATTCCAAAATTATCATGTCTACATCCTTGATTGGTCCACAGTCACAGGTGGAGAACCTTGATCTGGGGTCCACTGTTTGTCACCGTTTGCGTCCATTTATGAGCCTATGCCTCAAGACTTTTCACAAGAGCATCACTGCTTCACGAGCACTTGGATTCATCTTCCCAGGTCGGCTATAAAACGCCTATCCGACCCTGGCGAGAGCAACTCAACATTTTAGCCATGTTTTTCTTCCATATGTTCCCTCGGGTGCTCCCGGCTCCGTTGGACCCTCCATGGTCTATCTTATGAAGATCTCAAGCGGTTAGAAGAATTCTTGTGCATAGGGTGATTGTGTCACTTATCCTAGCGCCTCGTTGAGCAAGAAGACCAGCCATTGTGGTTGGAAGAATTCTTGTGATATCACTTGAGTCTTCTCTCATGCTCACAAAGTTGTTCTAGTGTTTGCGAGGGCTAGAATGTGTGGTCACCTTCCCTTTGTTGCTCCTCCAAACGCCCTCCGGGAAAGCTTTAGGCTTCTTTCCCATAGTTCCTCAATCTATCAAGAAATATGCTGAGCATATGTTAGGCGGGCGACCTTTCTTCTTTTCTGGTAGAATCTTATTAATGGGCCGATGCGACTTGGTTCATAATGAGTTTTCGGCCTTGTGGAAATCCAGACTCCCTTCAATCCAAAGAAGTTCTGGTGGGTTAATCTCTAGTCAATGTATCCAACCCGTGATATTTTGTAATCTGGGGAAGTAATATACGGGCTATGGATCTATTAATGGATCCGTTATCTCTTTGTTATTCGTCCCCTGAATTTCCGGAGTATTGATCTATTTCGTTTCTGATTTCAAATTCACATCTCCATCGAAATCTATCTTCTCGCTTTCCCGGGCTATATATACGGGCTATGGTTGTGAACCAAAAAACAACCCTCTTTGTCTCAACCCCTTTTCGTCTTTAGTATATCTCCTGCTTTTCCGTAGGCTCGAGGTCATGGAGAACAACAAGAAGTCTACTGAAGAAGCCCTCAACGGATCCACATCATCACGCCAACGCCCTCGGCGTCAAGAGAACGCATCTTGGGGTGCTCCCGTTGCTTCGGATAAAAGGGCCAATTCTGCCCAGCCCTCGGGGTCATCTTCATCACTAATCCGCCGCTAGCTTCCTTGTCACCCGAGGCTACAGATTAGTAATGACGATCTGCTGGCCTCCATCGATCGGACTGACCAACATCTAACCAACTGCCTCTCCCTAGCGGAATCGGCTTTGGCCATGATTGAAGACCGATCTCTCCTCGAGGTCAGCCTAGTGAGGGAAAGGTTGGCCAGGGCTAAAGCTAGAATTATGGGTGAGATGTCTGCCATTATTTTCTCTGTTTTTCCTTGATTTTACCCTCAAGATTTCTGATCACTCTTCCCTTGAATATTTTAGATCTAACTACTCAGTTGGAGAGTCTTCGATTAGCCGCGGATCATGCGGTGGGATTTGTCAATGCTAGGGGCGCCGTTCCAGTGGTTCGCTTGCATGACATCCCGAATCGTGTCAGGAAGGTTGCCCTTCATGGCGTTCATCATGGTGCTGCCATGGCATTAGCTGCTGCACAAGCCCGTTCGGGCCATAATCTTCAGCTTCTTCCCCATGGTTTTTCGGACGCAGTGCACCCTAGGGAGCATGAGCGCTTGGTTGAAGATTTTATGAACGCTGCCAACTCTATAGCTTTCAACACTTTGGCCGATGATATAGTAGGCAAAGTGTTTTCTGGCCCGTAGCTTGTAATAGGTGACGTTTAGCAAACAACTTCCTCGCTTTGAATGATCTCCCTTTGTTTCGTGCTTCAAACCCATCATTTTGTTTGTGTTTGCTTTGCTTCTATAGGCGATACACATCGTATCGGCTTTTACTCCTTTGGGTTCATTTTTTGCACTGGAGACGGTATCTTTTCAATATCGGCTATTAAAGCTATCGACTGAACAGATTATTTATTAAGTATTGATCCAAACACTAGGATAATATTTCTTTAAATATTTCCTGTTGATTGCTCGGCTAAATTCTTCCTCTCCTTTTAATGTTTCCAAAATATAAGCATTACCACGCGCACAACGTTTAATCCGATAGGGTCCTTCCCAGTTAGGTGACCATTTGCCGAATTTACTGTCCTTTGATCCGATCGGCAATTTCACTTTCCAGACCAAGTCTCCTTTGGAGAATTGCTTAATCTTGACCTTTTTATTATAATATTTTGCAACCCTCAGTTTATTGGCTTCGATATTCTCGAGAGCACGTAGTCGAAGGCAACTCAAGTCTTCCAAATTGTCTATCATAAGATTCTTGTAAACCTCAGCTGACAAATCATTCTGCAGCGTAACACGCCTCGATCCAGTCTGAACTTCCCAAGGAAGAACTGCATTATGGCCATACACAAGTTCGTAAGGTGATGTTTTAATTGATCCATGGCAGGCCATCCTATATGCCCATAGTGCCTCACTTAGAGTCGAATGCCACTTCCTTGGCTGTTCCTCGATCTTTTTCTTGATCAGCTTAATCATAATCTGGTTGGATGCCTCTGCTTGACCATTAGCCTGAGCATAGTAAGGGGAGGAATTCAATAGCTTAATCCCCATACTGGCAGCAAAATCCCCGAACTCTTCTGATGTGAACATTGTCCCTTGGTCGGTAGTTATAGTTTGAGGAATCCCAAAATGATACACAATGTGTTCCCTGACAAAATCAATCATGTTCTTTGAGGTTACCATTTTCAAAGGGATTGCCTCAACCCATTTAGTGAAGTAATCTGTTGCCACCAATATGAACTTATGTCCCTTGCTTGAGGGCGGAAAAATCTGGCCAATTAGATCGATTTTCCAACCCCGAAACGGCTATGGTTTGATTATTGGATTCATGGCCGATGCAGACAATGTCTCAACATTACCAAAACGTTGACAGTCCTGACACCCCTTGTAATATTCAAAACAATCCTCCAGTATCGTTGGCCAGAAATATCTAGTTCTGTGAATAATCCATTTCATCTTATAAGCTGATTGATGAGCTCCACATATCCCCTCATGCACCTCACCCATCAACACTTTGGCTTCTTCTTGGCTCAAGCACTTGAGCAATACCCCATCGATTGTTTTATGATATAACTGATCATCTAACAAAACATACTTAGCCAATTTATACCTTAGCCTCTTGGTAACTTTTTCGAGACGGATCTCTAAGGTAATCGGCTATTTCAACTCTCCAATCATCACTTGAGGTTTCACTACTCAAGACTTCTTGAAATACTCGATATCCTGATGCGCTTTGAGCTAGACGGTTAGCTTCTTGGTTTTGTGCCCTTGGAATATGTTGGAAAGAGATATGAAGAAATCCCTTGAGTAACTTTTGGCATTCATCATAGTATCCTTTCAAAGTCTCTTCTTTGCACTCATATAGGTCGAGCAATTGATTAATAATTAACTGTGAATCTCTAAGTACTTTAATTGCTTCGGCCTTTACTTCATGAAGAAGTTGAAGTCCCTTGAGAATAGCTTCGTATTCCGCCTGATTGTTAGTAACCATTGGCTCAGTTGGAAGAGCAAACTCAAAACTTGTCCCCCGAGGTGAAATAATAACAATACCGATGCCACCACCCTGCTTGCATGATGACCCATCAAAGAACAGCGTCCACGACATCGGCTCTACATAACTAATGCTTGGCTTGTGATGTTGGGTGATAAATTCGGCCATTACTTGTCCTTTGACTGCTTTAGCCGATTCGTACTTCAAGTCAAACTCCGATAATACAAGAATCCACTTTCCCACTCTTCCATTCAATATAGGCATTGATAACATGTGCTTAACCACATCAGCCTTGGAAACAACTGTACACTCGGCCGATAATAAGTAGTGTTGTAATTTAGTGCAAGAGAAATATAAATACAAGCATAATTTTTCGATGGGAGAATATCTCGTTTCTGGATCCAGTAGTCTTCTACTCAGATAGAAAACAATTCTCTCTCTTCCTTCAAATTCTTGCACCAGGGCCAATCTAATTGTCTTGTCATCAGCGATATGTACAACTTAAATGACTTACCTTGCTGAGGAGGGACCAGCACAGGTGGATATTTCATATATTCTTTTATTTCTTTGAACGCCTTTTGTTGTATATTTCCCCACTTGAATTCTTGATTATTTTTCAATTTCAGCAAGGGAGAAAACGGCAGGATCCTCTCCGATAAATTTGAAATGAATCTTCTGATGAAATTAATCTTACCAAGCAGAGATTGCAACTCTAGTTTTGGTAGTCGGGGGAACTGCTTCATCAATTGCTTTCACGCTTTTCTGACCAACTTCGATTCCCCTCGCGTGGACCATGAATCCTAAAAATTGTCCGGCTGATACTCCAAAAGCACACTTATTGGGATTCATCTTCAAACCATGCTTCCTCGTGCATTCTAGAGTCTCACGCAAGTTAGCCAGGTGTTCTTTGTACCCTTTGGATTTTATCATCACATCATCGATGTAGATCTCAACAATCCTGCCGATCAACTTATGGAAAATGTAATTCATCGCCCTTTGATAGGTTGCACCGGCATTCTTCAGTCCAAAGGTCATTACAACCCACTCGAACAGGCCGATTGGGTTGGGGCACCTGAAAGCGGTCTTTGCTATGTCTTCTTCAGCCATAAAAATTTGGTTGTATCCTGCATTACCGTCCATGAAGCTAATAACCTTGTGCCCGGCTGCTGCATCTACTAACATATCAGCTATCGACATCGGATAACCATCCATAAGTGTGGCTTTGTTCAGATCCCTGAAATCAATGCAAACTCTCAGTTTTCCATTCTTTTTATATATAGGGACAACATTCGATATCCACTCTGCATATTGGCACGGTCGGATAAATTTTGCTTCCAGTAATCTTTTAGTCTCCTTTTTGATATCATCAAGCACGTTCGGGTTGAATCTCCTCGGAGCTTGTTTAAACAGCCAATATCTAGGTTTGATTGGCAGCCGATGTTCAATAATTGACCGGTCTAAACCAGGCATCTCATAGTATTTTCAAGCAAAGCAATCTTTAAATTCCTTTAATAAGTCAATTAATTCCCGCTTATACTCCGGATCCAACTTAGCACTCACGTACGTCGGCCTAGGTCTATCTCCAGGACCAATATCTACTTCTTCCAATTCATTAGCCGACGTGAAGCCATGTCCTAGTTTCCCATCTGTACCATCTATTGGATTATCCATTAATACAAATTTTCAAAGCCGACTGCTTGGATCGGTTGTTGGTTTTCACCATTGACTCTGAACTCTGATGGCAACAGAAAAGCCGTTTGGATATTAGCCGATAGTTGCTTCCTATCGGCTATTTGTTTGGTACGCCACACTTGAGTCTTACCGGATGCCTGAGCCTGTTCTATCTCTTTATTCCTTAGGCATTGCACCCTTCTCTGTTGGCTTCTTGTTAAACCTCCTGGGCACCACTGGCCTTCCTGCCACATATTTCTTCTTTCAGTGCCTTGCTCTTCATGATCAGCCTAATCCTGATCAACGATTCTTTCCCCAAGCTAATCATGAACACTTTTATTTTTTAAGCGCCGATCCATGTTATTATGATGATATGCATCTTGAGCATGGATAGACCGGCTGTTGGTTTGAGACTGCCTATACTCCCGATATTGATTGCTGCATTCTGGACAGTCATGTCTGGTAGACAACTTCAAACCTTCATTCCAGCAATGTCTGAAGAAAGGACAGTTCCAATGTAATTCAGCTTGTTTCCTTTCATACCTCTCTTCTTCCAGTTGATGCTGGTACGCTTGATCTTTTAACCAATGCTGATAATACTTCTCCTTTTGCCGCTGCCATTTATTCAACAGAATCCTAGATGTGACCCACGGCTTTGTCGTCTCTGTTTTTGATGTCTTTCCCTGCTCATATCGGGTCTTCTGCTCAACACGATGTTTTCTAATATCTCTGTACTCGTCAGCCGATATTTGCATCTTGGGATCAACTGTTCTAGCTTCTTTTGATTTGGTCGATGTTAGGACCTTAGCTTTTCCTTTGAATAGCCCAGCATCAACCATGTTTTGATCTCCTGGGAAAGGATTATCATCAACTTTCATTTTCCGAGGCATATCAAATTTGAGCCTCCCTTGCTGAATAGCTCTATGTATATGCTGCCTGAAGATTCTGCATTCATTAGTAGAATGAGAAGTGGCATTATGGAACTTGTAGAACTTTTTATTCTTCAATTGATCAGGGGGCAACATGACATGACCATCGGGTAACTTGATCTGCCCTTTCTCTAGCAAGAAATCGAAGAGTTTGTCTGATTTGGTGACATCAAAGTCATAGCTCTCCTTGACTCCTCTTCCCCAAGGATTGCACACCATTACTATCTTCTTACCCCAATTCCATTCAGCTACAGCAACCTCTTCTTCTTCATCTTCATAGCCGTCATCAATTGAGTATGGATCATAAGCTTCGGCTACTGTGGTACTCTTCTGGAATCAGATATCTCTGCGTATACTCTGGAATTGGCTATTGAGCGCTGCTACCCATTGAGCCAATTGTCCCAAATTGTCAAAATCTTGTCCCAGTAGCTTTTCTTTCCACATCAGTAGTATTCCTTGAACAGCTAATGCAGCTAGTTGATCATCGGCCAAATTTAAGGAGAAGCACAAGTTCCTGATTTCTCGGAACCTCTAAAGAAATTCAGGTGCGATTCATTAGTCTTCTGTCTTATAGTTGTCGATCGGTAATCTTTTTTTCTCCAGTTCTAGTGTAAAAATATGTATGAAACTTTTTCTCCAGGTCAGCCCAATTGGCAATGGAACTGACTGGCAATGATGAAAACCAAGTGAAAGCTGGCCCTGATAAGGACAGAGAGAAGAAACGAACTCGATGGGCATCCTCGACTGACGCTTCACCCAATTGCGTAAGATACTTGTGCTTCTCTAGGTCAGCCAGTGAACTTGGTGAATTCTAGGAGCCTATAATTCGTTGGAAGAGTGACCAAATTATACCATTCTATATATGGGCGTTTGTACGAAAAGGTTAGCCCTTTTGGCTTCAGACCGAATAGATTCTTCATCATCTCGGTCACCCTCAACAATAATTCATCAGCTTGTGGATTTAAATTTCTCTGCACCTGGTGACCCATCTGTGGATTGAAATCCCGCGTGCCTTGATATCCTAGATTTGGCATCATGTGGAGGGTGTTATAATCCATGCCATAGTGATAGCCTTGTGGAATCTTAATCTGTTGGGTCCTTTGCTGGCTTGCTGCTTGAAGTCTCTGATTATAGACATAAGGATCCATATCTCTATGGATCCTTTGAATTGATGGTGCTATTTTTTGAGTCGACGATGGTATGTGGCCTGATGTGCCAAAATTGATCACCTGATTCTGACTTTTGCCCGCCGGCTGTTGCACATGATGTATTGACGGTCCAGGATTGTACTGTATCTGATTCATAGTAGTTCCTTAAGTTTGTTTAGATGAACCTTGAATTGTTTGGACGTCACCATTACAAGCTGATGCTGCTTCTTGATGGTTGGTACCGACTTGATTAGTCCCTTGGGTTGACGGATCTAGAATGTTGTAACGAGTCGATCCAACCTGGACAACTGGAATCCCATGAATCGCCTCTTTCATGGCATTGTGAAATGCATCCACGAAGGCTTCATTATGGCTTGATATGGCATCACGAACATATTTGTCTATGGCTTCCGTAAAGAAACGCCTGTCTTCAGCTTCGACTGTATCTGTCTGTCCATATAGTAGAACTCTTGGTAGTGGAAATTTCTGAACAATTATGTTGTCACGTGTTTTGGTGTAGGACAACAAACACTTCTTATAAAATTCTTCCGTAGCTTTGCCGATGACATCTTTATCTTTATAGGGTAGATCTTCATAATGTACCATAAGGATGTCATCGTTGTTGTGAGCCATTAGACGATTGTGGGGTCCCACCGGGTGTGCTAGAAATGTGTGTCGACACAAAATTTTCGTCCCGTGCCGAGGACACACGCAGCAAGCCGGAAGGGTCCGCTCGATGGAGCAGATCCGCCTAGCTTCAGCGTAGGGATGGTCGATCCTACGCAATCCTCCCGAGGCGTGCCAGTCAATTTGACCCTGCAATTGACAAGGAGAGAAAGTTTATCAGTAATTAAGGACGGAACTTGCTGGTGTTGCCAGACAGTCCCGAATGTATAGCTATGAGAGTAGATATGAAAGGAGATCGACTAAATAGTCGACTCCAGCATATTCATGAGAATAAATCGATTAAAGCTCATTGGATTGTATAAGAAGAATCGGTTATCATTTAGGGTAAATATCATTAATCGAACATATATTAATCAATGGCAATAAGATGTTAACAATGATTGGTTTATATTGAGCCAATGATTACAAGTAACCGAACCCCTTTTATATAAAGAAACAATTCAACACCACTTAACCATTTAATAAAGATAAATCTAATAAACATGTTAGATCTCATCTATCGCCATGACTAGTGGGGCATGAGGCAGAATCATGTAGGCCGTAGAAACAACAATAGACTCAACGACCTTAACTCATTACTAATATCAGTGGGGCATGAGGCAGAATCATGCAGGCCGTAATAAAGAATAAGATCATGGGGCTAATACATCTTTCAACCTATCTTTACTTGAACGGTCTCATGATGCGAACTGTTCGTGAAAGCACTCGATATCGGCTAAAACAACCGATTCAGGCATAGCGCACAACTAGGGTCATGCCTTATCAGGAATAGATCTACTAAATAATGATCCCCACTCCACGGTGCTAATAGTGGCGTGTGAGGCAGAATCACACAGGCCGTGATAACGGGCCATGAAACGGTTTTCGCTAGCCAATAGATCTACTCAAGACGCGACATGCCTTAACCGCACTCTATACACGATTAAGATTGATATAAAACAACCGATAAAAACATAACACGTCATTTAAAGTATAGATTAGACCAATTTCAGATTAGCAAACGATGGGTTAAACAAGATATAAGGCCGATCTAGATCAATCCCAATTGAGCAGAAAGATATTACTGTAATTAGATAAATAATGAAAGTAATAAGCAATATCGGTAACTTAATGAATCTACCAAAGACTGCCATTCTAAGGTAGAGCCGATAACTTGACCTTGATCTAATTTAAGCAATGGGGTGTGAGGCAGAATCACATAGGCCATACTTGAATTAGGCAAGAGTCGATAACTAGCTTATACCAGAGCCGCAGTGGGGGTCGACCGGATCGATGCAGCCATACGAACAGAGGTATAAACCATGACGGTACTTACAACAAGCAGTGGAGGTCGACCGGATCGATGCAGACGTACTTGCCAAAGAACTCGCCGAGATCTACTCTACTCCTACTCCTAAGGGTGGCCGGAGCCAAAAAAAGTAATTGATTTGTATTTGATTGATTGGTTGTCCTTTACAATAGCCGAGGTTTGATATTTATATCCAGAGTCTAAACATGAATCCTACTCGAGCACGATTTGTTACAATCTTTGGCATAAATGAAAACATTCCTAATTTAAGATAACTTGGACTCTAATCTTTCCCTTTTTGTAGAGTCCAGCATGTCTTGTCCCAGTGCCAATCGTGGCCTCTGTTGTTATTTGCTGGCGCTATCTGAAGAAAGCCGATTCTAGTGCTGCATCCGAATTAGTTGTTTTCAGTCTGCACGCAATTTATCCCCTGCTGACATGATTTTGGGAGCTCTCGAGCCCTAGAGACCCTTCTTCCAAATTTTGGTGTAAACACGTCCTTCCCTCACGGTGAGGTCATCCAAAACCAGGATGTCATGGGAAGGATCACGAAGTGGGCACTCGAGCTAATGGGTCAAGGCATTACGTATGCCTCCCGGGTGGCCATTAAGTCCCAAGTGCTGGCTGATTTTGTTGGAGAGTGGACCGAGGTCCAAATGCCACCAGCGGTCATCGACCAAGAGTACTGGACGATGTACTTTGATGGATCACTGATGAAGAAAGGCACCGACACAGGGCTAGTCTTCATTTTGCCCCTTGGGGTCCGCATGAGGTACATGGTTCACATCCATTTCCCCTCGTCCAACAACATGGACGAATATGAGACACTCGTCAACGGCCTCCACATCGCCATCGAGCTCGGTATCTAACGCCTCGACATCCGGGGTGACTCCTAGCTGGTCATCGACCAAGTCATGAAGGAGTCGAGCTACCATAATGCCAAGATGGCTGCAAACTACCGAGAAGTCCGCCAAGCTGGAGGACAAGTTTGATGGCCTCGAGCTCAATCACATCCCGAGGCATCTCAATGAGACGGTCGACGCGTTGGTGAAAGCGGCATCCGGCCGAGAGCCGATGCCGACAGGCATCTTCACCAGCGATCAGCACAAGCCCTCGATCGGCTGCAAGAAGCCAGAACAAGCCAGTGTTGGGCTGGCCGCCCTGGGCTCAGGGGCTAACCAACCATCGGCTCTATCTGACCTCGAAGTCATGGAGCTTGATAAGGATCTAGCGACAGAGCCCAACCCTCTAGTCGACTAGAAGACGCCTTACCTCGACTACCTCCTCTGTGAGGCACTATCGATGGACAAGATGGAGGCTCGGTGGCTCGCAAGTCACGCCAAGTCATTCGTCCTTGTTGAGGGTGAACTCTACAAGCGAAGCCACACTGGGATCCTGCAGCGTTGTATCCCTATCAAACAGGGGAAGCAGCTATTGAGTGACATCCATGGTGGAATCTACGGTCACCATGCCGTGCCGAAAACCCTCATCGGAAATGCATTCTGACAAGGCTTCTACTGGCCGACCGCAGTAGCCGACGTCGAACAGTTTGTGCGCACCTATGAAGGGAGTTAGTACTAAGCCGGCAGACCCACCTACTGGCCCAAGCGCTCTAGATGATTCCCATCACGTGGCCGTTCATGGTCTAGGGGCTTGATATGGTCGGACCTCTCAAAGAGAGCCCGAGGTCTATACCCACTTGCTTGTCACCGTAGACAAGTTTACAAAGTGGATAGAGGCTCGATCGATCTACGCGATCAAGTCCGAGTAAGCCATGCTGTTCTTCCTTGATATCGTCCATCGCTTTGGAGTACCAAACTCCATTATCACGGATAATGGCAAGCAATTCACTAGGAAGAAGTTCCTCCAATTCTGCGACGAATATCACATCCGCATCGACTGGGCCACTATAGCGCACCCCCGCACGAATGGGCAGGTCGAGCGTGCAAATGGCATGGTCCTATAGGGCCTCAAGCCAAGGATCTTCAACTGGTTGAACAAGTTTGGAAGACAATGGGTCGCAAAGCTTCCCACTGTTCTCTAGAGCCTAAGGATGACTCCTAGTTGGGCCACCGGCTACACGCCATTCTTCATGGTCTATGGTTCCGAGGTTGTCCTCCTGACCAACCTCGACTATGGAGCACCAAGGGTCAGGGTGTACGACGAATAGGGAGCCTAGGCATCCCTCAAGGATGCCATGGACCAGCTGGATGAAGTGCGCGACATTGCCCTCCTTTGATCGGCCAAGTACCAGTAGGCGTAGCGAGGACACCACAGTCGTCAAGTGCGGGGTCGGACCTTCAACGTTGGAGATCTGGTCCTTCACCTTGTCCAAAGCAGCAAGGACCATCACAAGCTCTCTCCACCATGGGAGGGACTATACTTTGTCATGGAGGTGCTCCGGCCAGGCGCCAACAAGCTCAAGACCATTGACGGTGAGGTCTTTGCCAATGCTTGAAACATCGAGCCGCTACATCGCTTTTACCCTTAATAAACGCACACTTTCTCTTATCAGTTTTGCTATCAAACTCCCCGACCTTTAGTGACACTCGACCCCAGCAATGACGGGGGTCAGGCCTCACTCGGGGGCTAATAAGAGCGTACCTATCCTATAGACATTCTCTACGCTCGACCTTCTCTCATGTTAAGACCCAGAAGCAAGGTTTGTGGAAACAAACATTGAGTAAAACTAGTCAGACTGCGAGAAACCTACACCTCGGTGGCTACGGCGCCTTTGCTCTCCAACGTGATCAGAGTTTTTTCCACACCCCGAGCTTTTTGGCCTTAGCTACCAAAAAGGTTGGTGCGCGTCTAAGAGTATATCCACTTGGTGACAATTCTCCATGCCTGACCCCCTCTCATGTTGAGACCTAGAAGCTAGGGATACGGAAACAAACTCTAAGTAAAACTGGTCGGACTATGAGAAACCTATGCCTCAGCAGCTACAGTGTCTTTGCTCACCAGCATGATTAGAATTTGTTCACCAGCGTCACGAGCTTTATGGTCTTAACGGTGGAAAGGGTCGGAGCACACCAACCTTTTTATACGAAAGGCTAAGAAGGGCTAAAAACTGTTTGGCCATAACGAAATCTAAAAGCTTGTCCATTTATTATGAGTTCATCGCCTGGCTTAGCTGCCTAACTAAGTTTTTGGGCGGGATGTTCTCATCCCCTATCTCCGCAGTTAAGTCATGTCCCAGCGGGTAACACAACTCGATCGAATGGCTTGGCCGCTGCCGAGAGACTGGTATGGAGCAGTAGGATGCCCCACGTGGGTTATGCCGACCCTATCACGAACGATGGACCCGGATTCCACTCAAACATGTCTAGTAAGAGCTCTCCAACCCATCATTCTTGCCATCAAGTTAGGTCATGTGCCAGCAGGGCGCCCTTAATTTACATGCATTAATTTTGCTATCGAGCCTCCGACCCTAGCAACAGCAAGGGTTGTCCCTCGCTTAGGGGCTAGCAAGAGTATCTATTCGCTAGATATTCTTTTTGCCCGACCCCTTTTCATGTTAAAAAACTAGAAGCAAGGTGTGCGGAAACAAACTCTGAGTAAACCTAGTCAGACTACGAGAAACCTATGCCCCAGCGGCTATGACATTTTTGTTCACTAGCATGATCAGAGGTTTTGTCCCTACACCCTAAGCTTTAGCCTCCGCCTTCTCGGGAAGGGTTTGGAGGCGCCCACCTGTGGAATCTCTATTGAGGAGAGGATAGCAGGTCGCCCAAAGATGATCGAACGGCTCCGGCCGCTGTCGAGAGACGGGTAGGAAGCAGCAGAATGTCCCATGCAGGTCACACCAACTCTATCATGAATGACGAACTGAATCCCACATGGACATATCTGGTAAGAACTCCTCGAACCTGTCACTCGAGCCATCGAGGTAACTTTACCGACCCCCACTTTTCTTTTCCATTGCATGATCATTCATTCATCCATTCTCATGCATGCATTCATATAATCATTCATACATTCATTCATTCATCCATCCATTCATCCATATATTCATCCCATACATCCAAGCATTGCATATGCAATTACTGCATCACAACGCTTTGTGTCGCATCACAAAGCGGTAATCATCTCATTCAACATGAGCGGCGATCAACCGAGGTTCGAAGGCCGGCCCACAAAGGGCTCGAGGCTGCCTCGCATCAAATAGAGCTAGGGGAGAAAAACTTAGATGAGCCCTAGCGGCCTTGCCTGACCCCGCTCAGAAGCAGATAGGGACATCTAGACCTTTCTCGTTCGATCCTAACCTCGGGCCAAGCCCACAAAATCTCCATTGGGGAGAGGCCAGTGGGCCACCCAAGCCAATTGAACAGCTTGGGCATCAGCCAAGAAGCAGGTTAAGGAGTAGTGGAATGCCACATGAGGGCTATGCCGACCCCGTCAGCGAATGACGGACCCGGATTCCACTCGGACGTGCCCGTTAGCGAGCTCATCGAGCGCGACACTCGAGCCATAGAGACAAGTGTCGTTAGCTCAGCCCCTCTAGTTGTAGAAACCAAGGATGGGGTGATGCATGAAATCTAGCCAACCCCTACTAACCCCCACGGGGCTAGGGGCCTCGAGCCGCCCGACCTGAACTCGGGAATCCACCTAACTAGGGTTCAAAGGCCGACCCACGAAGGGCCCAAGGCCACCTCGCATCGAATAGAGCTAGGGGAGAAAACACAGATGAGCCCCAGCGGCCTTCGCCTGACCTGCTTAGAAGCGGACAGGGTCATCTCAACCTTCTCGTTCGATCCAAACCTCGAGCCAAGCCCACATAATCCCCATTAAGGGGAGGCCATCGGGACACCTGAGTCGCCCTTTGGAATGGCTCGAGCATCTACCGGGAGGTGGATTAAGGAGCAGTGGAATGCCAAATGAGGGCTATGCCAACCCTGTCACAAACGATGAACCCGGATTCCACTCGAACATGCCCATTAGCAAGCTCACCGAGTGCGTCACTGGAGCCATTGAGGCAAGTGACGTTAGCTCAACCCCTCTGATTGCGAAAACCGCGGACGGGGCGACGATCGCAAAGACGAGCTGACCCTCGACCGAACCCCTGCTACACGTGGGGGCTCGAGGAAAGTTGGACTCACAAGGAGACCGAACATGCGATCGCAGAACGATGGCTCAAAACCTAGGGAGAGGGTACGTGCGAAAACAGGAGATGTTTTCTCCTACTAATTTCGCTATCCTCTCCTCGGTCTTTAGTGAGACCTGACCCTAGCAACGGCAAGGGGTCAGATCTCACTCGAGGGCTAATAAGGGTATAAATACACCCTTTCTGAAACAGTCGCCGCTCCTGACCCCTTCCTCACGTTAAACCTAGTGGCTAGGTCTGTAGAAACGAATGACTGACCAAGGCTTGTCGGACTACAAGAAACCTACACCCTAGCGGCTATGGCACTCTTGCTTACCATCATGATCAAAGTTTCCCTCCTACACCTCGGGCACTACGGTCTTAACAAACGGAAGGGTCAGAACACATGAACCCCTTTTCACACATAAAAAGGGAGGAAAAACAAATTCGATCAAATGAAACAAAATGATAAGTTTGTTCAGATGGTACAGAGGGGTCAGAGCTTGTCTGCTTGTTACATGAATGATTGCCCAACCTATCTAGCTATCTAACCTCTTCGGGGGAGAACTATGCTATCTATTTTGTTCGCTTGGTCCTATGAGCTCGGGGACTTCATAGCCATGCGCGAAGCCATGGCTCATCGCCTCCAAGTTGATGTTGTCCCCATAATGAGAACGAGCAATCGCAAAGGATTGGTTGACCCTAGCGCAAAGGGCATTTCTTTTAAGCTAGCGCACCCGAGCTATGATCTCGATGGCATGGGCCACGAGCAAGCTGGTCCCCTCCGACCGCACCACCTCAAGGTCGTCGTAGACCACTCCGAGGGTGGCGCTCAGGATACCAAGCTCGTCGCTCTCCGCCTAAAGTTCCCTCCTTGCCTCGGTGAGGTCCACGGCCAGCCCGGCAGAGATGCTCTTGGCCTCCAGCTTTCGGGTAGTCGTGTTTTCGAGCTTGACCTAGAGGGAGCCGACCTTCGATTACGTGTCGTCATTCTCTTGGCAGGCCTGATCATGCCCTAGGAGGGCCTGGTGGCGCTCCTCGCAAGCCACGCCATGCTCCGAGCAAAGCCTCTCCACGGTTTTGAGCAGCTCATCCCACTCCTTGCGTAGTCGGGTGACCGTCACGGCATCCAGGCTCATCCTCTTCTCCAAGGCCGTAAGCTTCTCCTCGGCCCCCAGCTTTAGCTCCCTATCCTTCTCAACCTTGACCAGAAGGTTGAGGATCCAATTGCGGGTCTCGCCATCCTTCTAGAGTAGCTCATCCCGCTACTTCCTGACCTTGATGGCCTCCTCATCATCCCTCCGCGATCTCACCGACAGGGCCTCGAACGCCCTCTCGGCCTCGTTAGCATGCCGACGGGCCTCGGCCACCAACGACCAAAGATTGTCCGCCTCCTCGGTAAGGGAGTCTACTCGGGCACCCTCTACTGGGCAGCAACAAGCTGAGCGGTCACTTCCCCACACAACAACACTTCCTCAATGAGGCAGTCCCAGGTTTCCTTCTACTCACAAAGGAACCGAGACTTCCCCCGGCTGCGAGCGATAAGGGACTAAAAGGAAAGGATGATCAGAATACAAAAATATATAGAAAAAGAAAAGGGCAAGAAGCAGGGTCAAACAAATACCCGATCGAAGGGAACGACAATGTCGCGTAAGGAACCTCGGGCGTGGTCTAGGGCTTCGAGCACGAACGTGATCCCCATGTCGAGGCTCTCTCGCTCCATTCTCTCTGTGACGTCGTCGAGAGTGAAGAGCGTCGACGTTGGATCATTTGGACTCGCCCACTAGAACAGGGGCTCGCCCCACACTAGTGAGTCGCTGCCCACCAACATTAGGGCCAGGGCGGCTCCCCGCCGGCTCCGATCGCCGTCCGACCCTTTTCGCCATGAGGTCCCCGCTGGGACACTCCGTCCGGTGATGAAAGGGGTCAATGGTACGGACGTTGACTCCTCTCCAAGCACCATGACCTCCGAGGACCCCTCGGCCGTGTCCCCCTCTATCCGGCCCATGCCAGACGCCATCACCAAGGTCATCGATGGCGTGGGTCACGTTAGTTCCTCAGGCACTGCCACTTTAGCGCCCGGCCATGACCCGCCTATCAAAGCCACCGACACTCTCCGCTGCGTCGACAGGGTCCTGACCGGTTGCATCGCGCCCACCACGGTCGGCCCTGCGAGTGCGGTCGGCAGCCCCATCTGCCCTATCATCGGCAGCGGTATCGCTGCCATCGTTGGCTGTTCCACGACCTCCGAAGGCGTCCCTTAAGTCCCCATGTCCGTCGGTCCGCCGAGGGCACGGGCGCCCGTGAGCGGTGCCTGATCGGCCAGTGACGTAGTCACACTGGCACCGTTCCCACCAAAATGGGCATGATGCCAGCCGACTACTGCCGCCACGCTTGAAGGGCGACGCTCTTCTTTGGCGCCAGCGCCAAAGGATTACGCTACCTCCCAACACTACAAGAGACAAAAAGCATAAGTCACGATGAAATCCAACCAAAATAGAGAAAAATAGAGGAGCTGATGACTCACCTCAGTGTCGTCGAGCAGCAAATACATTTAGGGGGTGAACCCCCCGACCTCTTCTCTGCCTCTTCGAGGCGAGGCCATTCGAGCCCGCCTCCTGCTCCTGGGTAGAGGGGCTCGCTCCCTTTGGATCTTGGGGCGTGATAGCGGAGCCACCTACCTCGTTGGCACCTCGGGCGTGGCGGCAGAGCCACCCACCCCTATTGGCTCCTGGGGTAGGCCGATGGTATGACCCATCTCCGTCGGCTCCTCGGACATGACCTCCCCTCCGTGGAGCGGGAAGGGTCCCAACTCCTACAAGGCCAAACCAATACCTGTCAGCACATCCTCATTCTCTAGGTCATCCCACTTGATGTCGTCGACTACCTCATCGTTGTCTCCATCATTGCCATCATCGTCGCTGTCGGTGTCCTCCCCTCGCTCCCGCACCTGCAACTTCCGTTGCTTCTTCTTCTTCTTCTTGTCCTCCTTCGCCTTCCTCAGCTGCTCGCCCTCAGCGTGATCCACCGCCCTCACGGATGAATCCTTCAGCACTGGCGCTGGATGATTCATGAAGATGAGGTCCCCCGGCTGGTCCCGTCCCTCTCCAAGTTAGTATCAAGAGGTCAAGAAATCAATCAAAGAGGGAGTATGAGGAGGGAAAACTTACGAAGACAACATGGCCTAGTTCCGGCCGCATCGGAGCATGTCTCGGCACTGGGTAGACAAAATTGAGAGGGGCACCCATGTCGTCCCACGGAGGCTCCATCGCCTCCTTAATGCGTTGCGTGACCTTGGAGTGGGGGAGCGCTCCCTCAGCAAGCATCGTTCGGTCGAATGACGCCTCGGGCGCCATCGCGTACAGCGGGAGCACGTGCATCATCAACGGCGCCACCCTCCTTGCGTGGTAAGCCCCGATGATGCCCGACCCCATTAGGCCACTCTCCTTTAGGATGTGGATGGTGTCATTGTGGTCCTGGATCTTCTTCTTGTCCTTCTCCGAAATGCCCCACTTCCTCCATGACTCTGGGGCCTCTTCGATCAGGCGTCCGGTGAACTCCGGCAAAGGTGCGGCGGCGTCATTCTTAAGGTAGAACCACTACAAATGCCACCCCTTGTTGGACGTTGATAGACGCATTGGCGGGTACTCGCTGACCTAGTTGTTCCAGAGTTGGATGCCGACGTACCCCATCGGCATGTGCAGCTCCTGCCTGTTGCTCTTATCCCTATTCTTCTGGAGGGTGATGGCGAAGAAGTACCTCCATAGATCGAAGTGGGGGCTGATCCCTAGGAATCCCTCGCATAGGGCGATAAATGCCGCCATGTGCTGGATCCCATTGGGGTTGAGATGCTGCAGCTCGATCTTATAGTAGTGCAGCAGCCCCTAGAGAAATTTGTGGGCGGGGGTCACGAACCCACGCTCATGGAAGTGGGCGAACGACACTATGTAGCTATCGAGCGGTGATGGTAGATCCACCTCATCGAGCAACAGCCACTCCTCGGCCGAGGTCTGCGCACGAAGAAGACCATGACGGACGAGGCCCTCCATGCGGGCTCGATGGCACCATAGATCCATTGGAGGTGGGGACGGTTGGATGCGGGCTCAACGGTGGTGAGGATGTGGAGACGGGGAACCCTAGGTGATTGGTGGCGGTGGTCGTGGTTGTGAAGGCAAGAATGTAAGGTATGGAAACCGAGGGGCGAACCCTTTGGTTTTATAGGGGCGACGACAGTGCGAGGAAGCCAACCGCCCACCTAGATCTCTACGCGCCGCCACGATCTGCCACAATGGTCCACCGCAGGACGTGCGCACTCAATCTCTATCCGTTCCCTTGGAAAACTCATCGAACATTTTGCCTCTCCGGATAGGCTACAACTTGACATGAGTAAGGGGAATACAGATCTAAAAATGCCTCTATGGCCCGGCTAGGCCCAGGAGTTCGTAGGTCAGCCCATTGACAGGTCCGACAACCGCTCCAGGCACCTTTAGGGTGAGAGGTGGAAAGGGATGGGCCCCGTTAGCGGCTAGTACCCGGGCGCACGAGCACCGCGGGCATCCCGACCCACGATCGAGTCTCGGCCAATTATGATCCATGGTTTTCTTTGAAGAAAGGTACTTAGCCCTCGGGATCGGTCGAACAGACACGAGAACTATATGGATTAATTGCTAAGAATCTGGGGCCAGTCGCCAAGCTGACCAAAGCTGGATCCCCATGAATGGGATGATGGGGCCCCACATAGACTAGCTCATTGACAGCTCACCGGTGCCATGATTCATCCTTAGAAGAAAATCGTGGCATGGCTTGGCTCCACCATTCTTACCGGAAAGAACACCTTAGGGAAGACAATCGCAAAGATGAACCGATCCTCGACCAGGCCCCAGCTATGGGAGGGGTTCGAGGAAAGGGAATCACCATGCCTAGGTCACGCTGTGGGAAACAAAACAAGGCCAAGGCCTTCAAAGTCCTCCCATTCAAAAAAACCTCCGAAGGAGTATTCTACTCCTCCACAGGCTCGGAGGCTACTGTCAGGGACCAATACTAGGATACCCAAAGAGGAGGAGCTAATAACCATCAACATTGATACATCCGAGCTATCAAGAGCGTGACTATAGCTCCGACCGACACCCAGGTGCGCAAGCTCCACCACACCCGGCCTCTCAGGCCATTGGCTCGCCTCGCCTGACCTCTGAGGGCTGGTTCCACCTCGCCCAACCTCTGGGCGAGGACTCCGCAGCGCCCAACCCTGAGGTCGCGGGCTCTGCCTCACCCGACCCTCGGGTCTACGCACTCCGTCTCACCCGACCCTTAGGTCTGCGCTCCACCTCACCCGGCCTCTAGGGGAGGACTTCGCCTCGCCCAACACCAAGGCCATAGGCTCTCGCCTCACGACCCGAGGCCGCGGGCTCTGCCTCACCGATGGAGTCCCATACCCCCGCCAACCACTCTAGGTCTAAGCGTATGGGCCTGAGTCAAAGCTCTGACATCAGGGAGGTGACCGGCATGCCCCGATATAACCCGTTGCCATGACGGACCATACCTAGGGATTCATATCAGGAATAGCGTCGGGCGTACCGGTGCTATTCTGCCTAAGCCTCGTACGGGTACTGACAGGCGCGTCAGTTCACCATGACTTCCGCCAGGACGGAGTGGAGCGCCACAATCAGGAGACGACGCCTGCGCATGGCGCCCGTGACGGACAGGACCATGACGTGGAGCTGTCCCTATTGACATCTATAGGGTCGGTGGGACCCACGTGAAGGAAAAGATGGACCCGGCGATCCTGGAGGACTTCTTCTCCTTCTCATTTTTCCTCTTTTCCCTCGACTATAACCCCTGCTTTCCCTTGGCCTATAAAAGGGAAAGTAGGGTGTCCCAAGGATGGGACTCGAATCGACTCAACTCTCAACTCGACTTGAACGCATCGCAACACATCACACCGGCTCGGACTCAAACCCGAACCGATTAGAACACACAAGCACATAGTCCAGGAGGCGACCTGGCTCTCAACACCCGCTCACTCCTCTCTCTCAGGGACTTAGGACATGTCCTCTCTCGACCATTTGTAACCCCTACTACAAACTTTTAGTGCTAGTAACACGAGTAGCAGTAACGTACTGGACGTAGGGACATTCTGTCTGAACCAGTATAAACCTCGTGTCCTCTTAGCGCACCATCCGAGCCAGACGCGCAATATGAGAAATTTACTTGTTGGAACTTTCTATCAATGAAGTAAGGACCTCCATCGCTAATTACCATGCGTGGAACTCCGAAGCATGGAAAGATAGTCTCAGAAAACATCCTCTTAGCATTATTGGTATCTACAGCTCAACATGGTAAAGCTTCAACCCATTTTGAGACATAGTCGACTTCCACCAGGATGTATTCGCACCGCCGGGATTTTGGAAATGGTCCCATGTAGTTGATGCCCCAGACATCAAAGAGTTCTAAGTGGAGGTTGGTGATGAGTGGCATGGCGTCTCTTGCGTTGATATTCCCATGTTTCTGACACGGGATGCACCTCCGTATAAATTCTTTGGCGTCGTCGTATATGGTTGGCCAGAAGAATCCACTTTGCTAGATCTTAGCATTAGTGTGGAATGCCTCATAATGTCCTCCATACGGTGATGAGTGGCATCTGTCGATGATCTTGGTTGCTTCCTCAACCGGAACACACCTCCTGAGCAGTCCATTAGAGCAAATTCAGTAGAGGTACGGTTCATCCCATAGGTGGAGGCGACTTTCATCGGTAAGCTTTCGCTTATTCTCCCCTGGTGGTATATAACCTGCAACCATAAAATTAACAATATTTGCATACCAGGTGTCAGATCCTGCGACCTTTAGGAGCATGTCGTCCCATAGAAAATCATTGATGGGCAACTCCTGTGGATTCTTGAACTTCATTCTCGACAAATGATCGGCTACATAATTTTCTATTTCTTTCTTATCTTTAATTTCTAAATCAAATTCTTCAAGTAAAAGGATCCATCTTATAAGCCGAGGTTTAGCATATTTCTTAGTAAGGAGATATTTAAGAGCAGTATGATCAGTGTAAACAATAACCTTTGCTCCTACTAAGTAAGACCTAAACTTGTCAATAGCAAAAACAATCAGCAGAAGCTCTTTTTCAGTTGTTACATGATTAAGTTGAGGTCCTAACAGATTTTACTAGCATAAGAAATTGCATGATGCTTTCTATCTTTCATTTGACCCAAAACTGCCCCCACAGCATAATCACTAGCATCACACATGATTTCAAAAGGCAGCGAACAATCAAAGGGTTGAATGATTGGTGCAGAGATGAGTGCTTTCTTAAGTATTTGAAAACCATTTAAACACTCATCATCAAACTCAAAGGAGCATCCTTGGCTAACAAACTTGTAAGGGGTCTAGCAATATGAGAAAAATCTTTTATAAAACGATGATAGAACCCCGCATGGACAAGAAAACTTCGTACCCCTTTGACATTCGTAGGAGGAGGTAGCTGTTCTATCACTTTATCTTAGCTCAATCTACCTCAATCCCACGTTCGGACACTAAGTGTCCAAGCACTATGCCTTCTCTAACCATAAAATGACATTTTTTCTAATTAAGGACTAAGTGCTTTTCTACACATCTTTGCAAAACTTTGTCTAAATTTTCTAAGCAATCATTGAAAGTTTTTCCATAAATAGAAAAGTTATCCATAAAAACTTCCATGATTTCTTCTATCATATCAGAAACTATAGACATCATGCACCTTTGGAACGAACCTGGAGTGTTGCATAATCCGAAAGACATCCTATGATAAGCATATGTTCCATAGGGACAAGTAGAAGAAGTTTTGCTTTGGTCATCAGGATGGATCGGGATTTGATGATAGCCAGAATACCTATCAAGGAAACAAAAGAAAGCATGCTTTGCAAGCCGTTCCAACATCTCATCGATGAAGGATAACAGAAAGTGATCTTTCTTTGTTGCCTTGTTAAGTTTTCGGTAATCAATACACATCTGTCATCCTATGACTGTTCGTTGTGGGATTAATTCTCTTGTTACATTGTTAAGCCTACATTGGGGCTCTCTAGAAGGTGGATATGCTAGATCTATGGGAATGCGATGGGTGCAAAGGGCAGGATTAATTCCCTTAAGGTCTTTGAGTGAGTAACCGAAGGCAGAGCGATGCTTTTCTAAAATGGTATGGAGCCGGAGGGTCTCGTCCTTAGAGAGTTTATCACTAATAATCACAGGAGACTTCCTATCGTTGTTTAGAAAAGTGTATTTCAAACCTAAAGAAAGAGGTTTTGAGCACAATGGGGGGTTTTGGAGGCTCTTGAGTCTCATCTAGAGGGAAAGGATCTCGCGGTTCTTCTTCGTCTTGATGAAATCCTAGGCGTCTTCTTCGAGGTCTTTGTCGGAAGCTTCCAAGAGAGATGCTGCCATAATTTCCTCCATTAGATCTTGCTCGGGACTCATCTCTGTCTTAACATGTAACGAGTGAGTGATGGGAATAGAAAGGTTTAGGCTTTTCCCAAGAATTTCATTTATACTCCCCTTTCTTCCTTGATATAGAAGTCTCTCTATTGGATGCCCTATCAAAAGTTTGAACTCCCAAATATCGATAACATAAAAACTAAGGTACACCTTGGTTTCGTCTACTTTGATAGGGATGAGGTGAAAAATTCCTTCACTAGAAAGGATTTGCCCTGAGAGACTTTTTAAGAGTTTGGTTGTTAGAGTTAATTGCATATTTCTAGGAAGGGTATGTGCAAAAGATTTAGACATACGATTTACTCCTACAATCAGATTATAAAAAGCATCGAAGGAGGTTTTATGAATCTGACAACGAATGGAGGTAGAAGGAGAATCTAAACGAATGACTTCTGGAGAAAGCTTGGATTCTTTCAACCACTCATTGCTTATGATCGTTGTCAACTCCTTCATAGTCCTTTCAAGGAACTTCTCTTCAGTTGTGTTAGGAAAATGCTGGTTGGGTGCTGACGGTGCCGAAGATTTTCTTATTGCATAATAATTCAAGGTGTTTCCAAAATCGGAGAAAAGATCTTCCTCGAATTCAAACATATTTTCCAAAGTCAGAATTTCTTTCTCCTTTGGTGGTTCAGGAACTTGGAGGACAGTTGAGGCTTCAAGTGGAGTAGCTAAAGGCTCAGGCTCAACTATCACAGGTTCTTCCTCAGGAGTTTTCTCAACTACGTCTTCTGGGCCATCGTCACGTACACTAGTGTAGGGGGTGTATCTAGGATTTTTCTAAGGATTTTTCTCCCTTCACTAGCAGAGCAATGTAAGAAGGCACCTCCAGAAGATGTATCAAGAAACTATGCGGTCTCCCTACAAAGACCTATATAAAAGTGTTGTAAAATTATATGGTCTCGAATGGCAAGGTCGGGGCTAGAATTAACTAGGCCATTAAAATGTGCCCATGCCGCACCAAGAGATTCTTTTTCTTTCTGTTTGAAAGATAGAACCTCTCTTCGAAGGCTAACCACTTTAGAGATGGGAAAGAAAGATAAGCAAAAGTTAGAGCATAGAGCTTCCCAATCTCCTTGTACACTTCCTACAGTTCGGGTATACCAGTGTTTAGCTCTTCCCATTAAAGATAACAGAAATAGCTTTCACTTTAAGGTTTCATGTGACATGCCTGCGATATGCAAGCATGCACAAGTTTGCTCAAACTCTTGTAGGTGGGTATATGTGTTTTTATCGTCTTCTCCTAAGAACGATTGTTCCTGGACCAAATTTATTAAACTCAGACGCAACTCATAGCCTGTTGTAAGGATAGGTTTCAAAGATTCTGGTGGCTCTAGTTGTGTGCCCGTGGGAGCATCGAATTAATTGATAGGCGTGATGTTATCCATGCTTAAAGATAAATAAAATAAAAGACACAAGGACAAACCTGGTTCGATGAAATCACAACAACCGTTTCCCAAGCAACGACGTCAGAAAACTTGTTGATACCTGTGGAGGCACACAGAGACAAAATCCACAAGCGTACGGGTATCGAAGTAGTTTTCACCCAGAGTATTATCGATTATCGTATCCAAGGGAAAACGTGTGTGTTGTCTAGCAATTAGTTTGTCCAGGGATAACAATCAAAGTTTAAGCTATGAGTAGAGATGATTCTTATGGTTATGACCCTATGGAAAGCAAGGCTTATGATTCTAGAGTTCACTTCAGGATGCCGCTTAGATGGTAAAGCACCGCTAATAGATAACTCTACCGACGCGACTACGGTCCTACTAATTTAAGAACTTGCTCAATTCGGTGTGGACTACAAAGGATAGACGGGGGCTGTCACCTCCCGCTGCTACCACACAACCAAGAAACAGGGAGCATCACAGGTAGCCAATAGCCTAAGCAACACGCTTATGCTAACGATTACTACTCTAATCTATAGATCTAACAAGAACTAGAGCACTCAAAAGAACTGTGAACCCGTGAACAAAAGAGCACGAAACTTACTTTAAATATAAATCAATTACTAGAGGTATCTCAGATGTAGACTTGGAGAAGCCTAGATCCGCCAAAGTACAAGCCGTAGAAGTAGCACCAACAGGCTGACAATATATGGGGGCGCCTGGCACCCTCCCCTCTTAGTTAGCCTCATTGGTACTAAACTTTCCACCATATCTCATTAAAATGCACATGGCTTTTATGGGCCAAATTCTGAACTGGGCCCAATTATTCCCACTGCTCATGATGTGGAGTTTTTCTTTTATTTGCGAAATTTACATCTTTTCATTTCGAGCTCCAAATATAGCAAATAATATATCCGTTTCGGTCAACTCGACGAGCTCTTCGCAATGGTGCACTCCAGTTCACCATTTGAGATAATTTTGTTCTATGAAAAATTAAATATCATGCAAGACAAGTGAGAGGACCAAAACTCGTGGAACTTGTTAAAATCAAACCCTATAACTATGTTTGGTGATGGAATTAAGTGTATATGTAGGTTATGTTGATGATTTATAATTGGTGTTAACGACCATAAATAATAACCAAGGAAGATGCACTGCTTAGAGCAAAATTGGAGTTTTCTAGAATTATAAGGACGGAGGTTAGGCCAACATGCACACCGAAAAGTACGAAGGTTGAGATAATCTGGTGTTTGATGAAGCCTATTAATCAAATAAGTACGAAGGCCAACATGCTCTAGAGGAGTTTGGCCTTGAATGACCTTGCTAGGAAGCCTATTAGTCAAATAAGTGGCAGTGACAAAAGCCTCATCCCAAAATTTTAAAGGCATGGACGCATGAGCAAGCAAAGTTAGACCAACTTCAACTATGTGCCCATGTTTATGTTTAGCGGAGCCATTTTGTTGGTGAGCATGAGGGCAAGATACGTGATGTGAGATGCCTATGCTTTGGAAAAAGGCATTCAATCTTTGATATTCGCCTCCCCAATCCATTTGGACAGCTAAAATTTTCTTGTTAAATTGCCGCTCACCATGGATTGAAAATCATGAAATTTTTGGAAAACTTCAGATTTGTGACGTAAGAGATAGATCCATGTGAACTTGCTAAAATCATCAATAAAACTAACATAGTAATTATTTCTACCAACAGAAGTGGGTGCAGGGCCCCATACATCCGAAAACACAAGTTCAAGAGGACTCGATGGTACACTGATTGACATGGGGTAAGGCAACTAATGACTCTTGCCTTATTGACAGGCATCACATACCTATTCTTTATTGGACTCAGAAACAAAAGGGACACGACTCTTGCTAAGGATCTGTTGGACTACAGATGACGACGGATGACTGAGATGGCTATGCCACCTAGACATGGAGGGCTTGATGGCGGCATGCATCGCTTAATTGGAGGAAGACCTAGATGACTTCAATGGATAGAGCCCTCCTTTGCAATCCCCTCTAAGCAGCGTTTTCCTCGTGGCCTGATCCTTGATCAAAAAATAATCGGGATGATATTCAATAAAGACATTGTTATCGGATATAAGACGATGAACAGAGGCAAGATTTTTGTTAGCTTCAGGAGCATAAAGAACATTCTTAAGAATAAGATCTCGTTTAGGGGTATGAACAATACTTCGACCGATTTGGCTGATTCTCATACCTACGCTATTGGCGGTATGCACCTGATCGGTGCCGTGGTACTTGTTGCGGGCGGTGGGCTTCTCCAATTCTCCGGTGATATGATTAGTAGCACCGGTATCGGTGTACCAATTTGTATCTATACCGTAGGAGGCTGTAACTGATGACGCCTAACGCTGCTCCGTAGGTCTAGTGAAGGAGGCATCGAAGCGCTTGAAACAACGAAGAACGGTGTGGCCCTCCTTGCCGCAGAGCTGGTACGTGGGGCAATCACCGTTAGGGTTCTGAGGACGGCCACCACCGCCGCAGGGTGAAACCGCCACGACCGCCACGTGTGGCGGCGTTCGCCGAGGAGCCTGAGCCGCCGTGGAGTAGATCCATCCTTTGCTCCCAACTCACCTGTTGGGTGTAGAGCTCGTCGAGGGTCAGAGGATTGAAATTCGTGTCAAGTCCAGCGAGGATGTACGAAGCAATC
The DNA here is from genome assembly GCA_904845875.1 of Miscanthus lutarioriparius. Taxonomy (NCBI): domain Eukaryota; kingdom Viridiplantae; phylum Streptophyta; class Magnoliopsida; order Poales; family Poaceae; genus Miscanthus; species Miscanthus lutarioriparius. The sequence continues at coordinate 7,186,572 of CAJGYO010000019.1, read as the reverse complement.
TCTTCATCTTACATCTTCTTGCCCGTCGCCGCCATATCATCGGTGAGGGCTTTCATCTTGCTGACGAACTCTGCGATGGTGGACGAGCCCTTTTGCGTGGTGGCCAAAGCCATGCGCGTGTTGATCACTCTACCACGGGATTGGGACACAGTCATGTCCTGGATCGCCTTCCATATCTCGGCGGCGGTGGTGCATGTAGACACCTGCACCTGGACATCCCTGGACACAGACGAGATCAAGTAGTTGAAGATCTGTTGGTCCTTCGTAACCCACGTCGCGTACTCGGGGTTGGGGATGAGCTTGTTCGGCTTGTTAGCCAACTTGGGGATCTCCTTTGGCGGCATCGCCGCTGTGGTGACATTGAGGAAGTGCGCCATCTGCGCACCGCGGATGGCAAAGAGCACTTGCGCTTTCTAGAGAGGAAAGTTGTTCTTGGCGAGCTTCTCTGTGATCGGACATCCGATCAGAGAGTATGATGCAGGATGCACATGAAAGAAGACGCCATCGATGAGTTTGTGGACCAACATAGCTCTGATTACCATATGAAGATGGTTGTAACATGATGCCTTCTCAGGCTCATGGCTCCATGTTAATATAGCCAGGAAAATTCCCTAGCATGGCGCTTACAACTTGAACAACAAGAAAAGAATCTAGACGCTAACTTACAACAAGAGATTACAACAACTTGGGGTTATCCTATCCTCTGTCTAGTGGAGCCGTAACAACATTCCTTGAGTAGCAATCCAACACGCCAACACGCCGTGATCACATGCCATGGATATCTCGGATATTCTGGTTCCAACCATCAGATATTCCAACATAATAGACTGATGATGTCTCCATACACTTCATTTTCAGCTACACGCTGTGCAGACAATAAAAGGTCCCTTAGCCAAAAACCAATCGGGTACACAGCTACACTGGCCAATTCTCTTCTTTTCAATTGGGTCGATTTTATTGTTCTTCTAATAAATCTACAGCAAATCCCTTGTCGTCCTTTCAGCTGGTGGGGGGACAGTGTGCCAATTCTCTTCTAAAAAATAACGGCAAAACCCTTACCGTCCTTGTGGGAAAAAAAGCATTGGCATCGCAACCACTTGTTGCTCTTGGTCGAAACTGTGGCCAAAAATTCTCTCCTCGGATTTCTAGAGTACTCGTAGAGCAGGAAGATTTCTGATCCCAGGAGCCTTGTAATCCTGCATTATTGGTAACTGAAACGACAAGTATCGTCGAATATTCCGGCCGCTGCATGGAACAGGCTCAGCCTGTTCGGTTGGCTCGTGCTTATCATAAATGATCGTAAATTTTTAATTAAAATAATATTTTTCTCTCACATAATTCAACCAGCAATATTTCTTCACGAACTAGCCCAGCCAAACCAACAGGCTAAGGTTGGCGGTTGGCCCCTGACCGTACTCTTGAGTACTCGGAGCTCGAAGCGCCGCCACGAGTCCCTTCGCCGCACTTGTCGTCGTCGCGTTGCGGGTTCGCCTGTGCGCCTGTGACTGACCGCGAGGCCTGTCACCTTGCGCCATCCATGCGCCGTATCCCGTATGGGTATGCCGCGCAGCCTCAAGCCAAGCCAGCAGCCGAAACTGATAGCAAGCAGGGAGTGGAGCAACGTGTAGCTTCTTTGAGCGTTCGGCACTTCTTGCCTTGTCGAGAGTCCAGGTTTTATCGATCTCTGTTAAAAACACGCGTATTCTAAGTCTGTTTATCTGTCCAGAAATGTCGGTTGCTGTATATAAATACTGAAAGCCTGGCCTTTTCGATCGTGGAACTACCCGCAGCAATGTACTACAGGGATCCCTATCGTGACAGATTGAGACACGGATGGACTTGTCGCGTGCTTAATGGAGAGGTAGAGGTTGCTATTGATGCTCCAGTAGTGCACCATATCTGGCGACTGCAACATTTAGGCTGTGTTGAGTTCGCGAAATAAAAATTTTTAGATGTTATATCGGATGTTTTGGAGATGTTAGAAGGAATTTTCGGATACTAATAAAAAAACTAATTACACAGCTCATCTGGAAACTATGAGACAAATTTATTAAGCCTAATTAATCCATCATTAGCGCATGTTAGTACTGTAGCACTTATGGCTAATCACAGCCTAATTAGTCTTAAAACATTCGTCTCGCGATTTCCAACTAAACTGTGCAATTAGTTTTTTTTATCTATAATTAATACTCTATACATGTACCGTAAGATTCGATATGATAATTTAGGGTAAAAATTTTTGAGGCCTCAGTTACCTGCATGTCGATCTATCATATCCGACAGGTGATTCCATCAGTACGGGCTGGGCACACCCCGTACGAATATTTAGACAAATACACGGAATATTAAATATAGATCAAAAAATAATTAATTATAAAGTTTACGTCTAATTTACTAGACGAATCTTTTAAGTCTAATTAGACGAATCTTTTAAGTCTAATTAGTGTATGGAACAAGCGAAAAAACAAGTATTGACTTTTTTTTTATGGAATATACAACACAGACATGAACACGAACAGTAGACTACTGCATACACGTACGAACAGGGTGGTGAAGGGGAGGACGTTACAAAACAGGCAGAAGAATTTTACCACCACCAGCTACTGCATTACAATTCGCCAAATCCTTATTTATTTTCCACACGGACGGACGGTCCCCCAACCCATCCCCAAGGTTCGACGCCCTTCGTCTTGCTTGATCCGGTGACGAGATCGATCGCCGTAGCAGTAGCACACCACGCACCATCGTTGGAGGAGCCTGTTGGACGGACGACGACGACGAACGGAGCCGCGAACACCGGCTACTGCATGGAGCACTCGGCGGGGAGGCCCTGCGGGTAGCGCTTGGGGTCGGTGCAGTAGTTGTAGATCATGTACTTGCGCTGCACCCACCGCATCCGCTGCTGCAGCGTGAGGTCCAGCTCCTGGTTGTACCAGTCCCCGGCGCCGGCGCCGGCGCCCTCGGTGCCGACGGTGGCGGCTCCGCAGCGCGTCTTGCCGCCCGCGACGGCGACGCAGGCGTCGGCCCTGAATCCCCGGTAGGAGGCGGAGAACGGGGCGTGGGACCAGTCCGTCTTGACGCGGCCGCCCTGCGTGGCCCAGTCGTCGGCGTTCCACAGGCTGGAGTAGAGCCGCATCGGCTGGTTCTTGGGGAACGCCACCCCCTTGCTCTCCAGGTTCAGGAAGTCCCTGATCGGCATGTCGTCCACCATGAAGCTGCACGCACGCATGGCAATATGGCATGATCGGGGTCAATGTCAATCGACAGCTCGAGACACTGTGATCAAAATCAAATCAAAATGCAGACACTCTTACATGATGTGCTTGGGGTTCCAGAGGATGGAGTAGGTATGGAAGTCGTTGGTGGGGTCGAACCAGAGGCGGAACTGCTGCTCCCTCTGCCCCTGGCCCTGGGTGAACACGTTGGTGTGCAGCGTGTACGGCTCGCCGGAGACGTTGCCGAGGAACTCGAAGTCGATCTCGTCGTGCGTGCTGCCCTGCGACGACAGGTAGTAGGCGGTGACGGTGCCCGCGGAGTTCCCCGGCACCAGCTTCAGCTGCATGTCGATCTTGCCGAACAGGTACTCGTACCTGGACTGGAACCCGGACCCGGAGGTCCGGTCCAGCGTGAGAGTCAGGAGCTGGCCATTGTCCAGGATGTTCCCCCGCCCGTCGCCCCACGTGATGTCGAACTCCTGGTTGAAGTTGGCCGCCGACACGGCGAAGGCGGCGGAGTAGGCTAGCAGTACGCCCAGCAGCAAGGACACACGACGAGACGCCATGACCGGTCACTCGAGACCTCCTCACTCAGCTATAGCCTAACCAGCTACGCAAGCAGAGACAGGACACTACACTAATCACTAGCTAGAACTAGGATCAAGCAGGTTGCGCTTGCGAGGTGCTCGATCGGATCAGCTGGAGCGAGATGATCGAGCTTGTGCTTTGTGAGTGGAGGAGGCGAGGGGGGTTTTATAGGGAGAGGGGCCATGTTGACTGATTTATTGTGATTGGCTGAAAAAGTATCACTTATAAGCGAAGCGAAGAATGGGAATAGCGTGCCGCGCGGATGGTGCCGGGAAGCAGTGTATGTACTGCGCCTGCCCGGCTGCCCAGCCGTGTGATCTGGTGTGTGTGAGGTAATGCGTGTGAGTTGGCGCCAGCCATGCAGAGGAGTAGTCAGGAGTCCGGAAATGGGAGGAGGGAGACAGGGCAGGGGCGCGCAGTACGCACGCTGCGGCGGGGCAGAGAGCGGCTTGAGAGCAAGTATAGTAATGCTTACTCAGCCGGCTGAATGCCTGTCCACGTCATAAAAGTCTGAGTTGGCGGAGAGAGAAAATGAGAGAGAGAGTTGGGCGGGCGCTTAGCTCTTCGCCGGGCTAAAACGCAGGTACCGAGACAAAAGAAGTCTGCAGCCAGCCTTCGTCTACCTCTCTCCTGATCCCATACGCCGGGCATACAAACAATAAATACTTAAATATTCCTTACAGCCGATCTAGATAGCTAGTCCATTATATGTGCAAGCTGTATTACTTAATATATGTGACATGGCACGCTCTCTCAGCCAGCGGTCGGCTGGCTTATTAGCCATGCTCATGAGGGGCAGCCGGCGTGCGGTGCGCACCACATCACGACCCTCCGCTCCTTTTGCACAGGGAGTCACTGTGACCCGTGGATAGCCGAGGTTCGAACCTCATGTGCTGGCGCTGCTAAGTACTGTACGTCTACAACTTCTTGTCGCATTATGGCCATTTAAGGACCAAATTACATAATACGTTTTTTGAATGAAAAAATCACACAATACTTTACAGCAAGTCAAATAAGCTTACAGCTAAATAATTGATAAACCAAATTGCCTTGAATATAGAGTAGCTAACCAAAAGCGATTAAAATTCAGAAATGTTATACAACGCACGTGTGTTTGAAAAAAAAAACACATGATTTTTTTTCTCTCTCCCTCTCTCTTTCTCACCTGTGACCACCGGCGCCGGCGCCGGCGCCGGCGACCGGCGAGCTCGCCCCGGCGCCCGCGCCGGCCATGGCAGTGGTGGTGGCGGCGGCGGCGGCGGATCTGTGATTTGTCCTTCCATAGAAAAAAAAACTGTGATCCGTGATCTGTGGAGGCTGGAAATAGAAGAAGGGTGGAGGCTGATCCTATGGTGAAAAAAATTAATGCGTTGAAACTGCATAAAACACATACTTGTGTTAAAATTCTGATTTGGTTATTGCATTACACCAACTGGATCAGTGCCTTAGGGACAACTCCAGTTCAGTACCTTATATACTGACAAGAGCTATATAGATTTTACAGTGAGGCCAATTGCTTCCAGCTTGCTTAGTTGGGTGAATTTGATTCTGGGGCTACTGTAGCACGTTCGTTTTTATTTGGCAAATAGTGTTCAAACATGGACTAATTAGGCTCAAAACGTTCGTCTCGCAATTTCCCGCCAAATTGTGCAATTAGTTTTTATTTTCGGCTACATTTAATACTCTATGCACGGGCAGTAAACATTCAATGTGACAGGTACTGTAGCAACTTTTTGGACTTTGAGGTCCAACTAAACACGGCTGCTTCCAGCTTGCCACCGGTACAGCCGTACAGATACCGTTCTCCAGGTTCAATGCTGATTAACTACTTCAGAAAATACTAATAAAATCCAAACTAAGATCGTCTCCAGAGTACCCAATATGTTTTTTCCCAAAACATGATTTTTTCTAACTCCTAAAATAAAATTGGAAGAAATTAATAAGGTCATATCCTATAGTTTCCTATAATTAGGTCCCACAATCCTAAAACTTTGGTCCCACAGTCCTCTCCGTGGCCTGGGCGGGGCTCTTCGAGCGTTACTGCCATGGGTACGCCGTCCGCCGGCGGGCTCGGCTGCTTCGTCCGTTCATTGTGGCTGGCACAGAAAATCAACGTAGACACCTTCGACTACCTGTACTGGCTGCTCGCCGTGCTCAGCACCATCAACCTGCTCGTCTTCGTTCGAGACGCAGACCACAGTTGCTGTTCAGGTTCGCGGCAGCCTGCGCAACTACGACGCGGCCGAGCACCAGCACGAGCAGGCACGGGCGACTTTGGATTCAATCGCTGTCCGAGAAGATGCGGCCCAGCGAGTCCCCCGAGGCCGCCGCGGCGCGCGCCGGCCGAGAGGAGCTCGGCACCCGCGCCCGCGTTCGTATCTTCGGCGGGGACGGCGCACGTGTGGAGGAGCGGGAGTCCGCGTCCAACCCGGGCCTCGCCACCCGGTACGTGCTCCACGCGGTCGACGACGAGGTGGTCGACGGCTTGCCCGAGGACGGGAGTTCGAGACCGAGGAGACCGGAGAGGACGACGGGGACGCCGACGCCATCACCATGAAGCGCCACTACTGGGATTGGATCGACGACAACGGTGACAGTGAGCGCAAGGAGGTTGGGCTGCTCTGCTCCGTTGCCGAGAATTGCTGGACGAACTGCGCAGCGGTCGAGCAGGAGATGTTGGGCAGGGACGAGTCACGGGAAGGAGATGGCGGCGCGGGGAAACTCCGGATGCGCGCTCGCAGGCCGCGCATACATTTGCGCGCAAGTGACGGTGGTTTTGCAAATGCTAAAAATATGAGGAAGGGATATGGGTACCGTTGGAGATTGAGTTTTTCTTATTTTTCTAAAAAAAATATAGGTGGGGAAGAGATATGGAACACTCTTGGAGATGCTCTAAAGCTAGCTCATAAAAACAACAATTTGTAACCTGGAAAATCACTCTGAACCCGCAACACCTGTAAAGAACATCATAAAAATGCCTTTTAGTCTCAACACCCAAACTGAGATCACAGTGAGAAAAATCCAGCATCATAACCAGAGTATTAGATATGTCACTCTTTGAACAAAATTACATGTTTATGGTTCTTCCTTGTACAAAATTAAGTTTCAGGCAACAGACAGTTGGTTCAATATGCATCAGTTTACATATTACAGATATGCTCAGTTCCAGGTGCATGACTCAAGAGATAAACATATATGCAAAAGATACACATTTCTTAACAAATGTATGCAAAAGAATACACATTCCTTGCTATCTCACATTTCTTAACAAATGTAAGCAAAAGAATACACATTTCTTAACAAAAGAATACAATGATTGTCACATAACTAACATGAAAGTAACCCAATTAGATGTTGGGCTAAGGGCTAACTCCTTATCTTCAGTTTTCAGTCCAGAATTCAGAATCACAAAAGGAAAATCATCCATGAAAAAAGAACGAGAAGCCAGTTGTGCTACCCACTACCCACACTTGTTACGCTGTACACATTTGCACTGAATTCAGTGACTGAATATTTCAAGAGTGACTAACTAACTATAAAAGAAGAGTTGCCATGAAGGAGAAACAGGCACCAAAGCATTCAGTGCAGAAACAGTCTTAATGCCATAGATGAGGCATGACCGCTAACAGATTATTTTCTTACATTTTCCTATAAAAATCACTTGTTGAGTGGCACACTATAGGCTACCAAGCAATTGATAAACGATTGACACACAGTTTCTTCTATTTGTGTAGTGCGTCAAGAATATATCTACATTTTACGTTCTTGAACCCCTCTTGTGCTTATGCAAGCACTCACCAATACAATGTTCTCAAGCTGAAGACGAGTTCAGGTGTTCAGAAGATGCGACAGATACTAGACTCATGTAAGCAACAACTAGTGTCTCCCATCCAAGATTTAGAAGAAATCTTTTTTCACATGAAGGTCTCCAATAGCAAATCACAGACTCTTACTACTCCCATCTAAGATTCCAATCACCAGAGGAAGGAGCCAAGCGAGCGTACCTACGGGGGGACTCGACGGGGACGGGAGGAGTGGCGGCAGAGGGGGATCTCGACGGTGACGGCGACAGCGACGGGGAGGTTTGAGCCACGGGGCGCACCGCGGGGAGTAAGGAGCCACGCCGCAGGGCGCGCTGCAGGGAGGGAGGAGCCGCGCCGCGAGGCTGCCTCAATTCGCGGCGGCGGAGGGCCAAGGAGCCCCAGCGACGGGAGGGCCGGAGGGGTGGCGGCGTTGCGGAGGAGCCCGCAGGCGGCGGGGGGTCACGGGTTGACCCTTAGGGTCGATTGGGGTCGTCAGGGGTTCGACCCTTTGGACCCTCTTCGTATTGGGGTCGACCCGCTGCGAACCGGACGTCCAAACCAGGAGCGGATCGTATCTGAGAATGGGTCGACCCGCCCCCCGTTGCAGTTTGAAGCACTCTGTTGTACACTTGTACTCGTGATATGCTTGGTTTGTAAGAGGCGTGATATACTATGTCAGGAAACTACTACGTTGGTAATTTCCCGTCGTAGTTTTCATACAATTATTATGTGTCACCACGGTTAACCTAGTGTTACGTAAGAAAACATAAGAAATTCTTAACGCGTTATTAAGTTTAGAGTTAAATGCATCAACAGCCTCTGAATTTGTTATACGGTGTCACTTAGCACCACAAACTTTAAAAATTCATTTCTGAACCTTTAAACTTGTTAAGTGGTGCACCGCATATCCTTAAACTTGTAAATAAAAAGTGCATCGTAGGTCCATTTGTGGACCATAAAAGACCATTGTGGTGTACCACTTAACGAATTTAGGGGTTTAAAAATACATTTTTAAAGTTCGTGAACCAAAGTATCACCCTGACAGGTTCAGGAGCCGGTCATACATTGAACTCTTAAGTTTAAATTATAATGTCCCATGCTAGAGATACAAGACAGGTTCTTCACAAACCTATAAATAAGCCAACTTACAAGTTTATGAACAAGTCTTATATCCTATCTTATACCATTCCACCAAAGTCGAACTTAAAACCACATATGTATGGAGCCGGGAAAAAAGGAACAAAATTCACTGCGGTGTAGCGCCATGTTAATTTAGATTATAAGCCATACTTTTTTTTAAGTTAACGAATATTATTTTTCTCTCATAATAAATCAGTCAGCACTACTTTTAATCATAGCTTGGCTGTTGGCTCAAATGAAACAGTCCGAGTTGGAGAGTATCACGAGTACACGTAACAGTAGGCATTGACGTTGTTTCAGGCTTATATTATTGTGGACGTGATGGAACTCACTTAAAAAACATACCCTGCTGGTAGCGTGATAAAAGCTGAAACTTGATCCATGACTTTTGACAGGTAATAATAATATAATATCCTGACATGCTATGGTTACTACTCCACTACAGTGCGTACAACAGTCATGACAGTCATCGCAATGGCATTTTATATCACGCATTGGTGCCTGTAGTTGACATTGTGGACATGGTGGCACTCACAAAAGAAGCATACCTTCGGTACGAACCGTAGAGGCGATTGGAACCAGCTACCACATCGGCGTGTCCTTAGAACTGCATCTCCGGGGTAAACAGAACTTCACCATCATGTGAATGTAAATCAGTAAATGTGAATGTGAATGGTGTGATCCAGCACGCAGGAAACCCTAAGCTAGCCACCATTTTCGTCATGGACTTCACACACGAAAGTATGGTTCCTCCGTGCCCTGTTTTGAGTAGTTTCTACTTTGTTCACCACACCAGCTCTGCTCGCTAGAGATTTCTGCGTTCCACAGCCAGAGTGAGTGCTAGGCTGCTAGCTCCTGCCTCTCGGACCAGTGAACCGAACGATGGAAGAAAGATCCTGCGTGTGCGATGTTTGAAAGTTATATCCACGTGGTACGGGTTGTTGAGGAGCTTGAAGCGCGCGGTGAGATGAGCATGAGCTAGTACCGCATGCAATACATCTCCCGATCCCACATTGGATACGTGCGTGCGGTGCGTGGATGCACTTTACTACCCGAACGACTAGCATTATCTCACTCACCAGCCGTCTCTACTGTTTGATTGGTAGGAGTAGCTCTATCACCAGCCGTCTCTATAAATGTCCGCTGTATAAATTGCTGTAGCCTTCTTCTTCCTCCTCGGGTCACCCACTTTTACCCGAGAAAAAAGGCTTAGAAGGCCTTGGGCACCTCCCAAAAATTACTCTACTAATGGGGGAAAGTTTTGGTCTTAAATTCTTTGTTGGAGAGGTAGAAAGTACGAAAATGTTATTCCATATTTTTTTAAAAGTTTTAATGGTTGGTTAGTGAGTAATTAGAGTTTTGTTTTTGTCTCTTTTTTATGGTGCTTAAGCTACTTACGAAGCAAATTAGATCTAAGTTTTGAATGTACTAAGGTAAATTAGGTAGGGGAACAAGATCATACCCTTATTTGGTCCATGTTTCTTGATTTTAGTGAACAATTAGTTAGTTTTATAGATATTTCATGTGCACGTAGATCTAGATCTAGATCTAGGATTTGGTTTTTTATTAATTTCATTTTTGTAAATTTATGTTTGATGAAATTGGACTAGGGTTTGCATGAAAGATATTGGGTAAAATATAATTGTTGCTAATTGTTGTCTTTGAAATTATTTATTGTAATCAACAAATATGTATTTTAATTACTTATGGATAAATAGGCCATTAATTAATTTTTCTCTACCATGGTGTCTTTGTATGCTTCATGTAGTTGTATTTGATTTATATTCATATATATATATATATATATATATATATATATCTGAAGTATATACAATTATTCTCAAGTAATTATTAGTTTGATTTATTTTTATATATATCTGAATAAGTGATTCTTTAATATTTGTGTCGGATACCATAAAAAGGGGTACCCTAAGCAAGAACCGAAAAAAATTGCTTAGATCTTGTAAATAACGAAACCAAAATACAACCGCAGGCAAACCCACCACATCCGAGGCCTGGCTGAACCACCCGGCCCACCTCGAACAAATATCCGGGCTCGACCGAGGCCCCACACCGCAAGGCCTCGGACGGGGTACCGATTCTCCGACTCGCCCGAGGCCCCGCGCCACGAGGCCTCGGACGAGCACCCAGTTACCGTCTCGCTCGAGGCCGCCTCAGCATCATCCCCGTCACCACCGCCTTGACCGACTTCTCTGACAAGACGTAACACCCAACTAACACGTTCAACCACTCCTGCGACGTCAGCCGCACGACGGCACGGTACAGCGGAGTGGCCGACGAGACGGAAGTCACATCGACCCCACGCTATTCGAGACAGGACGGGGCGGGGGTTACCGGTCGCTGTGCTCGGCGCTGTGCCCACGACGGACACCCGTGCCACACTGTGCTGCCTAACCCCTGACCAGGCATGGAAAGTCACGTCCGGGTCCCTGTAGCCTCGGAAACGACGTGCAAGGCCAACTGCTCCCTCTGAGCCTCGGCTACCCGCTTCCGGGCTCCTGTAGCCTCGGGACTCGCGCCCGCCGAGCCCCCCACGACGGTCCAGCCTCTGCATCGAACTGGGCCTCGGCTCTCTACGCTGTCAGCGCTCTGGGACCGGCACGCCGCCCGCAGTATGCGCCATGCCCTGTGTCGGGCTGCAGGAGCTCCCACGTCATGCACAGGGCCTAGCTCCTGTAGCCTCAGAATCAGCATACCCGCGCCATCGCATCAACCCGGTCTCTGTACTCCGCACCGATCAAACATATAGTGACCAGCACGCCTCCAACAGAAGAAGGCGCGCCTGGCACCACAGGAGCTCTCACGTCGCACGGGATCAGGCGTGACCGGCGCGTCGCCCCAGTGCACGGAGGACAAGACCGCTCCACCGACCACGCCGCCATAGTGACAAGCTGCAGGGCTCGGACATGCCGCCCCTGCCGAAGAACGCCACGTAGGAGATACATGTACCGCCCATGTGCCTCCCTTTGACTATAAAAGGGAGTGACCAGGGCCACTTCTAGGCGGGAAAAAACCAGGATAAGCCACGCACAATACTCTGTAACACACACACTCTTTCACTGCAAGAGATCAACATCTCAAGCAATACACACTGCAATTCATAGACCTAGGGCTAGCTCCCTCTCTCGCCCAGCTTGTAAGCCCCTACTACAAGCACCTCGGTGCAAGGAATACAAGACCGCTCCCTCAGACTGGATGTAGGGCACCTATTGCCTGAACCAGTATAAACCTTATTTCTCTTTGCATCACCAGCCGGGATTAGGAACACGCAGTACACTTTCACTAGTCGGTTGAGGACCCCCTGGTCCAAAACACCGACAGTTTGTTTTGTTGTTGTAAAAGATGGAGTACAGGAACTCTTGGATGTATGGCTTGTTAAGGCTCACGGCCAGTTTTCGTGAAGAGGTGGATAAATTTATTGAAGCCGCAGAGAAGCATGCAACGACGTTGACAGAGAATAAGGACACAATTATTTGTCCCTGTAAAGATTGTAAGAACCGTATGGCATGGATAGATGTGACTATCATCAGATCACATTTGATTATACGAGGATTTATTGAGGACTACACAGTGTGAATTCATCATGGTGAAACGGTTATTGTTAACGATGAGGACGAGGAGGAATACGACGACGAAACCCTAGAATCCCTGTCCCAATATTCAGCAGAGCTTGATGCACTAAAGGATCCCGAGTTTGGCATTGAATAAGGTGGTGATGCTGGTGGTTAGGATGGTAATGATGAAGATGGTGCAAATAATGATAGCGGAGCACGTGTCGGAGATAAAGATGATTTGGAGGACATGATTCGAGCGCTTGGACCAGAGATTTTACTAAAGAGCCCGAAAGGTCTAGAAAATTTTGAAAGGGTGAAAAAAATATCGAGGAGGTTGTGTATGATGTTGAAAAGGGTTGTCTGACATACTGGACATTGCTATGTTTTGTGCTACTTGCATGAAATGTGGTCCTACGAGCGATTCATGTCGGTTCTAAGCCGATACGTACATAATCGAGCATACCCAGAGGGCTTCATGATAGAGGGTTACAGTACTGAAGAAGTCGAGTGCTGTCAAGAGTACCTAAAAGTACAGAAAGAGATTGGTAAACCCGATTCTCATCACAAGGGTAGGCTGGCTGGGAATGGCACCAGTGATAGAAAAGTGTTCATCGACCATGATTCCAAAGAATTGAGCCGGGCGCATTACAGTGTCTTGCAGAGTACACAATTGATGCTTCACCGCCTCTCTCTCTCTCAAATTTGGAGCGAGTTGTTGAGGATAGGAAGATATTTTCACCATCTCATGACCACCACATTTCTGAGATGCCACATTCTTTCCCGTCTCCTAGCGAGCATGTGCCCGATAAGCCACAGCCTTCTCCAGCTCGTACCGAGCAAGTGCATGATGAGATGTCATAGTCTACTCAACAAGCACAGCCGATACATGAACAACGAGTGCCTCCTGAAGAAGGTGATGCACAAGAAGATGATGACATGCCTGAATGGAAACTTCAAAAGAAGCACCCAATCACCATAAGGCCAATTTATGTTCCGATGAAAGACGTCTCATCGGTGCACAAGTGGTATGTCCATAACCAGTTCAAGCCCGAGAACCAAGTTTAAAAAGTCCAATCACAGGCTTCTGAGGAGGCCGTCACTAGCAAACTCCACCAAACAGCAAAGCAGTATCCAAATGTTGATGCCTTCAAATGGTCAAAGGATTGCCCAAAAACATATGAAAGAGGCAAGCCCTTTCTATCAAACCGGGACATCCAGCGCCTACCACTTGGAATGAGAAGGTTCCATAATTGGTACTTGTGTGTTCTCCTAACGAGCATATACCTCGTACAAGCATACTTTCCTACCGGCACATTTGGAAGCCCAGCCGGAAAATTATATTTGACTTCAATGACAAGCAGACATGCTTTCACCTCGGAGCAATGGAAATGAATCTAATTCGCACGTGGTGCCTGTAAGTCCTTCTCCTCATGATATGATATGAATGTAATCTTTGGATTTGTTCTAACTAACCCACGCCGTGATTTATAGAATGCAAGTACACATTGTAAAACAAATGCCAAGTGTGAAAGCCGGGTATATAGACCCTCAAGATATAGCACAAACAAATTTTAATTACCCTAGACAGTAGAAACTAGATAACAAAGAGCTAGCTGCTGGAAAGACCATTCGGGAGAAAGAGGACATCCGTGCGAAGAAACTAAGGCAAGAGTCGCTTAAGGTTTCGGCATACATTGCTCTGTCTTTTAAAAATCTCCAACAGCACTCTACTATATGGCTACCATACAACTTTGAGTAAGTTCAACTCTATACTTAAAGCTTTGTTCGATATATTTAATTCGATGCAAAAGAGGTTATCTAGTTCTATGATTAAATTCATGCAGCAACCACTTGATTTGTATAGACGTCGATGTCGGGAGAAGCATGGCATGTGTCTTTGATTCAATAGATAGGGACCCGGTGACATACAAAGACTTCATATCGATTCTCAAGACGTATACATATCGACAATCCTCATTAGCTTATATGTTTGTATACATACTTGTAACGTTTATTTTTTGATACTAACAAGTTGTATTTGCTAAAATAATTCGAACATGGCATTTAGGTTCAATGTCAATGAACATCACGGAAGTCATGATCCAGTAAGGAAGGAAAGGCCGGCTATAAAAACAATATGTACGATAAGTGTAACTTACTTTAGTACTCCATTACATGGCTGTCAAAAGCATTACTTAATATTTTTATATACAAAACACATAGTGCCCCAAGCAGAAGCCTGGGAGTGTACATTGTGGATATTATGTATGTTCTATGGCCCTATTCCCTTGTCTTATAATTCGTACTTTTTAGCTTGTTTTTTCAGCCGTAACGGTGTTTTCTCTCACAATCAATCAGCCAGAACAGTGTTTGGCTTGTTTTTTCAGCGAAGCGAACGGGGCCAATGATGAGTAACACTGGTGCCTATAGGAGGCACTCCTTAAGGGTAAGTTTGAATCTCTTCAACCGTGGTATAAAAACTTCGCACATTATATGAAAAACTAAATCTAAACTTGTTCTCTTTTAATGGAAAGAAGAGAAAGAAATAAAAAGAGACCCATACAAGGATGACTAACTCTTAGAGCTCGTCGGCGACCTTTGCAACTTCATATTGGACCAGATTGTACACGTCAAAGGCACCTACCATGACCAAGATTCTGACTTATGTAGAAATCCTCAGTACCAACACACTCATGAAACTAAAAGGCTAGTTCTAGGCCGTTGATAACAATGTGTATGGAATTTGATATTGATCTTTTCTTATGGGACGGTTTGGACTTGTGGAACGAATTAGACTTATGAATTATGTCTATTTAATGATGAATTGTATATATTCTTATGAATTAGACTTGTAATGGTAGTTTATATAATGCTCTTATGCTTGTGGTCAGATTTAAATTATATATATATATATGTTCTGGTCGAAATTGAATTGTAAATTTGAATTTTTTTTACGAAAAAATATACCATACGGGCGGTTCTAGACTGAACCGCCCCTACAAATAGGTATTATAGGGGCGGCTGGTACTACGGCCGTCCCTACAAATCTATTTTGTAGAGGCGACTGGTGTTATCAGCCGCCCCTACAAATAGATTTGTAGGGACGTCTGATAACATCAGCCGCCTCTACAAATCGATTTGTAGAGGCAGTCTGGGAACCGTCCCTATAAATGCATAATTTGTAGAGATGGTATGGTAGCGGTGACTGGTCAAGCCGCCTCTCCAAACCATCTCTTGCCGCCCCTACAAATGCTTGTTGTAGTAGTGAGCCTGGCCTTTTCAATCGTGGAACTACCCGCAGCAATGGAATTTTTTTTATTATTTTTAACACTTTTTGTAAACTAATTTTAAACCTAACACTGTTTTTTTTCAAAACTAACACTTTTGGCTGCGCCTATTGCCATGGCATGGTGAAATGCTTGTGTCGCGCCATGCATGGTGGCGTAGCAGGAGGCTGACGTGGCGAAGACCGGGGCCGTTGACCGGTGATGTGGCAGGCTCTGCCGCGCCACCGATCTTGGCGCGGCATTGACGCGCCATGGCTCATGGCGCGGCAGGATCAGATAAATATCATCGCGAGCCGCACC
This sequence comes from Miscanthus lutarioriparius, assembly GCA_904845875.1. Taxonomy (NCBI): domain Eukaryota; kingdom Viridiplantae; phylum Streptophyta; class Magnoliopsida; order Poales; family Poaceae; genus Miscanthus; species Miscanthus lutarioriparius. Next base: position 7,170,664 of record CAJGYO010000019.1, on the reverse strand, counting down.
TGCCCCCGAGGCGCTTCCCCTGCCTCCTGCCTACCGCCCCTGCCCGAAGCGACGCCGCCGCCGCGCCTGTAGCGCCTGCCACTGCCGTGCCTGCACGCCGACCACTGCGCCTGCCCGCCCGCACACCGCGCAGAGCCCCGCCGCCCGCCCACCTGCGCCCGCCCACTCCGGCCACGCCACGAACACCGGCGCGTCACGGCCGCCCGCTCATATCAAGGTAGGCTCTCTCGATTTTATGTTATTATGATTGTTATTTTAGTTAGGGTTAGTGATTTAGGATAGTTAGGTTAGTGAATTTTTTAGGATTTGTTAGTGATTTAGGATAGTGATTTAGAATTTGTTAGGATAGTGATTTAGAATTTGTTAGTGATTTAGGATAGTTAAGGTTTCGTTAGGTAGTTAGGCTTTATGTTACTGTTAGTTAGGATTTTGGGTTTAGGGATTGATTTTGGGTTTAGGTTAGGTAGTTTTGGTTAGTTAGTTAGTTAGGGTTTAGGTTACTGTTAGTTAGGATTTTGGGTTTAGGGATTGATTGTTGGTACTTAGTAGTGCGTGATACGACGATTTGGATGATTTGATGAAGTTTCGTCAAATGCTTATTTTTCTAGTGAAGTTGTTTAATATGTTTGTTAATGTTACTTTGAATATATACATGTGCTTTCAAATTATGTTCGTATTGCATATCAAGTAGTTTAAATTTTGCAATGCTACATAATGTTAATTTGAATATTGTTAATTTGAATACTCTAACGCTTTGTTTATCAATTTATAACAGGATGGCTCCTCCCACGCAGCATCCGTTGTACCCCATTCTTGAGGTGGAGTACGACGACCAGCACTGAGCACACATCTTGGGTGACACCGACGCACAGGTGGTCTTGCCTACTTTGAGGCCCCGCACGCACACCAGGGCGCACCAGTGGGACGAGCGTTACGCGCCATATATACAGCATGCCGGCTTCCTCGAGCTTGTCCATGTTGTCAACTACGGTCTTCCGCCCCGTGACCCAGCACTACTTACTGCAGCTATAGACAGGTGCGAGTGCCTTCTTTATACGTAAACATTCTTATAACAAATTTGAGTCAACTAACAGTCGTTCTATTCTTATAATAGGTAGAGGCCTGAGACCCACACGTTCCACCTACCTTGCGGCGAGATGACCTTGACCATGCAGGACGTGAAGGCTATCTTTGGCCTTCGGTTGGGAGGACTTCCAATGACGGGTATAGTTGACAAAGATCACTAGAGGGAGCTGGTGGCTCAGTTCACTGGCTTTCTTCCACCGGACGACGAGGTTTCAAAGAAAAATAAGTGAGCAATTCAAGCCTATTTAATACTTGCATTACTTTTCTGCAGTCATCGGGTCTCATTTTCTTTGGTGAATTTCAAGAAAAGTTCTGGAGTTTTATCGTCCTGGATCACAGAGCGCTTTGATTACTTGGACCCATAGGCTGAGGAGGCACAGATCGACAGGTTCGCTAGAGTGTGGCTCTGGCACTTCCTTGGTGCTGTCCTCTTTACAGGCGCCTCGGGCAACACCATCAGCTAGATCTTCCTTGACATACTACGCTAACCGTAGGAGAACATAGTGGCGTACAGCTGGGGCAACGCTGTCCTGGCATGGATGTATCAACAGCTATGCGTTGCCTGCCGTCGCACCTCAGGGTATGCGAACCTTAGGGGGTGCTCCTACCTACTCCAGGTTTGGTGTTGGGAACGATAGCCCGTTGGGAGGCCCCTTAATATTGGTTTATCGGTAAGTACTTGGGTTCATTATATTCTTCGATATGGTTACATATGATGAGTTTAGTAATGGCTAATTCATTATCGTGTTCAATGCAGCAATGGAACGGGTAGGATACACTCCCTACAGCTCTGTTTAACTGGACGGATTCAGAGTTAGTTAGAGGGAATGCGAGGCGCAAGTACATGGAGTACACGGACGGTCTCGACGTCTGTAAGGTCCTAATATGGCTAGAGGGGGTGAATAGCCTATTTAAAAATCTATAAATCAACTAGAGCAATTTAATTAGTATGACAAATAGCGTAATGCAAACTTGCTCTAGCTCTACAAGGGTATCGCTGCAACGTCCCTCTTATTTTCTTCCACGTGGTTGAGATTCACTTGCCCATCAGGGTCTGCAGACAGTTTGGAAGAATGACAGCCTGCCCACCACCGCTTTACTCCACCAACCAAGGATTGCACGGGTGCGTTATCGATTAATAACAAAGCTACAATTTAGAGGTGTGTGTGGTATAACTAACATTGTTTTGTTGCAGGTATGACCGTAGGAAGAGGTACAAGACCAAGGATTGGCGCGTGACACACAACGCGCACATCCACTTGTGGGAGACCAGGGAACGGTAGCCGATCCATGCGGGTCCTCCATACGACCAGCACACCTTCGACGAGTACCTGCAGTGGCTTCATAGGTCTACGAGGACACGTATCAAGCCTCCGTACACTAAGGAGGCGATTCACGAGGACTCGGAGGAAGATGTGATCGAAGATGTATACGATGTTGCCACTAGGGAGGACACACAGCTACAGAGAGCCCCGCTTCAAAGATATGTGGTAAGATACTTGAGTGGTACAATTTGTTATCCTTTTGGTATTAAGTATGTGTACTAAAACTGTCCAACCGCGTTTCTGTACCCAGACGACACAATTATCAAGGATGTCCAACGAAGCAGCGTTCCGGCTTTATGAGTCTAGAGGGCAGGGGCCAGGCGTTCTCGAGGCTTTTGTGGAGGTAAACATAAACTTGTCCGTTCTGAAAATATTTCTTTAGTGTATATGCGTTTGGGAAATGCACTAACTTTAACGTCTATTTATGCAGAAGGTGAAGAAGAGTTGCAAGAAGCTAGCTCAAAAGCTGAGCTGCATGGACACTCCTTATGTGGAACCGCCACTCCCGGCGCGGTCGGGTGGCACGTCTTCAGCCTCTTTGAGGACACCAGCCGGTTCTTCTCAGCCGGTGACAGGTGCCACGTCCGCAGTGTGTATACCACCACATCATAGCGCTGGGAAGGACCCTGCAACCGAGGATGACGATGACGACGACGACGAACCCCCAGGCTTCCGCAGACAGCATGACCAGTGGGACGATTGGCCACAGGACGAGATCGGCATGTCTCAGCTAGGTGGTGCCCCGCTTGGTACCCAAGGAGCCTCATAAGTACTAACAAATGTAGTTTCTTTAAATACGTAGGCTCCATTAACTAACGATCATAAAGATTATAAGTAATCGTGCATATCATATACTTGCAGGGTACGAGCCGTACGCACTGGCGACGCGACCACACCGATGTTAGCTACACTCCTAATGTGTTACCAACAAATCCGAAGAGATAGAGGCGTCTGAGGGATTCTTACACTCCAGGGTCTTAGTTTGTTAGGTCGAACGAATATTGGCGTCCGAAACTTGCAGGCTTTGTTGGTTATGTTATGTCGAACTTATGTCAAACCAAGGAAAATTTTATATGGTAGCTTGTCAACTTGCGCATGGACTACATTTATTTGCTTCATATTCATTTCAATGCGTCGCGGCAGCACTGCCGACGAGATTAAGTAGCAACTAGTTCGGGAACCGGTAGTCCCGGCGTATCTCGACGCCGGTGGCCGACGTCTTGCGTGAGAGGTCGAGGAAGCCGGGGTCCATGGTCGCGTCGCTGCCGATCCTACAATATGGGGCCAAAAGCCAAAAAAATAAGTGATTCGTTTTTAGCCCTTATAAAAAGAAAATGGATTCTTGAACCTCTTTCACGCTCATGTCACGTCGAGGTACTGCAGAAAAAAGAACCGTAAAATTTGATCCAATTTTTCGTAATCGATTAGTTAACATGGTGGTTAATCGTATTATGAAAGACGGGAAAACAACATTGGCTTATCAAATTCTCCATCGAGCCGTGAAAAAGATTCGACAAAAGACAGAAACAAATCCACTATTGGTTTTACGTCAAGCAATACGTAGACAAACTCTCACTATCGACGCCGAAAGTTACGATTAAACCGTCTAGGTACTGCCGCGCCATGTGCCATGGTGCGTAACTGCCACGCCAAGATCGGTGGCACGGCAGACCTGCCACGTCACCGATCAGCAGCTCTGGTCTTCGCCACGTCAGCCTCTTGCCGCCATGCATGACGCGACACAAGCATTTCACCGCGCCATAGCAATAGACGCGGCCAAAAGTGTTTGTTTTGAAAAAAAACGATGTAAGATTTAAAATTAATTTAAAAAAGTGTTAAAAGTAAAAAAAATTCCAGCAATGTACTACAGGGATCCCTATCGTGACAGATTGAGACACGGATGAACTTGTCGCGTGCTTAATGGAGAGGTAGAGGTTGCTATATGATGCTCCGGTAGTGCACCATATCTGGCGACGGCAACATTTACTTACCTGCATGTCGATCTATCATATCCCACAGGTGATCCCATCAGTACGGGCTGGGCACACCCAGTTAATATTTGAACAAATATATAAAATATTAAATATAGACTAAAACAATAATTAATTATATAATTTGTGACTAATTTACGAGACGAATTAGGTGCTATAGTAACACATGTGCTAATGATGGGTTAATTAAACTTGATAAATTCGTCTCTAATTAATTCATGATTTGACAACGTGGTGCTACGTTACACACATTGTGCTAATGCTAGATTAATTAGGCTTAATAAATTCATCTCTAATTAGTTCATTATTTGACAATATGGTGATACAGTAACACATATACTAATGATAGATTAATTAGACTTAATAAATTCGTCTGGTGGATTATTGACAGATTAATTTATTTTTTTATTAGTATATGAACACCCAAAACTTTAAAGTAGAGTGGTATACACTGATACTGACCATGTATAAATACACGAAAAAGGACCGCTGATGGACAGACCAAATTAAGTCGTTTAATTATCGATCTGCGCAGGATAATTCCCACGAGTAATCACAATCACATCACAGTAAATGGAACAAGCGAAAAAACACGTATTGACTTTTTTTTTATGGAATATACAATACAGACATCAAACACGAACAGTAGACTACTACATACACGTACGAACAGGGTGATGAAGGGCGAGGACGTTACAAAACAGGCAGAAGAATTTTACCACCACCAGCTACTGCATTACAATTCGCCAAATCCTTATTTATTTTCCACACGGACGGACGGTCCCCCAACCCATCCCCAAGGTTCGATGCCCTTCGTCTTGCTTGATCCGGTGACGAGATCGATCGCCGTAGCAGTAGCACACCACGCACCATCGTTGGAGGAGCCTGTTGGACGGACGACGACGACGAACGGAGCCGCGAACACCGGCTACTGCATGGAGCACTCGGCGGGGAGGCCCTGCGGGTAGCGCTTGGGGTCGGTGCAGTAGTTGTAGATCATGTACTTGCGCTGCACCCACCGCATCCGCTGCTGCAGCGTGAGGTCCAGCTCCTGGTTGTACCAGTCCCCGGCGGCCCTGAATCCCCGGTAGGAGGCGGAGAACGGGGCGTGGGACCAGTCCGTCTTGACGCGGCCGCCCTGCGTGGCCCAGTCGTCGGCGTTCCACAGGCTGGAGTAGAGCCGCATCGGCTGGTTCTTGGGGAACGCCACCCCCTTGCTCTCCAGGTTCCGGAAGTCCCTGATCGGCATGTCGTCCACCATGAAGCTGCACGCACGCATGGCAATATGGCATGATCGGGGTCAATGTCAATCGACAGCTCGAGACACACTGATCAAAATCAAATCAAAATGCAGACACTCTTACATGATGTGTTTGGGGTTCCAGAGGATGGAGTAGGTATGGAAGTCGTTGGTGGGGTCGAACCAGAGGCGGAACTGCTGCTCCCTCTGCCCCTGCCCCTGGGTGAACACGTTGGTGTGCAACGTGTACGGCTCGCCGGAGACGTTGCCGAGGAACTCGAAGTCGATCTCGTCGTGCGTGCTGCCCTGCGACGACAGGTAGTAGGCGGTGACGGTGCCCGCGGAGTTCCCCGGCACCAGCTTCAGCTGCATGTCGATCTTGCCGAACAGGTACTCGTGCCTGGACTGGAACCCGGACCCGGAGGTCCGGTCCAGCATGAGAGTCAGGAGCTGGCCATTGTCCAGGATCTTCCCCCGCCCGTCGCCCCACGTGATGTCGAACTCCTGGTTGAAGTTGGCCGTCGACACGGGGAAGGCGGCGGAGTAGGCTAGCAGTACGCCCAGCAGCAAGGACACACGACGAGACGCCATGACCGGTCACTCGAGACCTCCTCACTCAGCTATAGCCTAACCAGCTACGCAAGCAGAGACAGGACACTACACTAATCACAAGCTAGAACTAGGATGTGCTCGATCGGATCAGCTGGAGCGAGATGATCGAGCTTGTGCTTTGTGAGTGGAGGAGGCGAGGGGGGTTTTATAGGGAGAGGGGTGCTGTTGACTGATTTACTGTGATTGACTGGAAAAGTATCACTTATAAGCGAAGCGAAGAATGGGAATGGCGTGCCGCGCGGATGGTGCCGGGAAGCAGAGTATGTACTGCCCCTGCCCGGCTGCCCAGCCGTGTGATCTGGTGTGTGTGAGGTAATGCGTGTGAGTTGGCGCCAGGCATGCAGAGGAAGTCAGGAGTCCGGAGATGGGAGGAGGGAGACAGGGCAGGGGCGCGCAGTACGCACGCTGCGGCGGGGCAGAGAGCGGCTTGATGAGGGGCAGCCGGCAGGGCCGCAGGGGAGGAGGCCACGGCGACTCAGCGACGGCACGCGCACAGAGCCTAGATATTTCCTGGAAGTCGACCGGGACGTGCAGCGAATTCCTTCATGGTGCAGCGTCCCGTTTGTTCTCACCACCTGGGCTCTCACCTCGCAAATGGTGCGGTGCGGTGCGCACCACATCGCGACCCTCCGCTCCATTTACGATTAAAAAAGGTTCATGGGTCGAACCTCCCCTTTTGCACAGGGAGTCACTGTGACCCGCGGATAGCCGAGGTTCGAACCTCATGTGCTGGCGCTGCTACGTCGTTCATGGGTCGAACCTCCCCTTTTGCACAGGGAGTCACTGTGACCCGCGGATAGCCGAGGTTCGAACCTCTTGTGCTGGCGCTGCTAAGTACTGTACGTCTACAACTTCTTGTCGTATTGTGGCCATTTAAGGACCAAATTACATAATACGTTTTTTGAATGAAAAAATCACACAATACTTTACAGCAAGTCAAATAAGCTTACAGCTAAATAATTGATAAACCAAATTGCCTTGAATATAGAGTAGCTAACCAAAAGCGATTAAAATTCTGATTTGGTTATTGCATTACACCAACTAGGTCAGTACCTTAGAGCAGCTCCAGTGTATGGACGCGGGGTCGGTTCTATGGGTCCCTCTTTGATTCGACGTCAGCTGTTCCTCGGTCCCCAATGGGCAGAAGCGAGTTCGGCTCGATACGTGGGACCCACGTAATAAAAAAAATGACCGTCGTTTTTCTTCCCGCAAGTCCCCTCCGCTTCCGTTCCCCGTCTCATCTCTCGACGCATCGCTCTGCCCGATCCAGCGAATCCCACGATCTCTAGCGTGCCTTGCCCAGATCCGGTCGATCCATCCGAACTTCCACCTGCGGATCCACAGACTCTTCTTCTCCCTCGTCGAGTTCCAAGCCCGCTAGCTCGTGCGGCATGGCGGATGGTGCGTCGATTGGTCGTCGCGCCGTCTCTGACCTGAAGGATTTGAGACGCCTCCTTCACGGCGCCATGGTCTGCTCCGAGTACCTCTACGGCCCCGCGCGGCGTAATGGACATACGCATCCCAGTCTGCTGCCTGGCCTGCATGGGTTTGTCTCTCTTCCTCGCTTGTCTTTGGATATGCGCATGAAACAGCTGCTCCCTCCTCTGTGATTGCAGTGCTAACATGACGTTGATATGCAAGGCCAAAGCGAGGTGTTTCAAGGATGCGTATGTGTACGTACAGGACCGAGGTTTGCTTCTTGTTTTTTCATTGGTAGTTTTCACATAAGCGGTTGCTCAGGTTTCAGTATACAGATGTAATACGTAATCTGGCCTTTTGTCTAGGCAATATCAAATACATAGCTTATATTATTATTTTGATAATTCCATTACAAATTTCATCTAACACAACTTACAGATACAACTTGCAATAAATTTAGATCTACAATAACACTAATGAAAAACCAGAAATTACAAGGACATGAACACGAACACATCACACCTATAGGTTAAATTCTAAGGTTGCCGACCACTAAATTTTTGCCATATATGCTCCACTAGATCTGCCCGCAAGCGTTTATGAGTCTCCCTATCATGAATCATATCATTGATCTCTAAAATTCTGGTAAATCCATGAATTGGTCCATGGTCAAGTCCTTCAATCCAGACTTTCCTTGCTCCCTCTTGATGCTGAGCAAAGAGACTATCCTTTTCAGTAAGAGGTAAAGTAATTGTTTTTACAAATGTTGCCCACTCAGGATAAATTCCATCAGCTAGGTAGTAACCCATATTGTACTCGGAACCATTAAATGTAAATTTAACTTCTGGGGCTCTCCCTTGTAGCACTTGTGTGAACAATGGCGATTGGTTCAATACATTTAGATCATTGTTGGAACCAGGTGTGCCAAAAAAGACATGCCAAATCCAGCGGTCATAGGAGGCAACAGCTTCGAGCATGATAGTGGGTACTTTGTAGTCACCACGGGTAAAATGTCCCTTCCATGCAACTGGACAATTACCCCATCGTCAATGCATGCAATCCAGACTTCCCAACATCCCTGGAAACCCTCGTGCCTCTCCAACTTGGAGTAACCGTTGGATATCCTCATCATTAGGTTTTCTAAGATATTTCTCTCCATATATGTGTCTAATACCTTGAACAAACTTGATTAGGCACTCTAAAGTCGTGGTTTCAGCAATTCCAAATGATTCATCCATAAGGTGCGCGGTGATCCATATGCTAACATTAGGAGGAGGGCTATCAGACATTTCTGCAGCGGTGAAAGACCCACCTCACGAATGCATCTCTTCTTAACTGAAAATACGGGGACCAATTTTCTAATGCTTCAACAATTTGCAAAAATATGTGCTTTCTCATCCGAAATCTTCTACGAAATTGGTAATCAGTGTACAAGGGATTCTCAGCAAAGTATTCAGCAACTAATTTTGCATGGCCGGCTTCATGATCCCTATTAATGTACCTTCGAGAGTTGCTGCTGCTACCTGCCCGAGCTTGAAGTTTAGCTTCAATCCGAGCTTGCATCTTTGCCTCAACACGAGCCACCATTGGGTCATTGATTTCCTCCATCATGAGATTTTGGAGGTACTCACTAGTGATGGACTGATTTTCAGAGTTCCTTGGCTAGACCCTTTAGGAGTTCTTCATGCAGCTTCAGTATTGCTGGACTCATGTTGGAAGTGTCCTTGTCCAATTGTTTCATGTATTTTTCTATCTTTTTCATTCTAACCTGCTCCTTTGATGCTTCTGCTGTTTTTTCTAGTGCACTTGCTCTCTTCAACATAGCATCATGAAACAAAACCATGTCTTCATCTGGCGGCGAGCCTAGGGGAGATTGTGGTAAGGCCTTTCCCTTTCCCTTTCCTCTCATCCTAGCTTTTGCTTTCTTCTGCCCCTCTGGCCACACTTCTTTGAATGAATCCCCCTCGTCAGTTTCTTGGTTGGAAGATGAAGTGTATGCTCCAGATTCATCTACTTTTGCCCTTTTGTTTTTCTCTGAACAATCCTGACCAGGTATACTTCTATACCATTTGGGTTCCTTCCTCAAAATCTTCCAGACATATTTAAGTGTAAATGGCGCTTTCTTGTTTTCTCTTTTGAATACAGCACGTGCTTTGTCCATCAACATGTCATCAGATTCCCCACTACAATATGTCATTCGACCATACACCCCATTGAACTTGGTAACAATTGCATTAATTCTTCCCCAATGGCTTTTCAGCTGTCCCTTTGACCTTCTTCTTGCACCTTCAGCCTGGCCTGAATTGAACGCTTCTGCTATCTTGTTCCAGTAGGCCTCTCTACTCTGATATGTGCCACGAATTGGATCTACTGAATGCTTAATCCAAAGACTTACAAGGCGTTGGTTCTCATCCTCACTGTAATTAATTCTCACAGTCCTCCTTCCTTCATCCGGGCTACTAGCGCTTGAATCTTCCTTTTCTTCATCTTTCTCCGGCTCTCTTATTTGCGATTGCGGGGTTGCTGAATCTGAGCCATGTGAAGAAGCACCACTAGCAGCACCTACAAACATTCCATTTGGGAAGCCAAAGTTGGGTAGTGGTTGAAAACCTTGATAACCTGGTGAAAACTGGGCATACTGTTGGAGATTGCCTACACCACCAAAGTGATTCAAGTTGTGCATGGCATGAGTAGGTGTAGGTTGACTATGTTGGAGATAATGGGAATGGTTGAATGGTATTGGTGGGGTGGGAAACTGAGTGTGGTTGAAAGTGTTGGGTGCGAAATTTGGCATGTGCTGGAAGCTTGTGTTATCTGCTCTTTGATTTCTGGGGTTAGTAGCTAGCAATCTACTAAAACCTCCCTCTGAGGGCTCCATATGAATTGTTTTGATATTGCTACTTTATTTTTGTGTAGGCTGTGGGAACAAGTGGGAGGAAAAGATTGTTGGAAGCAAAGGAGGAGGCTGCTGGGAACAAGAAGGAAGGCAGGGGAGGCTTGTTGGAAGGAAGAAAGCAGGCGCTAGGACTCCTTTTGAAGACTCGTCGTGCTGTAGCAAGCAGCAAGAAACATTGCTTTTTTTAAGGCAACGGTCAAGTGCCGCTGCTTTCCACTAACCGTTGAAATCTCATGGCAGTTGGAGCCGTTGGGAAGTGTACCATGTATATATTTTTTTAATGTGAAGGGGTGTTTAATGTGAAGGGGTGGGTTCGATGGCTGAGAACCGGTGCTCCATGGAGACAACCCTGCATCGAACCGGCATAGACCCATACACTGTGGGTGCTCTTAGAGACAACTCCAGTTCAGTACCTTATATACTGCTTCGTCCGTTCGTCGTGGCTGGCACATAACATCAACGTGGGCACGTTCGACTACCTACACTGGCTGCTCGCTGTGCTCTGCACCGTCAACCTGCTCGTCTTTGTTCGAGACGTAGACCACAGTTGCTGTTCAGGTTCGCGGCGGCCTGCGCAACTACGACGCGGCTGAGCACCAGCACGAGCAGGCACGGGCGACCGGGATGAGCAGGCACGGGCGACTTTGGATTCAAGCGCCGTCCGGGAGGAGCTCGGCACCCGCGCCCGAGTTCGTATCCTCGGCGGGGACGGCACGCGTGTGGAGGAGCGGGAGTCCGCGTCCTACCCGGGCCTCGCCGCCCGGTACGTGCTCCACGCGGTCGACGCCGAGGTGGTCGACGGCCTGCCCGAGGATGGGAGTTCGAGACCGAGGAGACCGGCGAGGACGATGGGGATGCCGACGCCATCACCGTGATGCGCCACTACTAGGATTGGATCGACGACGACGGTGACAGTGAGCGCAAGGAGGTTGGGCTGCTCTGCTCCGTCGTCGAGAATTGCTGGACGAACTGCGCAGCGGTCGAGCAGGAGATATCGCACGGGAACGAGTCGTGGGAAGGAGACGGCGCGCGAGAAGCAGAAGGCGCCACGAGGAAACTCTGGATGCGCGCTCGCAGGCCATCCATGTATATTTGCTCGCAAGCGACGGTGATTTTACAAATGCCAAAACATGGGGAAGGGACATGGGGTACAGTTGGAGATTGAGTTTTTCTCATTTTTCTAAAAAATGTGGATGGAGAAGGGATATGGGGCACTCTTGAAGATGCTCTAAGGCCAGTCTCAGTGGGGGTTTCACCATAGTGCCATACACATTAAATATAGTGACACATCAGCAATTTGATTGGAACGAGGAGGAGAGAGAGCACCAGCGTTTCACCATGGTGACACCGTCTTTGGCGTTAGCCCCAGAGAGTGAAAGCGGAAATGAAACCAGTATTTGAGGGTTTCATCTCGTCTTCCTCGATCCGCTCATGGCGCTGCGCTAGATTCTTCCCGAAATCCTCTCCGCGCCATCCTTCCGCCCGCGCCATCCTCTCTCGCGCGCCACCACTTCTTCCCATGAGCGAGAGCGACCGTCCCAAACAGCGCCCCAGTTCCCGCTAGGTCAAGGCGCGAGATCCACTTTGGACTTGCGAAGGATCCGCCGCCGGATCCGGTCTCAGCTCTCGGCGTCCTCCACCACCGCTGGGCGGGAGGCGACCTCCGCCACCTCTGCAGGCGAGGCGACCTCCGCCACCTCGCGGCCCATGGATCCGCCACTTGGCCGATGACTCGAGCCATGGCGCCGCCGGCAGAGGAGGCAAGTCCGGCAAGTCTCGCGGCCGGCTTGGACTCAAGAAGCCGTCTCCCACCCCCACCGCGCCGACTCCCACCACCACCGCGCCGTCGCCCCACCCGATCCGCGCCCGGCGTCGCGGCAGCCCGGTGAGTTGGTCCCCGGCCCGGCTCCTCCCCCACCGCGCCGACTCCCACCCCACCGCTGCCGGCGCGCGGCCAGACAAGCTCTGGATCCTTTCTCGCCGACTTGTCCTCCGCAAGGAGCAAGATGGGGCTCCATTCCACCAAATTTTGCACAAGACCCAAACTCTTGGTATGATTTCGAACTATTGTTTCAGTCAATCGACACTGCTGTGATTTTGATTCTTGCTATTTGCTAGTTGCTGTGATTTTGATAGATGGTCAATCGATCCCCAAGTAGATTAGTTTCTTTTCATTGTTGTGCTCTGTACAATTAGTTCAGCTAGTGTTTCATCTTGTTTTGTTGCTGCATGACAGCAAAGGAGTTCACCTGTTTGTTCGATTGGCTAGCGTGCTAGTGTTTCATTGCGATGCTGCTGCATGACAGCAAGGGAGAGTTCATCTGTTTGTTCGATTGGCTAGCGTGCTAGTGTTTCATCTTGCGTTGCTGCTGCATGTGCATTATCATCATGTATATATCATACATTGCGTTCTTTGGTAGCAAAATCTTGTGATTTACATTAGTGCAAGCAACCCAGAGTCATGATCATTTTAACTTGCTTTTTCAGGATATATCCGCAAGGTGGTTTTGTAAATATGATTCGTCAACCAAACTATTCACCGCAATCCCAGGGAGAGAACTTTCATTTGATTGGTCAGAATATGGCATTCAACCCAATGTCTCCACCACATCCAGCAAGTACCTATGGAACACCTTCACCAGGAAGTACTGAACAAGCTGTGGAAGAAAACACTTCAGCTAACAAGAGTACAGAACAAGCTATAGAAGAAAGCACTGCAGACTAACAAGACTATCAAACAAAGAAATTTGAGGTACTGGACTCATGACGAGGAAGAGCGGTTGGCTAGTTCTTGGTTGGAAATATCTAAGGACCCAATTTATGGAAATGATAAGCATCGTGATTCATTTTGGAAGGAAATCACTAATGAATTCAACAGGAAAGGGAATGGGAAGCGTACAAGGGAACTCAACCAATTGAAGGTGCACTGGTCACGCCTCAAGACAATAATTGGTGAGTGGAATGACTATTGGACTAAGGTTTGTCAAATGCACACAAGTGGTTACTCAGATGACATCTTTGGAGGAAGAGCCTGCAGAAAATGTATGCAAACAGGCATGGAAAGAAGTTTACCTTGATCCATTGGTGGAAGATACTCAAAGATGAGCCTAAATGGTGTGCAATGTTCGTGAGTGAGAAAGACAACAATGACATAGTTGATATTCCTGATGCACAGATACGTCCCGAAGGCAGAGAAGCTGCAAAGGCTGAGCGCAGTGGAAAGCGTAAGAAAGAAAATGTCAAGGACGGAATTGTCATGCTTGGGGATAATATAGGGAAAATTATCAAGATTGAGGAAGATCGGAAGATGGAGCGTGACAAGGTCACAGAGGCACAAATTCAGATATCCAATGCAAACTCGCAGCGGCGATGTTTAAGGTGTACAACTCCTTGCTTCATCAAGATCTGAGGAACATGTCGAGGAAGATCGGAAGGCTAGACATGACAAGGCAATACGCAAGTTAGAAGAAAAGTTGTTTCTTGAGACTAAGGTGAGTTTTGTCTCAATGCAGCTCTGTACTTTAATCATTTGAATGCTTCACTATATCGGTTTGTAGGTGTAAATGCAGCAAAGTTTCAGTTTCTAGTTGTGAATCTTTGCACTATATGCGATTTCTAGTGTGAATGCTTTGCACTATATGCGATTTCTAGTGTGAATCGGTGTGAACGGTGCTGTGCACGTATGTCTAGTGTGAATTGGTGTCAAGTGGTGCCCGTGCACCTATATATATATACATTCTCTCCTCCCATTCTACTTGCTGTGCACCTCTTTCCTCCCATCATCTCTTCTCCTCATCTCTTCTCCTCATCTCTAATAGCGACTTGATCACAGATGTCTGAGGAAAGTGACAGTCCTCAAGGTAGTCCAATTCCGTTGTACTCGCTGGATGACTTCCTTGCAGAGGAGGAGATCATAGATGATGTTCTTCACCAAGCCAAGCTGCTCATACGATCCAGCGTCAAAGAACTTGAGAAGGAGGTCATTGACCACAGATTGAATCCAAGGCGACACATCAACGAGCCACGAGAGGAAGCACATACAAGATTGGTGAATGATTATTTCTCGATAATCCTCTATACCCTCCGAATATTTTTTTCGCGAAGGTTCCGCATGTCTAGGCCACTATTTGTGCGCATCGTTGATGCCTTGGGCCAATGGTCTCCGTATTTCACTCAGAGGGTCGATGCTCTTAATCGGCAAGGGCTCGATCCACTACAAAAGTGTCTGTGACTATCCGCCAACTAGCTCTTGGTAGTTCTGCGCAGATGCACTAGATGAGTACTTGAAGATTGGGGAGACAAGCGCAATGGAGTGTTTGAAGAATTTTGCCAAAGGTGTTAGAGAGGTATTTGGTGCAAGGTATCTAAGGCGCGCCCCACTGGTGGAAGATACTGAACGGCTACTAAAACTTGGTGAGAGACGAGGCTTTCCTGGTATGTTTGGCAGCATTGACTGCATGCATTGGCAATGGGAAAGATGCCCAAATGCTTGGAAGGGTCAGTTTACTCGTGGTGATCAAAAACATCCAACTTTGATACTTGAGGCAGTGGCATCACATGATCTTTGGCTTTGGCATGCATTCTTTGGAGTAGCTGGTTCTAACAATGATATTAATGTTTTGAACCAATCTACTGTTTTTATCAATGAGCTCAAAGGACAAGCTCCTAGAGTCCAGTACATGGTGAATGGAAATCAGTACAACATAGGGTACTTTCTTGGTGATGGAATATATCCTGAATGGGCAGTATTTGTTAAGTCAATTCGACTCCCTACTGATGAGAAGGAGAGGAGGTATGCAGCAGAACAAGAAGGGGCAAGAAAGGATATCGAGAGAGCCTTTGTGTACTGCAGCGTCGCTTTTGCATTTTAAAACTACCTGCTCGTCTATTTGATGTGGTATTGTACTCCGTGATGTCGTGCTAGCATGCATCATACTTCACAATATGATAGTTGAAGATGAGAAGGAGGCAGAGATTATTGAAGAGAATCTGGACCTAAACGTTCCTCCTAGTTCGACAACCGTTCAAGAACCGGAATTCTCTCCGGATCAGGAAGTTCCATTAGAGAGAGTTTTAGAAAAAGATACTAGTATTAGAGATCGATCGGCTCATCGTCGACTTAAGAAAGATTTGGTGGAACATATATGGAATAAATTTGGTCCTCTTCCACCTAGACCAGAATTTGAGCTAATACATGTATGTTTTATTTTTTTGTACCAATTATACATATATATTTCTTCTTTGTGACTGAACTAATATTGTGCTATTTTTTTAACTTATGCGGGGTGAAAGCAACTCTTTCGGAGTCTATGGGGTGCAGCAATTTGGACTTTTGGAAGTCATGATTGGTTGAAGATGAGCTCTGTAGCTCTTATATCTAATATATATCTATATTATTATATGCACTTGAGCTCATTTTAGTGATGATTTCTTCTGCTGTCCCGAGAGTAGCAAGCTATATGTACTTTGTTTTTTTCTACCTTAAGTACCAGTCATCTATATGTTTCTGTGATCTCGAAGCTGTTATCTTGATCACTACTATTTATCAATGCACTATGTGAGTGCGGTTTCAGACTTTGCACTATGTGAATGCAGTTCCAGAACTATTTGTCGATCAATGCTATTTATCAAGTTGCTCTTGTGTATGTATTACAGTTTTGTTGTGAAAAGTAAATGTCGATGCTTCAATGTCAGTTTTGTTGTATGTCACTTGTGCTCATATATCGTTTAGCTCTTGGGGCTGCTTTCTCTTTGCTCGTGTGTACAATTTCTTTGTGAAATGGCTACTGTAATTAAGGATGCATATGATCCGATAAGCAAACAACAATTAATTGCTTTGCAAAGCATGGGAAACGGCAAAGTGAAATAGCTGCACTGTGGATGTTGTTTCAATACTCGTTTCATTGCTGCTTTGTCATCATTTTTTTATGGGAAACAGTGTATTGAAACGGTGCACTGAGACTGGCCTAAAGCTACCTCATAAGAACAACAATTTGCAACCTGTAAAATCACTCTGAACCTGTAACACCTCTTAGTTAGCCTCATTGGTACTAAACTTTCTACCATATCTCATTAAAATGCACATGGCTTTTATGGGCCAAATTCTGAATTGGGCCCAATTAATCCCGCAACTCATGATGTGGAGTTTTTCTTTTATTTGCGAAATTTATATCTTTTCATTTCGAGCTCCAAATATAGTAAATAATATATCCATTTCGATCAGCTCGACGAGCTCTTCACAATGGTGCACTCCAATTCAACATTTGAAATAATTTTGTTCTGTAAAAAAATTAAATATCCTGCGAGACAAATGAGAGCACCAAAACTCGTGGAACTTGTTAAGAATCAAACCCTATAAGTATATATGCAGGTTATGCTGACGGTTTATAATTGGTGTTAACGACCGTCAACAAGCTCCACCACACTTAACCTTTGCTAGTCACTGAGCAAAGCTAAACTTGAACAAAGGATCAGGAGTTGCATCAATGTTTTCACTCCTCAAAAGTACACATGCGTTGAAACAAGAATTCTCCTCCGGATTAGAATAAACTGATCTGACTTTCAAATTTACTCATATTACCTTTGAATAATATATTCATTTCAATCAATTCGACGAGCTCTTCGCAATGGTGCACTCCAGTTCACCATTTAAGATAATTTTGTTCTAAAAAAATTAAATATCCTGTAAGACAAGTGAGAGCACCAAAACTCATGGAACTTGTTAGAATCAAACCCTATAACTATGTTTGATGATGGAATTAAGTATATATGTAGGTGATGTTGATGATTTATAATTGGTGTTAACGACCGTCAATAATAACCAAGGAAGACACACTGCTTAGTGTGAAATTGGAGTTTTCTAGAATTATAAGGACGGAGGTTAGGCCAACATGCACACCCAAAAGTACGAAGGTTGAGATAATCTGGTGTTTGATGAAGTAAACGCTCTAGATGAGTTTGGCCTTGAATAACCTTGCTAGGTAGCCTATTAATCAAATAAGTGGCAGTGACAAAAGCTACATCCCAAAATTTTAAAGGCATGGACGCATGAGCAAGCAAAGCTAGACCAACTTCAACTATGTGCCTATGTTTACGTTCAGCGGAGCCATTTTGTTGGTGAGCGTGAGGGCAACATACGTGATGTGAGATGCCTATGCTTTGGAAAAAGGCATTGAATCTTTGATATTCGCCTCCCCAATCCGTTTGGACAGCTAAAATTTTCTTGTTAAATTGATGCTCAACCATGGATTGAAAATCATGAAATTTTTGGAAAACTTCAGATTTGTGACGTAAGAGATAGATCCATGTGAACTTGCTAAAATTATCAATAAAGCTAACATAGTAATTATTTCTACCAACAGAAGTGGGCGCAAGGCCCATACATCGGAAAACACAAGTTCAAGGGGACTCGATGATACACTGATTGACATGGGGTAAGGCAACTGATGACTCTTGCCTTATTGACAGGCATCACACACCTGTTCTTTATTGGACTCAGAAACAAAAGGGACATGACTCTTGCTAAGGATCTGTTGGACTACAGATGACGACGGATGACTGAGATGGCTATGCCACCTAGACATGGAGGGCTTGATGGCAGCATGCGTCGCTTAATTGGAGGAAGACCTAGATGTCTTCAATGGATAGAGCCCTCCTTTGCAATCCCCTCTAAGCAGCGTTTTCCTCGTGGCCTGATCCTTGATCAAAAAATAATCGGGACGATATTCAATAAAGGCATTGTTATCGGATATAAGACGATGAACAGAGGCAAGATTTTTGTTAGCTTCAGGAACGTAAAGAACATTCTTAGAACAAGATCTCGTTTAGGGGTACGAACAATACTTCGACCGATTTGGCTGATTCTCATACCTACGCCGTTGGCGGTATGCACCTGATCGGTGCCGTGGTACTTGTTGCAGGCGGTGAGCTTCTCCAATTCTCCGGTGATATGATCAGTAGCACCGGTATCGGTGTACCAATTTGTATCTATGCCGTAGGAGGCCGTAGCTGACGACGCCTGACGCTGCTCTATAGGTCCAGTGAAGGAGGCATCAAAGCGCTTGAAATAGCGAAGAACGGTGTGGCCCTCCTTGCCACAGAGCTGGCACATGGGGCGATCACCGTTAGGGTTCTAAGGACGGCCAGCATTGCTGCCGTTGTTGCTGTGCCCACGGCCGCAGCCGTCGCGGTCGTGACCACCGCCGCGGGTGAAACCGCCGTGATCGCCACGTGTGGCGGCGTTCGCCGAGGAGCCTGAGCCGCCATGGAGCAGATCCATCCTTTGTTCCCAACTCAGATGTTGGGTGTAGAGCTCGCCGAGGGTCCGAGGCTCGACGCGGGACGCCATGGATGACACGAAAGGATTGAAATCCGTGTCAAGTCCAGCAAGGATGTACGAAGCAATCTCTTCATCTTCTAGCTCCTTGCCCGCCGCCGCCATATCATCGGCGAGGGCTTTCATCTTGCTGAAGAACTCTATGACGGTGGACGAGCCCTTTTGCACGGTGGCCAAAGCCATACGCGTGTTGATCACTCTACCACAGGATTGGGAGGTCGTCATGTCCTGGATCGCCTTCCAGATCTCGGCGGCGGTGGTGCATGCAGGCACCTGCACCTGGACATCCCTGGACACAGACGAGATCAAGTAGTTGAAGATATGTTGGTACTTCGCAACCCACGTCGCGTACTCGGGGTTGGGGATGAGCTTGTCCGGCTTGTCAGCCGACTTGGGGGTCTCCTCTGGCGGCATCGCCGCCGTGGTGACGTCGAGGAAGTGCGCCATCTGCGCACCACGGATGGCAGAGAGCACTTGCGCTTTCTAGAGAGAAAAGTTGTTCTTGGCGAGCTTCTCTGTGATCGGACATCCGATCAGAGATAACGACGCAGGATGCACGAAAGAAGACGCCATCGATGAGTTTGTGGACTAACATAGCTCTGATTACCATGTGAAGATGGTTGTAACGTGATGCCTTCTCAGGCTCACGGCTCCATGTTAATATAGCCAGAAAAAACTCCTAGCGTGGCGCTTACAACTTGAACAACAAGAAATGAATCTAGACGCTAACTTACAACAAGAGATTACAACAACTTGGGTTATCCTATCCTATCTATAGTGGAGCCGTAACAGCATGCCTTGAGTAGCAATCCAACACGCCGTGATCACATGCCATGCATATCTCGGATATTCTGGTTCCAACCATCAGATATTCCAACATAATAGACTGATGATGTCTCCATACACTTCATTTTCAGCTACACCCTGTGCAGACAATAAAAGGTCCCTTAGCCAAAAACCAATTGGGTACAAGGCTACACTGGCCAATTCTCTTCTTTTAAACTGAGTCGATTTTATTCTTCTTCTAATAAATCTACAGCAAATCCCTTGTCGTCCTTTTAGGTGGGGGGACAATGTGCCAATTCTCTTCTAAAAAATAACGGCAAAACCCTTACCGTCCTTGTGGGGAAAAAAAAGCATTGGCATGGCAACCACTTGTTACTCTTGGTCGAAATTGTGGCCAAAAATTCTCTCCTCTGATTTCTAGAGCAGGAAGATTTCTGATCCCAGGAGCCTTGTAATCCTGCATTATTGGTAACTGAAACGACTGTTCGCTTGCTCGTAAACGATCGTAAATTTTTAGTCAGAACAATATTTTTCTCTCACACCAAATCAGCCAGCAGTAAATAATCCACGATCGTTTACGGTGTCCCGAACATGCTAACATAATCCACGATCGTCGAATATTCCGGCCGCTGCATGGAACAGGCTACGTTGGCGGTTGGCCCCTGACCGTACTCTTGAGTACTCGGAGCTCGAAGCGCCGCCACGAGTCCCTTCGCCGCACCGCCTTTTTCTCCTGAGAAAGAGGCCACGAGGCTGCTCCAGTCCAACAAGCTGCCAGGTGCAGTCGGCGCAGCGGCGGCCAGCTCGAGCACCACTCGTATGTGTCGGTGCGGCCACCAGTCCGCGTCAGCGTCCGGGCACCTCGGCCTGCTGCGACCGAGAGCTGGGAGCTGAGCTGACGGATCATGACGAGCCATGCATGTCCTTCCAGGCCTTGTCGTCGTCGCGTTGCGGGTTCGCCTGTGCGCCTGTGACTGACCGCGAGGCCTGTCACCTTGCGCCATCCATGCGCCGTATGGGTATGCCGCGCAGCCTCAAGCCAAGCCAGCAGCCGAAACCGATAGCAAGCAGGGAGTGGAGCAACGTGTAGCTTCTTTGAGCGTTCGGCACTTCTTCATGCCTTGCCGAGAGTCCAGGTTTTATCGATCTCTGTTAAAAACACGCGTATTCTAATTCTGTTTATCTGTCCAGAAATGTCGGCTGCTGTATATAAATACTGAAAGCCTGGCCTTTTCGATCGTGGAACTACCCGCAGCAATGTACTACAGGGACCCTATCGTGACAGATTGAGACACGGATGGACTTGTCGCGTGCTTAATGGAGAGGTAGAGGTTGCTATTGATGCTCCATTAGTGCACCATATCTGGCGACTGCAACATTTACTTACCTGCATGTCGATCTATCATATCCGACACGTGATCCCATCAGTATGGGCTGGGCACACCCCGTCCCATCGAATATTAAACAAATATATAGAGTATTATATATAGACTTAAAAAATAATTAATTATATAATTCATGACTTATTTACGAGACAAATCTTTTAAGCATTCTTAGTGTATGATTTAACAATATAGTGCTACATTAACACATATGCTAATGACAGATTACTTAGACTTAATAAATTCATCTCTAATTAGTCCATGATTTACCAACGCGGTTCGTAATCACAATCACATCACAGTAAATGGAACAAGCGAAAAAACACGTATTGACTTTTTTTTTATGGAATATACAATACAGACATGAAACACGAACAGTAGACTACTACATACACGTACGAACAGGGTGGTGAAGGGCGAGGACGTTACAAAACAGGCAGAAGAATTTTACCACCACCAGCTACTGCATTACAATTCGCCAAATCCTTATTTATTTTCCACACGGACGGACGGTCCCCCAACCCATCCCCAAGGTTCGATGCCCTTCGTCTTGCTTTATCCGGTGACGAGATCGATCGCCGTAGCAGTAGCACAGCACGCACCATCGTTGGAGGAGCCTGTTGGACGGACGACGACGACGAACGGAGCCGCGAACACCGGCTACTGCATGGAGCACTCGGCGGGGAGGCCCTGCGGGTAGCGCTTGGGGTCGGTGCAGTAGTTGTAGATCATGTACTTGCGCTGCACCCACCGCATCCGCTGCTGCAGCGTGAGGTCCAGCTCCTGGTTGTACCAGTCCCCGGCGGCCGCGCCCTCGGTGCCGATGGCGGCGGCGCCGCAGCGCGTCTTGCCGCCCGCGACGGCGACGCAGGCGTCGGCCCTGAATCCCCGGTAGGAGGAGGAGAACGGGGCGTGGGACCAGTCCGTCTTGACGCGGCCGCCCTGCGTGGCCCAGTCGTCGGCGTTCCACAGGCTGGAGTAGAGCCGCATCGGCTGGTTCTTGGGGAACGCCACCCCCTTGCTCTCCAGGTTCTGGAAGTCCCTGATCGGCATGTCGTCCACCATGAAGCTGCACGCACGCATGGCAATATGGCATGATCGGGGTCAATGTCAATCGACAGCTCGAGACACTGATCAAAATCAAATCAAAATGCAGACACTCTTACATGATGTGTTTGGGGTTCCAGAGGATGGAGTAGGTATGGAAGTCGTTGGTGGGGTCGAACCAGAGGCGGAACTGCTGCTCCCTCTGCCCCTGGCCCTGGGTGAACACGTTGGTGTGCAGCGTGTACGGCTCGCCGGAGACGTTGCCGAGGAACTCGAAGTCGATCTCGTCGTGCGTGCTGCCCTGCGACGACAGGTAGTAGGCGGTGACGGTGCCCGCGGAGTTCCCCGGCACCAGCTTCAGCTGCATGTCGATCTTGCCGAACAGGTACTCGTGCCTGGACTGGAACCCGGACCCGGAGGTCCGGTCCAGCGTGAGAGTCAGGAGCTGGCCATTGTCCAGGATGTTCCCCCCGCCCGTCGCCCCACGTGATGTCGAACTCCTGGTTGAAGTTGGCCGCCGACACGGCGAAGGCGGCGGAGTAGGCTAGCAGTACGCCCAGCAGCAAGGACACACGACGAGACGCCATGACCGGTCACTCGAGACCTCCTCACTCAGCTATAGCCTAACCAGCTACGCAAGCAGAGACAGGACACTACACTAATCACTAGCTAGAACTAGGATCAAGCAGGTTGCGAGGTGCTCGATCGGATCAGCTGGAGCGAGATGATCGAGCTTGTGCTTTGTGAGCGGAGGAGGCCAGGGGGTTTTTATAGGGAGAGGGGCGCTGTTGACTGATTTACTGTGATTGGCTGAAAAAGTATCACTTACAAGCGAAGCGAAGAATGGGAATGGCGTGCCGCGCGGATGGTGCCGGGAAGCAGTGTATGTACTGCGCCTGCCCGGCTGCCCAGCCGTGTGATCTGGTGTGTGTGAGGTTATGCGTGTGAGTTGGCGCCAGCCATGCAGAGTAGTCAGGAGTCCGGAGATGGGAGGAGGGAGACAGGGCAGGGGCGCGCAGTACGCACGCTGCGGCGGGGCAGAGAGCGGCTTGATGAGGGGCAGCCGGCAGGGCCGCAGGGGAGGAGGCCACGGCGACTCAGCGACGGCACGCGCACAGATCCTAGATATTTCCTGGAAGTCGACCGGGACGTGCAGCGAATTCGGGCTGTGTTCGTTTGGGTGAGAAGACATAGCTGAAAATAGTTGGCTGATTTATTATAAGCGAAAAATATTACTCATTAGCTAAAACTTATAAGCAAAACGAACAGCCATCCTTCACGGTGCATCGGCCCGTTTGTTCGCGCCACCAGGGCTCTCACCTCACAGGATGTCTCTGGCTATACCTGCAAATGGTGCGGTGCGGTGCGCACCACGTCACGACCCTCCGCTCCATTTACGATTAAAAAAGGTTCATGGGTCGAACCGCCCCTTTTGCACAGGGAGTCACTATGACCCGCGGATAGCCGATGTTCGAACCTCATGTGCTGGCGTTGCTAACGTGCTGGCGCTGCTAAGTACTGTACGTCTACAACTTCTTCTCGTATTGTGGCCATTTAAGGACCAAATTACATAATACGTTTTTTGAATGAAAAAATCACACAATACTTTACAGCAAGTCAAATAAGCTTACAGCTAAATAATTGATAAACCAAATTGCCTAGAATATAGAGTAGCTAACCAAAAGCGATTAAAATTCAGAAATGTTATAGAACGCACATGTGTTATAGAAAAAAAAACACATGGAGTTTTTCTGTGTATCTCTCCCTCTCTCTTTCTCACCGGTGACCACCGGCGCCGGCGACGGCGACCGGTGAGCTCGCCTCGGCGCCCGCGCCCGGCGCGCCTCCCCGCGCCCGAGCCCACGCCGGCCATGGCAGTGGTGGTGGCGCCAGCGGTGGATCTGTGATTTATCCTTCCATAGAAAAAAAAAACTGTGATCCGTGATTTGTGGAGGCTGGAGGTAGAAGAAAGGTGGAGGCTGTTGGATCTTAATCCTATGGTGCAAAAAAAAATTCATGTATTGAAACTGCATAAAACACATACTTGTGTAGTAGAAAGACTCTTAAAATTCTGATTTGGTTATTGCATTACACAAACTGGATCAGTACCTTAGAGACAACTCCAGTTCAGTACCTTATATACCGACAAGAACTATATAGATTTTACAGTCAGGCCAAATGCTTCCAGCTTGCCACCGGTACAGCCGTACAGGTACCGTTCTCCAGGTTCAATGCTGATTAACTACTTCAGAAAATACTAATAAAACCCAAACTACCTAGCTCATAAAAACAACAATTTGCAACCTAGAAAATCACTCTGAACCCGTAACACCTGCAAATAACATCATAAAAATGCCTTTTAGTTCCAACACCTAAACTGGGATCACAGTGAGAAAAAATCCAGCATCACAACCAGATTATTAGATATGTGGCTCCTGGCTCTTGAATCCTAGACAGAAGTTCTGGAACTCCACTCTTTGAACAAAATTACACGTTTATGGTTCTTCCTTGTACAAAATTAAGTTTCAGGCAACTGGCAGTTGGTTTAATATGCATCAGTTTACATATTGCAGACATGCTCAGTTCCCAGGTGCATGACTCAAGAGATAAACATGTATGCAAAAGATACACATTTCTTAACAAATGTATGCAAAAGAATACACATTCCTTGCTATCTCACAATTCTTAACAAATGTATGCAAAAGAATACACATTTCTTAACAAAAGAATACAATGATTGTCACATAACTAACATGAAAGTAACCCAATTAGATGCTGGGCTAAGGGCTAACTCCTTATCTTCAGTTTTCAGTCCAGAATTCAGATTCACAAAAGGAAAATCCTTAGCTAGTTGTGCTACCCACTACCCACACTTGTTACGCTGTACACATTTGCATTGAATTCAGTGACTGAATATTTCAAGAGTGACTAACTAACTATAAAAGAAGAGTTGCCATGAAGGAGAAACATGCACCAAAGCATTCAGTGCAGAAACAGTCTTAATGCCATAGATGAGGCATGACCGCTAACAGATTATTTTCTTACATTTTCCTATAAAAATCACTTGTTGAGTGGCACACTATAGGCTACCAAGCAATTGATAAACGATTGACACACAGTTTCTTCTATTTGTGTAGTGCGTCAAGGATATATCTACGTTTCACGTTCTTGAACCCCTCGGTGCTTATGCAAGCACTCACCAATACAATGTTCTCAAGCTGAAGACGAGTTCAGGTGTTCAGAAGATGCGACAGATACTAGACTCACGTAGGCAACAACTAGTGTCTCCCATCCAAGATTTAGAAGAAATCTTTTTTCACATGAAGGTGTCCAATAGCAAATCACATACTCTTACTACTCCCATCTAAGATTCCAATCACCAGAGGAAGGAGCCAAGCGAGCGTACCTGCGGGGGGACTCGACGGGGAAGGGAGGAGTGGCGGCAGAGGGGGATCTCGACGGCGATGGCGACAGCGACGGGGAGGTTCGAGCCACGGGGCGCACCACGGGGAGTAATGAGCCGCGCCGCGGGGCGCGCTGTAGGGAGGGAGGAGCCGCACCGCGAGGCTGCCTCAACTCGCGGCGGCGGAGGCCAAGGAGCCCCAGTGATGGGAGGGCCGAAGGGGTGATGGCGTTGCGGAGGAGCCCGCAGGCGGCGGGGGGTTTGTAGGGTCGAGATGGCGACTAGAGGGGGGTGAATAGTCGTTTCTAAAACTTAATCGTGTCGGCTAACCGAAACAAGTGCGGAATTAAAACTATCGGTCTAGCCAAGACTACACCCATCTATCTATGTTCTTTAGCACCTTGCAAAGATCCTAAATAAGCAACAAAGGCGCCTGGCTAGCTAGAGCTCACCTAATCAATTCTAGAAGCAATGTCACACAAACCTATGCCACAAGTGTGCAAAGTACACTACATAATTAAATGGCCTTATACTATTTGCTTGTCATGCTTCTAGATCATCTCAAAAACCAAATTTAGGTGCCTCAATTACTTATAAACATGTTTCCAACTTGAGGACCTTTCATTCAAAGTGACTCTAAATCAATCCAACATTTGTCACTTTTCTGACAGATTTTGTACTCTTCAAAGAAAAATGCATATCTCCCAAAGTACAAATCTAAATACCACGAAATTTGGTGGAGGTGTGCATCACTAAGTTATATAGCTGTTGTAAAAATTTGAGCTTCATTTGACTTCTAGATTGCTACCAGATTTCAATTCTTCCACCATTGCTATATGCTAAAGACTGCTACATTATAGCTGACAAGATCCACTCCAAAATCGAAGCATTTCTTATCCAATTTCCATGAAATATCTACAGCATCTCATAACATAAGTCTAGAGCATTTACACCAATTTTCATGCCAATCCAATAAGTTTTGATCACTCAAACATAGCTAAGATCACAGCTCACTCAGATTTTCAATATAGGACAGATTTCAATCACTTGAACTATACTTCATCAAATATGAATCAAACTTGAAACTAACTCGTTTGAATACTTTCACAAGATATAAATCCATTCAATCCACTTACTAAATGTCATCTTATGAACTTATCCAACACAAATCAATCCAAACTTGATTACTAATCAATTATCCATTCAATCATCTCATAGCAAGCAGCATTGCATATTTATCCAATTCAATCAACTCATATGCACCCAAATGAAATGATCAATAAGAGATATACCTTGGCTAGCTCATGATCATCCAACTAGCAAGCTTCACCTCAATTATTTGCAAGTTATCAAATATATCCAATGAATCACCAACAACTTAAATTATAGCACTTGTATGTTGATAGCACTTGGACTTCACTCAATTTTCACTTGGCATTGGGTTTAGATGTGCACTAAGCTTCATAACTTGATTCAACATATGACGAACAATGTGAGGTCAATTGAATCAAATATCCAATGCCGATGGTACCTAGGGGACATGAATATGCCATGTGTCCCCTTTTTCGGCATGAGCAGCACTTTCTCTTTAATTGAGCCTTCTCTTCCTTTGGTGCTTCTCATTGCCTTGCCTCTCATGGATTGCTTGAGCCTTCTTCTCAAGCTTGGTAGGACACTCAGACGCAAAATGTCTCGTACTTCCACACTTGAAGCACTTGATGTGAGCATAATATTTCTTCTCATCTTTATTCTTGCTCATCATCTTGGCATCTTGAGTTTGCATTGGATGCCTTGCCTTTCCACCCCTTCTTATTTTCTTCTTCTTTATCATCAAATCACCACCATCTTCATGGTTGATCTTGATTTGCTTTTGGTGTGTCTTCTCTTGCTCAACTTGTGGTTTTGGTTAAGGCTCTTCTAGTTGCTTCACCAATTACTTGGTTGGGCACAATGAGGTAAGGTGACCCCAAGTGCGACACTTGAAGCACTTCACATGCTTGAGCCTCTCTTCTTCTTTTATCTTCCTAAGCTTCTCAATATTAGGGCAACCATTTGCAAGGTGTCTCGCTTCATGACACCGATAGCACATGGTATGGGAGAGCTTTCTTTGTTGTAGCTTCTTCATCTTTCTTTCTCTCTCTCTTTATTTCACCCTTTGTCATCTTCTTTTTGAAGCCAAGACCACACTTGTCATCATAGTTTCTTTGACTCTTCAACATGTGCTCAAAGGTGACTTTTGAGTTGCAGCACCTTTCTAACTTGTTGCTCAATTTCTTCACTTCATTTTTGAGTTCATTGTTCTCCTTCAAAAGGTTAGTCTCACAAGACATAGAAGTAGAACAAGCATCTATTTATGAAGAACATAGCATTTCTAATAAATCATCACTAGAGGTGGATACATACTTCTTGCCTATATCACAAGGGTTAGCAACAATATGTGATTGATCAATTGACCCATGTGCTGAGCTCTCACTAGTTTTAGTTTTTCCATTGGAAACCTCCTTAGCGAGAAAAGCATGGTCTTGTACTAGGTTATTATGAGCAACACTAAGTTCCTCATGAGCCAATTTTTGCTCCTCATGTGAACAAGTAGTAACATAAAGTAGATGTTTTTGTTGTTCACATGTGTTCTTCAAAAAAGAGTTTTCATTTTTTAATTTCTCGGTTTTAGCTTTCTCGTTTTCTAAAGATATGGTCATACTAACAAGTCTACTCACAAGCTCATCATATGAATCAACATGATCAACCACACTATCATTTGATACCTTAGAGTCACCTTGTGACATGAAGCAATGTGGTGATGGGCTTGTAGTGGCATAACAATCATCATCAAAGCATGAGCCATCATAATCACCATCAAGTGTGCATGAAGTAGTATCATCATGTGCATCACTTGAGGCATCATCATCAATCTTGTCAAGTGATCTTGTGGTAAAAAGATTATCATTATCACTTGACCATGAGGTGGAGCAATCTTCCACAATCACCAAATTGTGGTCATGCTCGACACACTCATGTGTCTCCTTTTTGGGCTCATCATCATCATCATTGGAGACACTCCCATATATTAAGTTGAGGTACAACCAAATATCATGGGCTGTCTTCATGCACATAATCTATCCAAATATGTTATCTTTCATGGATTGATAGAAAATGTTAGTAGCTTGGCAATCGAGATGTAGGCATTTCTTTTGCACTTTAGTTGCATTCTTTTGATCCAACGCATGAGAAAAGCCCACATCTATGATTCGCCACATTTGGGGGGAAATGAACTTAAAATTGTATGTCATCCAATTTTTCCACCGTGCAAAGTGTGTGCCATCAAAAGTGTATGGACACTCAACATCTAGCCCATAAGTCGCCATCCTCTTGGGTCGGTGAAGACCACAAATGAGAGACCTAGCTCTGATACCACTTGTAGGGTCGAGATGGCGACTAGAGGGGAGGTGAATAGTCGTTTCTAAAACTTAATCGCATCGGCTAACCGAAACAAGTGCGGAATTAAAACTATCGTTCTAGTCAAGACTACACCTCTCTATCTATGTTCTCTAGCACCTTGCAAATATCCTAAATAAGCAACAAAGGTGCCGGGCTAGCTAGAGCTCACCTAATCAATTCTAGAAGCAAGGTCACATAAACCTATGCCACTAGTACTTTAACCAACGGGGAGCTCCTACACATGCTAGTAAGCAAAAATACAAAACCAACTAAGCTCACTAACAATGCCCAATAACAAGGCAACCAATGTCAAATTAGAGAGCGTAAATACTTCTATGTTAGTCACGCGAGGGAGCTACTTCTATGTTACAACCAGAGAGTCACAGATGATGCTCAACAGTGCAGCCTTGCACATGGTCTCAGCATGTCCCCAAGCCTGCTCATCCTCATCGGATCTCACAGTAGCAGGCTGCTCATTGAGCACATGACCACAGCGCATGGCCGACAACCACAGAAGGGCTTTCTCACGCCACCTCTTGTAGTGAGTGCCCTCAAACGGCGTAGGCTTTAGCATGCCCGCAAAGCCAACAGATGAAAATGGCCTGAAATTACGTTTTTGGAATGTTGAAAAATAAGGCATTTTCATATTTATTTTAATCCATAAAAATGACGCAATAAAAATAAGAGTGACGTCATGAATAAAATGACAGAAACAATTCATGACAAGTGTTAACATGATAATAAGGCAAATTATAGAACCGAAACATATGTGAAACATTGTTTTATTCAGCTGAAGCCTCACAGACATGATCATAAATATAAAAGATGTGTTCTCAAATATCAAGATCATGATGATCACAAAATTAAAAGGAACCAGAAAAACAGTACTAGCATAATCATCCAAATCAACCAAACAGAGCATGCTGAATATGAAAGTAGTATTGCCTAGGAACATCATGATATTGATAATGAAACTCAGAAGAGGGTGAAGGAGATTATACCCTGCGGCGGAGCCGCTCGCACCAGGAAAGGCCATGGTGGTGCTTTGTTGCTGTAGTCGTCCCGCTCGATGCAGTGCAGATAAGGACGCCGTGAAGACGCACCGCTACAGGTTCACCAGCGAGTAGTCGTGCCACCACCGACACTCCCCAAAAACGTAATCGCCCGTCTTCACCCGAGCAGATGAAGCCCACGACGGAGACGCGTTCCGGAGGCCTACTCTTCCATCTCTGGTGCTCGCCGGAGGTGGAGCGGGAAAGACTTGCGCTTGCTGGAAAGTGATGTACTTCGCCAAGAGAGCTTAACCGAGAGGGGAGGATTTGTCTTATAGGCGGAGGCCAGAAGACGAGAAGCCGACGGCACCGAAGGGTCACACCTCCCCCCTGCGGTGGGAGAGACGGAGACGGAGAGCCAGAAGTCACGGGAGTTAACAGAAACTCCTCCAATCAATTCGTCACAGGAAACTGAGTGTCAAAAATAAAGGCCTCGCCCGCCCGTCCGCTCGCCGCCGCCGCCGCCGCCCGCCACGCCCACGGGCTCGGGCCGGGCCGGGCGGCGGCGGCGCGCGCGTGTGGCATCCAGGTGATTCACTTTTACTTCTCAAATAGATCGATCAATGATCAAGTATTTAAGTAGAGTCGCCTCTCGATTAAATTCCCATATGGTAAAAAAACCATTAATGCACATGTATGGACCATAGAGTTTAATAGAGATATTAAATAAATGGGCCAAGCCCATAATATCTAACAATCTAAACAAGACCGTAATAATAATATAATATCCTGACATTGCGTACAACAGTCATGACAGTCATCGCAATGGCATTTTATATTACGCATTGGTGTATGTAGTTGGCATGGTGGCACTCACAAAAGAAGCATACCTTCGGTACGAACCGTAGAGGCGGTTGGAACCAGCTACCACATCGGCGTGTCCGTAGAACTGCATCTCCGGGGTAAACAGAACTTCACCATCATGTGAATGTAAATCAGTAAATGTGAACGTGAATGGTGTGATCCAGCACGCAGGAAACCCTAAGCTAGCCACCATTTTCGTCATGGACTTCACACACGAAAGTATGGTTCCTCCGTGCCCTGTTTTGAGTAGTTTCTACTTTGTTCACCACACCAGCTCTGCTCGCTAGAGATTTCTCCGTTCCACAGCCAGAGTGAGTGCTAGGCTGCTAGCTCCTGCCTCTCGGACCAGTGAACCGAACGATGGAAGAAAGATCCTGCGTGTGCGATGTTTGAAAGTTATATCCACGTGGCACGGGTGGTTGAGGAGCTTGAAGCGCGCGGTGAGATGAGCATGAGCTAGTACCGCACGCAATACATCTCCCGATCCCACATTGGATACGTGCGTGCGGTGCGTGGATGCACTTTACTACCCGAACCACCACGGATCATCTTGGTTAAGCATGAAGTAGCGATGCACGGCTAGCATTATCTCACCGGACGACTGTACCGTACGTACGTATATATACCTTGTCAGTCATGTTGGTGGGCCGTACGTGTGACATAATCCTCTTTTCCGTGCAAAAGGTACGGTGGTCGATCCATTCATCCGAGGGGCACTGCTACACTCCGAGAGCAAAAACAACCTCCTCCAAGTGACCCGTGGATCGTATCGGATCGGATTATTCACGAATCCTACGGACGCGCGCGTCTATTGTCTATACGTATGTGTGGCTGTCCTCTACGTAGCCAACACCGGAAAACCCAAGCCGAGACTCCCGAGAGCCCTCCTCGTCTGATGAAAAGTTGTAGGGATGAAAACGAATAGATACGATACTGTTGGAAACGAATACGGTGTCGATATTTCGGTAATTTCGAAAATGATAGTAGTCGATCAAAAAATACATCGATAACGATCGAAACCCATGAGAACGATATTTTCAAAAACGATAAATACGACAAACCGTAGAACACGAAAAGATCCATATAACTCGACCTATCTCACGTGATAATAATAAATAAACCACAATTGACAAGACCATGCAAGCTAAAACCACACAGTTCACACAATCTTAGGTCTTAAACTGTGATGAGGGCGCTCGTCGCCCCAGAGTCCGTTCGTGTACGTGGTGACTAGCTAGAGTTACGGGTGCAGCACGCGATTGTTAGCTGATTGCCTTCTTGTTCTTATACGCATGAAATACTTTCCATATAGTTCCTTTCCAAAAAAAAATTACCTTATATGCTTGCATGTATAGGTGGATGGGCATGCTTAGATGTGGATCAATTGGACCTAAAGTATGTGTTGTATCGGTAATTACTGACGATAAATTATTGGTTAAATACAGCAATCTTCGAAAACGATCGGATGAGGATAAAATCGTTTTCGCTTTCATTTTCGATTATTTTTATCATTATCGTTTTCATTTTTCCGATTACCGCTACCATTTCTGTTTAGGCCTAAAAATAGGGGGGAACTTGAAAACGATTTCGGAAAATCAAAGATTATCATTTTCGTTTTCACCGAGTTGAAACCCTCGGACGACACGTCTAAACAAGGCCGAAAAAAAAATGCAGTACTCCGTACGTAACAGCAACTCCGTAGTTGGCAGCAGCAGCTAGCGCGGCACACACACTGGTAGCGTTCCCTACGAGTACGAGTACATGGTGCCACGGGGACGTGGGGCCCGGCCATAAACGGACGGGGCCAGCAATGATCGCGTGCCAGCTCGGTCGCTGGGTCAGGCATGCAGCGGCACGGACAGGATGGGCGGCGTTGGGAGCCATACCGACGGATGGATCGGATGGATGCATGGATGGTGAAAGGAGGACATGGTGTCACACTGTCACGTAAGCCTTAGTGTCACGCATGGTCACGCGTCGGGCCCCAGGGCGGGGCGGGGAACGACGACGGGTGATCCAGCAGCTAGCTGGCGCAGTGGCGCCGGCGAGGTGTATTCATCCAGCATGTACTCGTAGCAGCAGCAGCTAGCAGAGCTGACTTGCTGAGAGCTCATTCACCCACACGCATGACTGCGTGCTCCCCTGCCGCGCTGGGGGCCTCCGACTCCAGACCGCTGCCGGGCGCACGGGGCGCGCTCCGCCGCGCGCCTTAAACACGAGACGAGACGAGAGACGCAGCTGCCTGCCTGCCTGTGTGCTGGGTGATCCTCTCGGTCGCCGGCAGCGCGGCACTAATTTCACAATTTGCAGTACAACAGGTAGCCACTAGCACTGATTGGGTCATTGACACACGGGCCACTCGGCCAGATTTGCCAACGGCTTTCATGCTGGGCTCGCGTCGTGGCCGCTGGTCACGTTAATTGCACAATTACTAGTTGGCCTGGTACTAGTACTACCACCATCTGCGATTGAATCTACGAACGCGCCGTCTCTGGAGGACTGGACGAGAAGTCTCCCGAGACCAGACCACGGAAGCGCCCCCGGCCGACCGACATGCAATGCAAGCATCTCGGCTGATCCGCACCGCCGATGGAGCGAGCCAACCAGCGGCAACCGGACGGGGCCGTGGGGTCTCGAGAAAGGCCTCGTCGGTCCCGTCTCCCGTGACGCCACGCGCTGCTTTCCAGCCTGTCCTGCTCTGCTCGTACGGCCCGGGCCGGTCTCGGCCGTAGCGAGCGTGCCGCGCATGCACGCACGGCACCCCCGCCGCGGGGACGTACGGCCTCGGCCATCGGCTCGGGCTGTCTGTCTGTCACGTGCTGTCCTCCTCGCCTCTATCCCCCCATCCGCGCACGCGCAGAGGCGGTCAGGCGGGCGTGACGCGTTGCCATCCTCGCCGCTCGGCTCCCCTCGCTTATCCACCCAATCGCCTTTTCGCGTTCACGGACCACGGACCACGGACCACGGACCACGGGCCACGCGGCAGCAGCCGGAGCCCGGAGCCGAGCGACCCCCCTGCACTGACGCGAGGTTCGCCGCACCATGACGAACGCTGATGATCGCTGGGGCTGGGCCTCCGGAAAACCGAGCGATCCAGATTCGATGGATCCAGCACTAAGGCCGCGTTTAGTTCGGCCCCAGATTTGGCGCCGCTCAGATTCGCGGCACTGTTGCGCACTGTAGCGTTTTGTTTTTATTTGGTAATAATTGTCCAATCGTTGACTAATTAGACTGAAAGCGTTAAATGTCCATGAAAGACAACTAAAAGCATGTATTTAGTTTTGATTTAAATCAACATTTAAGTACTTTCATACATGTACCGCAAGTTTGATATGACGGAAAATCTTCTTTTTGCATAGTACCAAATTCTAGAATTTGGATGAACTAAACGTGGCCTAATACCGAAACGATTTTTTTAGCAACGGCCCCTACAGTGGATGGGCTCGGATCCCACGATTTCAACCGCACCTATAAGCCTAAGGGGGTGTTTAGCTACCCAAAATCCAAATTTTGGCACTATGTAAAAAGAAGATTCTCCATCATATCAAACTTGCGGTACATGCATAGAGCATTAAATGTTGACGAAATCAAAAACTAATTACACAGTTTGTTTGTACTTTGCGAGACGAACGTTTTAAGCCAAATTAGTCAACGATTGGACAATTATTGCCAAATACAAACGAAATGCTACAGTCCAAACAATTGGACAATTATTACCAAATACAAACAAAATGCCCCCAGTTGGATATCCCGAAAACACACGTCCCGCTTGTACCCCAGGCACAAGCAGGACCAACCCATCACTCTCGTATCTCGGGTGTTCAGGTCCCCGTCCAAACTAGGACTCCAAACCCCCGCCCCTGAGTCCCGGATTCAGTGCGGTGCAAGGATCTCCTCCACCAAAATAAAACCCTGACAGTCAGTCCGAAAAGAGCCGGATCCACGACAAGAGAGCAACAAGTCTTCCAAGCGGCCATACACAAGTATGTGCTCGGGATAATAAGTCTGTGACTTGCCCAATATAATAATATATTTCCTATCTCTCGCAAGTGACAGTCAATCACTCGACTTCTACCGGAGTCCTATAGCATAGCAATCTACACGATCCTGTCATACTAGTAAGACTCATAGGATAATGATATATATGCAAGTGGGTTTTATTTAACTCCTTAAAACTTAATGCACAAATATAATTTAAACTACAGAAAGTATGGGTTATGCACCGGGGCTTGCATGTGTAAGATATATTAAAAAATTAGTATCTGCATCTTTAGATCATCCACCAGCAACTGGATAGAAAGCCCATTGCATCCTCTCCTAGAGAGAACACCATTACACCACCTTCGGATTCTCTATCATCCTTCGATCGATCCGTTGATCCATCATCGTACATATATGATATATATGCGATGCAATGCAAAGATGTAATTAATCAACTGCAATCGTGACTCGTAAAAGACGACGTACGCCTCTTGAGTTAACGGGCTAGTTCTAACGACGACCGTACTTAGGCTACATATCCATGTTATCGCACAAGACGTTATTTCCCAACAATTATTTTAGTTATACAAACCCAAGTTATTTCTTTATTTCATTCTGTCTGATTTACTATATTTGAAATAGGACATCATTGTCTATCTCGCAACTCATTATTCTGGAGCTACAAAAATTATAGTGAGTACCTATTATAGCTAGGAGCCTACTGTACAAATTTCAATTTTGGATTCAACAATATTACCAATTTATCATGAAAATTCCTACAAATTTATATTTTACAATATTAAATACCTTAAATTAATTATATAGCTCCTAAAAATATCATAAAACTATGTGAATAAATTACACTATTGGATGGATCATGATTTTAGGAACTCAACCAAACTGGTTTGACATTTTATGATTTTTCTATGATTTACTACAATTTTTACAAGTTATTTCATCAACTAAATTGACAAATGCCTTAGAAATCGAAAAGGGGAGCAGCTAATTATTCAGCCCAACTCGGAAATCCGCGCACGTGGCCCAGTGGTTGCGCGGCCAATAGCCCAATGGCGGGCGTGCGGCCCAGCGCACAACGGCGGCCCAGCTAGGCGGCATGAGGCTGGCCCAAGCGGGCGAACATGGATGGCCCAGCAACGCCGACCCATGCGGCCAAAACAGGGCAGCGGCGGTCTATTATGCAACTAAGCCCTTGGACTTCTGCCTAATCCGGCCACCGGACCACAACACTATTCCTTTAAGTCATGTATTTCACAAATAAAACCCCGTATAACATTCTTCTTGGACTTCTCACCTCGGCTTCAATCTCGGAACAAAGCATCGTCAGGGGAGGAGCACCGGCCGCCCATGGCGGGCTCGCGCGCGGCTGAGGGGCACGCGCACTAGGGAGGCAGTGGCGCGGTGGGACGCGCCCGGTGATGGCGTGCGGTCACGGTCGTGGCGTGCTACGGCTCGGGCGCGCTGCGGCCGGCCACGGAGCACCCACCAAAGGCGCGGCACGACTACGGGCGCAGGCAGGCGGGCACGGCGGCCCCGCACGACCGCGGCAGAGGAGGAAGAGGAGGGCCACGACGGTGGTGTGGCCCACAGCTACGGAACTGAGGGACGCGGGCCAGCGCGAGGCCGCGACAGAGCTGAGACGGCGGACGGCGTGACCACGGTGGCCACGTGGTGGTGCGGCTTGCCGGAGCAAGGGAGCGGACGCCAGGGTTCGCGTGCGGGGAAGGGCCGGGACAGTGGTGACCACGGCCAGGGCTGCGCCGGTGGGAGAGCATGGCGGGGCTCCGGCCATGGCAGACCCGGCGAGGAAGGCGCGCAGAGGCGAGTGGAAACGACGACAGTGAGGCTAGGGCGGTTCCGATGGCGCGGCCTTGGCAAGGTGGAGCAGCGCAGGGTCATGGTCCGGCCAGGTGCGGCAGTCGTGCGGCCACGACGGGACGCGGCGCGGGGAGTGCGCTCACGCACGGTGGCCTGGCAGCGGCGCTGCAGCAGGAGACGCGCGGACTCGGCACGCCTGCGCGTGCGGTGAGCAGCGCGTGCCCGAGATGCAGCGACGCGTGGCCTTGGAGAGTGCAGTGGAGGGGGAAAACAGGCCTGACGGGTGCTGGCGGCCGAGGCAAGCAGAGCGGAACCTAGGGCACACATGCGCGCTCGACGGCCGATGACGGGAGCACGGCCACGACGGTGGCAACGGAGCACGGGCGCACCTTTGTGATCGTGGGCATGGCGCGCGCCGGCGACCAAGGCGAGCAGAGCAGGGGAAGGAGAGGGGCGGCACGGCGACTCAGCGCGTCGATGAGCAGGAAAGTAGAAAAGGGAGGAGAAGGCAGCGCTTGCCCTGTGGCCGAGCAACGATGGCCAAAAATCAGTAGAAAAAGGAAGGGAGAGAGAGGGACAGGCCTGGCACAGCTTGGCCTCATCACTGGCGCGACGCGACTGCGAAAACGACCGCATAGCACAGGCGCTGACCCGACATGGCCACCTGGGCATCCAAGCAGAGGCGTTGACAAAAGCAAGCAGGCAAACACGGTAGGGAAGGCAATCAAAGGCGAACAGAGGACTTGATGGTGCCGCAGAGTGAAGCGATGGAACGGGCAGTCGAACGGTGATGTTTAGCGGGACATGGACTCGACAGGTCCAGATAAACGGACACACCGTGGTGCAGGGACGTGACGGTAATAAATGCCAATCAGCGAGTACGCTGTACGTCAGAAAAACTAAACGAAGTTGCTGCTCGCGCTCTCATCCGTTCGTGCTTATCAAATAAACCCGTGAGTATATATATATACTATTAAATAACTTTTACTTACCAAAACAAAAGTTGCATTTTTCTCGATTAACTTGCGCTCCCGATTTATTCAAGTACTAAATACAAACTATTTTTTTATTTTTATTTATAGTTTAATCCGATTAACTTCCACCAACAATTATTTCACGCAAAAGTTTATACTTCGCACTAACCCATAGAGCCAAAATATTTAAGCGGTATTTAATTACTCTGCTCAATATCGTTTGCTAAAAATAGCATTTTAAACATAGACTCAATATTTAAATTTTAAAATTCGAAAAACTTGTTTAGGAATTTTTTCCTTAGGCCTAAATCGCGGTGCTAAACAAGATTGTAACACCGGGGTGTTAAAAAAGGGTTGTCCGACACACTAGACATTGCTACGTTTTGTGCTACTTGCATGAAATATGGTCCTACAAGCGGTTCATATCGGTTCTAAGCCGATACGTGCATAATTGAGCATACCCAAAGGGCTTCATGATAGAGGGTTACAGTACTGAAGAAGTCGTCGAGTGCTATCAAGAGTATCTAAAAGTACAGAAAGGAATTGGTAAACTCGATTCTCGTCACAAGGATAAGCTGGCTGGGAAGGGCATCAGTGATAAAAAAATGTTCATCGACCATGATTACAAAGAATTGAGTCAGACACATAACAGTGTCTTGCAAAGTACACAACTGATGCTTCGCCGCCTCTCCCTCTCTCAAATTTGGAGCGGGTTGTTGAGGACGGGGAGATATTTTCACCGTCTCGTGACCACCACATTTCTGAGATGGCACATTCTTTCCCGCCTCCTAGCGAGCTTGTGCCTGATAAGCCACAACCTTCTCTAGCTCGTACCGAGCAAATGCATGATGAGATGCCACAGTCTTCTCAACAAGCGCAGCCGATACATGAACAATGAGTGCCTCCTGAAGAAGGTGATGCACAAGAAGATGATGACGTGCCTGAATGGGAACTTCGAAAGAAGCATCCAATCACCATAAGACCAATTTATGTTCCGATAAAACACGTCTCATCGGCGCACAAGTGGTATGCCCGTGACCAGTTCAAGCCCGAGAACCAAGTTAAAAAAGTCCAATCACAGGCTTATGAGGAGGCCATCACTAGCAAACTCCATCAAACAGCAAAACAGTATCCAAATGTTGATGCTATCAAATGATCAATGGATTGTCCGAAAACATATGAAAAAGGCAAGCCCTTTCTATCAAACCGGGACATCCAGCGCCTACCACTTAGAGTGAGAAGGTTCTATAATTGGTACTTGTGTGTTCTCCTAACGAGCATAGACTTCGTACAAGCATTCTTCCCCACCGGCACATTTGAAGCCCAGCCAGGAAATTATATTTGCCTTCAATGACATACAGACATGCTTTCACCTTGGAGCAATGGAAATGAATCTAATTCGCACATGGTGCCTGTAAGTCCTTGTCCTCCCGATATAAAATGAATGCAATCTTTGGATTTCGTTGTAACTAACCCACGCCGTGATTTATAGAATACAAGTGTACATTATAAAACAAATGTCAAGTATTAAAGCCAGGTATATAGACCCTCAAGCTATAGCACAAACAAATTTTAATTACCCTAAACAGTGGAAACTGAATGACAAAGAGCTAGCTGCTGGAAAGACCCTTCGGGAGAAAGAGGACATCCGTGTGAAGAAACTAAGACAAGTGTTCCTTAAGGTTTCGGCATACATTGTCCTGCCTTTTAAAAATCTTCAACAACACTCTACTATATGGCTACCATACAACTTCGAGTAAGTTCAACTATATACCTAAAGCTTTGTTCGATATATTTTATTCGATGCAAAAGAGCTTATCTAGTTCTATGATTAAATTCATGCAGCAACCACTGGATTTGTATAAGCGTCGATGTTAGGAGGAGCATATCATATGTCTTTGATTCAATAGATAGGGACCCGGTGACATACAAAGACTTCATATCGATTCTCAAGACGTATACATATCGACAATCTTCATTATCTTATATGTTTGTATACATACTTGTAACGTTCACTTCTGGATACTAACAAGTTATATTTGCTAAAATAATTCGAACAGGGCATTCAGGTTCTATGTCAATGAACATCACGAAAGGCATGATCCAGTAAGAAAGGAAAGATGGCTATAAAAACACTACGTGCGGTAAGTGTAACTTACTTTAGTACTCCATTACATGGCTGTCAAAAGCATTACTTAACATTTTCATATGCAAAACATATAGTGCTCTAAGCAGAAGCCTAGAAGTGTACATTGTGGATATTATGTATGTTTTATGGTCATGTTTGCTTGTATTATAATCCATACTTTTCAGCTTGTTTTTTTCAGCCGGAACAGTGTTTTTCTCTCACAACCAATCAGCCAGAATAGTGTTTGGCTTGTTTTTTCAGCGAAACGAACGGGGCCTATGTTGAATAACACCGATGCCTACAAGAGACACTCCTTAAGGGTAAGTTTGAACCTTTTCACCCGTAGTATAAAAACTTCGCACATGATATGAAATACTAAATTGAAACTTGTTCTCTTTTAATGAAAAGAAGAGAAAAAAATGAAAAGAGACCCATACATGGATAACCAACTCTTAAAGCTTGTCGGCGACCTTTGCAACTTTATATTAGACCAGATTGTACACGTCAAAGGCACCTACCATGACCGAGATACTGACTTAGGTAGAAATCCTCAGTACCAACACCTTCGTGAGACTGAAAGGCTTGCTATAGGCCGTTGATAACAATGTGTATAGAATTTGACATTGGTCTTTTCTTGTGGGACGGTCTGGACTTGTGGAACGAATTAGACTTATGAATTATGTCTATTTAATGATGGATTGTATATATTCTTGTGAATTGGACTTGTAATGGAAGTTTATATAATATAATGTTTTGTGCTTGTAGTCAAATTTGAATTATATATATATATATATATATATATATATATATATATATATATATATATATTGTTCTGGTCTAATTTAAATTGTAAATTTAATTTTTTTATGGAAAAATATACTGTAGGGACGGTTCTAGATTGAACCGCCCCTACAAACAAGTATTATAGGGACGGCTGGTACTACGGCCGCCCCTACAAATAAATTTATAGAGACGTCTGATAACACCAGCCATCTATGTCCCTATAAATATATATTTTATAGAGACAGTATGGTAGCGACAACTGACCTAACCGTCTCTCCAAACTATCTCTAGCCGCGCTTATAAATGGTTATTTTGTGGTGAGCCTGGCCTTTTCGATCGGGGAACTACCCGCAGCAATGTAGTACAGGGATACCTATTGTGACAGATTGAGACACGGATGGACTCGTCGCGTGCTTAATGGAGAGGTAGAGGTTGCTATTGATGCTCCAGTAGTGCACCATATCTGGCGACGGCAATATTTAAGGTCTGTTTGGCAGGACTGAAAAATATTGTTCCGGCTGATTATTATAAGAAAAAATATTGTTTTAATAGGACATGAACAGTGATTTCGTGAGTGGCGGAACAAGCCAGCTGGCTGGCTTTAAGCCAGCCGAACACGCCATTACTTACCTGCATGTCGATCTATCATATCCGACCGGTGATCCCATCGGTACGGGCTGGGCACACCCCGTCCATTGAATATTTAGATAAATACATGAAGTATTAAATATACATTTAAACATAATTAATTATATGATTTATGATTAATTTATAAGACGGCTCTTTTAAGCCTAATTAGTATATGATTTGACAATGCGGTGCTTCATTAATGCATGTGCTAATTATAGATTAATTAGACTTAATAAATTCATCAATAGTTAGTCTCTAGTTAGTCCATAATTTGAGAACATGGTGATATAGTAACACATATGATAATAATGAATTAATTAGGTTTAATAAATTCGTATCGCGGATTATTGCGAACACCCATGCCACACCCTAAGTGGTATACACTGATACTGACCATGTATCAATACACGAAAAGGACCGCTGATGGACAGACCAAATTAAGTCGTTTAATTATCGATCTGCGCAGGATAATTCCCACGAGTAATCACAATCACATCACAGTAAATGGAACAAGCGAAAAAACACGTATTGACTCTTTTTTTATGGAATATACAATACAGACATGAACACGAACAGTAGACTACTACATACACGTACGAACAGGGTGGTGAAGGGCGAGGACGTTACAAAACAGGCAGAAGAATTTTACCACCACCAGCTACTGCATTACAATTCGCCAAATCCTTATTTATTTTCCACACGCACGGACGGTCCCCCAACCCATCCCCAAGGTTCGATGCCCTTCGTCTTGCTTCCGGTGACGAGATCGATCGCCGTAGCAGTAGGCACACCACGCACCATTGTTGGAGGAGCCTGTTGGACGGACGACGACGACGAACGGAGCCGCGAACACCGGCTACTGCATGGAGCACTCGGCGGGGAGGCCCTGCGGGTAGCGCTTGGGGTCGGTGCAGTAGTTGTAGATCATGTACTTGCGCTGCACCGACCGCATCCGCTGCTGCAGCGTGAGGTCCAGCTCCTGGTTGTACCAGTCCCCGGCGGCCGCGCCGGCGCCGGCGCCCTCGGTGCCGACGGCGGCCGCGCCGCAGCGCGTCTTGCCGCCCGCGACGGCGACGCAGGCGTCGGCCCTGAATCCCCGGTAGGAGGCGGAGAACGGGGCGTGGGACCAGTCCGTCTTGACGCGGCCGCCCTGCGTGGCCCAGTCGTCGGCGTTCCACAGGCTGGAGTAGAGCTGCATCGGCTGGTTCTTGGGGAACGCCACCCCCTTGCTCTCCAGGTTCAGGAAGTCCCTGATCGGCATGTCGTCCACCATGAAGCTGCACGCACGCATGGCAATATGGCATGATCGGGGTCAATGTCAATCGACAGCTCGAGACACTGT
Source organism: Miscanthus lutarioriparius (assembly GCA_904845875.1). NCBI lineage: Eukaryota > Viridiplantae > Streptophyta > Magnoliopsida > Poales > Poaceae > Miscanthus > Miscanthus lutarioriparius. The sequence continues at coordinate 7,128,174 of CAJGYO010000019.1, read as the reverse complement.
GATCAAAATCAAATCAAAATGCAGACACTCTTACATGATGTGCTTGGGGTTCCAGAGGATGGAGTAGGTATGGAAGTCGTTGGTGGGGTCGAACCAGAGGCGGAACTGCTGCTCCCTCTGCCCCTGGCCCTGGGTGAACACGTTGGTGTGCAGCGTGTACGGCTCGCCGGAGACGTTGCCGAGGAACTCGAAGTCGATCTCGTCGTGCGTGCTGCCCTGCGACGACAGGTAGTAGGCGGTGACGGTGCCCGCGGAGTTTCCCGGCACCAGCTTCAGCTGCATGTCAATCTTACCGAACAGGTACTCGTGCCTGGACTGGAACCCGGACCCGGAGGTCCGGTCCAGCGTGAGAGTCAGGAGCTGGCCATTGTTCAGGATGTTCCCCCGCCCGTCGCCCCACGTGATGTCGAACTCCTGGTTGAAGTTGGCCGCCGACACGGCGAAGGCGGCGGAGTAGGCTAGCAGTACGCCCAGCAGCAAGGACACACGACGAGACGCCATGACCGGTCACTCGAGACCTCCTCACTCAGCTATAGCCTAACCAGCTACGCAAGCAGAGACAGGACACTACACTAATCACTAGCTTAAGGCTGGACGAAAAACTCGAAGCTCGTTAGCTCGTGGCTGGCTCGACTCGGCTCGGCTCGTTATCATAACAAGCCGAGCCGAGCCAAGATTTTAGCTCGTTAGCTATAACGAGCCAGCTCGTTAGCTATAACGAGCCAGCTCGTGAGCTAAACGAGCCAAGCTTTTAGAAAAAAAGTATCAAAACTTGTATTAGTTTTTATATTACTTCATGTCTTGCACTTTACAATTGACTGGTAACTGGTCTAGACCCTATAAATTGACTGGTAACTGGTCTAGATGCATTTCTTTTGTATTATTATTATTCTCAAACTTTAGATAAATACAAATATTATATTTTGTGTATTTTTTATACCTGACTCGCGAGCTTAACGAGTCAGCTCGAGCTTTTAACGAGCTTAGCCGACCTAGCTCGTTATCTTAACGAGCCAGAACGAGCCGAGCCGAGCCAGCTCGTTATCCAGCCTTACACTAGCTAGAACTAGGATCAAGCAGGTTGCGAGGTGCTCGATCGGATTAGCTGGAGCGAGATGATCGAGCTTGTGCTTTGTGAGCGGCGGAGACGAGGGGGTTTTTATAGGGAGAGGGGTGCTGTTGACTGATGTACTGTGATTGGCTGAAAAAGTATCACTTAGACTGACTCCAACGGGCTGACCCAAATCGGATACGCATTCGATCCTTTAGGTAACGCACAGTGAAATCTCCGACGCAACCCATTCTCGACTTCTCCAATGATGAGCCCCAAATCCCCACGCTCCCTCACTCTCCTCTCCCCAGGCGGCAGCAGCGCCTCGCCAGCGGCGCTCGGAGCAAGCGGCGGCCACCGCGGACGCAGCCTGCCTTCTTCCCTCCCTCTCCCGGCCGGATCCGGCCCCCCTCCCTCCCCTTCTTCTTCCCCGACCCTCCCTCTCTTGGATCCGGCCGGTGGCGCCCGCGCCTCGGCGGAGCTCGCGCCCGCGCCCCGTGCGGAGGAGGGAGATGGCGGCCCCGTGGCTGTCCAGCTCCGGCGGATCGACGGCCCCGCGGCCGGATCCAGCTCCGGCGGCCCCGTGGCCGTCCAGCTCCGGCGGATCGACGGCCCCGCGCGCCGGATCCCGCCGGGCCGGCGGCCCGTGGCCGTCCTCCCCTGCAAGCCTGCCTCCGCTCCCGGCGGCTGGCCCGCCCTCCCCGACGGCCGCTCCCCTCCTCGCCACGCGCTCCTCCTCCAACACCGGCTGCAGGCGAGCTCCGCCTCGGCGCGGGCGAGCTCCGCCTCTGCGCGGGCGAGCCTCCTCCAACACCGGCTGCGGGCGAGCTCCGCCTCTGCGCGGGCGAGCTCCGCCCCGGAACGGGCGAGCCTCCTCCAACACCGGCTGCGGGCGAGCTCCGCCTCTGCGCGGGCGAGCTCCGCCCCGTCGCGGGTGCGGGCGAGCTCCGCTCCGGCCGCCGCGGGCGCGCGCTGGCGAGCTTGGCCCCGGCCGGGCGAGCTCGGCGATTTGCGTAGCGAGGAGAGAGGAGACGCTTTTTTGCGTAGCGTTTGGGCAAGCAGGCAAAATGCGTCGTGTCTTTGGGTCTGCTGTTGAACGATGGATTCGGCTAGGCAAAGTACTGTGCCGGACCCATTTTGGGTTTGGGTATCGTTATTGGAGACAGTCTTACAAGCGAAGCGAAGAATGGGAATGGCGTGCCGCGCGGATGGTGCCGGGAAGCAGTGTATGTACTGCGCCTGCCCGGCTGGCCAGCCGTGTGATCTGGTGTGTGTGAGGTTATGCGTGTGAGTTGGCGCCAGCCATGCAGAGGAGTAGTCAGGAGTCCGGAGATGGGAGGAGGGAGACAGGGCAGGGGCGCGCAGTACGCACGCTGCGGCGGGGCAGAGAGCGGCTTGATGAGGGGCAGCCGGCAGGGCCGCAGGGGAGGAGGCCACGGCGACTCAGCGACGGCACGCGCACAGATCCTAGATATTTCCTGGAAGTCGACCGGGACGTGCAGCGAATTCGGGCTGTGTTCGTTTGGGTGAGAAGACATAGCCCTGGTTTAGTTCCACCCTAATTTTTAAAAAGTTGCTACAGTATCTGTCACATTGAATAGTTTGCGGTTTGTGCTTAGAGCATTAAATGTAGACGAAAAGAAAAACTAATTGCACAGTTTGGTGGAAAATTGCGAGACGAACGTTTTGAGCCTAATTAGTCCATGTTTGAACACTATTTGCCAAATAAAAACGAAGGTGCTACAATAGCCCCAAAATCTAAATTTCGCGAACTAAACAAGGGCATAGCTGAAAATAGTTGGCTGATTTATTATAAGTGAAAAATATTACCCATTAGCTAAAACTTATAAGCAAAACGGGCTCTCACCTCACAGGATGTCTCTGGCTATACCTGCAAATGGTGCGGTGCGGTGCGCACCACGTCACGACCCTCCGCTCCATTTACGATTAAAAAAGGTTCATGGGTCGAACCGCCCCTTTTGCACAGGGAGTCACTGTGACCCGCGGATAGCCGATGTTCGAACCTCATGTGCTGGCGTTGCTAACGTGCTGGCGCTGCTAAGTACTGTACGTCTACAACTTCTTCTCGTATTGTGGCCATTTAAGGACCAAATTACATAATACGTTTTTTGAATGAAAAAATCACACAATACTTTACAGCAAGTCAAATAAGCTTACAGCTAAATAATTGATAAACCAAATTGCCTAGAATATAGAGTAGCTAACTAAAAGCGATTAAAATTCTGATTTGGTTATTGCATTACACCAACTGGATCAGTACCTTAGAGACAACTCCAGTTCAGTACCTTATATACTGACAAGAGCTATATAGATTTTACAGTCAGGCCAATTGCTTCCAGCTTGCCACCGGTACAGCCGTACAGGTACCTTTCTCCAGGTTCAATGCTGATTAACTACTTCAGAAAATACTAATAAAACCCAAACTAAGAGCATCTTCCACAAAACATGATTTTTTCTAACTCCTAAAATGATATTGAGAAAAATAAATAAGGTCATACCCAATAATTTCCTATAAGCTTCCAAAATCATAAAACTTTGGTCCCACTGTCCTCTCCGTGGCCTGGGCGGGGCTCTTCGAGCGCTACCGCCATGGGTACGCCGTCCGCCGGGGGGCTCGGCTGCTTTGTCCGTTCGTCGTGGCTGGCAAGAAAATCAACGTGGGCACGTTCGACTACCTGTACTGGCTGCTCGCCGTGCTCAGCACCATCAACCTGCTCGTCTTCGTTCGAGACGCAGACCACAGTTGCTGTTCAGCGTCCTGTTCGTCTGGGCTTGTTTGATTGATAAATTATGGCTGAAAGTACTGTTGGCTGATTTAGTGTAAGAGAAAAGTATTGTTCGTTGCCTGAATAAATACGACTTATAAGCCAAATAAGACAAAGCGAATAGAGTGCAGGTTCGCGGTGGCCTGCGCAACTACGGCCGAGTGCAGGTTCGCGGTGGCCTGCGCAACTACGACGCGGCCGAGCACCAGCACGAGTAGGCACGGGTGGCCGGGATGAGCAGGCACGGGCGACTTTGGATTCAATCACTGTTCGAGAAGATGCGGCCCGACGAGTCCCCCGAGGCCGCCGCGGCGCGCGCCGTCTGGGAGGAGCTCGGCACCCACGCCCGCATTCGTATCCTCGGCGGGGACGGCGCGCGTGTGGAGGAGCGGGAGTCCGCGTCCAACCCGGGCCTCGCTGCCCGGTACGTGCTCCACGCGGTCGACGCCGAGGTGGTCGACGGCCTGCCCGAGGACGGGAGTTCGAGACCGAGGAGACCGGCGAGGACGACGGGGATGCCGACGCCATCACCGTGAAGCGCCACTACTGGGATTGGATCCACGACGATGGTGACAGTGAGCGCAAGGAGGTTGGGCTGCTCTGTTCCGTCGCCGAGAATTGCTGGACGAGCTGCGCAGCAGTTGAGCAGGAGATGTCGCGCGGAACGAGTCGCGGGAAGGAGACGGCGCACGGGAAGGAGAAGGCGGCGCGAGGAAACTCTGGATGTGCGCTCGCAAGCCGCGCGTATATTTGCGCGCAAGTGACGGTGATTTTGCAAATGCCAAAATATGGGGAAGGGATACGAGGTACTGTTGGAGATTGAGTTTTTCTCATTTTTCTAAAAAAACATGGATGTGGAAGGGATATGGGGCATTCTTGGGGATGCTCTAAAGCTAGCTCATAAAAACAACAATTTGCAACCTAGAAAATCACTCTGAAAGTGTAACACCTGCAAAGAACATCATGAAAATGTCTTTTAGTCCCAACACCCAAACTGGGATCACAGTGAGAAAAATCCAGCATCACAACCAGAGTATTAGATATGTGGCTCCTGGCTCTTAAGTCCTAGACAGAAGTTCTAGAACTCCACTCTTTGAACAAAATTACATGTTTATGGTTCTTCCTTGTACAAAATTAAGTTTCAGGCAACAGACAGTTGGTTCAATATGCATCAGTTTAAATATTACAGACATGCTCAGTTCCCAGGTGCATGACTCGAGATAAACATGTATGCAAAAGATATACATTTCTTAACAAATGTATGCAAAATAATACACATTCCTTGCTATCTCACATTTCTTAACAGATGTATGCAAAAGAATACACATTTCTTAACAAAAGAATACAATGATTGTCACATAACTAACATGAAAGTAGCCCAATTAGATGCTGGGCTAAGGGCTAACTCCTTCAGTTTTCAGTCTAGAATTCAGATTCACAAAAGGAAAATCATCCATGAAAAAAAGAACGAGAAGCTAATTGTGCCACCCACTACCCACACCTGTTACGATGTACACATTTGCACTGAATTCAGTGACTGAATATTTCAAGAGTGACTAACTAACTATAAAAGAAGAGTTGCCATGAAGGAGAAACAGGAACCAAAGCATTCAAAGCAGAAACAGTCTTAATGCCATAGATGAGGCATGACCGCTAACAGATTATTTTCTTACATTTCCCTATAAAAATCACTTGTTGAGTGGCACACTATAGGCTACCAAGCAATTGATAAACGATTGACACACAGTTTCTTCTATTTGTGTAGTGCGTCAAGGATATATCTACGTTTCACGTTCTTGAACCCCTCTGTGCTTATGCAAGCACTCACCAATACAATGTTCTCAAGCTGAAGACGAGTTCAGGTGTTCAGAAGATGCGACAGATACTAGACTCATGTAGGCAATAACTAGTATCTCCCATCCAAGATTTAGAAGAAATCTTTTTTCACATGAAGGTGTCCAATAGCAAATCACAGACTCTTACTACTCCCATCCAAGATTCCAATCACGAGAGGAAGGAGCCATGCGAGCGTACCTGCGGGGGGACTCGACGGGGACGGGAGGAGTGGCGGCAGAGGGGGATCTCGACGGCGACAGCGACAGGGAGGTTCGAGCCATGGGGCGCACCGCGGGGAGTAAGGAGCCGCGCCGCGGGGCGCGCTGCACGGAGGGAGGAGCAGCGCCGCGAGGCTGCCTCAACTCGCGGCGGTGGAGGGCCAAGGAGCCCCAGCGACGGGAGGGCCAAAGGGGTGGCGGCGTTGCGGAGGAGCCCGCAGGCGGCGGGGGGTCACGGGTCGACCCTTAGGGTCGATTGGGGTCGCCAGGGGGGCCCTTTGGACCCTCTTCGTATTGGGGTCAACCCGCCCCGAACCGGACGTCCAAACCAGGAGTGGATCATATCTGAGAACGGGTCGACCCGCCCCCCTTGCAGTTTGAAGCACAATGTTGTACACTTGTACTCGCGATATGGCCAACCGGGCCGCCCGGCACGGCACTAGCACGAGCACGGTCAGGCACGGCATGGCTAGGCACGGCACTATGCGGCACGGTGGCTTAACCGTGCCGTGCCTGATAGTGCCGCCGTACCGAGACCTCGGCCCAGGCACGGCCCTATGGGCGGTTAGCCGTGCCGTGCCGTGCTGTCGAGCACGGCAGCACGACGTGCCCTTGCTGGCCCGGGCACTGCAGCTCCACGCAAGGAGCGACCTCGCCGTCGCCGTCGTCGCTGCTGTTCTCGTGGCCTCGCGTCGCCGTCTGATAGGAGGACGCCATCACTGGGAGCTTCGGCGAGCGGGAGTGGGCCGAGGGAGAAAGAGAGAGAGAAAGGAAGTCCGCTATTCGGGAGCAGCAACTGGCGTCCGGGTAGCGAGCGAGGGGGAGGCGGTGGCGGCCTGCCCCGGCAACCAGCCTCTGGCGCGGCAAGAGAGAGGCCGCCGGCCGTCGGCCTGCTGGGGTAGCGAGCAAGAAAGTGGAGCAGCTGGAGTCTAGAGAGCGAGAGAAAGCGGCGTGGGGGCTGCCTCTGCGCGAGCGAGCGATAGCGGCGCGGGGAGGGATGGCCGGATGGGAGGAGCAGTCAGCTGGGCGGCTAGGATGTTTTTATTCTAGGGTTTTCCAATCGAGTACATCCAATGGCTTAGGAAGAATATCAAACATCCAGCGGTTCATACGAATCGGGCCAGTATAGTGCCGGCCCAATTTCTGTGCCGTGCCCGGGCCGGCACTACGGGCCGGTGTGGTAGCCCAGGCACGGGCACGACGTCGGGCCGGGCCAGGCACGGGCACAAGGCCTGTCGTGCCTCACCGGGCCAGGGCCGTGCTTTTTCGCACCAGGCCCGTACTGGGCCAGCGGGCCTGGCCCGTTTGGACAACTATAGGCCCAGGCACGGCCTGCTGCCTCGGGCCGTGCCGTGCTCGTGTCGGGCTAAAAAAGCGGGCTTCGTGCCGTGCCGTGCCGTCGTGCCTCAGGCTGCATGGACAACTATAGACCGACCTACTCATAGCAAGGCTCCTCGTCGCCAATCCAAGTGGAAGCAGCTGGCCTGCTGCCTGCTGGTCCCTGAATCATGAGGAGGTAGCTTCAGCTTCAGCAATGGCATGGCGTTGCATTGACCACCAATCCAAGGTCGCAGTATAGCACTCCCAAGGCATTGCATTGCCAAGCTGGTCCTCCGCTAATTAATCATATGCAATTGCAAGGATGGCTCCGGAGCGGGGTCACTCTCCGGTTGTCTGTACTCGGGCGTACTGCTACCAATTATGCACGCACTGATGGAGACCGTGCGCTTCGTTTGGCCGGATTCAGCAGCGATGCTATTGCTACCTACCTACAGCCGCCTGCATTGCACCAGTCTCACAATTCACCTACATTCCCTCCAGCTGAAACTCCGAGAACGAAAAGATTGCAAAGCGTGAGGCGGTACAAGCGCACGCGTGCGTGAACAGCTTTTGTCACTCTGGGAGATGGATAGGATGATGTGAAAAGCTTGAGAACTCATTACGGCAGTGGCAGTTGCCTAGTTGGAGTATGTGGGAGAGTGGTAGCACACTGTACACGTACTAGATACCCCTGTCCGGCTATCCTATTCTTGCTTTAGGACCATTCGCAATAATCGTCAAGGGGTTAAGCAAGTGTGGTATACAGCATGAGTGATCTTGAATCACTTGCCAAAAGCCATGATGATGCTTTCTCCTAATGGGTGAATACCTACAGCCGCCTGCTTTGCTGAAAGAGTCAGAGTCACAATTCACCTGCTACGTCCTCTGCATTCCAGCTAAAACTGTGAGAAACAATTGCACATGTTCACTTTGCATTACATACAGTATATGAGACGACGGTAGAAGCACGTGCCTGCACGAACGAACTACTCGTTAGGAGTTCATGTCGACGTGGTTGGGAGCTTGAAGGAGTAGTAAACTTTTGTTGGTTGGGAGCTTGAAGGAGTAGTAAACTTGAGTAGTAAACTTTTGTTGGTTGGGAGCTTGAAGGAGTAGTAAACTTTTGTTACTCTTGGATGATCTGGCTATTTGCCGTGGCGGAGCAAGCGGTTGGCGGCTCATAGCCTGTCCCGAGTACTTGCTTCGAAGTGAGGTAAGATGCTGATCATGCAACGTTTGGACTACATCGAGGGTCCATCAGCGTCGGAGGTGGAGACCTTTGATAGGCTCTTCGACGGCAACCTGACCGCGTCGGAGGCCGAGACGATGGAAGCGCTCTTCTCGGCCGTTGGAAAGGGCCCGTCTAGGCAGCTGCGAGGATGCAAGGCCACCTCCTAGGTCGCACCGCTGCGTTGGTTTTGGTTGTTTGCTTTTATGTAATATCGCAACCAAAGGTATTTTGCTAGGATGGTCCAGCTACGACTGTGTTAGGTCGGTCTTCTTTGACGCTCGATGAAGCGCGTTGTATGTCTGTTTAAGCTCTTCTACTTAATGTAATGATATGCAAACCTTTTGTATATTCGAGAAAAAAATCTGGCTATCTGCCTCCGAGACTGAGAACTCATATCCAGCTTAGAGGAAGGACCCTCCATTCCAAATTATAAGTCATTTTAATTTTTTGATACATCTATTTTGATATGCATCTAGATAATGTCTAGATACATAGAAAAAAAATGAATGAACTAAAAAAAATTAAAGCGACTTATAATAACGGAGTGAGTAGGAGAGTACACTGTACATGTACCCTGTCGTGTTGTCGCTTTTTAGGACCGTTTGGCAATCATCAAGGGACTCTCCCGGGCCCTCCTGTCACGTCCGGGGCCAACAAGGCAACATCCATCTTGTTCCCGTGCAATACAAGTCGAGTGGTTAGTACTACGTACGAACACATGATGAACTCCGCCGAAATACATACACCCGGAAGATACAGAACTGAAATCAAAATGCCATTTTTCTGATGAATTACCACCGCAGAATGGAGTGAAGAGAACATGAAAACTAGTTTCACCGGCGAGAGAAGCGATTTCAACTGCCACATGGACATGCCCTGCCTGTTTTTGTTGTTGTTGCGAATTACACAACATAGATACAGACATTCACGACGCACGCACACTTATCCCTCCGAACTAACTTACGTAAATCCTACCCATATAAGCACCTCCGAAAGACTATGCCAGCAGATCTCGAGATTGACGAAGTCACCACATACGTCTCACTGTCGGCAGGAACATCACCTACCACTGAAAGCATAACGCAGTTAAATCCTAAAATAAATCCAGAAAAATACAAATACTCATACCAAGTCAAGAACCCGGATGATAGATTTCACTAAAAAAATCTAACCAACTAAGCTGGGCTCAGTTCGCATCCTCTGCCTGTTCTTGTTTTATTCAGGCGTGCAAAAAACACAGGAAAGACAAGCTCTTTCAACGGCAGTCTACTCCTAGCAAGCAGCCATCGACCGATCGAACTATAGGCATGCAGGAACCAGCAAAAGCATGCTAGTGGCGTGGCGTGTCCCACCAGGATAAACATCGGGGGCACCCTAATATTGGCTTGCTCGCTGCCAATCTCAATATATAAATCTGACAGTGGAGCTCTCCCTCCTGTTGTGAAGTCTATCGTCGCACCAGAGGTACAGCTAGCGATCTCAATCACGCACGTACAGCTCCAGGGGGCAAAGTAAAGTTATCTGAAACCAATGTCTCTTCGAACTGTCACAGCTAGTAGACAAGCGTTGAAAAATAAAATGCTGAAGGGCATGCAGCGGTCCTCCCCTGTTGCCCTGATGCTGATCGAAAACAGCAGCTCATCAGCGATTTTTTTTAATTTTAACATTTTTTCAAAACTATTTTTAAATCTAACACTCTCGATTTTTTTTAAAAACTAACACTTTTGGCCGCGCCTATTGTCCTGGCGCGGCCAAATGCCTGTGCCGCGCCATGCATGGTGGCGTGGCAGAGGGCTGACGTGGCGACGACCAGAAGCGGTGACCGCTGACGTGACGGGGCCTGTCATACCACCGACCTTGGCGCGGCAGTGCCGCGCCCGGATCCATGGCGCGGCTGGGCCAAATAAATAGCCAGCAGCGAGCCCTCGCCTGGCGCGACGCACCCCGCCCACCACCGCCGCCCGCCGCCGCCGCCACCAAACCGCGCCGCGCGCGCGCTGCGGCTGCCACGGCCACGATGCGCGCGCCCACCGGCCGGCCTCGCCGCCCGCCCACGCCCGCCGCGCGCCACTCCACTCCCGCAGCCAGCGGCTCCAGCGCCCGGCTTGGCGCCATTTAACGCCGGCGCGTCAAGGCCGCCCGCTCCTAAGGTACCTCCCTCTCGATTTCATATATTTTTTATTATTATTGATTTAGGATAATTAGTGATTTAGGATTGTCGGGGACCTAATACCGGGGTACCCAAGGAGGTGGAACTAATAACCATCGAACTTTAAAAACTCCCGGACGGACAAGAGCACTACTGCGCTTCTTGCCCGAACGACGGGAGTTTGGTTCCGCCTCGCCCAACGCCCGTGGCCCAGCTCTGCCTCACCCGACGGCTGGAGGACGGTTCCGCCTCGCCCGACCCCCGATAGTTGGCGCGCCAGGTAGGGGCCTTTGCGCGTTCCAAACCAGGCCACGGATGGCTAACCACAACGTCAGCTAGGTCCCAGGCGCACACGTGCGTTTCAGGAGAGTAGATTTCGTTATCACGATGGGAGGAGAGTTAGTACGGGCGCACACCGCCATCCGATCTCTCCCCTCCATCGGCCTCGACCACAAGAGGCTTGGGCACCGACTCGGCGTCTCCCTCGGACCCCAGTAATCTAGGGAGAACCAGCGTCGCCTCGCCCTTTCCGACGACGACAACATGGCACGACTTTTCGAAGAGGGGCACCTCTCTCCGGAGTGCCACGTGCAGAGCGCCCCGACAGCGTTTTCGTTCGGTCTCCGCAACGCCGCGACGACCGTTGGCCACCTCGTGGCACTACGCATGGTTCTACCGCCCGCGGGCATTGAGTTCGTGGGGGTAATTGAACACGACACGGAGTCCCTCCACAAGCTCCTCACTGAGGAGCCAGGATCGTCCTCTAGCTCTAACTCTAGCAGGGGGAGCCATCATCCTTCGCGGGGATGCATCATGGTGGAGACCCCTGCGGGGCGCGTCGAAAGCGTCTCCGAGGAGGAGGCTACCCCGGTGGGCAACCCCAACGGCAGGACCGGAGGGGAGGTAGCGGCCCCATCTCGCGTAAGGATGGAGTAGCTAAGAGCCCGGAAGCTAGAGATCGAAGAGGCCGGACAAGGGCTCGTACGGGAGTACGTGGAGATCAACCGCGAGATCGAACGCCACGGAAGCGGTGGGCGCGCGCGCGCCACGGCCCGTGATGTACACTATAGGATCCTCACCGACGATGAGACCCTCCCTCACTTCGCTCGGGCAAGCCAGAACATCACCGCTGCGACGGCCTTGCTTCATGGCCTTCCAGAGGCCGCGACGTTCGAGGATCGCCGGGCCCGCCAAGAAATTCGCACGTTACTCGAGCGTGTGGCGGCGCAGTAGGCGGAAAGCTCGTTGTCTCGGCGACACGAGCTCGACACCAGCCAGCGCACGCCCTCGGTGCGCCCCGCCAAAGACGCGTCGGTTCACCAGACACCGCCAGGGAGTAGGTAGCACACCGCTGTCCCGGTGCATCAATGCCTCGGCCACAACCGCGACGCACGCAGCACCATCGACGCCTATAGACGCGCCTACAACGACTCAAGAGAAGGAGCCAAACACGGCTACCACCCACGATGCGGCGGATGCTACGACAGCGGCGAGGATCGGAGCCCGAGCCCCGAACTGTCGGGCCCTCAGGCCTTCGGCTGGCACATCCTCAACTCCGCTTTGCCACCAAGGTATCGACCACCTACCAACATCCCTAAATACTCCGGGGAAACAAACCCCGGGCTTTGGCTCGAAGACTATCGGCTTGCCTGTCAAGCCGGTGGTGCGAATAATGACGACTTCATTATCTGCAACCTTCCACTATTCCTCGCCGATTCGGCATGAGCGTGGTTGGAGCACCTTCCGTCCGGCGCCATCCAAGGTTGGGCGGACTTAAGGGAGATCTTTGTGGGGAACTTCCAGGGCACGTACAAGCGCCCTGGGAACCCATGTGACCTCAAAAACTATCGCTAGAAGGCCAGCGAAACCCTCCGCGGGTACATCCGGTGCTTCTCCCGACAGTGCAACGAGCTCCCTAACGTCGCCGACGCCGATGTGATAGGAGCCTTCCTATCCGGGACCACCTGCGAGTCTTTGGTTCATAAGCTAGGACGCAAGGGCCCACGGACCACCAAGGAACTCCTGGACATCACCACCAGCCACACCTCAGGAGAGGAGGTGGTCGGAGCAATCTTTGACCGTTCCGATGGTAAGACGAGGTGGGACGAGGGCGCCGGTGAAGGCACCTCCAACCGTCCCGCCAAAAGAAAGAATAAGAAGCAATTACGCGACGACTCGCTCGTGGCCGCTGTCGACCGCAAGGGTGGCCGGAAGCCCGCAGAGGGCTCTCCGAACCACTTCGAAAAAATGCTCGAAGGGCTGTGCCCGAACCACGCCTTTCCTATAAAACATCTGCTCAAAGACTGTGGCCTCATGCGGAAGTTCTTGCTCGGAAGCGCCAACAAAGGGGAGCGGGGAAGGAACTTGCCCCCACTGCAGACGACGCCGAGGAGAAGGATGACGCCTTCCCAACGCCGAACGGCGCCCTTATGATCTTCAAAGGATCAATGGCCTACGACTCCAAGCGACGCCAGAAGGTCACGCGCCGCGAGGTCTATACGATCGGACCGGCCACGCCTGCCTTCCTCCGGTGGTCAGAATCCGCCATAACCTTTGACCGGACCATCCATCCGGATGTCGTCCCACACCCGGGAAGGTACCCGCTTGTAGTTGACCCGATCGTTGGCCCAAAGCGACTCACGAAATTACTGATGGACGGCGGCAGCGGCCTCAACATCATGTATGCCAAGACGCTCGACGAGATGGGCATCGACCGGATGAACCTCCGTCCCTTCCGAGCGCCTTTCCACGGAGTCATTCCTGGCAAACAGGCCGTGCCACTAGGACAGATCGATGTGCCCATCACTTTTGTGGATCGGTCCAATTACAGGACTGAGACCCTCACCTTCAACGTGGTAGGGTTCCTCGAAACTTTCCCCGCCATCCTAGAACGACCGTGCTACGCGAAGTTCATGGCCGTCCCTAACTACACATACCTCAAGCTGATAATGCCAGGCCTACACGGGGTCATCACCGTCGGCACCTCCTTCCAGCGGGCCTATGAGTGCGAGGTCGAGTGCTGCGGCCACGCCACATCAATCGTCGCCTCCGGGGAACTCGCCGCCCTCAAGGAGGTGGTCGCCGAAGAAACACCCAACGCAAAGAAATCAACTGGGTCATTCGAATCGGCAGAGGGCTCCAAGGAGGTCCTCATAGACCCCAGCAGCTCCGAGGTTAAAATGGTACGCATTGGTACCGCGCTCTCCTCCGCATAGGAAAGCGCTCTCGTCGACTTCCTCCGCAACAACAAACACATCTTTGCGTGGAAACCCTCGGATATGCCAGGCATCCGAGGGAGGTCGCCGAGCATACTTTGAAAATCCACCTAGGCTCCAAGCCGGTGAAACAACGCCTGCGCCACTTCGACGAGGAAAAGCGCAGGGCCATCGGTGAAGAAATAGCAAAACTGTTGGCCGTCGAATTCATCAGGGAAGTACACCACCCAGAGTGGTTAGCAAATCCCGTTCTTGTACGAAAGAAGAGCGGGAAATGGAGGATGTGTGTCAACTACACGGGTCTGAACAAGGCGTGCCCAAAGGACCCATTTCCTTTACCACGCATAGATCAAATAGTCGATTCTACCTCAGGGTGCAAAACCCTCTGCTTCCTTGACGTGTACTCCGGCTACCACCAAATCATGATGAGAGAGTCCTACCAGATCGCGATGTCTTTTATCACCCCCTTCGGATCGTTCTGCTACATCTCAATGCCGTTCGGTCTGAAGAACGCCAGGGCGACTTACCAGTGCTGTATGCTCAACTGCTTCAGGGACCTCATCGGGCGGACCGTTGAGGCCTACGTCGATGACATCGTAGTTAAGTCCAAATGGGCTAACCACCTTGTCGCCGATCTTGAACAAACCTTTGCTAAACTCCGGGAAAATGGCATCAAACTCAATCCCGAGAAATGTGTTTTCGGGGTCCCGAGGGGCATGCTGCTCGGCTTCATCGTCTCCGAGCGTGGCATCAAAGCCAACCCAGAGAAAATCTTGGCCATCACAAAGATGGGCCTGATCCAGAACATAAAGGGGGTTTAGCAGATCATAGGGTGTCTCGCCGCCCTCAGGTAATTCATCTCGCACCTCGGCGAACGAGGACTCCCCCTTTATCAACTCCTGAAGAAAGCTGACCGCTTCGAGTGGACAACCGAGGCCCAGGAGGCGCTTGACATGGTCAAGCTACTTCTAACAAAACCCCGGTCCTAGTTCCTCCAAGCAACGGGGAATCCCTCTTGCTATACATAGCGGCCACACGCAAGTGGTCAGCACCACCCTGGTAGTAGAGCGGGAAGAAAAGGGGCATGCCTTCAAGGTATAGCGCCCTATGTACTTCATCAGTGAGGTACTATCCGACTCCAAAACCCGCTACTCCCAAATCCAGAAACTCCTATATGCCGTACTCATCACCAAGAGGAAGTTACGCCACTACTTCGAGTCACACCCTGTGATAGTCGTGACATCGTTCCCCCTCGGCGAGGTCGTCCATAGCCAGGACGCCACAGGGAGAACTGCAAAATGGGCACTCGAGCTGATGGACCAAGGCATCGCGTATGCACCCTGAACGGCAATCAAGTCCCAGGTGTTGGCTACCTTCATCGCGGAATGGACCGAGGTCCAGATGCCACCGGCGGTCATCGATCAAGAGTACTGGACAATGTACTTCGACGGGTCACTGGTGAAAAAGGGCACCGGCATGGGGCTAGTCTTTGTATCACCCCTCGGGGTCTGCATGAGGTACATGGTTCGGCTCCATTTTCCCTCATGAAATAATGTCACCGAATACGAAGCGCTCATCAACGGCCTACGAATCGCCATTGAGTTGGGCATCCAACGCCTCGACATCAGGGGCGACTCCCAGCTGGTCGTCAACCAAGTCATGAAGGAATCGAGCTGCCACGACGCCAAGATGGTGGCGTACTACCAAGAAGTCCCACGACTGGAGGACAGATTCGACGGCCTCGAACTCAATCACATCCCAAGGCGCCACAACGAAGTGGCCAACGCACTCGCGAAAGCAACATCCAGCCCAGAGCCTGTGCCGACTGGAGCCTTCGCTAGTGACCAACACAAGCCCTCGGTGCGCTACGAGGGGTCGGAACGGGCCGACGATGGCCCATCTGATCCGGCCCCGAGGGCCAACCCGTCGACTCCTCCGTTCGACCCCAAGGTCATGGAGCTTGAAGAGGATCCAGCAGCAGAGCCTGACCCTCGGAATGACTGGAGAACGCTTTACCTCGACTACCTCCTCCGCGACACACTACCAATGGACAGGACGGAAGCTCGACGGCTCGCACGTTGCGCCAAGTCCTTCGTTCTTGTAGAAGGCGAACTCTACAAACGAGGCCACACCGGGATCTTGCAGCTCTGTATCCCTAGCGAACAGGGAAAACTTCTACTAAGTGACATCCACGGTGGGGTCTGCGGTCAGCATGCCGCGCTGAGGACCTTGGTTGGAAACGCATTCCGATAGGGCTTCTACTGGACCACCGCAGTAGCCGACGCCGAGCAAATCGTATGCACCTACGAAGGGTGTTAGTACTACGCTTGGCAAACTCACCTCCCGGCCCAGGCACTCCAGATGATTCCCATCATGTGGCCCTTCACGGTCTGGGGGCTCGACCTGGTTGGGCCATTCAAAAAGGCGCCCGGGGGCTTCACCCACCTACTTGTCAATATAGAGAAGTTTACAAAATGGATCGAAGCTCGGCCGATCTCCACAATCAAATCTGAGCAGGCTGTGCTGTTTTTCATCGACATCATCCATCGTTTTGGAGTACCAAACTCCATCATCACAGACAATGGCACACAGTTCATCGACAAGAAATTCATTCGATTCTATGATGAACAACACATCCGGATCGATTGGGCGGCCGTCGTGCACCCCCGGACGAACGGGTAGGTCAAGCGCACAAACGGCATGCTCCTATACGGCCTCAAGCCCAGGATCTTCAACCGGTTGAACAAGTTCGGCGCACGCTGGGTCGCCGAGCTCCCCGTAGTACTCTGGAGCCTGAGAACAACTCCCAGCCGGGCCACTAGCTACACGCCTTTCTTCATGGTCTACGGTGCCGAGGCCATCCTCCCGACAGACCTCGACTACGGAGCGCCAAGAATTAGAGCATACAACGAACAGGGATCCGAGGCATCCCACCAAGACGCCATGGAGCAACTAGACGAAGCCTATGACATTGCCCTCCTCCGTTCGGCCAAGTACCAGCAAGCGCTACGGCGGTACCACAGCCGACGGGTGTGGGACCGAGCCTTCAACATCGGGGACCTTGTTCTCCGCCTCGTACAAAGCAACAAGGACCGCCACAAGCTCTCCCCACCATGGGAAGGACCGTACGTCATCGTGGAAGTACTCCGTCCAGGTGCCTACAAGTTGAAGACTATCGATGACAAGGTCTTCACCAACGCCTGGAACATCGAACAGGTACGTCATTTTTTCCCTTAAATAAACACATAATTTTCCTTATCAGTTTTTGTCTTTACAAATCCCCGATCTTTAGTGACATCCGACCCCTACAAATTGTGAGGGGTCAGATCTCACTCGGGGGCTGATACAAATGATACAAGTACGTTTATCTTGCAAACACTTCCTGTGTTATCTTTACAAACATTTTTCTAAGTTTTTTGTTCTTCTCATAACAAGTCCTAAGAACTAAGATTTCGGGAACAAATTCTGAGTACAACTGGTAGGACTGTGGGAGACCCACGCGCCCAGCGGCTACAACCTCTTTGCTCACCAGAGTAATTAGAATCAATTCACCTGCACTCCTAGTTTCCTACAACTTGGGCCATGGGAAGGGTCGGAGGGCACCGAAACCTCTTCTACAAAAGAGGAAGCTGAAAAGCTATTTGCCGTAACAAAAGATGAAAATTTGTTCATTCTTTGCACAAATTCACCACTTACAAAGTGATTTCATCATGAAAAGGACCCATGTACTCTTAAAATCCAAAGGACTATTTACTCGGGGGCTCCCCCACAAACTTATTCATTTACAGTCTCTGCCTAGCTTTACTACAAGTACCACTGCGGTCGCCGCGCTGCGCTCTCCATCGGCAACGTCCTGGCATGTACACAGGCCAGTTCGTCTACTGCGGCCGCCGCGCCACGCTCTCCATCTGTGATGCCCCGCCGCTCCGCAGGATCCTAGCGCTGTCATCTGCAACATCGAGCACCACGCCGGTGATTGTGGTGCCCGTCCGCCTCGTCATCAGCCACAACCCTAACAACGGCACCTCCACCAGGGCATCCGGGGACTACGCCATCGTCATCAACCGCAACCTTGACAACGGCGCCTGAACGGGGGTGCCTGCCGCCGAAGGAAGGACACAACGAACGACGGCAAGGCCAACGACGCTCGGCACCCTCCAGTGCCCCTCCTCCTTCGACGGCAGCGACCCATTCTCGGCAAAGGTGACCCACACCATCTCATCTATGTTGGATGACCCCCAACTCGACATCACACCCTAGATTCATAGACAGATCTGTGAGTTCTTCTCTCCCTGGCATTGCCCTCTCGTACATAGGAACCGCTGCATTCGGTGGAAAGGAAGGAGAAGAAGTGGTGGCATAGAGGCTGGCAAGGAAGTGGGACGAGAACTCCCCTCCCCCCTATTTAAAGAAGGGGCTCAGCAGCTGAGGAAAGGAGAAAGGTTGGGACGAAAAACTCTCTGCCTTCCCCTATTCAATGCAAATGCGAAATCAATGCTGACAGAAAGCCGAGGGGACGCGACGGAACCGGCGGGACGCGCTCTGGTCGACAAGACGTCGCCTGGTCAAACAGAAAGTGGCCTGGGCGTGGCCCACCACTAATGCACCCCCGGCGCTAGAACCGGGGCACACTCGCATGCAGGCGACTCTCCGCTTCCCCGGGCAGGACTGAGGAATGACCCAATGACGAAACCCCCGTCCAAAGGGAGCCCAGCGGGCCTCCTGGGCCGATCGGACGGCCCAGGCAAAACGACAGACTAATGACCGCTGAAAGATAAGTACCTCTGCCTACTTACTTTGAGCGATAACTTCTTCACCGAGCCGCCGACCCCAGCAACAGCGTGGGCACGGACATTGCTCGGAGGCTACCGAGGGTGTCTATTTGTTTAGACACCCTCTTTGCCTGACCCCTCCTTACGCTTAAAAACTGGAAGCGCGGTGTGTGGGTATAAAAACTTTGAACACAACTGGACGAACCGCCAGACCCTACGCCTCTACGGCTATGGTGTTTTTTGTTCACCAGCATAAATCGAACTCACAGTTCCCCACACCGCGAGCCTCGGCTCTCGCCTTCTCATAAAGGATTTGGAGGGGTCCCCCTATAGAACCTCCTTCGAGGAGAAGCTGTCAGATCGACTAAATCAATCGAGCGGCTCAAAATCACCGCAGGGAGACAAAAACAAAAAATAGCGATTCTCATGCAGGTTACTCCTACCTCATCGCAAACATCAGGGCCTGAACCCCACACGGACACATCTGGTAGGAGCTTCCCATCGCTCATATCACCAAGGTAATCCTGCTTTCATTTCAAATTAAATCGTACATTAAACTCATGCAGTTGCTGCATCCCAAACACTTCGTGTCGCGTCACGAAGTGGCAGTCGCCTCATTCGATACGAAATGACAAATGACCGAGGTTTGAAGGCCAGCCCACAAGGGGCTCGAGGCCGCCTCGCGTCAAACAAAGCCAGGGAGAAATAACTGAGACGAGCCCCAGCGGCCCTGCCCGACCCCTCTCAGAAGCGGACAGGGACATCTCGACCTTTTCTCGTTCGATTCTAACCCCGAGCCAAACCCATAGAGTCTCCACCGAGGAGAGGCCAGCGGGTCACCCGAGCCTATTGAACGGCTCGGGCATCTACCGGGAGGCGGGTTAAGAAGTTGTGGAGTGCCACCTGAGGGCTCTGCCGATCCCGTCAGCAAATGATGGACCCGGATTCCACACGAACGTACCCGTTAGCGAGCTCATTGAGCGCGGCACTCGAGCCGTCAAGGCAAGTGTCGTCAACTCAGCCCCTCTGGTTGTGAAAACCGAGGA
Organism: Miscanthus lutarioriparius; assembly: GCA_904845875.1. NCBI lineage: Eukaryota > Viridiplantae > Streptophyta > Magnoliopsida > Poales > Poaceae > Miscanthus > Miscanthus lutarioriparius. Next base: position 7,108,550 of record CAJGYO010000019.1, on the reverse strand, counting down.
TGGGGTAACACGCGAAACATGGCCGACCCCTATCAGACCCTAACAGGGCTCGGGGGCTCGAGCCGCTCAATCCGAGATCGAAAGACCGAGGTTCGAAGGCTGACCCGCAAAAGGTCTGAGGCCGCCTCGCGTCGAACAAGAGCTAGGGGAGAAAAACGTGGATGAGCCTCAGCGGCCTTTGCCCAACCCGCATTAAGGCGGGTAGGGTCATCTCAACCTTCTAGTTCAATCTAGCCCCAAGCCGAGCCCATAGAAACCCCATTGAGGGGGAATCAGTTGGAAGGCGGGGCAAGGAGCAACGGGATGCCACCCGAGGGCTTTTGCCGACTTTGTCGCAAAGCAACGGGATCGGATTCCACCCGAACACCTCTGTTAGCGAGCTCATCAGGCACGTCATTCGAGCCACCGAGGCAAATGACATCGTCCCAATCCCTCCAAATTGTGAAGAATTACGGACGGGACGAACATTACAAAATAGGCCGGCCCTCGACCAAATCCCCAGAACGCGCGGGGCTCGGGGAAGGCTGAGCCAGCGGTAAAAAAACCAAATGCGCGGTCACACAGCGATCACCGAAATCCTAAGTAAGGGGTATGAGCGAATACAAACGTAAGCTCACTTCCCTCGCTCCGGTCTCTAGCAACCTCGATCCCAGCAACCGCAAGGGGTCGGATGTGGCTCGGGGGCTGATAAAGGTACGGGTACCTCATTTCTTTTTTCGTAACGGTCATTACAACAGACCTGTCCTTGCATCAAGACTGATGGCAAGGTTTGGGGGGACAGATAGGTAAGACTGCAAGAAACCCACTTCCAGACGGCTACGGTAATTTTTGCTCACCAGCACAATCAAAACTTCCCCTACACACCTCGGGCCTTACAGTCTAAAAACGAGCGGAAGAGTCGCATCACATAAACTTCTTTTCATCACAAAAAAGGAAGAAGATAAGACCAAATGAAACAAAATGAAATTATGAAACGAATCCACGAAACTGTTTCTAGGACACGAAAGTACCAACACTTGTTCACATATTACGAATAAATGTTTATCATAATGATTCAAACTAACTACTTCCGCGGAGGGAGAACTGCTTCTTTCAACCTGTCCGCCAGGTTCCGCGCAAGGGGAGTCACCGCCTTCTCCATCTCGTCCAGCTCAGCGTCTTCATAGACAGGTGCAAAGCCTTGGCTCATCACCTCTAGGTTGATCTCCCGATCATAATGGGAACGGGCGACAGCGAAGGCTTTGGTGATCCTGGCGAGAAAGGCGTCCTCCTCAAGTTGGGCCACCTGCGCCATGATACCCGCGGCACGAACCGCGAGCGAGCTGGTTTCCACCGGCTGCGTCACCCTCAGGGCATCGATGACCACCCCGACAGCGACTTGCAGAAGGTTGTGCTCGTCACTCTCGGTCTGAAGGATCCCTCGCACTTCGGCAAGCTCCTTCTCCAGCCTGGCAGTGACGCTCCCGGCGTCCAACCTTCGGTTCACCGCAACTCCAAGATCCGCCCGGAGGTAGTCAGCCACCCAACGCGCCTCGTCGCGCTCCCGGATGGCAAGGTCCCAATCCTCATGGGCTGTACCATGCTCCGAGCGAAGTCTTTCCTCGGTCCGATGTAGCTCGTCCTGCTCCTCGCGCAACCGGGCGATCACCTCGGAGTCCCGGTCCACCCTCTGCTGCAGCGTCGTGGACCTCTCCTTAGCCTTCAGCCTAAGGTCCCGCTCCATCTCCAGCCCCGCCAGGAGCTCGCCGACCCGCTCACTGGCCGTGGCATCCTTCTGTAGCAACTCGTCCCGCTCCTATTGAAGCCTGGCGGTCGCCTCCTCATCCACCTTCACCCTCGCCGACAGGTCCTTGAACATCCCATGGAACTCCTCCGTGTCCCAACATGCCTCGGCCTCCTGCTGCTGGGCACCAGCAAGCTGCGCGCCCATGTCTCATCGCAATCGGGCCTCCTCGGTGAGGTGGTCCCACTCCACCTTTTGCTCGCGGAGGAATCGGGATTTATTCCGGCTACGAGCAACGATACACTGAAAAGAGGACCGGTATCAGAAATACGAAAACACAAAAACACATGAAGAGGGAAGATTAAGCGGGTACCTGGCCAGAAGGGAAGAGGATCTCGTGTAGGGCACCACTGGCTTGGCTCAAGGCATCCATCACAGTCGAGAACCCGATGTCAAGATTCTCCCACTCCATGCTCTCGGAAAGCCTCATCGAGCGAGAAAAGAACCGACGCTGGGTCCTGAGCGGCCATCCACTAGAGCGGCGGCTCATCCTGCACGGGGCAGCGGCTACCCCTTGACAACAGGGCCGGAGACGACCTTCTGCGGGTCCTCTCCACCACCGTCATGACACCCGGAAACACTCCGACCGCGTCCTCCTCCATCCGGCCTGCCCTAGGCGCCGTGGCTTGGACCGCCGGTGGCACGGATTGCGCCGCCCCCTCGGATGCCACCATGGCAGTGTTCGACCCCACCGGGCTTGTCGCGGTCGCAGCCACCTCCGTCTGAACCTCCAGTGGTGCAGACTGCGCTGCTTCCTCGGACGCCGCCGCTGCTGCATCTGACTCCGTCCGTCCCACGGCGAGCGCCGTCACTTGGGCCACCGGGGGTACGGATTGTGCCACCCCCTCGGACACCACCATGGTTGCGTCCTGCTGCTCCTGGCTTGGCGCGGCCGCGGCCGCCTGCTCGGCAACCACCAAGGGCACTTGCGCCACCGCGGGTGCCGCCGGACCGGCCAACGAGGCCACAATGTCAGCGCCGCTCCTACCCAAAATAGGGGTGACGTCGAGCAGCGTCATCCGTCCCGCCTGAAGGGCAAGGCTCTTCTTAGGCTCCGACCCCATAGGGTGGCCCCGTCGCTAGAATCTGCAAAAGGAAAAAAGGCGTAAGGTCGGAACAGAAAAATAATGGGAAAAAACGAGGGGAATCGACGACATACTCTGACGCTTTCGGGCGGCGGGTACGTTTCGGGGATGAACCCCCGGACCCTTGCTCCAACTCGTGTGGGCGGGAACATTTTGAGCCTGCCCCATGCTCCGAGGAAGGGGGGCTCATCTCCCTTGTCTCCGAGGGTGCGGTGTCAGGGCCGCTCCCCTCCATCGGCTCATGGGGTGCGGCGCCAGAGCCGCTCCCCTCCGTCAGCTCATGGGGCGCGACGCTAGAGCCACCCCCCTCCATTAGCTCATGGGGCGCAGGGTCGGAGCCGCCCCCCTCCACCAGCACCTCGGGGACGGCCTCGGATCCGTCCCCTCCCATCCACTGATCCTCCACCGGCACCCCGACGGTGACGGTGGATCCACCGGCTCCCATCGGACCTAGGGGCAGGCCCGGCTCCACTGTTCCTGCGGACTCACTTTCCCCCGCGTGGAATGGGAAGGGTCCCTATGTGGGCAACGAGTCCTCGTTCACCAGGTCACCCCAATCCACGTCGGCTGCTGTCTCGTTTGACTCGTCGTCGTCATCGTCATCGTCTTCACTGCCGGTCTCCTCTCCTCGGTCGCGAGCTTGCTGCTTCCGTATCGCCTTTTTCTTCGCAAGCTCCCTCGTCTTCTTGTCCCAACCGGCCAAGGCACGGTTCACTACCATCCGGGCTGGGTCCTTCGGCAGTGAAGCCGAGCTGTCCTTGAAAACAGTCCCCCCGGCTGGTCCTGCTATCCCGAAGTTAGCATCAGGGCATCATAAATTTCAAGTGAAAAAGGAGCGAGGGGAAAGAAGGCTTACTAAGTCAACGAACCCCGGTTCTAGCCGCATTGGGGGATGTTCCAGGCACCGGATACATGAAGTCAAGGACGGCGCCAACGGAGTCCTACATGGGCTCCATCGCCTCCTTGATGCACTGCGCTACTTCAGAGTGAGGGAACGCCTCATCGACAAGCACCGTCCCTTCGAACGACGCTTCGGGCACCATCTGATATAGGGGAAGCGCGCGCGCCATCAGCGGCGCAACCCTCCTCGCATGGTAGGCGCCGATAATCCCCGACCCCTTCATGCCCCTTTGCTTCAGAGTTCGGAGGGCGGCGAGAAGGCCATTGAGATGCTTCTTTCCCTTGGCCGTGACACCCCACCCCCACGACTCCAGGGCCTCCAAGATGTAGTGCCTAGTGAAAGTTGGCAAGGGGGCGGTGACGTCATTCTTGACATAGAACCATTGCGAATGCCACCCCTTGTTGGAGGTGGATAGACGCATTAGCGGGTACGCCCCCCTGCCGGTTGTTGTGGAGGTGGATGCTGGCACACCCCATAGGCGCGTGCAGCTCTTGCTTCTCGACCTGCCTCTTCACAAGATTGATGGCGAAGAGATACTGCCACAGGTCGAAGTGGGGACTAATGAACAAGAACCCCTCGCATAGGGCGATGAACGCCGCAATGTGCTGGATCCTGTTGGGGGTAAGGTGCTGTAGCTCCACTTGATAGTAGTCCAGCAGTCCCTGGAAAAACTGATGGGCGGGCATGGTGAATCCCCGCTCGTGGAAGTGAGCGAAAGACACGACGTACCCTTTAGGCGGCTGCGGCTCGTCCTCTTCTCCGGGCAGCCGCCATTCCTCGGCGACGGTCAACGGGTGAAGGAGGCCTCGGCGGACAAGGCCCTCCAGGTGCTGAGGGGAGATGTTGTATTTGTACCCCGAGTCCATTGTGATGGCTAGAGCAGCACAGGGAAGAAGGCAGTAGCGAGTTTGATGGCGGGAGCAGCGCGGGTGCGAGAAGCTCAGGTGATTCGCGGCGGAGGCTAAGAATGCGAGGGCAAAGAAGCAAAGTACGGAACCCTATGGGAGAACGCTGTGGTTTTATAGGGGTGACAGATGTGAGAAGGGCAACGGTCCACCTCGATCTCTGATCCCACCATGATGCACCGCCACATCACATCACGTCACGTCACGGGACACGCGCACGGGATCCCTATCCCTTCCCGCAAAAGTCGTGCCAAGCGGTTCGCCTTCCCCAGGTGGACCAGGACTCTCTTCCCACCAAGGGAACATGGGTCACAAAGCTTTTCCCTCCGGCCCACCTAGGGCCCCAGAGCCCAAGGGCCGTCCCAACGAGGGATGAGCCCGCAAATGACTAGGACTCAAGGATGCAAGCATCACCAGGGCCTCGATCTGCAGTCAGGCCTAGCCAGGCCGGCACTGAATGAAATCCCCGCAAACGGAATACCACGATTCCCTTAAAAATATCTAGTTGACAAAACACCAAGTCTTACGGCCTTACCCACGGAGGGTCCGATAACACCCCCTGGGCGATTCTACTTGAATCACCCGAGGGCTACACACCCACCGTGGCGCTTCGCGCGCACCCCCTCGACAAATTAACTCCGACGAAATAAAACACCCCTGGCGATTTTGTCCGAATCACCCGGGGGGCTCTGCTCTTGTCTGGGACGTAATACCGGGGTACCCAAGGAGGTGGAACTAATAACCATCGAACTTTAAAAACTCCGGGACGGACAAGAGCACTACATCGCTTCTTGCCCGAACGACGGGAGTTTGGTTCCGCCTCGCCCAACGCCCGTGGGCTAGCTCCGCCTCACCCGACGGTTCTGCCTCGCCCGAGGGCTGAGGGCTCGGCTCCGCCTCGCCCGAGGGCTCAGGGCTAGACTCCGCCTCGCCCAACCCTCGAGGTATAGACTCAGCCTCGCCTGACCCCGAGGGTTGGGCTTCGCCGCCTTGACCCCGAGGTATAGACTACCACCCGACCTCGAGGGCTGGCCTTCGCCTCATCCGACCCCCGGGGGCTGGGCTTGGCCTCGCCCGATGGATAAAGGCTAGCTCCGTCTCGCCTAACAACCGCACCCCGCTCCCTCATGATGATAGGCACAGGGTAAGACAAGATGTTTGGGTCAACCGCGGCATCGAGGACCATGCCCTGCGCCCCTGCAGGAAAGTACCATCAGGCTTGATGGGACGGGCACTTAGTCCCTTCTAGGCATGGCAGAGCCTGAATAGTGTTGCAAGCACGTGCTCTTCGCCCTACAGAGTTGTAGGCGCCATCTTCAGCCTCCGGGCGAAGAACCCGACACGGGCAAACGTCAACCACTACGTTCCAAGGGAGGGACTCTGTCCTCTCTACATGGCAAACGAAAGCGATCCACGGCGCCATCCACTCCCCACGGGGTCAGAGATCGACAACCCTATCTGACAGGCCGCCCGCAGGGGTGGGACGGGATGCATCCACTTGCTAAATGAGGCCAGGGCATGGCCTACGAAGATCAACAAACATGCCACCCCTGACACAGTCTGCCATGTTATGCAGGGCAGGCGTGGGAAAACAGGGAGACCCGGATCCTTCGAAGGACCTTCCACACTCTTGGTATTTTCCTCTTTCTCCCATCTGTAACCCCTGCTCGCCCCTTGGTCTATAAAAAGAAGGGCAGGGCTTCCCACTAGAGGGACCGACTTTTAACAAGCAACACAGACATAGACCAACTCATAGAGAGTTCGGTTCGACACGTTACTCACACAGCCAGGCCGCCACCAGGCTCTTGGCATCCTTTCAACCCTTCCATCGAGAGACTGGGACCAATCCTCTCTCGACCGCTTGTACCCCTACTACGAACCTTTTTCGGTGCTAATAACACGAGCAACAACAGACTAGACGTACGGACATTCAGCCCGAACCAGTATAAACCTTGTGTCCTTTAGCGCACTATCCGGGCCTAACGCACATCAATTATAAATTTACTAGCCGGTGCTTGTTCGAAACACCGACAAGAATAGTTAGGGTTTTATGTTTGTTATTGATTCATGAATGTTAGTGATTTTGGATAGTTTGTGATTTAGGATAGTTAGGTTAGTGAATTTGTTTGTGATTTACGTAGGTAGTTTTTAGGTTCGAGGTAGTGTGTTCTAGTATAGTTAGGATTTTGGGTTTAGGGATTGATTATGTATTTGTTATTTAGTTTATAGTTAGTTATTTAGTTAGGGATTTTTGGTTTAGGATTGAATTATGTATTTAGTTTATAGTTGTTTGTATTTAGTTAGGGTTTAGGGATTTTATGGATTGATTATGTATTTATTATTTAGTATAGTTAGGATTTTGGGTTTAGGGATTTAGGATAGTTAGGTTAGTGAATTTGTTTGTGAACTTACTAATGTTAATTTTAATTTTGTTAATTTGAATACTCTAATGCTCTGTTTATCAATTTGTAACAGTATGGCCCCTCCCACGCAGCATCCGTTGTACCCCATTCTTGAGGTGGAGTACGACGACCAACACCGAGCACACATCTTGAGTGACACCGACGCAGAGGTGGCCTTGCCTCCTTTGAGGCCTTGCACGCACACCAGGGCACACCAGTGGGACGAGCGTTATGCGCCGTACATACGGCGTGCCGGCTTCTTCGAGCTTGTCCGTGTTATCAACCTCGGTCTTCCGCCCCTTGACCTAGCACTACTTACTGTATCTATAGATAGGTGCGAGTGCATTCTTTGTACGTAAACTTTCTTGTAACAAATTTGAGGCAACTAACAGTCGTTCTATTCTTATAATAGGTGGAGGCCTAAGACCCACATGTTCTACCTACCTTATGGCGAGATGACCTTGACGTTGCAGGACATAAAGGCTATTTTAGGCCTTCGGTTGGGGGGACTTCCAGTGACAGGGATAGTTGACAATGATCACTAGAGGGAGCTGGTGGCTCAGTTTACTGGCTTTCTTCCACCGGACGATGATGCTTCCAAGAAAAATAAGTGAGTAATTCAAGCCTATTTAATACTTGCATTGCTTTCCTGCAGCCATGGGGTCTCATTTTCTTTGGTCAATTTTAGGAAAAGTTCTGGTGTTTCGTCGTCCTGGATCATAGAGCGCTTTGATTAATTGGACCCACAGGCTGAGGAGGCTCTGATCGACAGGTTCGCTCGAGTGTGGCTATGGCACTTTCTTGGTGCCTTCCTCTTTCTAGACGCCTCGGGCAACACCATCAGTTGAATCTACCTAGACATACTTCACCAGCCGTGGGAGAACATAGCGGCATACAGCTGGGGCAGCGCAGTCCTGGCATGGACGTATCGATAGCTATGCGTTGCCCGCCGTCGCACCTCAGGCTATGCGAACCTTGGGGGTTGCTCCTACCTACTCTAGGTTTGGTATTGGCAACGATTGCCCGCTGGGAGGCCCCTTAACAATGGTTTACCGGTAAGTACTTTGGTTCATTATATTCTTCAAGGCAGTTAGATATGATGAGATTATTAGTGGCTAATTCATTATCGTGTTAAATGCAGCGATGGAACGGGCATGATACACTCACTATAGCTCTGTATATCTGGACGGAAGCACAGTTAGTTAGAGGGAATGCATGGCGCAAGTACAGAGAGTACACGGACGGTCTCGACGTCCTGACACAGCACCAGGTTATGCTCTCTACTATCATACATGTGTCTTCTTCGATGTACACTATATCACAGCCTAACTCAATTACAAAATTTCAGGTGCATTGGTGTCCTTGGGATTCTCCAGAGCTCCAGGCCTATCTCAGTCCTATCACTAGGGATGAGTCACACGAGTATCGCTGCGACATCCCTCTTATTTTCTTCCATGTGGTCGAGATTCACTTGCCCATCCGGGTCTACAGATAGTTTGGAAGAATGACAGGCTGCCCACCACCGCTTTACTCCACCAACCAAGAATTGCACGGGTGCATTATCGATTAATAACAATGCTACAATTCAAAGGTTTGTTTGGTACAACTAACATCATTTTGTTGCAGGTATGACCGCAGGAAGAGGTATAAGACCAAGGATTAGCACGTGACACACAGCTCGCGGATCGATTTGTGGAAGAACAGGGTGCCACATGCGGTCCTTGAGGGTCCTCCACACGACCAACACACCTTTGATGAGTACCTGCGGTGGCTTCACAGGTCTACGAGGACACATATCAAGCCCCCGTACACTGACGTGGCGATTGACGAGGACTCGGAGGAAGATGTCATCGAAGATGTGTACAATGTTACCACTAGGGAGGACACACAGCTACAGAGAGCCCCGCTTCAAAGATACATGGTAATATACTTGAGTGGTACAACTTGTTAACATTTTGGTATTAAGTATGTGTACTAAAACTGTCTAACCGTGTTTTTGTACCTAGGTGACACAATTATCAAGGCTATCCAACGAAGCAGCGTTCCGGCTACATGAGTCTAGAGGGTAGGGACCAGGCGTTCTCGCGGCTTTTGTGGAGGTAAACATAAACTTGTCCGTTCTAAAAATGTTTCTTTAGTGTATATGCATTTGGGTAATGCACTAACTTTAACGTCTATTTATGCAGAAGGTGAAGAAGAGCTGCAGGAAGCTAGCTCAGAAGTTGAGCTGCATGGACACTCCTTATGAGGAACGGCCACTCCCGGCGCGGTCGGGTGGCACGTCTTCAGCCTCTTTGAGGACACTAGCCGGCTCTTCTTAGCCGATGACAGGTGCAACTTCCGCGGTGCGTACACCACCACATCATAGCGCTGGGAAGGACCCTACAACCGAGGACAACGACGACGACCCCCCGGGCTTCCGCGGACAGCACGACCAGTGGGACGATTGGCTGCAGGACGAGATCGGCATGTCTCAGCTTGGTGGTGCCCCGCTTGGCACCCAAGGAGCCTCACAGGTACTAACAAAGATAGTTTGTTTTGATACATAGGCTCCATGAACCAACGATCATAAAGAATTATAAGTAATCATGCGTATCATATACTTGCAGGGTACGAGCCGTATGCACCGTCGACGCGACCATACTGATGTTGGCTACACTCCCAATGTGTTGCCAACAAATCCGAAGAGACAGAGACATCCAAGGGATCCTTAGTTTGTTAGGTCAAACGAATATTGGCATCCGAAACTTGCAAGGTTATTTGGTTATGTTATGTCAAACTTATGTCGAAACAATGAATATGTTATGTGGCAGCTTGTCCACGTGCTTCTTATTCGTTTCTTTGCGTCGCGGCAGCACTGCCGGCGAGATTAAGTACCAACTAGTTCGGGAACCGGCAGTCCCGACGTATCTCGACGCCGGTGGCAATTTTTCGTACTCGATTAGTTAGGATTTTGCATAACCGTATTATGAAAGATGAATCATTGGCTTATCAAATTCTTTATTCGGCCGTGAAAATAATTCAACAAAAGACGGGCGCGACGCGTTTCGATTAAACCGTCCAGGTACCACCGAACGGGCGGCGGGCGCGGCGGCCAGGTGGCGTGGCTGCTCGGCTAGGCGGGGCTCGCGCGCGGTATTTATTTGGCCCAGCCGTGCCACGGATCAGGGTGCGGCACTGCCGCACCAAGGTCGGTGGCGCGGCAGGCCCTGCCACGTCAGTGGTCACCGCTTCTAGTCGTCACAACGTCAGCCCTCTGCCGCGCCACCAGGCATGGTGCAACACAGGCATTTGGCCGCGCCAGGGCAATAGGCGAGTCCAAAAGTGTTAGTTTAAAAAAATCGAGAGTGTTAGATTTAAAATTAGTTTCGAAAAAGTGTTAAAATTAAAAAAAATCACTCATGAGGGCAGAACAACGTCGTCCCGTGAAGCGCGAAGAAGATAGCCAGCCAATGCAGTGACCATTCGATTCTGATCGATTCCAGTCACAATGTAAGCAAGCACATCTCCCGTGTGATATTTTTTCTTTTTCTTTTTGGAAATGTTATGCTTTATGATTATGATTGTGCTTATGCAAGAGCAGTCAGAGGGATCCAACCATAGGACGCCCCAAGCGATATGATGAGGCGACATATAATATGTGAAGATGGTTGTAACGTGATGCCTTCTTAGGCTCACGGCTCCATGTTAATATAGCCAGAAAAAACCTCTTGCGTGGCGCTTACAACTTGAACAACAAGAAATGAATCTAGACGCTAACTTACAACAAGAGATTACAACAACTTGGGGTTATCCTATCCTATCTCTAGTGGAGCCATAACAACATGCCTTGAGTAGCAATCCAACACGCCGTGATCACATGCCATGCATATCCCGGATATTCTGGTTCCAACCATCAGATATTCCAACATCCCCCCGACAATCACAACTCACCTGTGAGATTGAGATTGGTTCTAAAGAGCATCATCTGTCTTACTAGGAGTGCTTTGGTGAAACCATCGGCAACTTGATCTGATGTACTGCTAAACCGAACATCTAAACACTTCGAAGCAACTTGTTCTCTCACAAAGTGATAGTCTATCTCAATGTGCTTAGTTCGAGCATGAAAAACAGGGTTAGCTGAGAGGTACTTTGCAACTATATTATCACACCATAGACGTGCTGCACGAGGATGTGAAATTCCTAGTTCATCAAGTAATTTACGAACCCACATTACCTCGGCAGTTGTGTTTGCCGATGCTTTATACTCGACTTCAGTGCTCGATCTGGAAACTATAGCTTGTTTCCTTGCACACCAGGACACAACGTTGCTGCCCAACAACACAACAAAGCCTCCTATTGATCTTCTATCATCCGGACAGCATGCCCAGTCTGCATCTGCAAAAGCGCTTACAAGCATTGAGTTAGACTTCCTAACCTTGAGACCAAGGCCAATAGTTCCTTTAATATATCTTGAGATCCTCTTCACAGCTTCCCAATGTTCAGTCGTTGGTGAGTGAAGAAACTGACAAACTTTATTAACAGAAAATGAAATATCCGGCCAAGTCAAAGTCAAGTATTGTAGCGCACCCACAACACTTCTGTATCGGGTAGAATCCTCGGTACCCAACCTTGTTCCACTTGTGACTGACAGTTTTTCAGTTGTGGATAAAGGTGTACTGACCGGCTTGCATAGCTGCATGTTAACTCTTTTTAGAATGTCAGTAGCATACCGTTCTTGAGTCATCAACAACTCCCCCTTTTTCTATGAATTTGAATGCCCAAGAAGTAGTGAAGCTCTCGAGATCCTTGATTGCAAATTCCTTGTCGAGATCATGGAGAAGAGCATCGACTGCTTCCTGTGAGGAGCTGGCTACAATTATATCATCAATATAGACAAGCATAAAAATAACATGACCTCCCTTTCTGTAGAAGAAAAGAGAGATGTCTGCCTTAGAAGGAACAAACCCAAGGCTTTGCAATTTCTGACACAACCATGGGTACCAAGCACGGGGCGCCTGTTTTAATTCATATAGGGCCTTGTCAAGTTTGCACAAATAGTGTGGCTTGCTCTTATCTTCATATCCAAGAGGTTGTCGCATATATACCTCTTCTTCAAGGAAGCCATGCAAAAAGGTGATATGTACATCAAGTTGCCTCAAGCACGAATTTCTTGACACAGCGAGTGACAACACAAGTCGGATTGTAGCTGCCTTGACTACCGAACTGAATGTGTCCTTGTAGTCAATACCATACCTTTGTTTAAAGCCTTTAGCTACTAGACGTGCCTTGTACCTATCTATCTTACCATCTGATCGTCTCTTGATTTTGTACACCCATTTATAGTCAATCACATTCTTCCCATTCTGAGGCAGTACTAGATGCCAAGTTTAATTTTTCTGCAAGGCTAAAAACTCAACATCCATAGCACTTTTCTAGTTCTTATCAGACAGTGCATACTATAAAGTGGGAGACTCTTCAGTAGTAGCTATTTGTGTGTACCGGATCTTTCCATCAGTGTATGCTTTAGGCTTTCGGATACCTTGTTGGACACGAGCCACTAGTTGCTGTGGAGGTGGTGCAGCAGCCGGTGCAGAAGATCCCGACAGCAGATCAGAAACAGCCGCAGGAGATTCGGCGCCAGCCATAGTCGTGAGCTCCGGCGTAGAAGATCCTGGCGCCGTAGCCGAGCACGATCCGCTGCCCCCTTGCCCCCCATGGACGGAGCGAGCGGACGTTCAAGTGGGACAGGTGGCGGAGTTGGAGTGGACGACGTGGGCCCAGAGGAGGGATCGGCAGGGGCGCTGTCCATCAGCAACGGTAGGCGGATCCGCACTGGGATCGCTGCTGATCCTTGCGAAAAAGGAAAGTGGAGATGCAGCATGAAATCGCGATCATTTGGCCATGGATTAGTATCAAATGACGCCGAATTTTCACCAGATCCTGCATGCTCAACAGAAGAATTAGTGCGCAGAGAACCATTACCAAACGGATCAAAAGAGTTGTCATCCCCAAAACTGGATGAAGGATGGGTGGAAGGAGTAAAACTTCAGACCGAAGGCAGGCACCAGCGTTAGGATGGAGTTGGGCAAATGGATAAATAGTCTCATCAAAAACCACTTCACGGGAAATATAAACTTGCCCTTCAGATATATCAAGACATTTGAAGCCTTTATGCATGTTGCTATAACAGTTGACACCTGTGGAGGCACACAGAGATAAAATCCACAAGTGCATGGGTATCGAAGTAGTTTTCACCCGGAGTATTATCAAGTATTGTATCCACGGAAAACATGTGTGTTGTCTAACAATTAGTTTGTCCAGGGATAGCAATCAAGGTTTAAGCTATTAGTAGAGAGGATTCTTATGGTTATGACCCTATGCAAAGCAAGGCTTATGATTCTAGTGTTCACTTCGAGAATCCGCTTAGATGGTAAAAACACCGCTAATAGATAACTCTACCGATGCAACTACGGTCCTACTAATTTAAGAATATGCTCAATTTGGTGTGGACTATAAAGGATAGACGTGGCTATAACCTCCCGCTGCTACCACACAACCAAGAAACAGGGAGCAAACACAGGTAGCCAATAGCCTAAGCACCACGCTTATGCTAACGATTACTACTCTAATCTAGAGATCTAACAAGGACTAGAGCACTCAAAAGAACTGTGAACCCATGAACGAAAGAGCACGAAACTTACTTTAAAAAGAAATCAATTACCAAAGGTATCTTAGATGTAGACTTGAAGAAACCTAGATCCGCCAAAGTACAAGCCGTAGAGGTAGCACCGACAGGCCGACACTTCCTTCAAACTCTTCCCTCACTATCTAACTCAATATTTTGATTTACAAGACTAGATCCTATAAAGGACTAATCTTCTCTTGATGCCCTAATCCTAGAATGAGGATATGAATTAGGATTTCAGGATGGCTCTAGGGAGGGGGATAGGGGCTGCTATATATGGGGGCGCCTGGCACCCTCTCCCTCTTAGTTAGCCTCATTGGTACTAAACTTTCCACCATATCTCATTAAAATACACATGGCCTTTATGGGCCAAATTCTGAATTGGGCCCAATTAATCCTATAGCTCATGATGTGGAGTTTTTTTTATTTGCGAAATTTATATCTTTTCATTTCGAGCTCCAAATATAGCAAACAATATATCCATTTCGATCAGCTCGACGAGTTCTTCGCAATGGTGCACTCCAATTCACCATTTGAGATAATTTTGTTCTGTGAAAAATTAAATATTTTGTGAGACAAGTGAGAGCACCAAAACTCGTGGAACTTGTTAGAATCAAACCCTATAACTATGTTTGGTGATGTAATTAAGTATATATGCAAGTTAAGCTGACGGTTTATAATTGGTGTTAACGACCATCAACAAGCTCCCCCACACTTAACGTTTGCCAGTCCCTGAGCAAAGCTAAACTTGAACAATGGATCAGGAGTTGCATCAATGTTTTCACTCCTCAGAAGTACACATGCGTTGAATCAAGAATTCTCCTTCGGATTGGAATAAACTGATCTAACTTTCAAACTTACCCATATTACCTTCAACCATGGGGCTTCTTAGCCTTCACTTGGGTCTTGACAATTGAAAGACGTAACGATTGAGTCAAGCCCTATGTTTTATGTACTATGTTTTAAGTTCTTTGTTCCACCATTGTTCCGAAGGTTTTATAAGTTTTCAACATAAAACTCAGAGATTCCATTGTGGGAAACTCTCAATTCTCTCAATATATGTGGTATTTGTGGATCCTCACCAAGGCAATATTTATGTTATGCCTTTTTCTCTTCCTACCACTAAGGCTTATGTGGAGTTCATAGGTAGAAAGAAAGCTAGGGCACACTTGAAGTACATATATTGTAAAGTCAAACAATGGATCCAAAGAGAAATGAGTCGTACAATCAAATCAAGATGTGCATATGTGTGGATATATGAGGTGGATATATATGGCCGCTAACCTAATTCTATTTTGCCCCTAGAAAACATAACTCTCTCTTGAAACTTGGAAATATTTTTGCGAGAGAATATGGGCTATCTTATTCATCTCTTTTTTTTTCTTTTTTTTAGGCGAGCATCTGAGTACCCATTGTTTTAGATATCTCGGACACTTGTCTATTTTTTCTCAACTGTTTTTTTCTTTTCTTTCTTTTTTTATGAATAACTTTTGCATAGCCCTATGTCTCTTTTCTGCAACAAAACTTTGAGAGATATCAACAAGATCTTGAAGCATTTATTTGGTCGATGGAAAACCTAACAGGCATGTTTTTGTGTTCAGTCCCAGTGTAGGAGTAAAATATTTTTAGGTGGATCTAGATGGAAGGCATATTTTTACGCCTACTCCTAGTATAGGAGTAGTACATATGTGAGTGACGTGTACGTGATCTTAATTTTAAGAGCATGACAAACCTCTCGTAAGGGTCAACAAAGTTTGACAAAACTAAATGCAAAACAAGCAGCATATATGTGAAAGTTTTCCTTGCCTAAATAACATGTATGGCTCTGGTGAAAATTCAAGCTTTGTCATACAGGAACTCATCATGTAGCATTTTTATGTTTTTTCAAAAGAAATTTCTAAAACTTTAGTATCACTTGGAACAAGATAAACAACAGCTCAGACCTTCTTATATCATATCCGTCAATTACCTAGATTTAGATCAAGCATATGCTACACATGAGTTTCAAGTTCAAAGTAAATCCTTATATCAAAACAATCTTATCCAAAACTCGTGGAGAATTCAAGACTGAAAACTAGGGCCCCTGTTCGGCAGGATTTATTGTCTGCTCAAGGGCTGATTTGTAGGGCTGATTTATTGTGAGAGAAAAACACCGTTCCCATGGCTAAAAAGTAGGGCTGATTTTAATGATAAGCTCAAGCTTAACATGGCCTAGGTATTTGAAAGGAATTACAACAGAGCAACTATTCATCTTTTCTATTTTAAGAGATTTGCCTCGAGTCTTTATTATTTATTTAGCTCTTAAAAGAAATTAAAGCAAACTAGACACACTCTTTTTATTTTGTTTTTTTATTTTTACTGCTATAGGGATAACTATTTATTTTTGCTTTTAGTTATTCATCTTTTTAACACATATATTTTAAAGCAAACTAATAATAATAAAATAAAAGGAGAAAAAATACTTACCTGGATACACGGGGGTGCCTTCTCCCCCAAGTTGATTGATGTCGTCGTTCTTTCAACATTTGTTGATGCTATGCTCTACTCGGGAGGTTTGCCTCCCCCACACTTGAATTATGTTACCTTGCATAAACAATATATGGAAACAAGCACCAACAAAAGACTAGGGAGATCCCGGCAATACTTTTTAGCAGTAAGCATGGCTTTTAAGTTTTTTTCACAGAGTAAAGAAGAAGAGCTAAATTGAAAATGTTATTTAAATTCTACGAAGTTAATTATATCCAATTCTTCTTCTAGCAATTGTGTCATGGAAATCTTTTAAACGTTGACCATTTACCTTGAAAAGCGTGCCTTCGTCATTTTGAAGTGTGACTGCTCCGTGAGACGATGCGCTAATTACCTTGTAAGGTCCTTCCCATTTGCTTCGTAGTTTCATATCCAAATAACTTCACTCTAGAGTTGAAAAGCAACACCTTTTCACCTGGTTTGAATTCCTTCTTTTTCAATCTTTTGTCATGCCACCTTTTCATCCTCTCTTTGTAGAGTTTTGCATTATGATATGCCTTTTCTCGCCATTCCTCTAGCTCAAAGAGTTGCATTTTTCTTCTTTCCGGTCGCTTCAAAGTCCATGTTCCACCTTTTTATGGCCCAATGTGCTTTAAATTCCAACTCGACGGGTAAGTGGCATGTCTTTCCATAGATGAGTTGATATGGTGACATTCCAAGAGGTGTTTTGTAACCCGTTATGTATGCCTATAGTACTCCGGATAACTTATCCTTCCATGCTATCCCCATCTTATTAACGGTCTTCTGTAGAATGTTGTTGATTTGCTTGTTTGACGTTTCTACCTATCCGCTAGTTTGAGGATGATATGGTGTCACGATGTTATGACGAACCCCTGTAGTGGACCATGATGCCTAAGAGGGGGGATGAATTAGGCAACTTAAAATTCTAACTCTAAACTATGACTTCTTTTTCTAACCTTAGCAATACCTATGCAAAAGATAAACTATCTAAATGTGCAACTATAGTTTTGCTAGTGTGTTGCTATCTCTACCGCAAAAGGAGTAATATAATCAATATAAATGCAGAAGCTAAAGAGCAAGGTAGAGATATACAAACTCCCATCGACGACTCCGGTATTTTTACCGAGGTATCGAGAAGCATGCAAGCTTTCCCCTAGTCCTCGTTAGAGCCCCTCGCAAGGAATCCCTCGCAAGGGCCAAGCTCCTAGTCGGGTAACTCCATGGATAGCCTCGAGCCTTCCCCACGCGCAAGTGGGTCTCCGACGCGCCTTCCGGCAAGCCTCTCCTAGATGCTCCCCGCCGTCTTCACTATCAAGCTTTCGGCCGAAACGCCACGGGCCTTATTCCCTCCGGTACATGGTGGCGGCCACACCATAAACGCGGTTGGTGTGATCTCGTAAGACTACAAGCCCCTTCGATGTACAACAATGGTGCGCGCAAGCACCGAGTGGTAAGATGTATGCAAACCTCACTAAACACTAGGCCTAAACCTAGAGCAAGCGCATAAGCGGTAGTCTAATCAACCTAAGCACCTCACAAAGCACCTACGCTAATCACCTAATGAATCACTAAGCACTATGCAAGTGAAGATCACTAAAAAGTGTATCAACACCCTTGATATGTTTTCTCAGCTCCACACTGCTCAAATGGCTGGTTGGGGGTCTATTTATAAGCCCCAATGAGAAAGTAGCCGTTGGGGACGAAATCCCGCTTTTCTGCTACTGACCAGATGCTGATCACGTCCTGACCGGACGCGCCCAGTCGTCCCAACCGTTAGAGCTACGATCAACTGATCGAACGATGCCAACGTCTGGTCACCTGCCACTAGACGCGTTTGGCCGTAGTTTCATCGCTCTAGAACCTCTCTATACTCGATCGGACGCTGCAGTTCTGCGTTCGGTCGATTTGCCGCCAGCGTTCGGTCGCTGCTGCTGACGCCTGTTGTCGAGCTTCTTGATCAGAGCGTTCGGTCACCTCTGCGAACTCATTTCTTTGCGATCTTGCATACGGCTTGGTTTCTATCTTCGTGCTTGGACTTTGCTTGATATCTTGGGTCTTCCCTTGTTCTTCTAAGGTCTTGCTTAAGGTGTTGATCATCGGATCATCACGTCGCCTTCGTCCAAGCCACGTCTTGCACCCTATTGAATAACAAAACAATCACTTGCAAATTCATTAGTCCAATTTGGTTGTGTTGGTCATCAAACACCAAAATCCAAAGTAAATGGGCCTAGGGTCCATTTTCCTTACAACCCCATGATCGGATAAGAAGCATAGAAACTTTCTATCAATGAAGTGAGGACCTCCGTCGCTAATTACCATGCGTGGAACTCTGAAGCGTGGAAAGATAGTCTTAGAAAGCATCCTCTTAGCGTTATTGGAATCTATAGCTCGACATGGTAAAGCTTCAACCCATTTTGAGACATAGTCGACTGCCACCAGGATGTACTCACACTGCCAGGATTTTGGAAATGGTCCTATATAGTCAATGCCCCAGACATCAAAGAGTTCTAACTGGAGGTTGGTGATGAGTGGCATGGTGTCCCTTTCATTGATAGTCCCATGTTTCTAACATGGGATGCACCTCCGTGTAAATTCTTTGGTATCGTCATATATGGTTGGCCAGAAGAATCCACTTTGCTAGATCTTAGCATTAGTGCGGAATGCCTTATAATGTCCATAATATGGTGATGAGTGGCATCTCTCAATGATCTTGGTTGCTTCCTCAACCGGAACACACCTCCTGAGCAGTCCATCAGAACAAACTCGGTAGAGGTATAGTTCATCCCATAGGTGGAGGCGACTTTCATGGGTAAGCTTCCACTTATTCTCCCCTGGTGGTACATAACCTGCAACCATGAAATTAACAATATTTGCATACCAGGGGTCGGATCCTATGACCTTTAGGAGCATGTCGTCCCAAAGAAAATCATTGATGGGCAACTCCTGTGGATTCTCGAACTACATTCTCGACAAGTGATCGGCTATAGAATTTTCTATTCCTTTCTTATATTTAATTTCTAAATCAAATTCTTGAAGCAAAAGGATCCATCTTATAAGCCGAGGTTTAGCATCTTTCTTAGTAAGGAGATATTTAAGAGCAGTACGATTAGTGTAAACAATAACCTTTGCTCCTACTAAGTAAGACCTAAACTTGTTAATAGCAAAAACAACAGCCAGAAGCTCTTTTTTAGTTGTTGCATGATTAAGTTGAGGTCCTGGCAGAGTTTTCCTAGCATCAGAAATTGCATGATGCTTTTTATCTTTCGTTTGACCCAAAACTGCCCACATAGCATAATCACTAGCACCAAACATGATTTCAAAAGGTAGCAAACAATCAAGGGGTTGAATGATTGGTGTAGAGATGAGTGCTTTCTTAAGGATTCGAAAAGCATTTAAACACTCATCATCAAACTCAAAGGGAGCATCCTTGGCTAACAAACATTGTAAGGGGTCTAACAATATGAGAAAAATCTTTTATAAAACGATGATAGAACCCCGCATGGCCAAGAAAACTTCGTACCCCTTTGACATTCGTAGGAGGAGGTAGCTATTCTATCACTTCTATCTTAGCTCGGTCTACCTCAATCCCACGTTCAGACACTGAGTGTTCAAGCACTATGCCTTCTCTAACCATGAAATGACATTTTTCCCAATTAAGGACTAAGTGCTTTTCTACACATCTTTGCAAAACTTTGTCTAAATTTTCTAAGCAATCATTGAAATTTTTTCCATAAACAGAAAAATCATCCATAAAAACTTCCATGATTTCTTCTATCATATCAAAAAATATAGACAACATGCACCTTTGGAATGAACCTGGAGCATTGCATAATCCAAAAGACATCCTATGATAAGCATATGTTCCATAGGGGCAAGTAGAAGTAGTTTTGCTTTGGTCATCAGGATGGATTGGAATTTGATGATAGCTAGAATACCCATCAAGGAAACAAAAGAAAGCATGCTTTGCAAGCCGTTCCAACATCTCATCGATGAAGGATAACGGGAAGTGATCTTTGTTGCCTTGTTAAGTTTTTGGTAATCAATACACATCCGTCATCCTGTGACTATTCGTTGTGGGATTAATTCTCTCGTTGCATTGTTAAGTCTACGTTGGGGCTCCCTAGAAGGGGGATATGCTAGATCTATGGGAATGCGATGAGTGCAAAGGGCATGATTAATTCCCTTGAAGTCTTTGAGTGAGTAACCGAAGGCAGAGCGATGCTTTTCTAAAATGGTAAGGAGCCAGAGGATCTCGTCCTTAGAGAGTTTATCACTAATAATCACAGGAGACTTCCTATCGTTGATTACAAAAGTGTATTTCAAACCTAAAGAAAGGAGTTTGAGCACAATGGGGGGTTTTGGTGGCTCTTGAGTCTCATCTAGAGGGAAAGGATCTCATGGTTCTTCTTCGTCTTGGATGAAATCATGGGCATCTTCTTTGAGGTCTTTGTCGAAAGCTTCCAGGAGAGATGTTGCCATAATCTCCTCCATTGGATCTTGCTCGGGACTCATCTCTGTCTTAACATGTAACAATCGAGTGATGGGAATAGAAAGGTTTAGGCTTTTCTCGAGACTTACATTTATACTCCCATTTCTTCCTTGATGAAAGTCTCTCTATTGGATGCCTTATCAAAAGATTGAACTCCCAAATATCGATAACATAAAAACTAAGGTACACCTTGGTTTCGTCTACTTTGATAGGGATGAGGTGAAAAATTCCTTCACTAGAAAGGATTTGCCCTGAGAGACTTTTTAAGAGTTTGGTTGTTGGAGTTAATTGCATATTTCTAGGAAGGGTATGTGCAAAAGATTTAGACATACAATTTACTACTACAACTGGATTATAAAAAGCATTGAAGGAGGTTTTATGAATCTGACAACGAATGGAGGTAGAAGGAGCATCTAAACGAATGACTTCTGGAGAAAGCATGGATTCTTTCAACCACTCATTGTTTATGATCATTGTCAACTCCTTCATAGTCCTTTTAAGAAACTTCTCTTTGATTGGGTCAGGAAGATATTGGTTGGGTGCTGATGGTGCCAAAGATTTTCTTATTGCATAATAATTTGAGGTGTTTCCAAAATCAGAGAAAAGATCTTCCTCGAATTCAAACATATTTTCCAAAGTCAGAATTTCTTCCTCCTTTGGTGGTTCGGGAACTTGGAGGACAGTTGAGGCTTCAAGAGGAGTAGATAAAGGCTCAAGCTCAACTATCACAGGTTCTTCCTCAGGAGTTTCCTCAACTATGTGTTCTCGAGCCATCGTCACTTAACGCTAGTGTAGGGGTGTATCTAGGATTTTTCTAAGGATTTTTCTCCTTCACTAGTAGAGCAATGTAAGAAGGCACCTCCAGAAGATGTATCAAGAAACTATGTGGTCTCCCCACTAAGACCCATATAAAAGTGTTGTAAAATTATATGGTCTTGAATGGTAAGGTCGGGGCCAGAATTGACTAGGCCATTAAAACGTGCCCATGCCGCACCAAGAGATTCTTTTTCTTTCTGTTTGAAAGATAGAACCACTCTTCGAAGGCTAACCACTCTAGAGATGGGAAAGAAAGATAAGCAAAAGCTAGAGCATAGAGCTTCCCAATCTCCTTGTACACTTCCTATGGTTCGGGTATACCAGTGTTTAGCTCTTCCTATCAAAGAGAATGGAAATAGCTTCCACTTTAAGGTTTCATGTGACATGCCTGCGATATGCAAGCATGCACAAGTTTGCTCAAACTCTTGTAGGTGGGTATATGGGTTTTTATCGCCTTCTCCTGAGAATGATTGTTCCTAGACCAAATTTATTAAACTAGGACGCAACTCATAGCCTGTTGTAAGGATAGGTTTCGAAGATTTCGGTGGCTCTAGTTGTGCGCCCGTGGGAGCATCGAATTGATTGATAGGCGTGATGTTATCCATGCTTAAATATAAATAAAATAAAAGATACAAGGACAAACCTGGTTCGATGAAATCACAACAACTGTTTCCCTAGCAATGGCACCAAAAAACTTGTTGACACCTGTGGAGGCACGCGGAGACAAAATCCGCAAGCGTACGGGTATCGAAGTAGTTTTTACCCGGAGTATTACCGAGTATCGTATCCAATGGAAAACGTGTGGTAGAACCACCCGAAATAACACACCTTCGGAGGCGCTTGTCTTCCACTAGACACTAAGCACCCCAAAAGTAAGCTACACCAGGTGGTTCTGTCGAGCACACCCCAAGGAAGAACTCCAACAATCCATGTTTTTCATCCAAAATCCAATAATGAGAATGAGTTTATAATACTTAGTCCATTTCATACAACAAGAGTTCTCGAAAATACATTATTACAATACCAAGTTTAGAGTGTGGAATTTAAACAGCGGAATTGAAATAAACATCTAACGATAAGATACAAGGATCCGTCTGTGCCCACCAGAAAAATCCTCCACACAACAGCCACTCCTCAAGCTGCACCTGCAACAGGAGTAAATAAACCATGAGTACACAATGTACTCGCAAGACTTAACTAACTAGTGGGAATAATTTCTCGACTCCAAAGGATATGATATGCTTTATGGTTTGCTGGGTTTCCTTTTTGTGAAAAGCATTACTAGTAGTGAGTCCTTATGTATGTGTTTTATTAGCAGTCATGATTAGTTCATTAGCTAACCATTCTATGTAAGCACTTGTTCTACTTTCAAGCATGTGTTGAGCAATCAGATCCATTCATCTCTTTCATCTTCTAGTTCTTACTACAGTGCTAGACCATAGCCAAGTCATACCGTATCACATGGTGATTTGCGAACCAATGTATCCTAGCTGGGTACCCCGAAACACACGCCCCACTTGTACCCCAGGCACAAGCAAGACCAACCCATCACTCTCCTGTCAAGGGGTCTAGGTCCCCATCCAAACTTGGACTCCAAGCCCCCACTCCTGAGTCCCGGACTCAGTGTGGTGCTTAGACCTCCCCCATGCCCGCCTCCAATCAATCGGTCCAGAAAGAGCCAGAACCCACAACAAGAGAGCAACGAGCTTTCCCACTCCCATAAGCAAGTATGTGCTCAGGATAATAAGTATGTGACCTAACTGCCATCAACAACAACGGACGGTCCTTAACCGACATGGATAGGGAAAAAATGTAACCAAGCTATGCCCCGTTGGCCACGGTACACAACCTATTACACCCACCAATACCCATACCATATCCCTGCCCGGTCTCCATTTCCTTTCACCATTTTATCATGAGAGTAATAATAATAATCCTATTGTGAGTAACGACAGGTTACTCATGCTACCGATAGCCTAAGCATAGCATCTACTCAACCTATGCTAGTAGGACTCATAGGTAGGTTTATCTATGCATGTAGTTTCAATATAAATCCTATAACGTAAATGCACATCACATATATATATATATCCAGTAATGATTCAAAATAAGGGTTATGCACCGGGGCTTGCCTTGGGCAGGCGGGGTGTCAGCTAAGTCAGTCGTCGGTGGCTCCAAGGCTTCCTCCTGTATGAGAACCTCCTCCTCATACTCCTCGATCACCTCCTCATACTCCTGCTCTCCAGCGGTCACAAACTCCAACTCGTTCTCTACATGCATGCAATGATGATGCAACACTTAAAATAAGAATACACAAGCTAAGCTACTAAGCTAGCTATAATAACTAAGATACTAAGCTAATCATTATCTCTACCAAATAGATTTCAAGCTCATCCTACAAGTGCTTAACTTTTATAAACCAATATCATGTCATTATTCTTTTAGCCTTAATGGGAATTTAGAGACCATATTAAGTAGTCTATTCTAGGGCTACAAAAATTACAGTTAGCACATAATAATATAATGAAGCTACTATAAAAACTTTAGGGTTTTTGATATCACCAATCTACCACAAAAATTCCTACAATTATTCATCAAAATAATATAAAGCATCTCAACTATTTTATTGCTCCGTAGCAACCACACAGATATGTACGAACTAACTATAGTAACAGGTAGACAATGTTTTTGGGAACCTAACAAAATTAGTTTCATAATTTTTGGATACCTACATTATTTTATATTAATTACCAAAGTTCAGCTCAGAATTAAAATGAAAAACTATTTCTATTTTCCACGAAAAGATAAACCGATTTCGGCCCAACGTGGCCCACGCAGGGCGCGGCCCACGCACGGAAGCGGCCCGTGGCGGGGAACCCGTGCGAGCGTTGGCACTCTTACAAAAACACCCTCGCATTATCAGACAATAGCATGAACACTACACGTACTATTTCTATAGACAAGGACTTTACAACGAAGCCCTCGTATCTTTTCACCTTCGCACCGGAGAGGTCCCCGAGATGCCCCGTGCTCGCCAACACGGCGAGCGATGGCACTAGACGGTACGCTAGCCACTCGAGGCTCGCACCGGCCCAACTAACGAGCCGAACCCCATCTACGACCCTAACACCTACCCTAAGCGGCGATATGGAGCAACAGGGAGCACTAGAGCGAGCTGCCACCGCGCGTGGTAGCCCACGATGGCGCCGCGGTCATCCCGGCGAGCTACAGCGCTAACATGATGATAGAGATAGGGGATAAGCACCAGGGCCACACCACAAACCCAGCCAAAGTGGTGGTTTGGCCGGTGACTACCTGAGCAGGGCTGGCCACGTGCGCGCGACGAGCACAGCGACGAGAAATGGCGGACACAGCCGAGTTAGCAGCAATGGGGAGGCAGTAGTGCTCCCTCTGGTATGTGCATGGTGGAGAGGGAGCCAAGACAAGCTATTGGTACAGACGAATTTGCGTAGGGTGAAGTGGAGGCTGGCCATGGTGCGGGCGGTGATGGGTCGTAACGGAGCGGTGGCGGGGCGAAGCTCCAAAATTGAGGCTCGGCTAAGCCGCAATCAAAGCGGCGTGGGGATAGCTGGACAGGGGACATGAGGGCGGAGGCGCGGACAAGAGGGATTGATGAGAGGTGACCCCTCATAGCTGTGGCGCCGGTGTGATTCAACAGTGGTAGGGCGACGAGAACAGAGAGAGAGGGCGAGGGAGTGGTGGGGGAGGGGCAGCCAGCGACGCGACAAGGGCGCGCCTTAGCGGGATGCGGTTGGCACGACCGGCGTAGCCCATGGCTAGACACTAGCTGACAGACATGCACGCTCGTGTCCGGCATGGCCAGCGCGCTGTAGTGCCATCAATGGCAAGGCGACGGACGACGACCACGCGCGCCAAAGATCAAGGCGGACCAATGACGCGATTGCAATCAGAGGCGCTAGTGGTGGTGATGCGATAGCGGTGGTAGCGGCGTCGTGGTGGCGCGGGCGCAGAGGCAGCAACAGCACCTGCGGCAACCACGATGGTAGGGGTGATCGGGCGTAGAGCGGACCGACGTCCTAGCAGTGCAGCCAGAGCGGCCAAGCCATGGCAAGGCCACGGTGGCCATGGCTATCGGTGTTTCACCACACGCAGCGCGGCACGACACAACCACGCGGCCATGCGGGTGACCATCCGACGACGCTTGACAAAGCACAAAGCTATGACGTGCATGAATTTTAAAGCGATGATCACGATCAAACCGTTGCTCCTAAACCTAAACTGGCTTCACTACACTCAAGATGGCATATGGAACTACTAAATCGAATCATAGCACTACAACACTCCTTAACCCAATCTCTTCAAATAAATTGCTAAACATAGCAGCGTCTAGCTGTCCACAAACTTAGAAATTTTCTAAGCGTTTGAGCTAATCTTAATTTCATATTGCATTTCTAAGCTACTAAAAATATTACTCAGCAATATTCTTTTTCAATAGCAAGTATTTCATTGTCATTTACAAAGTTCGCACTTCCAACTTTATTTAAGTATCACACACATATTCTATAGTATTTTTGCTTAATAAAAATTGGTTTTAAACCCTACTTGATATGCATCAACCATTGAACCAACTTTCATTTAGCATTTTTATTGATCATTTTGAGTTACAGAAATTGATCTACACACTTCACCACATGCATTAACACACAAGTATGATGCTCATGACATGTTTTAGTAGATGATTAACGGGGTAACACTGAGGGTGTTACAAAACGTGTGTGTTGTCTAACATTTAGTTTGTCCAGGGATAGCAATCAATGTTTAAGCTATGAGTAGACATGATTCTTATGGTTATGACCCTATGCAAAGCAAGGCTTATGATTCTAGTATTCACTTTGGGACGTCGCTTAGACAGTAAAGTACTGCTAATAGATAACTCTACTGACGCGACTACGGTGCTACTAATTTAAGAACATGCTTAATTCGGTGTGGACTATAAAGCATAGACGGGGCTGTCACTTCCCGCTGCTACCACACAACCAAGAAACAAGGAGCAAACACATATAGCCAATAGCCTAAGCACCACGCTTATGCTAACGATTACTACTCTAATCTAGAGATCTAATAAGAACTAGAGCACTCAAAAGAACTATGAACCCATGAACAAAAGAGCACAAAACTTACTTTAAACAGAAATCAATTACCAGAGGTATCTCAGATGTAGACTTGGAGAAGCCTAGATCCACTAAAGTACAAGCCGTTGAGGTAGCACCGACAGGCCAACACTTCCTCCAAACTCTTCCCTCACTCTCTAACTCAATATTTTTATTTAGAAGACTAGATCCTATAAAGGACTAATCTTCTCTTGATGCCTTGATCCTGTAATGAGGATATGAATTAGGGTTTCAAGATGGCTCTAGGGAGGGGGAGGGCTGCTATATATGGGGGCGTCGCACCTCCCTCTTAGTTAGCCTCATTGGTACTAAACTTTCCATCATATCTTATTAAAATGCACATGGCCTTTATGGGCCAAATTCTGAACTAGGTCCAATTAATCCCGCAGCTCATGATGTGGAGTTTTTCTTTGTTTGTAAATTTATATCTTTTCATTCGAGCTCCAAATATAGCAAATAATATATTTGTTTCAATCAACTCGACGAGCTCTTCGCAATGGTGCACTTTAGTTCACCTTTTGAGATAATTTTGTTCTATAAAAATTAAATATCCCGCAAGACAAGTGAGAGCACCAAAACTCATGGAACTTGTTAGAATCAAACCCTATAACTATGTTTGGTGATGGAATTAAGTATATATGCAGGTTATGTTGATGATTTATAATTGGTGTTAACAGTAGTCAATAATAACCAACGAAGACGCACTACTTAGAGCGAAATTGGAGTTTTCTAGAATTATAAGGACGGAGGTTAGGCCAACATGCACACCCAAAAGTACGAAGTTTGAGATAATCTGGTGTTTGATGAAATAAACGCTCTAGAAGAGTTTGGCCTTGAATAACCTTGCTAGGAAGCCTATTAATCAAATAAGTGCCAGTGACAAAAGCCTCATCCCAAAATTTTAAAGGCATGGACGCATGAGCATGCAAAGTTAGACCAACTTCAACTATGTGCCCATGGTTACGTTCAGCGGAGCCATTTTGTTTGTGCGCATGAGGGCAAGATACGTGATGTGAGATGCTTATGCTTTGGAAAAAGGCATTCAATCTTTGATATTCGCCTCCCCAATCCGTTTGGATAGCTAAAAATTTCTTGTTAAATTGCCGCTCAACCATGGATTGAAAATCATGAAATTTTTGGAAAACTTTAGATTTGTGACATAAGAGATAGATCCATGTGAACTTGCTAAAATCATCAATAAAGCTAACATAGTAATTATTTCTACCAACAGAATTGGACGCAGGGCCCCATACATCCGAAAACACAAGTTCAAGAGGACTTGATGATACACTGATTGACATGGGGTAAGGCAATTGATGACTCTTGCCTTATTGATAGGCATCACACACATGTTCTTTATTGGACTCAGAAACAAAAGGGACACGACTCTTGCTAAGGATCTGTTGGACTATAGATGATGATGGATGACTAAGATGGCTATGCCACCTAGACATGGAGGGCTTGATGGCGGCATGCGTCGCTTAATTAGACGAAGACCTAGATGACTTCAATGTATATAGCCCTCCTTTGCAATCCCCTCTAAGCAGCATTTTCCTCATGGCCTGATCCTTGATCAAAAATAATCGGGACGATATTCAATAAAGCCAGTGTTATCGGATATAAGACGATGAACAGAGGCAAGATTTTTGTTAGCTTCAGGAACATAAAGAACATTCTTAAGAACAAGATCTTGTTTAGGGGTACGAACAATACTTCGACTGATTTGGCTGATTCTCATACCTACGCCATTGGTGGTATGCACCTGATCGGTGTCGTGGTACTTGTTGCGGGCGGTGAGCTTCTCCAATTCTTTGGTGATGTGATCAGTAGCACCGGTATCGGTGTACCAATTTGTATCTATGCCGTAGGGGGCCATAGCTAACGACGCCCCGACACTTGCTCCTTAAGTCCAAAGTGAAGGAGGCGTCAAGACTTGAAGAACGGTGTGGCCCCCCTTGTCGCAGTAGCTTTCACATGGGGCGATCACCGTTAGGGTTTCGAGGACGGCCACCATTGCCGTCGTTGTTTCGCTACCCACGGCCGTGGCCGCCGCCATATGACCACCGCCATGGTGAAACGCCGGCCATCGCCACATGTGGTGGCATTCGCCGAGGAGCCTGAGCTGCCGTGGAGCTGATCCATCCTTTGTTCCCAACTCACCTATTGGGTGTAGAGCTCGCTGAGGGTCAGAGGCTCAATACGGGACGCCATGGATGACACGATAGGATTGAAATCGATGTCAAGTCCAACGAGGATGTATGAAGCAATCTCTTCATCTTCCAGCTTCTTGCCCACCGCCGCCATATCATCGGTGAGGGCTTTCATCTTGCTGAAGAACTCAGCGACGGTGGACGAGCCCTTTTGTGCGGTGGCCAAAGCCATACGCATGTTGATCACTCGCCACGGGATTGGGAGGCCATCATGTCCTCGGATCGCCTTCTAGATCTCAAGTGGTGGTGGTGCATGCTGGAACACACGCACTGGGCATCCCCGGACATGCATAAGATCAAGTAGTTGAAGATCTACTAGTCCTTCGCAACCCACGCGCACTCGTGGTTGGGGATGGGCTTGTCCGGCTTGTCGGCTGACTTGGGGATGTCATTTGGTGGCATCTCCTCTGTGGTGACATCGAGGAAGTGTGCCATCTGCGCACCGTGGATGGCGCAGAGAGCACTTGCGCTTTCTAAAGAGGAAAGTTGTTCTTGGCGAGCTTCTCTCGTGATCGGACATCCAATCAGAGAGAATGATGCAAAGTTACGCGAAAGAAGACACCATCGATGAGTTTGTGGACTAACATAGCTCTGATTACCATGTGAAGATGGTTGTAACGTGATGCCTTCTCAGGCTCATGGCTCCATGTTAATATAGCCAGGAAAAAACCCTAGCGTGGCGTGGCACTTACAACTTGAACAACAACAAATGAATCTAGACGCTAACTTACAACAAGAGATTACAACAACTTGGGGTTATCCTATCCTATCTCTAGTGGAGCCGTAACAACATGCCTTGAGTAGCAATCCAACATGCCAATACGCCGTTAACACATGCCATGCATATCTCAGATACCAACCATTAGATATTCCAACATAATAGACTAATGATGTCTCCGTACACTTCATTTTTAGCTACACCCTGTGCAGACAATAAAAGGTCCCTTAGCCAAAAACCAATTGGGTACACATCTACACTGGCCAATTCTCTTCTTTTAAACTGAATCAATTTTATTCTTCTTCTAATAAATCTACAACAAATCCCTTGTCATCCTTTTTGGTGGGGGGGACAATGTGCCAATTCTCTTCTAAAAAATAATGGCAAAACCCTTACCGTCCTTGTGGGAAAAAAGCATTGGCATGGCAACCACTTGTTGCTCTTGGTTGAAATTGTGGCAAAAAATCCTCTCCTCTGATTTCTAGAGTACTCGTAGAGCAGAAAGATTTCTGATCCCAGGAGCCTTGTAATCCTGCATTATTGGTAACTGAAACGACATGTATCGTCAAATATTCCGGCCGCTGCATGGAACAGGCTACGTTGGCGGTTGGCCCCTGACCGTACTCTTGAGTACTCGGAGCTCGAAGCGCCGCCATGAGTCCCTTCGCCGCACTGCCTGTTTCTCCGAAGAAAGAGGCCACGAGGCTGCTCCAGTCCAACAAGCTACCAGGTGCAGTCGGTGCAGTGGCGGCCAGCTCGAGCACCTCCATGCTATCCGATGAGGAAGCTACTCGTATGTGTCTGTGCGGCCACCTGTCTGCATCAGCGTCTGGGCACCTCGGCCTACTGTGACCGAGAGCTGGGAGCTGAGCTGACGGATCATGACGAGCCATGCATGTCCTTCCAGGCCTTGTCGTCGTCGCGTTGCGGGTTCCTTGTGCCATCCATGCGTCGTATGGGTATGCCACTCCAAGCTGTCGGCGTAAAATTTGTGGATTTGCCTGAAACAGCAAGCCACTCGGTTTTAATGATCTTTTCCTTGAGCAAGTAACACGTAAACAATCGACTGTTTAATATAAATAGATCTACGAACCATCTAGATCTAATCTAGTACCACTAACAAAGGAGGTTCGACCGGATCGATGCAGCTATGATGATGATGATGATAGTCTAGAACCAAAAATCCATAGAACCGATCATGCTTCAACAGGTTCATGAAAGCGCATCATATCTATATAAAAGTTATTGCATTTAATCGGCTAAAATAGCCGATTCAGGAAGAAAATAGATTACGCATGTGAACAATTGACTATTCAATATGGATAAATCTATAAACTCATCAGACTCTAGTATGTTATCCTTAATAAAGGGGTTCGACCGGATCAATGGCAGCCATAATAAAGACAACGGATTAAACCTTTAAAGTAAAAATGATCTATTCACATTTAATGTAATCATGAAGACGCACCATAAACGTTAGCATCCGGGCGATCGGCTATTTAGCCGATGCAGCATAGCAAACACCAAGGTCACGTCTGGTCGAAAAGCAACTCTACCAAATGACATACTTCGATTTAAAGTGCTAATAAAGGAGATTGACATGATCGTTACAACCATGATAGCGAAGCTATAGACCAGATTTAACTAGCTAGTAAACCTACTCAGATCAGACATGCCTTGACCATGTACTATGCATGGTCAAGATCAAGTAGCATACCGATAAAACATAATCCATCGCTTAAAGTAGGAACCATCGCAATGTGACAAAATAAACGAGGGACTAAAGGATGTGAGGTCGATCAAGATCGATCTCGATCGGGCATGTTAATATTGCTGAAAACTAATGACAACATGGAAATCAAGAAGATCGGTAACTTAATGAATCTATCCAAGGATGCCACCCTTAGGTAGAGTCAATAACTTGACCTTAATCTAATTCAAAGCAAAGGAGGCTCTAACTTAACCGATGCAGCCGTATTTTGAACTAGATAAGGATCGATAACTAACTTATACTAGAGCTCGTAAGAGGTCGATCTGACCGATGCAAATTTTACAATTTTTGGTGTTATCTCACGATGTCATCCGAAGAGAGCCAATCATAGCTGATTGATGTTATCCGCTGATGCCATCCAAGAGAGCCAACCAAGACTATATCTAAATCAGCTGATATCGATTCTTATGCAATCGATTTCTTAA